>MTQE01002208.1:26792659-26836491 GCA_014337955.1 Aspidoscelis marmoratus | reverse complement strand
ACTGATGCACCTCAAGGGGGAGACTGTTCCATAGCCTAGGGGCCATCACTTAGAAGGCCCCTCCCGGGTCCCCACCTCTTTTGCTCCTGAGGGTGGTGGGACAACCAGGAAGGCCTCCAGTGGAAGTAGGGAGTAACATGTGCCTTCTCAGTTGTATGGGAATGTTGGCAACAGTAGACTTAAAGCCTTCTTCTAATGCTAGTCTCAGTTTCAGGTTTTGAGGAGCATTTGGACCACTTACTGCTTCACACTGACAAATAAACACTAGCAGTTTGCCAGGTACAGATGGCATTCACTCACAGGATTACTATTTTTTAAATCAAAGATTGTGGACCTCTTGACAGATATATGCTTAACTTCTATAACCTGTAGAAGGTGGCTGATAGTCCATTTTTTAAAAAAGATCTCAAGGTGGAACCAAGAAAATTATAGACTTGTCACCTTAATCCCTGTTCCAGAAAACATAATGGAAGCAATTATTAAAGACAAAATTAACAAATGTTTAGAAGCACAGGTCTTGCTTGAGGAGAGCCAAAATGAATTCTTCAAAGAAATGTCATTATCTAAGTGATTTTTTAGAGTTTTGTGCTAGCTTCAATAAAAATGGGCGTAACAAGTAAAGGCAATTTCATAGCCTTCATATACTTGAACATTAAAAAAAAAATCAGAAATGCCCTGAACCAGTTTTAGAGATAGGCTGAACCAGTTCAGCTTGAACCTGGCTGATAGTGAACCAGGGTTCCATGGAATTCACTATAGAGATGTAGACAAAGCACATTCCCTCCCTTTGATTCAATTCAAATCAAGGGGGGGGGATGTTCAGCTTCATACGAAGTCCCCCCCCAAGAATGTAGGGGGCTTTGCCTTCACACACAAACATCTGTCAAATGTTCATGCATGAAAGGGAGCCTCCATTCCTCCTTTCCCATCCTGCCTCACTCCACACACACACTTGCTGCCACCACTGCAGCCTCCGAGGCTCAACTAGGCCTTATGGAGGTGTGTGCTCAGCTTTAGAGGCTGCTCCCATCCGGGAATCACAGGAAATCTCATGGGTAAGGGAGTGAAGTCAGGGGTTAACAGATCTGACCTTCATCAATGCTTCAAGGAAGTTTCAAGGAAGCTTTGATGAAGGCCAGATATATTCAATTTGCAAGTGAACGAGGGCCTACAAATGATGAAGCTTTGAATGCAAGTTTGAAGTGAAGGGACTATTTTCCGCCGATCCCTAGTTCAGTATAAAACTGAACCCTGTTTAATGGATCATTCTATTTTATATCCCACCTCCCTCATACCATGACCTTGCCCCTTCTCCCTTCTTACAGGCGGTCTCCCCTTCATCCCCAGCCTTCTCCTTCTTCCCTTCTATCTCCAGTCTCCCCTCAACATACCCCTGACGTTTTCATGTCTGCAAATTTCTTCATGCATACATCTCACCTACCTGCCAATCCACACCAGTCTGCCACTGCCAGCTGTGCAGTTCTTTCCAAGGCTGGTTGGTGTGCTTTATCTTGGCCCACTAGTCCTCCCAGAAGGCCAACCTCCCAAGTGTACATACTGTACATCCATTTCCTGGAAGGCCTTAAACATGGCCAGTTGTGTTTGAGGCTTCCAGGAAGCAGAGATATGTATAGCCTGCTGATCCTCCATTCCCAGACTGGTTGGTGTGCTTTCTTGACCTACAAGGCCTTGGTCTGTGGGATTTTCTCTGGTCTCTGCCAGACCTCTAGGTGTCATCATGCACCCCCAGCCTCAAAAAGACTGGGAGAGGCAGCCAAATGCTCAAGTGGGTAGGATCCCACCTAGAAACCTGACCCGCATATAAGAGGAGTGTGACCTTCAAGGTAGTATTATGCACACCTCTAATGGCTGGTGCCCATTGTGGTTTGTGGAGCTGTTGAACAAGTAGATGAAAAGAGGTGCCAATGTAGTTAGGATGCCTTACACGCGCATGGAAATTGCTCCACTGAACATAGTGGCTTCTGGACACATTAACCAACTCTGAGTAGAAACATGCGAATGAAAAAGTGGACTCCAGCTTCAGGTTACTCAGTGTGGTAGATTGTTGCCCACTTAGTTCTTGTAGGAATTGTTTGACACATGCTGAAGGTAGCACAGCAGAGGGCAGGAATCATTGGGGAAGGGTGGAAGGGCTTCGACTGGATCACAAGAGCAAGTGGCAAACTGTGAGTAGAGAGGAGAGCAGGATTCAAGTGTCTATAAAACAAGAATGCTCAGAGTGTAGCCTGCAGGATGCTGAAGTCCTTGAATCTGCCTGCTTTGATTGCAATGCTGGCATGTGGGAAGCACCTTCATGTGGATTTAAGGCTCAGCTTGGCATACTTGAAACAATCAGAAGCAATTAGCAAATTGCACCTCACTTTGACAGAGATCAGAAGTAGCGGATCCTGATCTACCTGAGGAGGCAAGCCCGTGAAGGTCGTTCAACATTGAGTGGGCTTTAAAAGATGCAGAAAAGGAAAGAGAAGGAACTGTGGGGGGAGAAGGTGGTAGAAGTCAGTTGTTTGATTCCAGAAGAGGAAAGAAAATGAAGGATTTTGTCCCTTTTCTGACACTTTGTAGCAGCAAAAGGGAAGAAGTTAGCAATACACATGGAAAACAACTCAAGGTTGATTCAACATAAGCAAAGTGCTAGTCACCAAGAAAACAACACAGTTAGCTCTTTCCAAAGCTCCTCATATGCTGACTATGCATTTCAGTACATGCCATATTGCTCAAAGTGACAGTATCTATGCTATGCTGAACAAAAGCATCACTGCTCAATCAGTGAGCATTGATGTAAACTGTAAAGGGGAAGAACAGCATATTAGTTCCTAAAGCTGCATCAATCACCCAAGCAGTTATTTAATTCAGGCAAAAACTGCTTTATCTTTTGTTCCAGAAGCTGAAATCCAACTTGATACTAAACACTGGCCATGTTTCCACAGGGCACCCACCCTGAAGGGGTATGAGGGTGCTTGGAAGGACTTCAGTACCCCCAAAGCACGACATTCAGTGTGCAAGAAGATGCTCTGAGGCTGCATACCCAAGCAACTTATTTGCCTCTCTGGTTTCCCTCTAACGTTCCTCTATTCCAGTGGACTTTAAAAGTGCTGTTCAATTCCGGAATAAGCATCAGCATGAGGCTCAGCAAAATGCGCGTTTAAAACGTACCTATCATCCGCAAGGAAGCATGTTTTGTTTGCCCGCATTTTTTTTCTCCACGGCCCCTATCTTGTTGATAGGGTGCTGGCGGGAACGGGGAGGGACTGTGCTCTGCGTGGCCAAAACCAGGAAGAAACCCCCGACAAGTTCAAAGGAAAAATAGCCATTGATTCTCTATTTGTCTCCCAGATCTCCGCCCCCCCCCCAAAATGGCTTCCCATGCCAGCAAAGGCAGCAGCTGCAGCCATTGGCCACACAATCGTTCACTCTCAACACTTTCCCTCTGATCACTGTCAAAATCCACCCCGTACAGCAGCTGTTACACTGTAGCAATTCACCCACTTCACACCTGATAACAATGTTGCAATTCTCTGCAATTCTGGCTCTTTGAAAGTTCTGACCTTTAGAAAGGGAAAGGAAGGGAAGCTGTTGCAGTTCTGGGAGATGTGTGAATGTTTTATGTCTGTGTGTGCAGGTGGCAATCCCTGCCCCTTTTGCCACGGAGGGTCCCCATGGTAAATGCTGCCAGGAAAACCCATGGCTTCCAAAAAGTGCGCTTGTAGTCTTCTTTAAAGTGCACTTTTCTTTCCGCGGGTTTTCCTCCTTTTGTGGCACTGGAAGCTCAGAGAAAAGCCAGGCATGGGGGCGCTCAGAGGCAAAAGAAGCTTTTTATCAGGCTTTTTATTGCTTGGGGACACAGCCTTAGGTTGCTTTTCACATGCTGAGCCACAGTGTTGAATCACACCATGTTTGTATCAGATCTGCTGCACCTACAGGTGGAGGGTGAGGAGGTCCTCACAGGTGCGAAGACGTGAGAATAGCAGCCTTGGCGGCAGCAGTGGCTCCATAAGGCTACTTTCTAAGGTTATCTGAGGTCATGAAGCACCTTCCCAAGGCACCCTCTGCCATGGAAATGGAGGAATGTCAGTTAATGTAACTTTGAAACATGATGTGCCTATATTCAAAGGCATAGCCATGTTAGTCTGGATCAGTAAGCAAGGGGGTCTAGTAGCACATCAGAGACTAACAGCAAGAAGTCTGTCTGTCTGTCTGTCTGTCTGTCTGTCTGTCTGTCTGTATGTATGTATGTATGTATGTATGTATGTATGTATGTATGTATGTATGTATGTATGTATGTATGTATGTATGTATGTATGTCTTGCTCTTCACCAAAAGGTCCCAGGGTGGGTTACAATAAGAAAAAATAAAACATACAAAATATTAAAACATAATTAAAAATGTAAACTCTCCATCCATGCTTCATCAGATGGGCCTATATGTGAGCCTTTGGGAATTCATATTCTGCAACTACAACTGACGTTATTTCTCTTTTGAAAGGCAACATGGACCGCCATCATTACGAGATGTTTACAAAGTTTGGCGATGATGGCTTTTTGCTGCATTTGGACAATGCAAGAGGGTAAGGAACACCCTGCAGTAAATTAATTTTCTCTGTAAGCAAAATGCATTTGTTCTCTCTGCCTGTGGCCCATTGTGGTTTGGCTCAGACAGACTGATTGCCAAAGGAGCAAGAAAGGAGCCAGCGCTTGTTCTCTTTAACCTGGCTGAACGTATAAATGAATCCCCAGTCCTTTTTATTTGTGATTTCAAGAACTGCACACTCACTCAGAATCAAACCGTATATGATGAACAGAAACCCTATTAACGTCCCTCCACTGATTACAGTTCAGATATCTTAGGTGGTTTTGAATATAATTACACTGAACTTTTCATTTTGTTGTTTGTTTGTTTGTTTGTTGTTTTCATAGTTTTGGGAAGCATTCCCATGATGAGATCTCAATCCTGGCTCCACTTGAACAATGCTGCATGTAAGTACGTGTTGTTCTCTAGTAGTTAGCTTAATTAAACCAAAAAGCTAAATGATAGGCCTCTGGGATATAACAAACAAGTCAATACTTGACTCAGCTGTGAAGCAGAACAGGTTGGCCAGTTTCTTTCAGCCAGCGGTAACTCCAGAATCTCCCGTCTTCCAAATGTACCAGCTTAAAGAGAGCTCTAGGAAGTAGCAAAAGAAGGACTTCGGACAGAGGTTTGTTTACTTGAGTAGCATCTAGAGAACCTAGGAAGCTCCCAAACAAGATTTACTTCCACAACCCACATTTACATCCACAGCCTAAAGCAGCACCTGGACATTTCCTAAGATTGCTCTCTGCAAAGTTGGAGAAGCACCTTGAGGAAACCACCTGACAGAATGTAGGTCTCTCACGATTACCAAAGCCTGCAAATCTGTCTGGCAGGTCAAGTATTTATTTTTTTTCTAACATCCATTTGATAAAATGGTCCATGGTCACTGAATTATTTTCAGAAAACCAAGAGTAAGCCTGCATTTTAGTTAGGGGGAAGCTCAAAGTTGCACATCAATTTCAGTTTTTAAATATGCTCCTTGATTCTTCTCTATTCTTTATCAAACCTGCTATTTGTCATAGAAGGAAACTGTAGTACTTTTTTATTCCTTCTAATTTTCAGATTTTATTGACTTAATCTGAACCCTAGCAATGATATTTGCTCCTCATGCAGTGATTAGGAAACTGCTCATGAATTCCACTATTTTAAGTCTTTCCGGGCTTCTTCTTTTTCATGCATATAAATAAATAATCTGGGTCTTAAAGTGATCCAACAAGGGTTATTCATCCTCCAGTTTTCTTGGTACCATGTAACCATGCCCTCTCTAACTATATAGCTATATTGAACCTCCAGGCTGGATTACAAAAGCTATTATTCACACCTTGTGAGATTTCTAGTTCATAACTTTAGGGCTGCCAATAAATCCCTACAGTGAATTCCAGGTCTGTGCACTCTAAATTGGCTTTCGCTCACACACAGCCAGCCCAAAATTAATAACCTCATCTCATCCATCAGCTTCAACTCTTTCCAAGTTTTAAATGCAGACAGGGTGTGGTCTGCATTGACATCAAACATTCATGTAGCACATGAGACTTATTTTATGCCAAATAGAACTGAAATCAGGAGAAGCAATGTGGCTTCCTGGAATCTTGGCTCAGTTTTTGGCTCATGTTTTTTGCATTTCCAAGGAATGCTTTTCAAGGGTGAGATCAACAAAGATTACTTACCTACAAGGGATAATGATGCAGTTATTTCTGTTTCTACCCTAGATTTCTCTGGTTGAAAAATTCAGAACAAATGCTTCTTTCCCCAGACTTGCCCAAATGTTTCAGGTTTTTTGTTAGATCGTGTGTCTGGCCTATTAAACATTTATTCACTTATATTCCCTCTAAAAATCTTCTCTGCACTTAAAAGTAAAAACAAAACAAAAAATACTATGGCTCATATTTGTCTACCACTCTTTTTTTCAGCATAAAGAAGACAACATTATTACGGCTGCAACTCTTAGCTCAGTCAGACTACAGGCTCAGTGACATCATGCGGGAATCTTTGCTTCAGGACCACCTTGCCCCAGTACTCACAGAACCTCATCTTTTGGCATTGGACAGGAGGTTACAGATTGTCCTGAAGGCAGTGGAGAAATGCACAGAAGTCAACGGAGAAGCCAATGTTTTAGTTTATGACAAGCCATCAGAGATGCTTGTCTTTGACAGAATAACACACCCAAGCTAGGGCTTTGAGGGGGGATTAATATGTAGACTTTGATTACACACTTTTAAATCTGTACAGTTGGAGCTGAAACAGGGAAACCATCTGTAGGTTATAAGAGTACAAGTAAGGCAGTTAAAAAACTATACCATTGGCCTCAGGTTTGCGTATTTATATCCAGAAATGTTAC
Source organism: Aspidoscelis marmoratus (assembly GCA_014337955.1). Classification (NCBI taxonomy): domain Eukaryota; kingdom Metazoa; phylum Chordata; class Lepidosauria; order Squamata; family Teiidae; genus Aspidoscelis; species Aspidoscelis marmoratus. The sequence continues at coordinate 26,829,563 of MTQE01002208.1, read as the reverse complement.
TACGAGAAGTGATATTTGTACTCCCTCTCCAAGAGACTAGAAGAAACGAAGTTGTCTGTAGCTTCCAACCTTATTATTTGGTGCACTTCCTGGGATTTTCCTGGATTGTTGTTCTCACAGACTCTTTTAACTTGAATAAAAACAGGCCACAAAAGAGGGGCAGGCCTAATAATGGATCCATGTACACATCCATTGCAGGTTGGGATGTTAATTGGAAGGTTCCACTCAGGGATGCTCAGCTGGTATAGAAGCTGCAGGACAAAGAATGCCAACCCATAACAAGACACAAAAAACAGGCAAGAAAATGTGTTTCAAGTAGATTGGTACTAAAAGCAACCAAGACACAGAAAAATGGGAGGGTACCGTTTTGCTTTTAAATAGCATAATTTCTAGACAGCTAGTCACTGATGCACTGGAAGATTCCTTTTCTCTACAAAACAAAACAATTCAAAATGACTTTCTTTCCATTCAAAGTGCTCCTCACAATCAAGGCAAGAAAGAAGACACTTCCAAGAAACGCCATGGAAAATGGCATGGAAATTATGGAAATAAAGTCAACCCGATAAGCAGGATTTATGCCTACTTAGGGCAACAACAAAAAAGCATCTACATGAAAGCATTTCGTTCCCCCAGCGAGAAATCAGAATATAAAATTAGTATAGCCTTTTATTAACCAGAATCTCAGTAGCCACTTCCTTCCTCTCATGCATCATAACAGCATTAAAGCAAAGCAGCTATGTTTTAATGCATCAGCCTGATCTGCAAAATGATCTGCAAAAGCTATGAACAGCTGATCTGCAAAATGCCCAAGCAGTATTGTAATCACTGCATAGCTCAAGAATCTGCAAGATAAGACTGCTGTGAACCGTAAGATCTGTTAGTGGGGTATACTGAGAAGTGGTGTTGTTCAGAGATCCTACGAGACACAACCGTTCCAAAGATTATTTCTTTTGGGTCTGACAGAGGTTGACACAGCTGCCAGTGCATAGTCAGTTGGGAAGGATAGGAGATGTGGTCCAGCAATATGTAGCAGCTCTATTTCCATTCAATTTGTTCCTCAGCATCTGATGACTATTGCTAAGGTGGCTCTCCTAGGGCAATTTCCCTTTTCTCTTTTTATCAGGCATTTTAATGCTCCGTAAGTCTGTGAATACCTCAAGTTTTGGGGTTTCAATGGCCCAGCATTAACAAATTGCTCTTGATCCTGAATTCGTATTTAGGGGCAGTAATAGGTCTTGCAGCAGAATTGGCAAAAGGTGCATGCCTACAAGGAGTTCTAGACAATTTGAAAGCACATATGATGGAGATGAAAGGGCAAATGGTACCACAGAGCAACAGTCACTGAAATACAACATACACTGGAAGTTCACTGAGATGGCTCCTATTGGATCGTACGGGTATGGATTGTGCAGCTTTGGTTCCTGTAATGTCTTGTGAAGATTCTTATATGGTTTTTGCTATTTGTAGGCATATACAAGATACTTTCTCATACATCATGGGACCCAAGTGCTGGTTATATATAGTGTCTAGATAGTTTTAAATCCATTCCTTGACAAGACCATTCCCTTTAGCCTTCAGCAAGATGGCAGCCTCCTGTTCTTTCATATCGTGCTCTTATTTCTGAGATCGCAGATCCCAGGTCCTAGGCCTGCACAGAAAAGAAATCTGTCCAAAACTCTAATAGCTGCCTGAAGAGCACAGGCATGTAGTTCTGGGGTCTAAAAGAGTATTGTGTAAAAGATAGATGGTGTGTGTGATTATGTGTACTGATATGCAGTTCCAAACTGTTTCTACAGACATCAATAGTTGGTTCCAGGACCAGCTCTTTTCAGTATAACAATATAATCTAAAGTTTCTAAGTGTGTAGGTGTTTTAAAAAATAGTGAAGGCTTTGCCTGTGTCCCTGCAGGATATTCAGAATTCCTTAGGGGAGCATTAAAGGCTTCCAATCTCCACAGCAGCCCAAACCAAAGGGTCCTTCAGTCCCCCTCCAAGCCATGCACAGTTCAGTGGGTAAAAAGCAGTTCTAAAGCACAGAGCTAGGCCCTCACCATGGCAAAATGGAGATTTCTGTGCATGCCTTCTGGGCCTAGGCATGGAGCAAGACGACTCTCTGAGTCCAGGCCCGAAGACTTCAGAATGGTAGCCTTGAAGATGGCAGTGGACCCACCAAAACCCTTTCTAAGGCTACCTAAGGCCAAGAGAGGCCTGCAGGGCCAATGCAACATTGAGGCTGATGCCTTGGAGACACACCCCTCATCATCATAAGTTCAGTCAGTGATAGTACCTCAGTTTCACAGGAGCAGATTTTGTTATCTGGCTATATACCTGATGTTTTTTCTTAGCTGTCTCTGTTAAGATAATATACACATCAGCGGTTAAGATAATATACACATCAGCGGTTCTTAACACTCAGCAAAATACCCCTGAACAACTTTTAATTCTGAAATTCAGCCTTGCTTGATTTGTGATTGCCTTCAAAAATCTTACTTTGCATTTTCTCCTTACCCATAAGCACTAAATAACTATTACTACAAAGGTAATGAACAGCACAGAATTGGTTTTCTTTGATTATATTGTACTAGGGCTCCCTCTACTGATAATTTTCAGGCAGTAGTTCTTCCAGGGTGAAAAAGGGCAATTTGTGACTAAGGGTGTTTTTCCACTGTCACAAGAAGTACTCATTAAGTGCCCATTAATGGGTACAAAAATGCCATTAATGGGTACTTAATGGGTACTTTTAGTGACAGTGGAAAAACACCCTAAGACCGCCTCCAGACATCACTTAGTATTTCACAATCTATCAATATACTAGTATAACATACATCTGGAATTATCCTTTATTGTCTATACGTTAAATCAATATGTTTTAGCATTTCCAGAGCAACAGAGTGACATTACAGATGCAGTATTTTCTTTCCACATTACCTAACCCTTTTAATAGTATCAGGTGAAGTATTTCCACATGGTGACAGCTTGTGCCACAGGTCTTGCTGTACTACCTGCGCGGTAATTGAGACAGAGCTGCAATTATGGAATAACAGGATTTTACTATGATAGTTAATTTTACCGGAATAATGATAACCTGGCATATCAGGTCTGTATCCTAGGAAAGTATAAAGAGCACCACGATTACATTTGACATATCAGGTACAATTAAAAAGTAATTCTGGGGGCTTGACATTGTGTGAATGCAGTCTAAGGTCTCAGAGATCACGGCTAGAAGTGGAATCGCTGCTTCAATGCACTGCAACCTGTGAAATACATATTAGTTGGACCTCTAATGTTCCTGAGGACTGCCATCTATAACTTGTTATACAGGCAGAGCTTTCCAACGTAGGGGACATGCAAAACATTCTTGGGGAAACTGGTTTTGGTGTATTCTAGCCCTGCAAATATTTTTCATGAGTATCACCAAACGTATAAGCATATTTACTTTTCTTACCAAGCTGCATGAGCAGTAGTAAATAGAGACTTTCATACCCCAAATCATCAAACCTTTTCAGATACTAATGAATTTCCTGATATCCCTCATGAGTATATAAAAGACTGACAAGCATGTGATTCAATACACTACTGTAGTATCTCGCTAATAGTCTTTTCCCCATTCCACTTTATGCATATCCTCAAAAAAATACAGATGTGCAGTCACCAAGTGACCTACAAGATCTCAGCAGTATTGGTATTTAATTCACCTCACTATCTGGCTAATGTGGATTCATCTATTGTTGCTTATATGATTAATCCGTTGTCACTTACACTTGAGCAGCAGAGAAAGATAGAACTCCACTCTGAACTTGCTTGTTTTCAACTAAAGGGAATATTATGCTCTAACATCAGCTTCTTATTCAGGGTAGTAAAAACAGAGCAATTGTGAAAAGCTCCAGAAAGATCTACCTTTGGATGTAGTAAAAGCACTTCAATCTTATTAAACCCCAACCACACCTAGAAACCGATGGGGGCTGAGCTTTGATAGAACAGGAAAGGGATAAATGGACAGCTCAGTGAAGGTGTCAACTCAGTGCACAGCAGCAATGAAACAAGCAAATATTAAGGGTAATAGAAAATATGTCAACAGGTGTCGTCGTGCCTCTTTATAAATCTATGGTGAGGCTACATTTGGAATATTGTGTCATCACACCGTAAAAAGGATATTGCAGAACCGGGGAAAGGGCAGAAAAGGGCATTCAGAATAATCAGGGGGCTAGAACACCTCACACCATCTGTCTGCAACGCTTAGGCTTCTTCAGCCTTGAAAAATGACATTTAAGGGAGTGCCTGGTTGAAGTACAATAAAATCATGCATTGTGTGGAAAAGTGGATATAGAAATGATATCTTCTGTATTGCAGAATATGGGAAATTAAGGGATACTCTAGGCAACGGGCTGGAAAGTTAGGACCAACAAGGAGAGGGTCATTGATATATGGAATTTAGTACCAGAGATGGTGATGACAGCAGCTAGCCTGGATAACTTTAAGAAAGGGTTAGACAAATTTATGAAGGACAGGTGCATCAATGACAATTAAAATCAATATCGATATACCATCTCCAGGTTGGAGGGACAGGCAGGTCATCTGCAGCAATTTAAGAGCTGGTGAAAGGTTTGCCTTTGTCTGCTGCTTGAGAATACCCAGAAGAAATTGGTGGACCAGTGTGAGACATGATGCTGAATTAGATGGGCTGTGCCTTGATCCAGATGGGGCCCACTTATGTTCTCAACAGGCAGATAATATTTCAAAAAAGTGATATAAACATCTGTTATCAGGTGGCTGACTTAAAGTTACTAGGAACCATAATAATATGTTTTAGGACATCCCTTTATTTAGTTGCAGTACTCAATAACCAGATTTCTCAAGGTGATCAAACTAAATTACCTATGAGCAATCCAAGTTGAAGTCGCAATTTATGGAAGCATATCTAAGTTATGGTCAATGTTAGTTACCACACAGTACCAAACTAGGATGTGAAAAGACCAAGTGGTAACACAACCTATCCACAACAATTTTGCATCCCCTTGAAGCTCATCAAAAGAAGGTAAAATAAAAACACTGATTACATTTAAGAATTTAAATCATTTTATTGCTTTACCTGCCATTAGGACAATCTAAAACAAAAGGAATATATTAGCACATACAGTAAGTCAGACTTATAGTCAGGTAACAATACAAAAATGGTCCTCTGGTTGACTATAGCACTCTAGGGCAGTAGATTTTGATTTGCTAAGGTCACCTAGCAAAAAAACAACAACCTTCTACAGCCCTGAATGTTAGCTAAGGCAAACTATACCAACTGTGGATTCAAACATGTTTAAATTGCACACAAAGGTAAAGCTTTAACTGTGATTAATGTTTAACTCAGACATGGCTGGTTCATCTTAAAATCTTGTTGGTAAAACTACAAAAGGGAGTAAACAGCAAGCTAAAAAGACGCAGTAGTGAAACTTGATTAAAAAGCCTTATATAAAAAAATGTGCATTTTTGTGGTGCTCTAACTAGCTTACATAAGATTTAAAACCTTTTTTTTTTTTGGTGCTCCATCAAATCAAGCTTCAAAAATAACAAAGGTAAAAGGAAAAAAATCCCTGGATAGACTCAAACTGAATAGACTTTGAGAAAAAATACAATGTATAGACTCCTGAAGAGATGGATGCATCATCACCTCCTCAAAGTGTTCAGGACACAGAGGGAATTTACAATGTATATTTTACATTTCACCCCTATCTAGAAATGTGGACATATTTCTACTCTCCCTTTTAAACTAAGGCTCCTATTCCTCAGACTTCAAATATGATTGGCAAACATTCTTCTCAACAGCCAGCAAATCAGAAAGGTATATATCAGGTCCAGTTGTCTGGAAAGAAAGAGGGGGAGAGGGCGATTCATAAGAAACATAACCTTCGCACAACTAATGTAAAATACTTGCTGTCACTCCCAAATAACCTCTATCCTAGTTTCAGATAATTTATGCAAGGAAACAGAATCACCTACGCTATCCAACTGTGAAATTTCATAAAGCAAGTGGGCAGCACTGGGTGAACACAGAACATCATTAACACAAACCTGGTAAATACTGAAACATGTTTCAGACTTGACAAGGAGTTAAACTTTGTCACATCAACATGAACATTTAGGGCAAAAGAGAAAAGTATCTGTTGTTCAGACCAAGAATTTTCAAAAGTATGTTACTTGGACAAAAGGTAACAACAGCAAACAGGACACTGATTTTATGCTTCCAGCTTTTCACAATTCCAACAAGATTGTCTGTTTTACCTTGCAGTGAATGTGAGAGAACCACTGGATTCTCAGCTTTCAAAGTTAACAGGGAAGGCAAAGGGTGGAAAGGGCAACAGAAGTCTGAATATACTGGATGCACCCTTAATTTTTCTGGTCTACATACAATGCATGAGGGTGAACTATTTGGCACTAGCTAAGGAGCAATGAAGTTTTTACACCAGTGTGAACACTGACAAAAATATGCAAGTGTTTAGCCCACGAGTTGGCTTTTGAGAATTTGCACAGGAAAGGATTAGGAGGGAGAAACAAATATTCACAACAGAACTAAACAGGCAAAAGTTTGCTGTGGCAAAAGATCAGCAATACTGGCAGCACCTGCCAGAACAAAAGCTTGTTCACAAAAACCTGACAACATATCCAAGCCATTTTGAACCAACTGAAATGGATATAGGTGCACCAAACTATCAAACGTCCAATGGTTGTACTCCTAGGAGCTGATCTCAGTAAACCAAACCAAAGACAACCATATCCAGAATATTTATGCCAAGTAGTTGCTCTGAGAGGCTGTTTGTCTAAGAGAATAACAGTAGAAAGTGACCGGAACCTAAAAGAAACAGGACTCACCAGCTGAGAAATGTGTGCCTCTTAAGAATTTTCCACTGTTACATCCTTAACTCTATGGCAATAACCTTGGTGCTAGAAGATCTCCCAGCAAAAGGAATGGCAGTCACTGCCCAAGCTGGACACTGTGCATTGCACATAGAAAAGCAGTAACAGCAAAAGTCTCCATACAATTTTCTGTTTATTTGAAATGGGGCTAGGAGCATGAAAATAATGCTCTAAAATTTAAAATGGTGCCATGGAAAGCAACTGGTTTCTTTTTTTCCTCCCTCAATTTGACAGGAAGCTGCAATAGCCAGTGGCCGTGTGGCTCTGCACAAGGGTAATGAAGCAGTCTGCAACTGTGAAGCATGTATTCTGAGAAGAAGGGAGACTTCAGACGGACAGAGAGACAAAGCTGTTGTACTGCTGGATGTTCCGCTTGAGAATATCTGAGCATGGGCCCAAGACACGCTCAAATCGGGGCCGGTCAAGCTTTACACATTTCAATGGGCCACGAGCAACAACGGTGGCAGCACGAGGACGGTTCATCAACAGAGCTATTTCGCCTAGAGGAACAAAAGATTTCTCAAAGTTAAATAGGAACCAAACTACAAAACAAGAAACAACAAGGTTTAAAACTGAACAAGGACTCCCAAACTGTAAGGAGGCATACCCTAAATATTCAACTTTAACAACTCTGGGTGCATCTGGGGATTTTGATGTTCTCCATCACACCTCCCGCTGTCTTTCCATTGCTGCATCATTGCTATACTGCAGTGGCTGGCCATCAGGTCACGGACATGGGGCTGCGAGAGGCGTGCATGTGGTGTCTTTCTGTAGGATATCCTGCAATGTCATGCAGGCTCCCAATGGGGACCTATCAAAACCCAACTGAAAGGCCAGCAGTTATATTCCAGGAAGGACACAGCAATGACACAACAGCAGGCAGGGTGATGGGAAGCAAGTGCATACCTGGGTTAGTTTCCCTCACACTCACCATGCCTTCAAGTTGGAAGAGGACAGCTGCCAGTTAAAGCACCTGACAGTCCTGCTCCTCTCTTGTCTAAGCAAAATGAAGTTTGGCATAAGCCTGCTATCCGGGGCTTAGGAGAGAGAGAGGGAAGTAGAAGTCACATTTTACAACTCTGTTCTATTCATAACTGGCTACAGCCCTGTATTAGGTATTTCAGATATCCTTACCTTTTCCCAGCAGTTTGCTTAATACTTATACTGGACTAATTTGGATCCAAGGGTAAACCACAGTGTACTTACGAAATAAAAACAGTGAAAACAAACCAGTTTCATGAAGTAATCCTAGTTAAGATTTATTTCAGTTTAAGCAGGGACAATGTTAAATAGCAAACCATCTGAAACAGCTGCAGAAATGCCTGAGCTATTTTTATTTATTTATATTTGCACAATTCAATATTGTTTTCCATACATCTCACTGTAATTACTTCCCCTTGTTGTGATTCTGGAGCTGCACATCGGACGGGTGACCATATCACGACCAGCTGTGAATTGAGGGCCTACTGAGGATCGGTGTCAGACTTTTTTAAAATAACAGATCCTTCAATGAATGAGTGGCCTCAACATTGTTATATAGCATCCCTTTAACTTATGAGCTCTAACATTTTAACTTCCTATTTTAATTGTTGTTAGTCCATGTAATCAATTTAAACAAAAGCATGGGTAAAACATTTTATAGGAAATGGGGAGCAGAAAAAGGACTTTATCTACATCAAAGGAGGCTACACTAATTTAAACTACCTCCAAGGTCTACATTTGTTTGAAAGGTAGTATTTACCTTCACCAATCATCCAGAAGCCACAAGCCACAAGCCAGTAACAGTTGTATCCTGTGCTAATCAGCACAACTAAGCACACCAGTTGAGGTAGTAGTAACTTTACTTCTCATTAAAAAATGAAGCCACTGACTTAAGAGGACACATTTTGAACCCACATCAAGATCCACCCAGGCACTGCATATTACACAGAATCCAAAAGAAAAACACTAAGATGTATCAAAAAAGCTTATCAGGAAATTTTCTGTGAAATTTAAAGATGTAGTGAAAGAAGTCTGAACTCTGCTTTTTCAATCTGAAGTAATGCCTTTAGATTTTGGTATTGGGTGTTTTTCCACTGCAACCCTTAGATCTGGATCTAAGAAGATCTGGATCTAAGGAATGGGTACATTCCTTAATCTGGATCTTAATCTAGGAGATCCGGATTAAGGGAAGCACCCAATGTGTTTCCACAGGAGGTGTAGCACTCATTAGCAATGGGTGCTAACACCCCTGCTGTGGAAACAGCTTTGCACCCATGTGGGGAATCTGGATCGACCCACAAGGGGTTGGTCCATTACCCCAGGTGTTTTGGGGGGCAGGGAGGGGGGGCAGTCTTCCAATTCACTTCGAAGTCACTTTGAAGTCTGTGCAAAATAGCTCTGGAGTGCCTTTGAAGTCTGTGCTGATCTTCGGAATGAACTTCGAAATGACTTCGGAGTCACTTCGGAGTCACTTCGAAGTTCACTCCGAAGATAGCACAGACTTCAGAGGCACTCTGGAGCTATTTTGCACAGACTTTGAAATGACTTTGAAGTGACTCCGAAGTCAGTTTGAAGTGACTTCGAAGTGACTTCGGAGCCTAGGTTTAGGGGGCCCCAATGGGTGCATCCCCTCCCGCTAGCCTCCTTTGGACCCCATTGTCTGTTTCCAGTGGAAACAGGCTCCCTTTAATCCGGATTTTCTGGTAGAAGACCCCACTGTAGACCCCATTAATGGGGTCTACAGAAAATCCGGATTAAAGGCCAAAATGTACCCATTAGATCCGGATTTCCCCCACAGCAGTGGAAACAATTGGGTCCCAAATGGGTGCCATGGTGGAAATGGGATCATCTGGCTCACACCCAAATGGGTCCTAAATGGGTGCAAAAATGGGTACTTTTTGACAGTGGAAAAACACCCATTATCTGGCAGGGTAAATGCACCCATATCCCAAAAGACACATAAATAACAAAATTATTCAAGTTTCAAATTTCCTGCAGCTCAAAAGTTCCCCAAAGACATTACAAAGCAAAACCTGTTAATTTCTATTTCTATTTTCTATTTCTATTTTTATTTATATACCGCCTTTCCAAAAGGAACTTTTGCCCAAGGTGGTTTACAAATGGAGAAGAAAAAATACAAAGCCAAATACAATAATTACATCAAAGAAATATGGCAAATAAAATAAAAAACTTAAATCAAAAACAATTTTTTCTCCAAGGCAATTTACGTAAGTCAAAAATACATTGCATATCATAACAAATAAAAACATTATATAATAGTTAAAAAAAAAAAAAGGCTGAATTTCACAAATTCAGCCCAGAGTTTCAGAAGCTTGTTAGGGAAGAAATAAGGAATTTAAATATAGCTATTGTTACATGTAATCTGGGTCTGATGACTAGTGATTTTGAAAGAATTCAAGATTTAAAAGCTAATAGTGGTTTATGGTTGGTTTCTAAATTGTAGCTTGTTTGGAAACAGTTCTCTGTGCACCCTCTCACCTGTGGAAAGAGGCAGCACAAACAGAAGAAGCACTGGTGAGCAAAATGGGACTTCTGGATAGGCATAATTAAGATTGCAATATGGTAGGATTTGATTATGAATCGGCCTATACAAAAAATCAGCTAAAGGCCATATCTTAACCAGAGTCTACACTTGAGGTCAAGTTTTAGAGCATTTTGAAAGGCAATAGTGGTTTAAAAACAACATTTACTGGAATGTTTTCTCACTGAACACAGTGGTCCTCTGGGCCTCATAAGATGGGATATAAGACAATGGAAAAGATTTCAGTGGATAAGGCAGATTTAATATGTGTCATTTGTGCTGCAGTTAGCTTGCATTTTAAACATTCAAAGGACCCTGCTTACTTTTAACAAGAAAACTTACCAAAATAGTCAGATGGTGCAAGCCTGCCCACTTCAACAAATTCTTCATTCTCTGACCTGCGTTGTAACACAGCTGCTGTACCCTTTAAATTAATGACAGTAAGTTGCAAAGGTTATGTTACCAATCGTACAAAAGCAAGAATTTCACAACAGATTTTAAAAGTAGAGGCATCTTCATGAAACTATTTGTCTTAAGAAGTCCTCTTGGGATGGTGAGAAAGACGGCTTAAAAACGTATTTTTACTATGCTTGGAACAATCTACAGACTCCCAAGACAGTGCACACTATTGTACTAAAAGCCCAACATATTTCTAAAGTCACTTGGAATTTTTGAATGAAGTGTGACTTATAACCGCTTTAAAAAACAGTTCCATAATAGATCAATACACAATTATTTATATCAGTGTCACCACAAGCTGAAAAATTACGTGTGCCTTAATTTGATGATTGAAGATTACCAACAGAGGACAACTGTATTTCCAACTTGGACGTAGGGCATAAAAAGCAACCCTACCTCTGAACTCCTGTAGGGTGAGTTACAGGTGGTGATGGATCTACAAGAATAGTACCTTCTATAGACTCTGGCAGGCAGTGAGACAGGTGTATTTTTTCAAGTACCCATGACTCAAGGCATGCAGGACTTCAGATCAGAAAGGCTTAGTAAGTAGCTTGATTAAGCACTGAAGCTTCTTAAAGACTTGGGAGTCATAATTATATTTTGCTCTGCTTGGCAGTATCACCCCACAGCATGTTAAGTGTGGCTTCCAGCCCATTTTCAAGTACAGCTGTAAATAAAGTTGTATATAAAGTTTACAGTTCATTTATATTTTCCAGAGTGATCTGTGTAATTCCAAATAAGATCAAATATGCTTGCAAGGAGGCCTTGAAAACTCTCTTCATTTATATTTATTACTAGTAACTATGAATTTGGGGGAATGTATATATAATTGTATTGTGAAATAATCCATTTGGCTTTATAATGCATATGGATAATGATGTATCACTGGTTTAAGTTTCACTGGATCCTATTTGACTGCTTGCTTTTATCATGTCTATTGATTAAAAGAAACCACTCTTCATTAACGTGGTTTTCAAATAAAACAAAAACTATTAAAAAGTGAGGTCACAAATACTCACCTCCAGTATAATGAAGAACTCATCTCCTGGTTCTCCCTGCACCACAATCTTTTGCCCATCCTCAAATTGTACTGGTTCTAAAGCATCTGCTACTGTAAGGCGCTCCCATTTGTCAAGGGATTCTAAAAAAGAGTCAGTTACACGGCATGCATTACTGGATTGCAAAGATTTTGTGTTGTGCATCAGTTTGCAAAGGAACCTGCTGTTTCCATCCACTCCAATATCCATACAGAAATCTTTTTGTCTACAACTGTCCTGAACTGCCTCTCATTTTATGATACTAAGCTTAAAACACTCCTTTTCATCAAGGCAATAATATATACAGAGCTCTTTTCTGTAGATGATTCTTATCAGCGAGCAAGTGCTAGCAATACTGGGGAATATTAGTTTGTATTTCAACTAGTTTTTAGGACAATGGAGGTTCACATTAAATGAAACTCTCAGAAGTAAGCTCATAAAGGTAAAGGCACTGGTCTGAACTTCTGCCTCTTATTCCAGATTGTATTCCAGAGTAAGGACCTGCCATCCATATGCTAATGCAAAGTAATGCAGATCCTGGGTGGGGCTGCCATAACCTGCACCGGCATGCAGATCTCATGTCCCTATTTAGGGATATAATCCGAAATAGTGCAGAAAGGGCTTTTGCTTACCTAAGATCAGTTTGCATACACCTATGAACACACAAATATTGTGGATCAGTTCTCTTCTATTAAACAGGAGTCCAGCAATACTGGATGTAACATAGGGGCTTTTAGAAACAGTTGCGCCAGCAAGCGTTTCTTGTCAGTGATAGACTGCACTAATAACCAGACTACACTAAAAAGTGGGATGGCCATTATTTAAATAATGACTACATCAGGGTCCACTTTTAGCACTCTCTACCACTACGAAGAATCGTCTGCTGGTCCCTTGTTTCTCTGCTGCAAGCTGTTTTAGCATATTGGAATGCTTTATCTGTTCTTCTGTCAGAGTCAGGGGTGACAACATCAAAGGAAGCCAAAGCATTACAAGACACAGTTGCATTATCAGCACCAGAGATTCAATGTTTCTTCCAGTCTGCCTGTTTCAAAGCTTCCATTTTGTTTCTGAGATTGCTGGGTTCCCTTCACAATGGAACCCAGCTGAGCCGCTACATTTTTGGAAGAAGGTAATATCCCATATGCACCTTCTAATATATATTGTACATGAACAGTTAAAACTAATTACACAAGCACAAAATGTGCCAAACAGTTTCACAGTCCTGAAGCTGAAGAACACAATATTTGACTTCCAGTCTTCAAGACAAACACTGGAAGACAAAAGACCTGTTTCCAAGGAAGGTACCTAAGAGGAAAAGGATGAATAAGAAAAAAAGAAAAGAGCTAAACTAGAAGGAAGCCAGAAGAAACAACTAAGTGAAAATTTAGCCAAAAGAATAACAGAGAAAGCCCCAGAAATTTTATATTTGTGTGTATGGCAACACATTTGGAGGTGGGGGGACATGATGGGTATATTTAAATCTAGAACAAAATCAGGAACATGGCAAGAGGATCACAATATTGCTACCTATGTTGAAAGATTAACGAGACTCACACCACTGAGAATTTTCAGACTCACCCAATATTGACACTTTACTAAGAAATTCTTCATACATCTTTCTCTTTCTCAATGTGCTACCCTAAAAAACAAAAACAAACCACAAACATACCTGAAACCTTATGCTCCATTTACTATTTTAGACAAAGTTAAGGAACTGGCTTCAGAAAAATTTACAGTGCAATCCTAGGGATGCTATTTCAAAGGTAAATCTTGTGGAGTTAAACAAGCCCTACTTCCAAATTAAGTACGCATATGATTGGCAATTTAAAAGTTAATATTTCGTGCCTGCTTAGTACAGCCTAGAGAGGCATACTGTTTATAACTTCCAGTGCTTCCAGACTAATAATCTCTTGATTTATCCTCTTTGAATTGCATTAAGGCTGCAGTCTACTACGTATTTTCCTGGAAGTAAGCCATAAGTGGAAACACTTAGGACTACAATGTCAATAGTCAATACAGTGTTTTGTTGCAATATAGTTTGCAAATTAAACAAAGGATTTCTTTAGTCAATTCTCAGTATTCACCTAACCCTGCCAGTAATTTCTTGCTAAATTCTGTGTTATAGAGGAAATCCAAATATAGATCTTTTTGCACGCACTCCCATTCTTTCCCACCAAGATCAAACTGCATTCAACTCCAACTGGAGCTGATTCTCTTAGCCTGCTGTGATTACACAATGAGAGATAAAGTAAGGATAAACACAGGAGAACAGAGAGATCTCTGGTGGGGAGGTTAGTCACCAGGTCTGGTTGGATTCATAGGAGAATTTTACAAACTCTAAGAGGAATTAATGGAAGATTTTAAAAAGGTAATGAAAATGCCTTAATGAATTAAGCAATTCCACCTCTCTGGAAGGAGTCCTAAATAATTTCCATATTAAAACCAAACATATGAAGCAAGCTGTGATTCATATTGACCAATCTCAGCATGTAATAAAGGCTATAAAGTATTTACTAAAATTAACGCATATAGATTGGGAAAAGTGTTACCAAAATTAAAAGAAGATCAGTATGGATTCATAAAAGGTACATTTATTAGGGATCTGATTAGAAACATTTTTAATATAATTTATCATGCGAAGCTGAACAGGAATAGATTTACTGAAACTAGACATACATAAAGCATTTGATTTGGTGAACCATCAATATATTCCGGCATATAAGAAAACTGGGCATATAAGACGACCCCCAACTTATCCAGTTAAATTATAGAGTTTGGGATATACTTGCCATATAAGAAGATGACACCCGGCATATAAGATGACCCCTGACTTTTGAGAAGATTTTCTTGGGCTAAAAAGTAGTCTTATACGCCAGAATATACAGTATATAGAATCTGTAGTAAATTTAATTTAAGAAATAATATTTTCCAATTTAGTAGTGTCATTCAAAACTAAAAGAAAAAATGATGTTTGGAGGTAGAATATATAATAGTTTGATAGGAAGAAAGGGAAAAATAGAACGGCCCATCCTACAGCAATGGAACTAGGATTTCAATATAGAACAATGATATTAAGAAAAATATATAGAATGATTTGGAAAAACTAAAAACAGAATGAAGGAACTGAAAACAAAGTTTATCTCAATATTGGGATCAATGTGGGAGTAGGGGAATATATTTGTTTATGGTATGAGTATAAGAATATTTGAGTGTAAAATATTTGAAAAAAGTAGGAAGAGGGATTAACAAAATATTAAATACAAGAATAATATGGACCAAGGAAATACTGTATGTTAATTGCATCAATTTGACTTACAAATAAAAAGATTACTACATCATGCACCAATTATTGATGGCAGCTATGGCAATAATAGTGGAAAAATGGAAGGTCCCAGAGGAAAGGAAAATGAAAGAATGGTATGTCTACATTCAAGACAAAATGTTACTTGATTACTTAAAAGGAAGGCAAATAAAATACATGAGTTGCTTCATAACCATGGGTGTTTTTCCACCGCGCTCCTTTAATCCGGATCTAAGAAGATCCAGATCTAAGGAATGGGTACTTCCCTAAATCCGGGATCTACAGAAAATCTGGATTAAAGGCTGAGATGTACCCATATGATCTGGATTTCCCCAGCGGCAATGGAAACAAATGTGTCCCAAATGGGTGCCGTGGTGGAAATGGGGTCATCCGGCTCACACCCAAATGGGTCCTTAATGGGTGCAAAAATGGGCACTTTCTGCCAGTGGAAAAACACCCCATATCAGCAGAGGTTACATGAAGAAGAGTAAGAAGAACTGGTACAAGGAACTATAAATGCAATTTCTAACATGGAAATTCATGGATTGTAAATCTGACTTCCTGCTGTGGAGGGGGCAATAGGATGGGTGAAATACGTACATTTTAAGTATTAAGGAAAAATTTAAAGACTTTTTAAAAAAGTCATCTGAAAGAAAGTCATGATACAAATGCTAGCAAATCAATACACTCTATCCACGTGTCATGTTTTTGTGTATGTATCTCACAAATTCTGAGGACTGACCAATAGTATCTTCAGCCCTCAAATTGTTTAAACTTTTGGACACATTGTTGGAAACACCTGACATGCTTTTGCTGACTGACCAAGGGCACGCAATTGAGACACTTAACATCAGCAGCCGCAGTCTTGTGACCTTTCAGACTGCAAGTCCATTCTGAATTCCTGAAACATGTCCATTCCTCCAAAGAGGGTGCAGCCCTTCTGAATAGTTCAAATTCAAGGGGGTTGCTTGACCAGCTGGATCTACATAACTGAATTTCAGTTCCACACATTTTTTCCATCACTGCTAAAACAGCAAACAGTGCTCGTATGGAAGTGCTGTTTGAATTTGTCGCAATGGCGGTTATGGGTGGAAAAAATGTGTAGACACTCAAGGTAACACAATTGGTATGCTAAGCATGTCACAGGGCATGAAGAAATCCATACTTCCTTTTACAAGAGATCTTTTAAGTACCCGCTTGACATGTATCCTTCCAAAAGAGTCAATTAAAATCACTTTCAAAGTTCAGCTACATTAAGTGCTGCATACAACAAAGTTAAATAAAGTGTATATGTTGAATCAAAGTCAAGCTCATTCAAATTCTTTGCAATCTAGCAAGATCTTAGACTTACTCTGCTGAATGATAAATGTAGTCTACCTGAATCTTCACAAAATAAGCCCAGCAGTGGATCTACCCAATCCAAATTTCCCACAGCCAGCAGTTACTGCTATTGCTGCAGTAAACAAATATTATAGTTGCTGAGGCGCTGAGCAATGAAATCTGGGTAGCATGGTTCTCTGTTGTGCTGTAAGCTGACCCCTCCTAATCCTGGGATCATCTTTCTTTGTGGACTTCTGCCAGCAACGACTGTCAGTAGGAAGTAAAGCCGGCTGAATTGCTGTCTATGAGATGCTGAAAACATGGCGGCAGCACTTTGGCTGACGGCCACCTCCACTGACAAAGCTTCCCATACACTCCACACCTCCGACAGTCCAAAGGTCTAGGGTTAAGGACTCTCCAGTTCTTTATGCAGACTGTTTATTGCACAAGCATGAGTTCCAGAGCTTTCACATTGGGTGAAATTCATCAACATGCAATTCCCATATCCCTTTTAAAAGTTTACTTTTACTGAATTGTTTATTTGAGGCTTAAAATAATATGTAATCCAGTACAACATTAGCAGTTAATAAAAATGTACAGCTTTCATCATCGGAAACGGAAACTACGGATATATTCCTCTGTACTTTCAAGAAGCCAGACTACAAGTGTAAAAGTAATTCTCCAAATCAAGGCATATTTGGAATTGGTTTGAAATATATATCGACACTGTACATTAGATTCTATTTTTAAAATTCTTGTTAAAAATGTTTAGTAGGAAATAAAGCAGAGGAAGCATATACGAAAAGCTTTGCATGGCTGAACACTTACAAGCTAACTCTAGCACGTACTTCATTTAAGAGAACAATTTAAATTACTCAAAAATTGGATTTCTTTAGAATATGTACTTGTGAACCAGCTGATAATCATTTTAACAATTGTGCTTATACAACGTCCCTTCTACCTGGAGTTAAAGAACTGAGATTCTGCCTAAGATATCCTCTACTGTTCTGTAAGAAACAGCTTTTCCTTACAGAAACAGACACATGGTAAAGTTCACTCTCTTATCCTTTTGCAGGGATACAATTTCTTTGGGGGTTGGGTATTCCGATGGAAGGTATTGGCCTCTAGGAGAAAAAGCAACACGTAGATGTATGAAGCACAATATAATGGACTAGAAGAAGAAGAATCCGGAGAACGGAGGAAGTCACATGGAAATTTATCAAAATTATTGTATTGGTATACAATTATGTATGGAAATGTATTAATGAAAATAAAAAAATGGATTGGAAAAAAAAACTTCAGAGGCCCTTTTTTTCTCACAGCTGATGAAGGAAGTAAAAAAAACTCAGCAAGTCCTGCTGAAGAAACCATATGAAGAGAACCAAGCCATGGATTACAGCTAAAGCCTCCGATTTCACAATACAAATACAATCCCACAACTCCAGGGCATATGGACTCTATCAAAGTTACAAACACAGATCTGCTGACTTTCCTCTCAGCTTGCATTTTCGGGCAAAGGAAAAAACAGTAGATTTTACATTCTGCACAACAAAGTGTTTTGCCCCTAAACTGGTGGAAAGCAGAAGAGTCAGATGAAGTCTGGTTGTTGGCACATCACGCTATAGATTCTAGAACCCATACCTTTTCTATATGCTTAAGGTGACTGAGGGAAACTACAGCAAATAAACCAAAACACAAAAGTATTTTTGTGTTAAGACATAATTACTTACCATAAGGATTCTTCTATAGCTGTCTCTATCAATACCCCACAGTTTCACATTAGTTTTTGCTTTGACAGTTGCTGCTCGGGGTGTCCCATAGATCAGTGCAAGTTCTCCAAAGCTGCCACCTTCACCAACACTGGTGGCCCATTCATTGTTTACATATACCTAAGAAATCAACATACACAGATGAAAGCTGGCAAATAATCTGCTTCACATATGGCTTAAATCCTCTAATATGCACAATTTCAGCATGCGCTGCAGAGCTTTTGAACTTAAAACTGACTAGAGAACTACAGTCCTCATGGCAGGAACACAAAAGTACCTCTCCACTTGCAGACTGATTTGCTAACTACGGCCACTCTTCAGAGCTTCTAAAATGCCATTTTATAGCTCCAAAATCTCCACTTCCTAATTTGCAGTCCCAGATGTATCCAGTAGGTGGCTCTGCACATAAAATCCCCAGTGGATTTAAATTATTTCTGTACTTGTCAAAATATAAACAAAAACTACAAAAGTGGTTTCAGTAACAATATAATCTGAAGATTTTTAAAAAATAGTTTTTAAAGGTTTTCATTTGGTGTTTGGCAACATACAGCCAGACCGCCAACCTATAATATGCTGTTGTTGAAACCTGATGTTATTATAGTTTGGGCTTACTGAAACAACCATTTTATTACAATTTGATATTGTTTTACTGTTTTGATAAGCTGTACTTTAAGGCAACTATATTAAAAATAAAAACAATACTAGGAGAGACTAGAAAGACTAGCAGAAACAGGAATTCTGCCATTGAAAACCAAGGCCTTTCCCTTTTGAATCTAAGGATACAGCACATGTTGTTTTCTCATCGCTGCCAATTAACAGCACTCTGCAGGTTAAAGCTGTGAGAAGCCACTGTGTTAACAAGTTTAGGAAAAAGTACACTTACATCCATTTCCCCTTGATCAACAACATAGAAATTATCCCCTTCATCACCTGCACACAAAATAAAAGAGTAGTTTAATATTTATTGGCTTAAAAAAGCATTAAAGAACTATCCACCTGTTCTGCTTTAATATAACGGTACTCATTATGGGATAATACACATATACCCAATGGCAGCAATACGTTTTACAGTAAATATGGAACCTACACACTAGCGTTTGGTTTTTCTACATGCAAATCAGAATTCCTACTTCATTTCTAAGAACTACAAATATATAGAAGCTATGCAACAACTATGCATACAACAGGGTAGTTAGTCCATACCAAGTGATTACATTTACAGCTCTACTTCCAAAAGCCAGCAATGGGCAAAGAATACTCACAATGTCACAGAAGTCAATTAAACAACCAAATAAATTTAATTATTAGCGACATTAACAATCCTGTTCTCTATGAAATATCCATACCGAATCCCCTGAAACAGTGATTACAATATTACCTCCTTCACAACCTACCTGGCACGTAATAGCTGTGGAACAGACTGAATCAGGTGATGTGGTTATGAGCATTCAGAAGGAGCGTGCATGAACTGGTGCAGCTTGGCCCCAAACTGACACAGATCAGCTGGTTCAGACATGAATAGAACCAACAGTTTGGCGGCTTCCAACAATCAGCTGTTGGGTGGGATTTACTGTATGCAACAATAGATCACTACACTCCAAAGAGCAATATCCAATTGCTTGATTGATGTGCCATGGTTTGATGGACCAAGCTGACTGACCACTGGGTCAGAGTTGCACCAGTCTAGAAAAATCTGACTCATGCACACCCCTAGTATTTAGTTCCACTTATTTCTATATGGCTGGGCCCAGCAGTTTCCCAAAGAGATAATACTGCACTCAGCTTAAATGACACACTACCATACTATCTTGAGTTTTGCTTGCTGTCCCTTCAAAAAACTCTGAACAAGTTAAACAGCAAATTATTACAAAGACCAAGTCCTTTAAAGAAGTAGCTTCTTCACAAGACATTTAAATATATATGGCACTTGCCTTGTTGTATCACAGTCTCACCAGCAATATAGGTAACTGGAAACATGGCATCAAAAATGTCACTGAAAAAGATTTCAGAATCAATCAACAGGAGAAAAACATTGCATATTTATTTTTTTTATTAACATTTTTATCCTGCCCTATACCTGGAGGTCTCCAGGCAGGTAACAACAACTAAAATCAAGCATCATTAAAACAATAATAGTATTAAAACAATAGCGTTTGTGAGTGGGAAGATAAAAGTGTACACTTTTAATCCACACTTAATATTAACATCTCAATACCTATGTACTGAGGAGGCTTTCAGTCATGGAAAATCCCAACTCCAGTAAGTTTGGAGAGAGGAAAAAACTATGGTACCCATACAAGTACTATTACTTAAATCTCTATCTTTTTCCATAAAAACAGAGAATAAAAATCCTAAAATAAGTATAAAATAGACACAGCTAATAATGTAGCTTACAAAATGTTAATTCCCACTGGTCCAAGCCAATGATGAAAAAACATATAAACAATTTCTTTTCTATGCCATCTTCTTCACCAGCAACTCTTCAGGTATCAACACAAATATGCACGCACACCCAGAAGCCACTATATGGGAAATCCACTATATGACATGTATATGAATGCAACATGATTTATTCTAAAATGTGTATGATACCAAAGCATCATTTTCAGTTATTCATGCTTAAAAACACTATGCCGTATCCAGTTCTTTATTTAAAAACAAGATTCAAATCTTACTTAAGAGATTCCCTACCTTCTTTCATTATCATCAAGATGAGCAAAAAGCACATTCTTCTCTATAGCTTTTGCTAAAGCAGCCATAGTCTTATAATCCTTTGGAATAACCTATAGGACAGAAGTAAACACTCTTTAAGTCAACACGCTAACACCGCTTAGTATGACCTTGTTATTTGGAAGCAAATATTTTTACCTTGCATTGAATACGTATTTCAGAAACAATAAAACTCCTTTCTACAGAAACTAGCGCTCATGGAATTATATAAACATTCTGAAGATATGTTAAGAGACGGAGACATTCCAGGCTAAGATGCATCCTTCTTGCCCAACTGACAGATCTACATATATCTTTCTAGAGGAAATAATACTCCTAGACATCTCAAGATAATTGGTTTTTTTTCCTTTCCCTTCTAATGAGCCTCTTATTAATCTAGGCGACTTTAAAAGAAATGCTAAATGTACCAGATTTACTAATGAATTTGCATAGTAATGTAAGCACTAACTGTCCTAGAACTTACCCAGCTGACAGCATTCTCACTTACCTTACACATCCACCAACTCAGGACATTGGTTCTGGTTTATAATTTCTCTAACTAGCATTTAAAACAAGAATTGCTAAGCTGAAGCTCAAGATGTTAAATTTCATTTCTTCTAATTCTTGCCATTTGCCTACTGACTGGGACTGAAAACCACCTTTCAATACAAATTCTGAGGCAGTATGCAAATGTGCACTCTATTATATTCCTTCTCAAGAATGCCATGATTCCAAGGAGCTGCAATCAACTTTCTTGTGTCATACTTCTTGAAATCTCAGAAAAGCAATAATAAGTGCACACCTAATACCTTAACAGGTCTGATTACCCACCACTAGAAAAGTTAAGGTCAAATTTAATTTAAATGTATACAGGCAGTAAGAGACAGCTTGTTCCTGCACTCCAGATACTTCACCCATATCTATCAGTCCCATGAGGTTGGTCACCATGTAGAAATAAAAAGAGCAGAGATTTGCAAAAAGTGAGGCAATTTAAAAATCATGAAGGTGGTCTACAAATTACTGAAATAGGGGGAACTTTGTTCTACAGAAAAGTTTGAAGGCTAACAAATGTTTGAAATCCTATTTTCACCAAATATTTACTTACTGCATAGCATTACTGAACTAAATTTGGATATAAATGCACAAACAAGATTACATTTGATAGCTGCAGGTCAACAAATATTGGTGAAAAATTGGAAATATGCCGATAATCTAACAATAAGGGAGTGGCAAAATGAAGTATGGAAAATTATGATAAATGAATTTATCACGTTTATACAGCATCAAATGGAAGATAACACTAATGAGCATTTTCGCCAAATATGGGAACCGTGTATAGAAAGACTGTTAGCACAAACAAATACATGTATCCCAGAAAAGAATTTTCTATTAAAATGGCTGTATGACTAGATAGCAGCCACAATTAAATCAAGTGAATTGGTCTATCATTGGGGAGGGGGGGAGCAGACGTTCCAATACATTTGTGTTTATTTATTTACTGTTGCTTTTACTTGGTGTATGGATATAAGTATGTTACTTTCTAATAAATATCAGGAATTATTTTTAAAAAGTTTTAAGGCTCTTTCTAATTTGGGCGGAGTAAAATAAGCCAAATAACGAAAGAAGCAGAAAAATAAGAAGTAAACGTCACACCTTTCTAACATAAGAGGCAGCATCTTCTTCTGTATAAACCTCTGCACTGATGGCACCACGCCGTCTGCGACCCTTTACCACTGGATTCATAGGTGGGGGTGGAGAAATTTCATCTTCACGTGAGTCTGTGCGAGAGCTAGTCTTCTGCAGACTCATAAACTGTTTTGTTTCTTCCTACAGGGGAAAATTAAAATTAATTACTGTCAAAGGCGGAAAAAACAACAACCACATAAATGTGCTAGAGCTTTGTTAAAGCAAAATGTCAGCTCTTCTATGAACTTCTATAATGCAATTCATCTTGTACAAACTACAAAACTCAAATGAAGCACTATGCCTGCATGTTAGCAAGCTGCAATCATTATTCTCTATAGATTACTTTAGTTTCTTAATGGTAATTTTGCCTGATTTTTGGAAATATGTTGACGCTTGGACAAAATAGTAAGAAAACGGACTTCTTTTCAAAGTAAGAAAAACCAGCACTGTTCAAAAATAATTTCTATATTAAAACAAATTTCTCAGAGTTCTCCTTTGTTGTCTGGGGTTCCCTCTTTCAAGGAGATTGAAAAGGGCTGCACATAATCCCACATTTTAAATTTCTCCAACTTGTTCAGTGGGATATTCAAAGTGCTCTTGTTTTTACTACTGTAGTGCAGACTAATATAAAAATGTGCCCTATACTCTGCATAATCCACAGTATTATTTCATATTCTAAGATTTTTCTATTTTTTTGCCTTTAAAAAAAACCAAAGCACCAAGACCAACTTTCGTGCAGAGAATGCCTACATAAAAAGATAAGCCTTTCATAGACATCTGTATAAGTTCCAAGTGTACATGCCTCAACAAATATCAGAGGCAAGGGAAGGTGAGAAGGCCTGACTAAAAGCTATCACCACTCACTATACATTGTTGTGCAGCATGCATTTTACATATTGGCACCCCACACCAGCATGCCATCAGATAGTGAAAAGAGGGCATCTTCTGGAAACCTTTCCAAGTGATTTTTTAAATTAATACCTTAATTCTAGAGTGGTCGGAATTGAATGTTTTTAAAATATATCTTTTGAAAAGTGCGAACAAGCACAGTAGTTGGGGATAGCTGCCTGTATTATCTTAGAACCAAATTAACACAAAATAAAGATACTTTTGCATTACTTATAAGAGCAATGGTATACTTACAAAATAATCTGACAATCATATATTTCCTACTGGCATCTCCCAAATGGTGCACGTATCAAAAGACATTGTGAATATTTGGGTGTTACAGATTTCAGCATAAAATATCATATGTATATTGGTTAATAACATTCTTGGATTGCAAATGAATGCAAAATCTAGTACGATATCTGAAAAAAATTCTGAATTCGATGATAAATTAAAATATTACTGTTTCATCATCTCATCATAATAAAAGCTATGTTGCCAAAGGCAATTAATTTTGCTCTGTTGTCAGCTAAATGAAAATAAACATATTCGTAGAGATCAATCATTACATTAAAGGATATCTCAAAATACTACGGTGTTTATTTTCTGCAACACGAAAGCATTTTTGGTTCTGATTCCCAGCTTGTTCTGTCTGTACAATCTTCTTTGGTTATTAACGGCCAATCTTTTATCTCAAGGAGAGGGCCATTTTGTAGTTCCTTCTCCTGCAGAGGTATGAGGCATAGGGACATACAAGAGGGCCTTCTCTGCAGTAGCCCTTAGACTTTGGAACAGCCTCCCTCTTGAGCTCTGCCAGGCTCCTACATTGTATACTTTGTGGGGCCTGGTGAAAACGTATATTTTCAACTAGGCTTTTGCCATCTAAATAGCTTCCTCAGGATGCAGTCCTGTTAGGGAGGGGGATGGATGTGGCAGGGAGGGGGTGATATTTTTAATTATTTTTTCCCCCTTTTGATATGTTTTATTCTTACTGTAACTTGCCCTGGGACCATTTGGTGAAGGGCAGGATATAAATTTATTAATAAATAAAATCCTACCATGGGTACAATTATGATCAAATTCCATGTACAGTTCTTCCAAATTAAGAATATCTAATGAAGATACTATTTACAGTATCTATATCCTGCCTGCCTTCCAAAGAACTCAAGGTGCAACACGTTCAGATACCAGTGGTTTAGAATGGAAAGGATTTGTTCTCAAGGAAATATATGTATCAAAGCCAATATTATAAGAGGGAGGGACAACTTAACAAGTATTAAAATAAAACCAACTTTGGGCCTGCATGGCTATCAAACATAAACACGCCACCACCACAAGTTTTAAACAAGGAAAGTGTACTCCCACTTCATCAATAAACATCTAACAAATATTCAGAGAAGCAGAAAGGCATAAAAAGGATTACAAGCAATGCAGATGCTAAAAGTAATTGAGACTTTGCCTTACATAGTAACACTACCACCACAAAATATCAGACTTTTAAAATGGTGAAAATTCTCAAGCTAAGAAGCAAGACTCAGAAAGTACCAGCTCATATTCTTCTTGTTATCCACTGCTGTGCTTATATTACTGAATTGCTAAATAACTGCATACTTTAAACAAATAAGGGACAGGAAAGACCACAGTGACAAAAACAGAGGCCCCGTCCACTGTCTTGGAAATGTGTCTACCATGAACACTTCAACTTATATTACTTTAATGGCGCATATCAAATTACAATTTTATTAGGAGCAGGAGTAAGGTACATACATCTACCTAAATTTGTCAGGTGCTTTGTATCTTCACTTTATGTAACAGACTTTTGTCAGCAATACCAGCAGCAGACTTGAAGAAGTTGAGAGTATAACAGAGAAAGCATTACAACAGTTTTTTAAAAAATCATTCATGGGCTAAATGGTGAAAGATTTATATGATCTGAAGAGAAACCACTCATGGGCTAAATAAAAAAATCAGAAAGTCAGTTACAGAACCCTTGAGACCAGAAATGATATACAGATACTCAAAAACCACTATTTCCAAACAGCAGTTTTATCAGTGAATCCTTGATTTCAAAAACAGTCATGTCTGAGCCCTTGTAGGAGCAGGTTCTGGCTTCTGATCCTCACAAGCTCTGGAAGAAACTAGTCTAGGCGTATCATAGGAACAGAACTCAAACTAGATGAAAAGGCTCACAGCTGATTTAAAGCTTACATGGGACCTGCGCAAAGACAGAGGACAGCTTGAAAGGAGGCCATGTTATTTAAATGTTAGAAGATGACAGAAAGGCCACAACTCTGAATAAATTTAAATTTGACATTTCCCAGTGAAAGAAAAGTGTGGTACAGAAGACAGAGGGCCTTTTATGTAATACTAAGAACTGCATTTATCTTTCTACTCTTGCAGGATTGTAACTGCCATAATTCTTGGCCATTAGTTATAACAGCTAGGAATAGGGCTGATAAGAGTTGTAACTTGGACAATAAAAGGATATCCTATTACTGGACAGTCCCCTGTTTGTGACACGCCCATTATGGTAACTCATTTTAATATATGGCATTTCAACCATTTATTGTCATAGCTTATCAACAAACAAGAACAAAAGGCATATATTGGGAACTCAAACTTTTAGTAACAAAGCTAAAGGGAAACTGAGTGAGTGCTGGTTCTTTAATAGTTACACGTGCAACTAAAATGGCTAGTGCAACATCAGTCACTTCTTCTCACATTACACTGGTTCTCATTATATGTCCATTAACTAAGTTTGCTTTACCCTGGTTGGTATATTTGCAAGTCTCTATATGTTCACTCACCAAAGGAAAGGCACATGGAACATTCCCAGCTGAAGAAGTTCTTTGCATGTTGTTACACAGTATGTGCTGACTTTTGAAGCAAGCAACGTGAAATGATGACTAGCTTTCTGCTTAGGACTGCACTTGAGTCCAGCAGAGTAAAGAAGGCTGAGCCTGTTTATTCATACACTGTGGTATTTATTCATTACTAAAGGCACGAAGCTCAGATGCTTTATAGGTTAGAAGCTCATTTTGTCTGCAATTCCACAGCATAACCAAGACCTGATGTCTGCTCAAACATGATTTCCCCTTCCCCTCCCCTTCATGCACGTGCAAAATTTGCTCATCCATTTACAGTGGATTTTTAGAATACACTTGGAACTGCAGAGAAGAGAAAGGGAAAGCTTTGCTCTACAAAAAGATTTACATTACAGAAGCAAATGGTCATAACTGGATCCTGCCCTTGTAAGGACTGAAATCTGATGGATGATTTCATGGAAAGGGATGTTTACATGGAGTGCAGCTTTTGTTCTCAGCATGACTGATCACAAAGTAACGGAAATTTGTTAACCTGAATTCTGATTGTAAAATTTTTGGCCAATAATCTGCTAGATTAACTGTACTAGCACATAAGTCACAAAACTGAGGATCAACTCTCGCATGCAAAACAAAGCATGTAATATCCCCATACTATACACTTAGGGGAATATATCATCTGTAAAAATTCACAGCAATCACTAAATATTGGTCTTATGATTTGCCTTTAAGTCATCAGCTGCCATGGCATGAATGCTGCTGACCTTCTCTTCTTCCACAGATTGTTGACACAAGTGATGGGAGAAGCTGTTAGTGACATACTCAAAGATCAAGAGAGAGAGAAAATATTGTAATGACCACATTACACTGATTTACCCACTGCTATTCCCCCCATGGAAACGCATCGGGTACTTCCGTAGATCCAGATCTACTAAATCCGGATTAGTTAGGGACCCATTCCTTAGATCTGGATCATCCTAGATCCAGATTAAGTGGGGAAGAACCCTTTCTTAATGTAAGACAGGCAGTAGTTTGACATTAAAGCAACAAGGTTAATATTTCTACAGACAAAGAAGTATCCAACATTACACACATGCACTGAACTTCAGCAGTATGCAAACAGAGTCTCTCTTTCTCCTAGCAGTCTCCCTAAACCCGCTCCATACAATTCCAAATCTTCCATGGAAGCTTTAACAGGCACAATGGAGGAGTGAAAGTGCTTGTTTTCATGGTATTCCCTACAGCATTTATTCCTTTCTTCCTGAAACGTATGTAACCAAAGGTCATGGACTAAGATTACGCAAAATGCCATTCTGATAACCATTGGAAAAGACTACACCCTTCTCACATGAGGTGAACTGGGCCCTAGAACAAGCTGAGCACTTATCTCAATTCACTTTGCTTCTGGCTGCAATTTACATTCTTTTTTAGAGCTTAGAGGGGTGGTGTCACTTATTACCACATCAGACTGTGCACTGATGTAATCGATGACATTACTGCAAGACCCAATGTAAATTTCAGGCCCTCCGGAGCCTCGTCAGGACTTTAAGCAAGAAAACCATTTTTAAAAAGCTAGAAGGAACTGGCAGAAGCCCTGAAATCGTGTCAGACCACATAATGGCATCATCGTGCACCCCAAACAAGGAAAAAGCTGGAGGGGAAACCTAGGGGCAAAGCAAGCTGAGTTACATATGATCTTATGGTCCTAGAACAAATTCAATAAGAACTAGAAGAGCACTGCTTGATTAGGCCATAGCCCATCTAGTCCAGCATCCTGTCTCACACAGTGGCCCACCGATGGGCATCTCAAGCAGAGACAAGGGTAAACCTTCTCCTGCTCTTGAATCTCAGCAAATAGCCCTAGAAGTTCCCTGCCTGTTCCCCCAGACCAAAAGATGTACTTAGGCATCCATTCCAGTAACCAGTGATACATTTGTCATCCATAAATTTGTCCAAGCCATCCTTAAAGCCATCTAGGGCAGCTGCTGTTACCACTCTTTTGGCAGCAAATTATATACAGTAGTGCAAAAGTAATGCAGGCTCTTACACTTAATAGTATTCAGAATCAAAAGAAAAATGCAATTTTTAAAAAATGCTAATGAAGTATTTTCTCAAATTGCTTTATTTCTTGGGGATATCTCAGACAGGGAGAAACAGCTATAGAACAACTATTCAATGTACAATGTACAATTCACTAGTTTTAAATGTTCTACCACGTATACGATTTCTAATCTTCTGGAGCCTGTACATCTAATATGCAACCCTCCAAGTATTGCTCAGCTACAACTTCTATGAACACTTCCAGCTAACTGCATGAAATAAGGAGTCGTAATACAGCAACACCGAAAGGGCTAAGTATGAACCACCGCAGCAGCAGTGCAGCACCAGCAGTTTATGGAAAGATTCATACCAAATGACCCCTGAGCAAGTTTGGGAACCAGACACTTTTCTGGGAATATCAGTTTTGATTCCACACTCCTTCATGAAGCCAGCTGGGCAACCTTGGGAAAGTCACAGCTCTCTTCTGAGCTCTCACAGCCCCACCTGCCTCACAGGGGGTGGATTGTTGTGGGGAAAATAACAGGTTTGTCTGCTGCTTTGAGTCCCCTTAAATAGGTGAGAAAAGCGGGGTAGGAAAGCCAATTCTTCTTCATTGAGTACTGCATTAAGGTTAAGATATACTGCTTACTTATAGGAACAAAAAACTCAAAGCACTAGACACTACCATTATACCCTTTAATGACTACAAAAAACAAATTAAAAACCTCTAAGCACAAGGACACTATTAAACTGACTGCAAAATCTAACTCCATGGTTCAAATAGGAATTAATTTTACAAAATGAACTGTTTTCTTCTCAAAAGCAGGATTACCAACTGACTCTAGGTTTTGGTTGTACAGGTTCAATGCAATTAAATATTGTCTTTATATTTTGCATTATGTACTTGTCTTTTAATATTTTCAATTTTTGTCTGCACAAAATGAAACAAACTCTTCTACTATTATGGATACAGGAATAAAGATATGTTTTAAGGTAAGCTCTATTGTAAGAAAGGGATGACAAAATCTGGCATTATATTCATCAAAATTCAACATCTTATAAGTATGAATAGTCACTGAAGTCTCCTAGAAGCCTATTCCAGCAAGAATTTATTTTTCCTCCTGTGGTTAAGAAACGACTTTCATAAGAATTTTTTTTCTAGATTTTACACTGTTATACATTCAAAAGTCACTTCCATCCTTCTCCCCACAACCAACAATTAAAATACACATTAAATTCCAGACCAAGATCCTAAAAGGAATTTTTCTTCTTTCCTGCCATTCTCCAAGATCAGTTTTACCTTTTCCAGTCTTTCAAAGTATTCTCGAAGGTATCCCATGGGTCTCTCAGGTCGTGCTGTACACAGCTGCACGATGCAATCCTTTAAAAGGGCTTGGATATTGTGTTTCTGGACATAATGTTCACATTCACGTAGGCTACGCTCCTCTTCACTAGTGGTGCTGGCAGAGGTTGCCATTGCTGCTATCTGAAAGAAACATAAATACATAAACAAAAAACAAAGGAACAAGCCATGTTTTGCTTTTAGCACTATACTACATTAATGGTTTTCAATGATGACAGCAATCAGGCATACAAAGTTATCACAATAAGAAACAAATAAAAGCAGTAGAAACATTAGATGCTTCCAAAGTGAAGTGGCCCTCGGGTTTTCATTCTGAATCCTGGCTTTGCAGTATGTGAAGAAATTTGAACATATATTCTGATGGAAAAAAAATATAAAATCTATTAAAATAAGTGATGAGCGCCAGATCTTGGCAGTGAGAAAAATTTTGTTCTAAAGAGCATAATGCTGCCCTTAAAGAAGCAGTACTAAAGCCTTAGGTTCTTCCTGAAAACATCCTCATCACTGGAGGTACAAGTAACCTCAGTGGCTAGAACTAGAAATATGCCAAACTTGAGTTTGAATACGAACAAAGGTTAGAGGCCAAAGACTGTCTGGGAAAGTACCTAACAACTCTGGCTTAATTCTGCTTCCCTACCTCGCTTATTAGTAGAATCCCACTATAGTCCCTTTATGGGCAGGACCTGCAGTGTTCAATGGCACATATGTGTGACTTCATCACACACACACACAGAGTTTCAGCACATGGACACACATCACATGCACCATCAACCAGCGCAGACCCCGCTCACAAAGGAGCCCATAATGGAGGCTACGAGGAGTGGAGAAAACTGGCAAGTTCCTTGCCTCATGGTTCTACTTGCAAGTAAGAAGGTGAATAGAGCCAAGGCTGGTAGGGAAAGTGCCTAATAATCCTTTGCCTCTAATCCATGTATGTGTTTGATGAATGCAAATTCTGCACATCCCTAACTAGGATGGCACTTCATTAGCTACAACCCTCCACTGACAAAGATTATTTTCCACAGACACTCATACTCTGCAAAGCATTTTACTTAGAATGCTCTCAGTAACAGTCTCAAAACCTTAATTGGTGCAAAGTGTGGTCACTATTTAATTGCACAGGATTAGCTTGAAGGGTGTATCACATCAATCCTTGTTGACTAGTTTCTACACATTAAGACTGAACAATAAGAATGAATAAACAGTCCAGTTACACATTTCTGCATGTATTCTATATATATAATATATTGTGAATTAAGAGCCCATCCCTGCAATCCTCCCTTCATCCCTTGAGAGTAATCCATAAGCAGTCTCATCTTCTGAGTTGGTTACCATCAAGATTAATCCCCTCAACATTTTCTTCTAGATAGCAAGTAAAGAATATTTGCTCACCAAGTCCTTTACTTCCATTTAACTGGCTGATTTGATTTTAGAATTTATGGATCTACATCTATCTTACTATCAAGACCGTATCTTTTATTATTGTTTTACCACTGCATCTTTTATACCTACCCTGGGCTTTAAGGGTAGGAATTAAGACTAATTATAAATTTCATAAATAAATATATAGAAGTCAAAATTGCTTCAGAAATATCTTGAGCTAAACTGCTTCCAGCATTGTATATATAATATAATATTGGAAGCTATTCACTAGAAGGAAAGCCACCATAACTTGTAAACAAAATGTTTTTTTTAGTATCCTGTAAGAACAAGGCTTTATGAAAATAAGCCAGTACTTCCTAACTGCTCAGCACTTACTTGAGATGCAGCTAACAGCAACAGCAACAGGTATGCACAGAATTCCCAGGAGAGGGTGCTGATCCCTGTATCACTTTTCAGGAGGGAAGGAAGAAGAAAGTTAATAACTGGAACTCCTAAGTGTTTGTGTCCTATTAATATATGCTTTTGAGGTAAACATACTTAGACATTATCCATATGGCAATATACTAATGACAACAAGCATACTGTCTTATAACAGAAGTCAGAGGGAAAAGAGGAATAACAGTCGTCTACAGTTCAAATACAGTACCTTCTTGTTACTAACTCCTACAGTCTTCAAGATGTCAATACATTTATTTATATTCAAACAGCAGATATACATGTGAGATTCATATTCCACTGCCTTAAAGTTGTACAGTTACTCTTTTCATTTTGACAACTTGCATAATGAAGGTCAGTATTAAATGCCTTAATTAACTGCCCAAGAACAATTCCATGGCTCCATGACAGCCTGTAAATTAGTCTGTAGAAAGAGCACTCATCCTTTTAATAAACACATCAGATACCAGTGCTCAAACTACAAAAGGAAAAAAGAGCAGTGAAACAAGAAGCTTCTCTCTCAAATTTTACAAAGTTTACAAAGCATGACAATTTGTCATTAAGAATCTCCACCAACACAGTTTCAAGAAGTATCTGTTTTAACAGAAACAACACAAGGCCCATTAATATAATTCTGACAATTTCCCATTCTGAAAAAAAAAATCATCACATTGATCAGAACTGAATACATAGAATTCTTCACACACATTTTTGCTGAAGATGATAAAAAGCACCTCTTTGATAGTGTGGTGTAAGCTGCTTGTGTGTCAGACTACAGAATCTCGGGTCCAAATCCTCACTTAGTCACAGAAACTGATTAGAACTGTAACTGGAACATCACTTTCCTTATAATATGTACTACTTAACACACTGAAACTTGCTTTTGAGTTGACACAATTACAACATTTCTCAGCCTAGCCTACCCCATAAGGTTGTTGTGATTATTAAAAATGGAGGAAAGAATGTTCTTCACTTTGAACTCTGCAAAATACAAATACGACAGAAGCATCACCAGAACAGCTTTTCAAAAATTTATATCAAAGAAGGAAGAAGGGGGGCTCACTTTTTTACTAAGACATCAGATGTAACTGATACTGCACCCTTTTCCAACACAAAAGGGCATTCATAACTCATTGCAAGCTTGAAACACTTACACTGATCATCTTTCAAGTTATCTCCCTGCAGCTTCCATAAATAAAGCAACAGGAAAGCCCCAAGATGCTTCTTCCTTCCTGTGTGAAGGTAACATAGTTCATTTGGAACTCATTCCCCCAGAATAAGAAAACCCAGATGTTCAGGAGTGCAGCAATTAAAGAGTACTTAATACAGTAGTAGCTTAAGGAAAAGAAAAGAAGAAACGCTAATAGGGATATTCCTATATTATTCTACTACATCACAGCAAGTACAAAGGAAATGACATAAACCACTTTATTTTCACGCACAATATGAACCATTCCAGAGGAATCCTAAGAACTGTATATGTTGCAAAAAACGGTTTTAAATCACGAATTGAAGGCTGTCAGCAGACTCCTTAGATTTCACTTTCTTTAACAATAATGTCAGTCTTTCCTGTTTCTCAGACCCCCAGAAGCACACATTTGAAAAATGTTTGACTGCCCACCCAGCCACTGCACCATGTATAGTTTCTACCCACTCCTCACTCCTAGTCTCGGGACCACACAGGAAAGTCCTTTCCTCAGGGCTCTCTCAGTGGCTGATGCTTCTTCCCAGTCCCATAGGCCTTGAGGGACTTGGCTGAAAGGGCTGGGCGGGCTTTCTCCTAAGGTGCGTTCACACCTGAGTTCCATAAGAACAAACGAGAAGCCCTGCTGGATCAGGCCGCAGCCCATCTAGTCCAGCATCCTGTCGCACACAGTGGCCCACCAAATGCTCATGGGCATCTCAAGCAGAGACACAAGCTTCAATAGGGCGGTATACAAATAATAATAATAATAATAATAATAATAATAATAATAATAATAATAATAATAATAATAATCCACTTTCAGACGGAGAGATTACATCAGGAAAGTATCAGGCCTGTTTTCCTTCGTTGTTTCTGGGTCATCCAACTCAGAAAAGCCACCTTTGGGAGAGGTAATGCGGAAAGAAAATCACTGGCCTCTTTGCCGATGTGTTCTCTGCTCTCGCCCTGAAGGCGGACTGAAGCTGGATTAACCCTTCGGTGCGACCGCAGCCCTCAGAGCCTCATCCTCTACCTGCGCAGGCATCGCCCTCCCAGGATGTGTAGCCACCTCCAGGCCCCCTGAGGTCGCCGAGATCTTTTTTTGTTTGCTTTAGGCCTCGGCGTCCGAAAGCCCATTCAGCAGCCAGCCTCCCCTTTGGTGCTTTCTGCGCTGCTGCCCTGGGGCGGGATCCTTAAAACACGAGCCACCCCGGACTTTTTTTAGGAGAGGAGCTGTGCAGGGAGGGAGGGAGGCGACGCGTCCCTCCCGCCTCTCCCCTCAGTTGCCCCGTCTGGCCTGGCTCCGGCCAGCGGGACTCTCCTCCCTCCTCAGCAACCCCCGGCGCGTACCCCTGGGCGGAGGCTCTCCCTTCACCTGAGGAGGGCGAGGGAGGAGGCGGAGGAGGCCTGTATCGCCGCCGCAGCCGCCTCCAGTCCCCCTCAGGTAAGGCGCTCCCCTCATCCTCCCTCGGCTCACTGCGGCCCCGAGGCCCGCGGACTCTATGGGGACTCACCACGGGCTCCAGGCGCCGCCAACTCCCCGCTCGGGCCTCTCTCTCGTCGGTCGGTCGGTCGGTCTCCCGTCCTGTCGCCGCCTCCTCCTTGGCCTCCGCTGCGCTCGCTCCCCCCGGAAACCCTCCGCTCTCAGCCAATCGCCACCCGGCCTGACGTCAATCGGCCTCGCTCTCACTCGCCGAGCCGTTTCCTCGGCAACCTTAAAGGGGATGGCTCGACGTCTAGCTTGAAGCCTTCCCTGCCTCGGGGGCGGGGGGAAGGGAGGAAAAAGGAGGCAGAATGGAATAACTGCCGCCGCACATACGCCGAGGTGAGGCTTCTCCTTTAAGATCTTTGGTGACGTCAGAGCGCTGGAGGAGGGGGGGAAGAGGTAGAAGGCGCGGCCGGTTCCCTTTCCCCTCCCTCCGCGCGCCTTCCTCCGGGTACAGTATGCAAAGCGAGAAGTGGGCGGAGCCAGCGCGTGCGGCACTCCAGTCGCGCCCCGGGGAGTTGGAAGAAAGTGGAACGTGTGAATCGAGAGAAGGAGTGGCCGGGGGGGAGGGGAGAGGAACTCTTCCGCGTTCCACCACTGGAACGTTCATCAATAATTCGGATTTTTTCCCCCTACGACAGCGATCTGTGGCAACGAAGGCAAAGAGTCGGGCGGCTTGCATACAGAAGAGGATCCTCAGATGCTTCAGTTGTGCGGGGGTGGGGTGGGGTGTTAAGTATTTCCCATCCATGCAAATAAAGCAACAGTTGAAGGGTCTCTCTGCCAGCAGCCAACGCAGGGCCCGTGATTTTTACAGCTATGTCACACGCCACTAATGTTTCCAAATGCAGCACCACCGCCTAGCTCAG
This sequence comes from Aspidoscelis marmoratus, assembly GCA_014337955.1. Taxonomy (NCBI): domain Eukaryota; kingdom Metazoa; phylum Chordata; class Lepidosauria; order Squamata; family Teiidae; genus Aspidoscelis; species Aspidoscelis marmoratus. Next base: position 26,794,384 of record MTQE01002208.1, on the reverse strand, counting down.
TGCAAGTGTTTTGTTGTTGTTGAGAGCGACTGAGTTGTGGCTGACTCCTGAGGCCTGTTCGCACTTGGATGTATCCTGGAATATATCTCAGGGTGGGGTTCTGTGTTCCGCATGCTAATTGCAGACTTTGGCAGCCCTCACTTGGGACATGCTGAAGTCTGCACTAGCATGTGGACAGCAGGTCCCCGTTCCAGGATATATTCCAGAATAAAGCCAAGTGCAAATGGGACCCTGGTTTGCTCCAAGGGCCCTCAATGCACTTTTCCTGGAGGAGATGCAGAAGTGGTTTGCTGTTGTCTCATCACCACCAGAAGAGGCTGGGGATTGAACTGGCAGCCCTCGGCTTTCCAGGCTGTTTGTTGGAGCTGTAGCAGCAGTCATCGGTCTATGGCAAGGGTAGGCAAATCACGGCTCGAGAGCCATATGTGGCTCTTTGGCCCCTCAAGTGTGGCTCTTCCAGCTTAGGAGTGCCCTAATTAAGTTAATAACAATGTACCTACCTATATAGTTTAAGTTTAAAAAATTTGGCTCTCAAAAGAAATTTCAATTGTTGTACTGTTGATATTTGGCTCTTTTGACTAATGGGTTTGCCAACCACTGGTCTATGGAATTTGCTGCCTGAAGAGGTGGTAACAGATACCAGCCTAGATGGCTTTAAGGAAGGGTTAGGCAAATGTATGGATGATAGATGTATAAATGGCTACTAGGAACAGATGCCTAAGTACATCTTTCAGGCTGGGGGGGACAAGCGGGATGCTTCTAAGGCCATTTGCTGGGATTCAAGAGCAGAAGATTTGCCCTTGTCTCTGCTTGAGATGCCCATGGGCAATTAGCGGGCCACTGTGTGAGACAGGATTAGCTGGACTAGATGGGCTGTGGCCTGATCTTCCAGGACTCCCCCTATGTCCTTATGTTCTCATGTACAGCCACTCCAGATACAAGTAATTGCAGCCTATGAAAAAATGGGTTTTTCAGGAAACAACAAAGAAAAAGAGTTATCTTTTCTACCCCACTTTTCTCACCCATTCAAGGGGATCTAAAGCCGCCCACAACAGAACACCTTGTGAAGTAGGTGTAGCTGTGAGAGCTCAGAAGAGAGCTGTAACTCACCCACAGTCACCCAGCTGTCCTCATGGAGGAGTGCGGAATCAAGCCCAGTATTCCCAGATAAGAATCTGGCTCCCTAACCACTAGAGCAAACTGGCCCATTCTACTATACTAGATCCACACCATGGGTCCAGCAAGCACTACAAAGCTGCTGGGCACAAAATGTCTTTACATCATTTACACCTCATTCCATCACCCTGTCCAATGTGCAGGAACAAAAGCTTCCCAGTTTCAAGGGGAAGGTGCAGGGAAGAATGGACCGGAAACGGCCCTGCTTAAAAGGTGTGTTGCTTATGCAGCTATCTGAAGATAGTGGGTGCACTGAGCGTTGTTCACACTGCTTTGTGAGACAGGTGGTTACAAGGGGACTTGCTGGCCCTCAAGCACCTTCTGAGGATTGTCCTACACTTTCAGGCACCACTGATGAATGGATGTTGAACACTTTGGGCCTTGACTGTTAAAGAAATTCCCATTCAGCTTCAAGCAAATCTCCGTTTATTTGGATACAATAATACCATGCATGCAGGGAAGGAGGGTAAGTTCCTCCTTTCAATAGCGCTTTCAGTAAAGCCCCATCTTCACGGCATCATTATCTCAAATTCAAAACGATTTGAGTCC
>MTQE01002208.1:26769484-26782999 GCA_014337955.1 Aspidoscelis marmoratus | reverse complement strand
ATTAAGGGTCCTTAATGGGTACTCTAGTGCTAAGTGGAAAAACACCCTTGATTGCTTCAGCCCAATGTTTTCATTCGAGCTACCTTTTCACTAGTTCAGTAGTAAGTTGCTGGTTTTAGAAATCTGGTTGAACTTAAATGTTCTGGCTTTCTTTACCATTGTTATTTAGTTGCATACATTGACTGTGTTGGCCTGTCATAGTGACTTGTGAATTGCTTATCTCTTGCATTTGCCTTTTATTCTTTGTCTGGTCTTATAACAGCGGCTACGGTGAGGTAGTGCTGTTTGATAGTTTCATTAATTATCTAGAGTTGGGCGAAATATAGATTTTGCTGATGGCATCAGGTTGCTTGAAATATCTTTAAAATGATTGTAAATAGCTCCTAACGATCTCCTAAAACCAAATGGATAGTTATCAGGGCACTTTACATTGTACACCTGTGTGAACAGGTGTACAGTGATGTTTATTAGTGTTTTTTAAAAAACAGTTACATATTAAATCCAATAGGGTATGGCCTGGATTTAACTGATTAGGGAAGATACCTTGTGGATATAGTATGACTGACTTTCACATTTGTGATTGAAAAGAACATGAGAAATTATATTGCTAATATTATAGTATGGTGCTCTTAACTAAAGGCCTAGCGACATACAATATTCCTGAAGCACTTGAGCAAAAAAGAAATGGTTTATGCCACTTTAGAAATGTTCAGAATTCTTGGCCTGCCCCAAGATCACCATTCTTCCATGTCTTTTCAGCACAAATCTTGTATATACTGCCTCAACTTATTCCACGTAACCTAGTCCATTTCCTATCCCCCAGAAACTCAGTGCAATTGGCCATTAGAACAAAAGAAGAGCCCTGCTAGATCGGGTCACAATCCATCTGATCTATCACCCTGTCTCACACGATGGCCTAGCAATTGCTTCTGGGCATCTCAAGCAAAAGACAAAAGCAAAACCTTCAGTTGTTCTCAGTTCCTTGCAAATGGCCTTGGGAGTCATCCTGCCTGTCTCTCCAACCTATAGGCAGAATCTAGATGGATATTCTAGTAGCCATTGATACACCTGTCCGCTATGAATATCTAATCTTTTCTTAAAGCTATTCAGACTTGTTGCTATCACAGCCTCTTCTGGTTGTAAATTCCATAGTCCAATGACTCTCTAGGTCAAAATACTTTACCCTTTTGGTCCTAACTCTCATGCCCAACAATGTCAGAGTGTCCCCAGGTTCTTGTTTTGGATGACAGAGAAAAGACTTTTTCTCTACCTTTTCCATATTGTGCATGTTTTTATTTACGTCAATCAGATTGCTTCTTAAACACCACCTTTTGAGGCTGAAAAGGCCTAGATGTTGCAACCTGATTTTATAACGAAGGCATTTCAGCCTCTCGATCATTCTGGTTGCTCTTTTCTGCGCCTTTTCTAGTTCCAATGAATCCTTTCTGAGATGTGTTGTATTCCAATATGGCTTCACCATAGATTTATAAAGAGGCAAAATTATTCCTTTCCTAATTACTCCTAGGGCCTATTCACACTTGGCCGTTTTCTGGAGTATATCTCAGGATAGGGGTCTGTGGTCCGCATACCTCACTTTGGGCCTGCGGAAGCCTGCACCAGCATATCGACAGCAAGTCCCTATTCCAGGATATATTCCAGAATAAAGCCAAGTGCGAATAGGCCCTAGCATTGCTTTTGCTTTCTTCCATGGCTGCTGCACACTGGGTCAATACCTTTATTGAACTGTCCAACAGAACTCCAAGATCCCTTTCCTGTTCTACCACAAAAAAGCTCAGCCCCCATGGGTTATACAGGTAAATGGTATTCTTTGTCTCCCCATGTGCGTCACTTTAAACTAGCTAAAATTGAAATGAGTATACCACTTCATTGCCTACTCATCCAATGTCAAGAGATCCCTTTGGAGCTCTTTACAGTCACTTTCAGTTTTTTGCTGCCCTGAACACTTTAGTGTCATCAGCAGACTTTGCTATCTCATTACTTAGCCCTGCTAATAGATCATTTATGAATAAATTAAAAAACACAGGTCCTAATACTGAACCTTGGGGGATCTCAGTTCTCACCTCTTTCCACTTTGAGAACTGTCCACTTATTACTACTCCATTTCCTGTGCTTTAGTCAGTTATCAATCCAGGACAGGACCTGTCTGCTTATTCCACGACTGATGAGTTTATTCAAGTGCCTTTAATGAGGGATTTTGTCAAAAGCCTTCTGAAAGTCTAAACAAATAATGGCAACTGGAACTCTTTTATCCATGTGCTTATTAATTAACACTCTCAATTCTAAGACATTTGTAAGGTGTGATTTACTTTTGTAAATGCTTTGCTGATTTTCCTTCAGCATTGATTGCTCCTCTGTGTGTGCAATTATTTTATCCTTAATGAAGTTTTCCATCTGAAATTAAGCTGATTACTTTCTGGGATCATCCCAGTTGAAGTTCATGAAATCGTACATATTATGGAAAAGGTGGATTGAGAAATTATTTTCTTTATTGCATGGCCTTAGAACCAGAGGGCGCTCTATGAAACTGATAAGACAAGAAACCAATGCCCAACAAGGGAAAGGGTTTTTTTAGCTTACTGGATCATTGGTGGATTTTACTACTGGCAAGAGTGGTGATGGCCACTAGCCTGGATGGCTTTAAGAAAGGATTGGAAAAATTCATGGAGGACAAATGATTCAGTGATTGCTATAATGAACGCCTACGTAGGGTCATTTGCAGGGAGTCAAGAGGATTTGGTGTTTTGCCCTTGTCTTCTGCTTGATAATTCTTCAAAGGAAATGATATCAAGGGCCACTAGATAGGCTGTGGCCTGATCCAGCAGGATTTCTTGATGTTCTTATGAAAGAAGTTTGTAAATTTGTACAAAGAATGGAGAGAGTGCGTAAGCGTACTTACCCCCCTCCCCCTCAAAAAAAAATACTTGAACTAGAGTTATTAAAGCCAAGTATTGGGCAATTTACAACAAGGAAAGACATGATGCACATCCAGGTGTGGAATTTATGTCCATAAATGCAACAATTGCCATGGACCTAGATTATGTCAAAACAGTATCAGAGAAATTTTTGGAAGGAAAACTTTATAAGCTGCCAGTCATTATAGAATGATATCTCCTCTAAGGTATATTTAACTCTACATCTGTACACTTTTAGACAAACAATGAAGATGTACTTCTTTCTCAAAGCCTTTAGTTGAAGAGGTGCTTGCCTTCTCTTTTCAGGCACCGTTAGATGTGGTTTGAATGAATCAAGTTTCAGTTGTATATTATGATTTCATTCCACTGGTTTTATTGTAATCTGTCCAGAGCAGGGATGTGCCAAACTGCAATTTGCTAAGCATAAACTGCTCAAAAAGAATGAGGAGATGTTTGAATTCTACCCCACAGCTCCATATCTGTCCAAGAAGGGGATTGTGGAGTAAAACCATAACTTAAGGTACTCAGTTGTCTCTGTCTGGCTGCATGGTAAATCCTGTGATCATTTTGGGACTATACTGAGAATATCAGACATTCCTCTGATATTCCCAATATAGTCCTGATTTAAGCAGCTGAGAAGTCAGTTTTTCACTATTATCGGAAATCCAACAATGACGCTGGGTTTCGTATAACAACAGTGCTTACCTTAGCAGTTTTCAGAATCTGAGCAATTGAAAGCAAGCTAGGCATATGAGAAACAAAAAATGAACATAGGTGGGCACTTGGCTGGCTTCTGATAGCTCCAGTTGCTCTGTTTCTGAAAGCTTCTCACCAGATATGGAGGTAAGCCAGGGATTGTTCCATGTGTCTGGCAAAGGCTGGAGACAGGCAACTGCAGGATCTTGTTTAAATCCCACATTGCTTCCAGTCATCTGGAAGCAGCCTTTCCCTGTTCAGGTTTGACAGAGCCCAGGGAAGAGGCAGGTAGAGGCGAAGCATACCCCCAATCTTAAAGAGAACCCAGCAAATGCCATAGTTTCTGCTTTAAGTTTCTTAGATGCATCTTTTCTTCAATTTCCCCCTTCTCTGATAGGTACAAACACTCCCTCAACCCTTTTAAGAAATTTGTGTTTGACAGACTGCAGTTGGACACATTCCTAGCCCTGAGAAAGGCAAATAAGTAAATACATAATGGCTGTGAGAGTAACTTCAATAGCTAGTCTCATGGTAGACCAAACTGTCTGGAAAGCAGAGGGTTGCCAGCTCAATCCCCAACCTCTCCTCAGAAGTAGGAAATGGCAAACCACTTCTGTATCTCTGCCAAGAAAACTGCATAGAGGTATCCATGCAGTCAACCAGGAGTCAGACATGACTTGATGGTATCCAACAATAAAAGATGAAATGTGAAGGCCCAAGAGCAATGCTGAAGTACCCATGTGCTGCTTGTAGAGTTCACATTGATTGGCCACTGTCAGAACAGGATGTTAGATTACATGGGCTGTTGGTCCAATTCAGTAGGGTGTTTCTTATTTTTTAAACAGGAAGTTACACAAGGAGATGTCTTCACAACTTAAATACTAAGTGTGTTTTCAGTTGTACTACACCTCTGGAAACTAAATGAAAAAATGCCTTTGGAAGAAGTCCTTAGTGAACTTTTCTTCTAAGAATGTATTGCATCACATTCACACCTTTCTATTGGCACCAACCTCTCAAGGTAACTTGGCTCTGCTTGTGAGGTACCTGTGTGCTTTTTAAATCATAAGTATACTTCAGAAGGGAGTGGTTCTAGCTCAGTGATACAGTAACTGTCTGGAAAGCAGAGAGTCAGAAGTTCAATGGTGGCTCCTTTCCACGAAAAGGTGAAGACAAGATATCCATGCCGTCACTTTGAATCAGGGGTGCCAAGCAACTGGATATTTGAGAAATAAGCTGTGAGGGTACATGATCAATTGGCTCAGTGCTCTGATAGCTAGCAAGTGTAGCTTTTTAAATTTGGTATTTAGTGTCTTATAGTTAGTGTGCTGGACTCGTATCTTGTATTCATTGGTTTTGATTCCATAATCCTTGAGCTAGTCACAACTGTTTATCCCAGTTCTCACAGCCCCACCTACCTCAGAGGGTGTCTGTTGTGAGGAGAAGAATGGGAAGCTTTGGCTATTTTTGCACTAGCAAAGAAGACACCATTAGGAACTTGATAGGTACTTGATTGGTATGGAGTGTTGGCAAAATGTGGATTTAATGAGGTCTTCGGGCTCTTAAATGCGGATTAATGGTAGATCCCTTTAATGGTGTCTTCAATCCAGTCTTCTGCTGTGAAGACTGTGTTAGAGGCCATGCATCCGCACATCTACCAGGGCAGCGGGGTCCAGAAGTTCACTTAGAGGCTGCCATTTGCAACAGGGCTGCTTCAGCTCTGCACCTCAACACATAGCTACACTGGCCAATGCAATGTGGCACTGGCGGACCTTCCTGCTTCGGCCAAATCGGGCCAAATTGGAGCCTTGGGATGGGTGTTCTGGCATCCACATGGTGGCAGTGTTTAGCACCCATTGCCATTAGACACTAGATAGCCTGTGCAGGTGCATGGGTCATCGCCATGATGTAGATCTTCAAGGACCGGATTCAATGAGGACTGGATATCAAAGATCCAAATCTTCTAAAACTGGATTAACGGAGGTACGTGCAAAAACAGCCATTGATTACCTGGGCCTCCTCTTTTCATAATGCCACTAAATTACACTGGTTAACTGAGCCGCACTTCTGTAGCACTGTTGATTTACATTGGTACATTGGATCCCATGGTTTCCCTAACCACTAGTTTTTCATGGTTGACTATTATTTACATAGCATGGTTTGGTATCACATGGTCATTTATGGTAACTAAACCATGGTGTTATACGAGGGCTGATTATATTTAAGGTCCTGCCAAGAATTTAAGTAGCAGTTTCTAGCCAAGGCCACAGTCAGTCTGAACAATTTCTTGTGTTGCAAGATTTCTATTCTGTGTGGTAGTCAGAGTTGAGGAGGAGAGCAGTCAACAATTATACTCCATCACCTGCTGCTTTGCTGATGTTAATACAGGCAGAGAACAGTGCTCACAGCTCCCTGTAGGTTATATGCATAAATGCTGCACAGTTTGCACACAAGGTCTTGATTCAGTTTCTAGGGCTGGGGTTGCCTTGCCTTCAAATTGTATAACTTCTCATCTTACCGATCTGAGTGTTATCCTCTCTATTGTTTGATGGATTGTAGCTTATCTGTTGTTAAATAAGGTGCTTCAGCTACAGTTTGTCCCTAAAGAAGTTGTAACGTAAAAGGCAAAGCACCATAATTATGTGAAATTAAGGTCAGTAATAAGCCATCTGTATACTTGCAATGAGGCTCTTCGTGTTGAGGAAGTAGCTGCAAATATTGTGGCATTTAGTATTGTTTGAAACAGGATGTAGAGCAAGTTGAACCTGTTGTCTCATGTGGAATATTATTATTAAATTATGGATGAGGGGGTAGAGAAGCAGTACCTGATCCAAAAATATATGAATATTAGTGTGAACAGAAAGTATCTTTTTCAGCTTGGCCAAAGTGTGGAAAGCAAAAGGTATACAGAAGAGTCAATGGAGAGCAAATGTAAAGCAAATAAATGTTTTCATCCTATTTGTCTAATTAGTCTGTGGAATACTGTATTGCTGTAGAGCACATTTAAGTGCAAGTCAATTCATTTGCTGCATGATATGTAATATTAGGAGGTGATACGGAGAAAATTTCTAGAGAGGGATAAGCCTTTGGTGTAAAGCTCTATTGTAGTTATCATAGCTTCATGTTAAAGAGATTTGGGGGGTGTTTTCCGCTTCCCTCCCTTAAGGAATGGGTCTGTCAACTAATCCACATCTAGTAGATCTGGATTAAGGGAGGTACCCAATGTGTCCCCACAGGTGGTGCAGTACCCAGTAGCAATGGGTGCTAGCTTGCCTACAGTGGAAATGCTGGAGCACCCATGTGGCGAATACGGATCTACCCATGTGGGGCCTGACTGTCACCCCAGGTTTTTGGGGGGATGGGGTGCAATCTCCATAGACACTCTAGAGATTCTCCAGAGCAGCTCTGGAGAATCTCTGGAGCTTTGCCATAAACTCAAAAGATTTGCCGCAAACTCCAAAGATCCTCCGGAGCCTTTGACAAAGGTCCATAGGAATGGCATTGCTCCCATGTGGGGTCCTCTTCGAAGCCTGTGCTATTCTTTGAAGCCGGCTTTGGAGATTGTACACAGGCTTTGTCCCCCTAGACCCCATTGCCCGATTGCGGTGGAAACATGCTCCGATGCCTGAATACCCCATTGTAGACCCCTTTAATGGGTTCTGCAGGTCCTGAAGGACCCATGTAATCCGGATTTCCCTAGAACTGGTGTGAAACAAATGTGTCTAAAGAGACCCTTGGGTATGGGGCGGAATATAAATATAAATATAAATAAATAAATAATGGGGTCTGCAGTGGAATTGGGGTCTTCCTGCTCTGAGCCTAATGGGTCCTTAACGGGTCCTTAATGGGTACTCAGTGCTAGTGGAAAACTCCCCTTATATTCTTGTGGGAAAAGCCCATAGATAAACTGCATAGATGGCCAGAGTTCAGTCAATGGAGCATCTGCATTGTATGCAGCTAGGTGCTATGTTCAGTTCCCACAATCCCTTTAGGAGAACAACTAATTCCTTTTTGTTACAGATACATCCATGCAGTTCTTTTTGTATCAGAGGAAATGACCATTAGCCCGGTATTCTGTCTTTAGTATTTGACATATCAGTGTCTGGAAACTAAGAAGCAGATCTATCTCATGCTTGTCCCAATTAGATAGAAGTATATTTTTCTGTGAATATGGAGATTCATTAAAACTCACCATGTGATACATAGTAGTTTTTCTAAATCAAGAAAAATCACAGATTAAATTCCTAGGTGATAGTGTAAGATCTTAAGGGGAGCACCATCCTCTGCAAAGAGTAACATTATTTTTCCTTGGTATAAGGTCATAATAGCTGGAGATCCCCACAAATAGTCTCCTGTGTTTGTCAGCTGCTCGATGTGCTAGCTTCAGGCTGAACTAAAGCTTCCAGAGTGGGAGAAGTTGTGGGACAAAATGTTGGCTGGGCTGGATGTCTCTTTAAACGTTCAGTGTTTCATGAGTCAAGTTACCTAAAAGCAGTGTGTACCTACACATCAGTCTCATTCTTGGTTGTTTGTTCCTCCTTTTTATACGAATGCCAAAAACGCAGTGGTTAAGTACATCTTCCCATTTTGTCTGAATGAAGAACTGTGGTTCAGTATTTCTAAACAAACGGGGGCTTATAAGTCAACTGTAAATTGAGGTTTAACTGTTAGGAAATAAACCATGTGTGGATTGTATTCCTTGGGTGGTTACTGAGTGCTGGATTACTAGAACAGAAAAGTTACTGTAAACTTGCTCAACCTCCTAGGTGGAGAGGATTAAGATTCATAAGGAGACGACGATGTGTCAACAGCATATGTGAAGTGCTTATGCTTACAATCTTCTTACTTTCCTCCAAGAACATCTGGGGTGTTTTTCCACCGCGCTCCTTAGATCCGGATCTAAGAAGATGCTAGACACCTTTCAGGAAATAGAGACATGCGTGGCTTTCTGGGAAGACCTATGGTCCTCCACTTCCAGAAGTCCTAGAAGCGCACTGACTGGTTGGTGAAAAGGTGCACAGCTGATAGCTGCAAATGAACTGGAAATTGAGGCATGACAGGCCAGTCAGTACCATAAATGCAGTGGGGGAATGCTGTGGTACAGTGGAGGGAAGCCATGAGTGCAAGAGAATCCACCTGTTTCAGGGTATAGACGAACTGTTCAACCTGTGGCTAGTTCTGGTTTGTTAATACAAACTGAACCAACCTTTTCATGCTCACTATTCCAACTATTTCCTGAAAGTTCATATATATCCCTTGTCTGTTCCCCCCAAGGGAACAGGATTGCAATTTTATTAGCTATAATGATTTGAACTGGAGTTGTTAGAACAATGAAAGCTCAGTGCTGCTATCATTAAGTCAACTCATAAACTACTGCATTTCACCTGTTGATTTATAGTCTGAACAATGGATGTCAAATAACTTTTCCCAAGAGGCTAGTTATTACTTTTCAAAAGTCAGCTATTTTTATAGGCTGCTAAGCAGACATGGAATTCTGGCTGGCTATAAAATTTTTACCAGTCATGTATTCAGAGAAGATTCCAGCCTGCCTTTGATCTGCAAAAAGATTAATCAGCTACTAAAATCTAGTACTGCAGCTGTTTGGTATCATCTTGGAAGTGTCAAAATCAACAACTTCAAGTAGGTAGCCTGCCAAGACTGAAGTGTTTACAGCTAAATAGAAGTAGTAGACCAGAAGCAAAGTATGGCTTGGGCCGGAAGCCTAGTGAGGCGGAAATGTCTTCTATGAGAAGCTAAAAATGTATCAAGTGATTCAGGCCTTCAGTGGTACTGTACAATCATGGTATAAAGCTCAAGATTCAACTGGAGCTCTCTCTGATCTAATGCACAAGAATGAAGATTGATAACCAGGATAGCTCAAGAGATACTAATTATACCTGGTTAGAATGACAACTGCCAGAACCCCAAAGTCACTAGAGGATTTGAATACATTGTCACCTGTGGCTTACATATCTGCTTCCTCAACAACAAGCAAGGATCAGGGAAAGTCACCATTCTAAAGTGTCATCACCTCAGGCTCCAAAGGGTGTATTAAAAGCATTCCATCTAGCTTTTCTTGAGAATAGGGTTGTGAATACTCAATTAGATGAGCTAATAGCTATCCACTGTGGACTACAAAGTTGATTCCTACCCATCAGCTAAACACCTTGAAAGATTTATTCAGCAGCTTGTGATTTCCAAATTAAGGCCCATGACTTTTGAATATCTTTTTGGTCTTTGCTATCAATGAGCGAATGTTTGCTGATAACGCAACCAACTGCTGCTATTCTTTTAATTTTGCTTACACAATTATAGAAATAACACTCTCTCAAACTGTTAAGACCATCAGCCGAGACCTCAAGGCTGACATGACAAGAACATAATCTAGGGGGAATCTTTGCACAAGGGTAACCTATTAGTTTATTGATCAGAAGCCACCTTGTAAAAATTATTGTTGCAAGGTTATATACTCCCTTAAGATATCTCTCCTATGCACAGTCAGTAATGAAGTAAACTCATCAAACATTCTCATATCCTCCCTCCTTTCCCAAGCCTCAACTTTGAGGTAATGTTCCTGCTTCAAACTGCCAACTGTCTTTCCTTACCTCTCCATGCTGTGACAACCTAGCAAAGATGGGGCTGTGCTCAAGACAAACAGGTATGAAAAGCCAAGGCCATTTTAAATGGTCAACTTGAGAATATCTCAGAAGCAACAAATACTATTGAGAGTGTGGCCCATGCCATGTAGGTATCCAGATAGCTGTCCTGTGACATCAGCTGAGATTTCTGTATCGCATCACTTACCACGACCCCTGTCCTCTGAAGAAGACTCCGATGGAGTGAATTGATGAGTAAGGCCACCCGATTCTGTTGAGAATCCTAGTTAATAAGATAATTCAGCTGTAACAACCACATGGCCTTTTTGCTTGAGGTGCTGGAAGCTGAGGGCAAATCCTAGAGCTTCCTCAAGGAGCTCTAAAGATGAAAGAATCTAAACTTGTGTTGAAATTATAGCTTGCAGAATTGAGAAGTTCAGCCTACTCTGGGGGCTAAAACTAACTTCAGACTGTTTGACCTGATTGCTGTCTTCTGGAAGAGAAAGAGTCAAGAGCTTAGTTGCATCTGTGACCCGTTCCAATGCAGATGTGAAATTTCTGCCATCTTGTTATATACTTTATCTACTTCTAGATGATGAATTCTGATCTTTCTTGCTGTTTCATACTAAGGCTGCATCTACATCTGTGTCATGTCATGGTTGGATGGATTGACTGAATGTTGTTGATTTTAATAACTTTTGACTTTTCAAAGCTGCCAGACAGTTCCAAAACCCTAGTCACGTAGAGTTATCAACTAGCTTCAAACAGGTAGCAGAGATACAGACAAGATGATGGCAAATCTTATTTTCTCTTATTTGACTTATTGTTCCTAGAGTCCTGAATATATATACTACTCTATACGTATCTGATTATTTTTGTTACTTATAAATGAATTCATTTATAAGGAAGGAAGGAAGTTGCCATGACTTCAGGACACATCCAGCAATCTTTATTCTTTGCTGGTAAAAATAAATCAAAACTAGTTATTTTCCACAACTGTGAGTTTAAAAAGTACACAAAAAAACATAAGAAGAATCCTGCTGAATTAGACTGATGACTTTGCTAGTGCTTTTATTTCTCATGCATATGCCTGTTATTTAAATATGTAGTTCTCTTGATTGCTGCAGAAGCTTACATTATTTACTGTGTTTGTCTTTGCAGTAATACTACAAACTAAGTTGCTGTTACTTTTGTTTTATAAAAGGCAGGCCACTGACTTTCTTGAAGCTGCACAATAAATTAAAGGAAAGATTTAGACATATGTCTTCCAAGGGAGGATTTAGACACATGCCTTCCACATTGCACACATTTACTACAGAATCCTTTTGAATGATACTATTCTGTTCTTTATTTTTTATCAGTTGGGGGCTGAGTGTTTTGCAGTATTGTAATAGTGTGGATATGAGACACAATCCATAACTGTAAGGTTTACTGCCTACATCAGATGGATAATGCCGGGATGTAGGAGAAAGAGTCAGGAGTTTTTATAATATAAGTGTGGGAGGGCTAGAGGAGGAATCAGATAGCCAGAAAAGTAAAGCTGAGTGAAAGCTAAAGGGAATCATAAAAGACTTTGCTTGGAAAGGTGGGTTTTAAGGAAGAAGTTTAAAATAGCAAATCATTCAAAAGGAGGAGATTGTTGTGAACATAAAATAAAAGCAGGGTAGAAGATATGGAAAAGGTGACATTGAAATCAAAACTATTATTGCTTTTGCTCAGGGTTGACCACATTTGATCTCATATTGTGCATTGTACTCTGATTTGCCAGAACTAAGAAAGCCTCAGTTACGAATACACAGCTAAAACCTGATTCAGCTCTATAAAATCTTGAGTATATGCAGACTGGAATAAAAAAAAGAGAAAAGGATGGCTCTTCAGCTTTTCCTGACACATAAAGCAATAACCCTGGTCCTGTTCATCCTAAACTGTGCTCCTTTAGGCTACAAATGCAAGAGTCTACAAATACTTGAATGATCTGAACTGAGAACTTCCTGAACTTAGAAAAGCAGAAAAGGCTTTTATGAGAAAGGTGTCTTCCTACACTTCCATTCAGAATCTTTGGATGTGGTAATACATTGAGACAGTTCTCCATACGTGGACAAAAATAGCAAGTTTGTAGGATATGAAGTGTCTTAATTTGAGATTGTACTTAGTACTGTTCTGTCCAAGGGTTTTTGTTACAAAGACTAAGGAAGCAAAAGAAATGGAGAGTCTGAAATTATGCTCAACTGTCTTGAGAGGGCCTTGAGAAATGGTGAAGTTTGGAATGCACAAATATAATTTTGTTCAAATTATCTCATGATACATCTCTCAAAATTGTTCTGGCAGTACCAGGACTTGGAAGGCTTCTTTGTTATGCTATTCTAGAGCTGTGTCACTTTGAATCTGCTCTGTGATACTTAATGCCACTACAGTCTTTAATGTTAAGCTGTGTCATGTTTCCTGCTTAACAGGTTGTTTCTCTTTTTTTATATATGCTGTTCACATCCGGAGGATTAGCAAATGATTATATAGCCATGATAGGCAGAATGTAGCGGTAATGCCTGCTTGAGGCTTAGGTTACTGATGCAGGCCCCCATAGACTGACAGAAGGCACATTAAGAAGTTAACTCGGTCCCATTGTGAGTAGATTGAGGGACATGATTAGGCTCTGTTGCAAAATGGGCAGTTAGTGCTATCATAAGGACAAATAAAAATTGGTGAAGTTTGCTTAATGAGCAAATAAATTTACTGTATTTTCTGGCGTATAAGACTACTTTTTAACCCAGGAGAATCTTCTCAAAAGTTGGGGGTCGTCTTATACGCTGGGTGTTGTCTTCTTATTCGGCGAATATATCCCAAACTCTATATTTTAACTGGAAAGTTGGGGGTTGTCTTATACGCCCAGTCGTCTTATATGCCGGAAAATACGGTAAATGGTTTGTTAGAAATGAGAAAGTGAGGAGTTCAATGGAAATAAGGAGAGGTGTATATTCACACTTTTGCTTGTTAAAAAAGAGTTCACTGTGCCCCCATAATTGGTTGTGTTTTTAAAAAACACCTGAAAGGAGTCTTCTCTAGATGAATTTCTGTGCTATGTATTTTCCAAGTCTAGAGAAAGAGACAATATGAAATCAGTAGGAGACACTAGCTTATCTTGGGGCATTTTCACACTTTACTTTCATGGGGCAGCGTCCCACAGAAGTTAAATATAGGAATGGTGGCAGTCATTTGCACTGCGTACGCTGGCCCCATTCCAAAGCCACCCAAACAATCAAAATAAGATAGATCAACTCAACACAGGCAACACAAAA
>MTQE01002208.1:26717021-26755806 GCA_014337955.1 Aspidoscelis marmoratus | reverse complement strand
GTGCTCTGAGAAAAGCTCCTGCTTTCACTTCACCCAAGCTGGAACTCATGAAGCTGGAACATGCATGATTCTAAATAATATTCCTTATGTGATCTGGTAAACAGAGGGTCTGAAGAATATTGCATAAGGGGGATTAGATGTGGTAGGCACAGTCCCTGTCTGGTAGATAGAAGAGAGCAGCAGAAAACATCCCAAACAACAAGAAGAGCATGAAAGCAAAATGATTGTCTGATTTCTAAGTAGCTGAGGAAAGAAGGAAAGTGAAAGGCAAGAGAGAAAGGGTAAGATATACCCAACTGAATACTGATTTCCAGGGAATAGGATGGAGAGATAAGAAGGCCTTCTTAAATTATCAGTCCTGAGAACCAAAAAGAACCTAATAAAATGGGAAAGACAAGAGATCTCTTCGCGTAAATTGGAGATATCAAAGGAATGGTTCATGCTAAAATGAGCATGATAAAAGACAAAAATGGTAGGGACCTAAGAGAAGTTAGTAGTGTTTGAGAAGAATTGGCAAAAATACATAAAAGTACAAGAGCCAGACATTCTGGAAAGTAGACCCTAGGGAGCATTGCTAGTAACATGGTTATCAGAGGTGACAGAGTTGCAGCTGGACTATTTAAAATCCTAAAATATGATGCTGTTAAAGTGTTGCACTCAATATGCCAGCAAATTTGGAAGACTGCTAACCGTAGCTACTGCATTGGAAGATGTCAGTTTACGTTCCAATCCCAAAGAAGGATAATGCCAAAGAATGTTCAAACTACCAAACGGTTGTGCTCATTTCACACAGTAGCAAGGTTATGCTCAAGATTCTGCAAGCAAAAAAATAAAAAATCTGCAAGTGAGGCTTCGGCAAATACAGTATGTGAACCAAGAACTACCAGAAGTACAAGCTGCTTTCTGAAGAGGCAGAGGAATTAGAAATTAAACTGCCAACATTTGTTAGATTATGGAGAAACCAAGGGAATGCCATAAAAATATCTACTTTTTCTTCATTGATTATGCTAAAGCCTAATCCAGGACATCCCACTGGAAAAGTGTGGGCAAAAATAAAACCACCTCTCCTTTCTACCACATGTTTTAAATTATATTTTTATGTAAATTGTTTTCCTTTTTATATATAAATTGGTTTATGATTTTTATAGTGGAAAGCAGTGGATAAATGTCCAAAAATCCAATACGATTTGGATATTTAAAATTGGAATGTCATAAAATCCGATTCGTATGTATTATACATTCCGTATGCATCCCGTTTTAATCCCGTATTTTAAGCACAAGATACATATAATTTTCCCACAGATTTGTTTACGACAATTTTTCGGAAATGAAATTCAAGTCTGAATGTTGAAATGTGGATTTTCGAATATCCGTGCACATCCCTAGAACGAAGAGGACAGCTGATGCCAGTTCATTTCAAAAAGGAGTCATTAACAGTGATCTGTGTAAAGCTTTGGCAACTGATGTTAATCTTCGGAAAAACTTTTTAATTTGTCATTTGGCCCTTTTGATCAGGATACTGAATTATTTTTTTGTCCCAGTATCAAATCCTGCAATGTCTTTTTCTTTCTACCCTCTCCAGATGAAATCCCAGATGTTTACATTGTGGAGCGCCTCTTCTCTAGTAGCCTTGTAGTGGTAGTGAGTCGAGCAAAACCTCGGCAAATGAATGTCTACCATTTCAAGAAAGGGACAGAAATCTGTAACTACAGTTATTCTAGCAATATTCTTTCCGTCCGGCTCAATCGTCAGGTAAGGACTTGGGTTTTTTGTTCATTTCCTACCTGAGCAGATGAATAATCGGAACTTCTTTGTATACTGTAGTTTGATGTCAATTTTGGTACATCATCTTAAAAAAAAATCTGAGCTTTTTGTGCAGCATTCTTACTATCCAGCTTTTATCTTTGCAAAACTTCACATTTAGAGACTGGGGAACACGGAACCCTCTAGACCAGCGGTTCTCAACCTTCCTAATGCCGCAACCCCTTAATGGAGTTCCTCATGTTGTGGAGACCCCCAGCCATGGGGGTAGAGCAGCTGGGAGGTGGGAGGGAAGGGTGGCGGGAGACTTGTCGCGACCCCTCTTAAAGGGTAGTTCGACCCCCAAAGGGGTCCCGACCCGCAGGTTGAGAACCACTGCTCTAGACATTTGTGGATTCCACCTTCTGTCGTCACTAACCACTACTATTGCTGATTAGGGCTAACGTTGTATAAAAAGGCACATATTTTCCATCTCTACTTTAAATTCATCTGGAACAGAGCATGTCCTTGATAATGTCACATTCTCTCTTATCAGTGCCACCTTAGAACTGGTCAGAATTTTGGTCTAAGGGCAGGTTGTGTTTCATAAGAGGTTTCTGTTTTTCCTGAGGTTGCCTTAGAACTCCTGCGTTATAGTGTGACTGATTTACTGCCCCAGCCAAGCTCCTCATTTGACAATATTCCCAGAGCAGGTCATGCCTGGCTGAGTGCTTGGAGTTAGAAGTGAGAGCTCCTTGCGGCTTCAAACCCTGCCTTGCTGGGGAAGTAAAAAAAAAAAAAAAGAAAGAAAGAAAGTTAAACTATATGCTTTCCTGAACTAGATTCTTTTAAATGACCTCAGTTCCACATTTCCATCCCTCTTAAGCCTCATTTAAGAACAGTTTAGTTGCCACATTGGACTAGTATAGCCTTACTCAGTACTTATTGTGCCTTCCAAATTATGCTGGAAAGGGTCAGTTTCTATAGGAA
The DNA here is from genome assembly GCA_014337955.1 of Aspidoscelis marmoratus. Lineage (NCBI taxonomy): Eukaryota > Metazoa > Chordata > Lepidosauria > Squamata > Teiidae > Aspidoscelis > Aspidoscelis marmoratus. The sequence goes on along the minus strand of MTQE01002208.1, from coordinate 26,753,076 downwards.
CAGTATTTTTATGGTCCCCCCTTGGACATTTTAATTGGAAAATCTTAGTACTGAAAAGTGGAAAAATCATTTTAAATTGACCTGCTGCAACCCTTAGATTTCATCTCTCATTAGTCTCACACGTTGGCAAAACTAGATTTTGGTTTCCAGCTGGTGAGCAGCTTATATAGGAGAAAAGGAAGTCAGCTCAAATGTAACTATAACCAATTCGTTTGGAGCTGAGGTTCTGCTACCAATCCTTGCTGGGTTGTATCCAGTGTGGAAGGTTTTAGGGTTTGTGTAGGAAGTTCTCACTGGAAAAAATTGATGTTTTCAGCCACTGCATTCAAATTTGCAGTTGTACATGATGACCCCATACCTTAATGGTATCATGCTATAAAAGAGTTGTCAGGTTGTGTCATCCCGAAACTTGTGTTTGAGATGTTGAACAGCCAGATGCCTCTGGGGAGCTCATTGTGCATCTGGAGTATCTATTAATTGGAAGAATACTGCGCTACCCCTGAATGTGAGGGCTACCATTTAATTATCATGATTGAACGGCTACTGATAGACTCACCTTGAGTGATCTTTTATTTAACTGTAAGTCATGTACATTCTTATCTCTTCTTATACTATTCATGTTCTACAAAACCTTATAAACCTGTTACTCCCCACATTCTTGTCAGTTGTCTTTCTTTCCCCACTTTTTTTTTAAAAAGCTTGTTTTTCTCGTCGGAAAGATATTCAGTTTATTTACTTCTTCCTTTTTTAATTTATGCATTTTCCTATCTTCCCTTTAGGAAGGAGGAAGTACAGCAATAATAAGGGATCTTTCATGCTCTCAAACAGTGCACTTGCAAACTAAACCAGGAGTGTAGAAGGCAGTATCTACTACATATGTCAAAGATCCTTAAAAAAGGAGGGGCTAAGGTTGTTGATGGTGAAGTAATGGCTACTTTCCTATTAGTAACTCTGAATGGTTCATTCAACAGTATAAGAGCACCTAGTAGGCAATGGCAAATCACTTCTGTATCTACCAATAAAATTGCAAAGAAGTAGGTGCATTGCTGACTAGGAGCTCTTATACTGTTGAATGAACCATTCCAAGTTACTAATAGGAAAGTAGCCATTACTTCCATGGAGGTGCTCATACAGTAAACCAGGAGTCAGCCATGACTTGGTGGTATCCAACAATAACAAATAAGAAATAAGATTATAAGAGAGGGAGTAGATGGTATATTCAAGACATATTTTCATAGGAAGCTATTAGTAGAATCATAGAATCATAGAATGGTAGAGTTGGAGGGGACCTCCTGGGAAATCGAGTCCAACCCCCTGCTCAAGGCAGGATCTCCTAAACCATCTCAGACAGATGGCTGTCCAGTCTCTGCTTGAAGACCTCCATCGAAGGGGAACCAACCACCTCCCGTGGCAGCCTGTTCCACTGGTTGATCACTCTTACTGTTAGAAATTTTTTCCTAACATCTAAACTAAACCTTTTCCCCTGCAGTTTCACCCCATTGTTTCTAGTCCTTCCTTGAGAAAGTGAGAACAGGGCTGATCCCTCTGCCTTGTGACAACCCTTGAGGTATTTGTAGACGGCTATCATGTCTCCTCTCAGTCTTCTTTTTGGTAGACTAAACATTCCTAGTTCCTTAAGCCGTTCCTCATAGGACATGGTTTGCAGACCATTCACCATCTTGGTAGCTCTCCTTTGAACCTGCTCCAGCGTGTCAGCGTCTTTTTTAAACTGGGGTAATTTGAAGGCTAGCAGCTATCAGTAAAGATGGTCAGGGAACACATTTTCTTAATATATCAGCTTGGTGGAAACCCTAGCATTAAGTCTGAGATACTGGAAAATGGCTTTAATCTGTTTTTTGGAAGGCACTCTCGAAATGACTCAATATGGTCACTTGACAATGAGATGTTGTGGTTAGAAAAAAGTGTCTCTTACTTGAAAAAAATGAAGGCTTCAAGCACTAAAGGATATCCTCTAGACTAAAAAGAGCACTCGAAGCTTGATTTTTGGTGTTTAATTGTTCTTTAAGATGGCCTGAGGCCTTGCAGCTGGTTAGCTTTGCTTTCCATATACATAAAATCTCCTTCAAAGCTAATAAATTCTGTATTTATTCTGCATGGATACCAGATAAATTGATGACTTGTTGGATGTCTTGCTGCTCTTTGCCTGACAATCAAAAAGAGGCATATTTTATTGCTGTTAACAGAATGAATTAGCTCCCTTTTCTCCATTCAGTGTAATCCTAGGCATGTTTACTAGAATGATGTTACATTAAGTTCAGTGATTGCAAGATTATGTAAGTACATAGAAGTCTGCAGATTTTGCATAAGAGATGCTATGCTTTGGATGATTATTGTAGCACCTAGTAGAGGAGATGGTCAAAGCACTTCATGTCTTCTGACAACTAAGATAATCAAATTCCATGGAATTGATGTACAGCTGAAATATACTTTGTTTACCTTATAAGATTTGACCTCAAACTGAAAAATTATTTTGTGTAAGTAAAACCCATAACTCTTTCAGGAATACGATTTCACTATTTTTACCCTTCTTAGGGAGTATCACAGCAAAAAATTGCTGGTCAGTCAAGATAACTGGCCACTCAGGTTAAATTTAGGATATACTATTGTTTTTTATCAGAAGATATGAAGACAATTTATAAACTGCCATATTGTCCTTTGCTCTATTGTTTTCTCGTTTTCCTATAGTAGTTTGTCTTAGAGGTTATTTTATAAATAACAAAAGAGTATTTTTGGAGACCAGTTTACATATATCTTCAGTATTCTGGAAGCATTTTCTTTTCTTTTTTCCTGTTTGTATATTTCTCCTAAGGCAGTGTAAGATTTGAGTTGGTCTGTGAATCCTCCATGGTAACTGATGTGTGTTTTTAAAAAGCCTGAGGCTTCCTAGTTTCTTAAACTGTAAGCTAAGATCTGTTTTCTTCTTGCAGAGACTAATTGTTTGCTTGGAAGAATCTATTTATATCCATAACATTAAGGACATGAAGCTTCTGAAGACTATCCTGGACATTCCTCCAAATTCAACAGGTTAGCACATTTGATGAAAAATTTGAGAGGGAGGTTCTTGGATCAGGAAGTTCAGAAGATGATTTGGTGGATTATACCATTAAAAGAAATCTTTCCCCTGTGCTGTGATGTTCTTAGTTATCTGTAATGCTGTGATGAAGGCCCCTCAGAGGCATTCATCCAATATTAAGCCTTGCCCATCATCTTGTAAAATACTCACAGAAAAATATTAATGCAACTGTTGACTCCAGCAGGCCGATAATCAGGTTGACATTCCTTGGGCTAGTGATGGGGTTACCTCATTCTGAAGTTGTTCCAGAGTCAATAAATATAGATACATATTTTTCTGATTATCTCTTAACATCCTTTTTTTCAAAAGAATTTCCCCTTAAGTCAGACTTGGTTATGGCTGATGAATGTTCACTTGAACTATAGACCTGACATCATATTGACTCAAAGAAAAGCCATTGTCAACCCTAAGAGTTACCTGTCTTTTATCTGGGTTGGAGAAATAATGGTGCTAATTCTGTTTCCTTTGTTTCAACCAGCAGTGAAACAATTTCTTTTCCAGGTTTAAAGCTGCTGTCTCTTCATTTCCTTTTATGGCTAAAAAAGAATTTTTCTTTACAGCAAAAAAAGTTGTTTTATTTATTAGCAGTTAGCTGTTATCTAATGTCTACAAAGTTGGCAACGAGAGACAATTTCTCCTGTAGCAATTGTCATTACGTACACATTCTCCTGGTTCTTCCCAGAACTGTATTGTCTCGAAATAAAATAAATGGCATGGGTTGCATTTCGTGGTTGGTTGGGGCTACTCTGTTCCTACAGGGTTTTTTTGGTTTTGTTTTGTTTTTTGTCTCTTGTGCAGCCAAGCCCACAGCACTGCAGGGGTTGGAAGGTGGCATTGTAGAAATGCAAGGAGAGATGGAAATTTCAAGAAATGAACGTGGTGCAGGAGTAGAATCCTTCATGAAAGAAGCTATGCTTGTGAAAGGCTCTTCCTGCTCAGATTCAGGCTCCAGCTTATGCAGGAGGAGCTGTAAGAAGGGAGTGCCGAGAGGCACAAGAGAATTCTTGGTTGTAAACTCTGCTTTTGTGAGCTGTTGGATACAACCTTCTGGTTTCTAAATGTCGCCTATTTAGTGCAGCTGCGAAAGCAGGTACTTTAGTTTTTGTTTGAGCTGGGATTTTTATGTGTTTGTGGACTAGCAAGGTAGGAATGGTGACAGGTGACTTTGTTCTCCAGTGGTTCAGTATTATTTGGGTTGGATTCATGGTTGCTGCCTCATCTTTAAGCTACATTATGCTATCCAGCGGTGGCTCAAAATAATTTGTTTCTTTATATTTTTCCTTACAAGTGGAGTGTTTAAGCTGAGGAGCAAACTATGTATTAAAAGCCAAGTAAAGTGTGTGTGTGCTTGTATGCACAGGGATCTGCATACAGATTTAAAAACAGAATGTGAGCTGCAAAACTTGTGACTCCTTCCCACCTGCAATTACATCCTGTAAATTGAATATTCTACAAGCCAAGCCAGGAATGGGGGTTTTTTTTGCCCTTTGTGGAAAGTTAATTGGTGCCATGTAACCCATAAGGCTTTCTCCGGGAAGTTTCGTAGGTTGTGCGTTTACAAAATTGATTCTGTCCAGCTGAATTCTTTCCCAGGCCCTTCACAGCTTGTTTTCCTGCCTGATGCTCCTCATCAAAACTTCTTGCGCAGCCTGCTGACTCACAGTACTGCTGATTTAGTTTGTTTAGCTTCAGAACTCTAAATCCAAGTCACCTCCAAATGGTTACAGGAAATAGACTTTGCATAATATTTTTCAGTATCATTTATAGACTGTGAGAACCAAGTATTTCTTTTCAAACAATTTTCATGGTTCTTTGATTCCAGTGATCTGACTTGCAGATCACAAGCCATTTTCAGTATAATGTAACACATGCGATGGTGCTGTGTTTTCCTGTTCCTTAATGTGTATGCTCACTGAGCCTTATAAATGTGTCAGGAAGGCGCAGCAATTTCATGTTCTTTGTGTTTTCAGTTAAATCATAATTTTCTGAAAGGCAGAATGAACCACTTGTCATGAAATAGTGAGACAGTGATCAGAAAGCTATGGTTATATTATGCCTGCCTACTGGGCTTATGCTGGAATAAAGGTGACAATCCTAAAAGTATGTCCAGTTATTTATGTCAAATAATCGCAGGTCTTCTCGACATGTACCACCAGTCTTCCAATGAAAGTTCAGGACCAGCCTTATTAGAATTATCATTTTTCTCTTTCGTACTGTATGTATTCTCTTTTGTTAGATCATTCAGCTGCAAAGAAGGTGGCAAACACAGAAAGTGCAAAACAAATCATTCAAAATTCCAAACATAAGAGTATTAATCTAAATACAAAATAAGTGGAGTTGCAGTACTGCAAAAGAAAAAAAGAAAAGAGCCTTCAGCCTAGATCTCAGCCCTTGTGCACATCTTGGCCTAGGCAGTTCTTTTAGGTAAACTGTTATCTTCCAAATTTGGCTACCAATGCCCTTCAGAGTGGGAAGGGATCGCCCTGTCCAAGGTCCTTGTTAGCCTCGGGGATAGCCATCTTTCCTACTCAGAAATTCCAAGAATCCAATTATTGACAGAAAAATGTAGTTAAGACAAATGCATCCTTGGAAGGTGTAGCTCTGTTCACTCATTTCAGGGCAGTAGTAGCCCTTTTCTTCCTCTGCTGACAGGAAGATGGTAGCAGAGAGCTTGGAAATCTTGCTTGAACTATGTATGAGTCAGGGGGTTAGGCAGTACATACTTTTGTGTGAAATGTACACCTGGCCTAATTTCCTTTGCACCTGTTTGAACTTCCTGTTACTTTTAATGGCAACATTTTTAGGATGAAAAAGCATCTGGAAACTAAACTCTTAGACTGGCATGTATAATTTGGTGTTCTAAGAATTGCAAAGGTGCATTTTTGGAACTATAACTATCTCTTATAATACAAGTCCATAACTAAAAAAAATTTGTAGTATAAAATGCAACTGTACTTTTAACACAGAATAATATCCCTGCGAAATACAAAATGGTTAAGTTTTCTTACTGTATCAACGGGTTTTGGTGATGAATATGCAGTTTTGCATATTTGCATTGGATTGTTAAATGAGAATGTTAAGAATAACTTTAAAAACTGTGACAGAGGCATTTAGGGTGTTTTTCCACTGTCACTAAAAGTACTTAATGCATACTTCTAGTGACAGTGGAAAAACACCCTTAGTTAAATCCTAGATGTTTTTGTGTTTGAGAAGCCCTTCAGTTCTAGTGTCTGTCTACATGCTGTCCTGAGATTAAAGACAGGTAACAGGAGTTCGGCAGAGGCATGTGAAGGAATAATAGTTGGTGCTGTGGTAAATTTGTGATGTGGATCCTCTGGATTTCAGAGAGTTTATTGGCCACTTGGCATGTAGCTGGTTTAGCTACTAGAGGGATAAGTTAGGCTGAGCAAGTGGTTAATTTAAATTGTAACTAATAGTAAAACAATAACAATTTTAAAAATAAAATTTAAAGTGCCAAACTAAAATAACAATTGAATTAATTTTTAAAAGTAAAATAATTTAAATTGTAACAAAAATAAAATAATTTAAAAATCATGACAGTAGTTAGCCAGCAAGGAAAGGGGAGCTGTCCACTTGTTTGCATCAAGTGTCATATATATGACTGACTGCCTGCTGGGTGAAAGTCATGGGTGTAATGAGCTCATGGCTCTCAGAGAATGGAGTTTCTTCTTTTGAAGCTAGGGTGCAACAGACCTGAAAATACAGAGCGCGAGGGAGAGGCATATGAGAACGAGGCCTTCAAGAATGCAGTAGGAGCATCCCATTCCACAGTGGGCATCCTTCCAGCTGCCTTGGAGAGTGGAGGTCTGAGGCAGGGAGGACATTATACTGCAGAAGAGAGGCAGGCTCTGTTAGTTGGGACCCCTTCCTTAGACAATGTGCTTCTATCCTCTTGCACTAAGGTTACTCTTCCACGTGTGGTGAGAGCGAGGCTTCTTGTAGTGGGTGATTCGATTATTAGAAATATAGAGAGATGGATTGTGTTGAGGCTCATGGTGACTTGTCTTCAGGGTGCAAAGGTTGTGGGCATCTATATAGGCTGGAAGACAGTGCTGGGGAAGAGCCAGTGGTAAAGGAACATCTTGGTACCAGTGTTGTTGGGAAAGCTAAGCAGGGGAACAACTAGAAAGGTAGAGCTCAGGAATCAGAAAGCAAGTCTAATATTAAAGACATGCTATCACCCTCCTAGCCAAAATCCCAAAGGAAACTAACATTTGCATAATGAGGTCAAGGAGGCATCTAAAAGGGGGAAGATACTTATAATGGGGGGGAGGGTCAACTGCCCTCACACAGACTGGGTAAATTCTTGTTTAACCCATGAGAAAACGATAATTTCTAAATGTGCTACACGATTGTTCCCTAGGGAAGAGTAGCCACAGTGCAATAACCTTCAACTTAAATACAGACAGTAAGTTGTCAATAACAAAATCCAACAAAGAGACAACAAACTTTGATAAAGGAGACTTTCCCCAACTTAGCATAATGGTGAAAATGAAACTGAAAGAGTTAAGAGTCAGTCTCTCCCTAGAGAGTTACAGATACAATGATGGAGGCTCAGTTATGATGTACGTATACTTTCTAAGTTGAAGAGGACACCGGTATGGCTTGCAAGTATAGTACAGGACAACATTAAAAACAAGAAACACTTGTTTAAAGAATGGAAGGCTTCTCAAAATGAGAAGGACAGGAAGAAACAAATTGCAACCATTTTCAATTTAAAGCTGTTTACAGCCTACAGCCTACAAGAATTCAGCTTTTGTTTCTTTTGCTTTCTGATGGCGTGCCTGTTTGTAGTGCCATGATGTCATGATTGCCAAAAGGAAACAGTGAACTGTGCCAGCCCAGAAAGGACTGATTTTCAGTGTATCATTTTGCTGACTTTAAGCCTTTTATGTAGAGTTCATCTGAGGTCTGCAAGAAGCACGTCTGCAAGCTGACTCAGCCTTCTGTCACCACTGTAGAAGAAATAGCCTTCTTTCATTATGGTTTTGTATGTCTGGCAGTTCCATTCTCTTCATCCATTTCTGGGGTCTCTATCCTCCCTAATGCAGATAGAACAAACTCCCAAGCACAATAAAAATGTAGGTGTGGGGGAATTTACAACTGTATTGTTAGTCTTCCCATAGCAGCATAGAATGATGCAAATAAAAATATCGAAATGAAGCCAGCCTAACAGGGAAGGAAGAGGGAGCCTCCGTTGTTCCAGGCGGTTGGGCTTGATGTTTAGAATGTGTCACTCTAATTCACTACCATGAGATATGGTGTTGGCTACCAGTTGGATAGTTTCAAAAAGGCAAAACCCTTTTCATTTACCCAGGCATTTTAGAAATAAGCCTGGCAGATCTCCCGTGCATTGTTTGATACTTTGAATAGCAAACTCATATAATGACTGCCAATGAGAATAGAACCAGAGTGGGATTGCTGAGGAATAAAGCAGAGGAGGCTGGTGACATGTGGAGAAGAATTCTGTGGGTTTTAGTTGCAGATAAATGATTGGAGGGGTATTAAAAATGGCTAATTGTGAAAAGGGGACATCTTAATAAGCATTTTTAATAATTGTGTTGTGCTTCAGTTGAAAAGAAAAACAGCAGGAATAGCAAAATGGGTTACGACGGTTTAAGGGAGTCTTTATGATGCACTGTAACATTTTGTTTCACCCCCCACCTTTTTTAAGCTCATGAGTAATCCAGGACTTTTCCAGATCTGTAATTTGTTTCAAGAACAGTGAGCCATGCCTCTCCTGTCCTGTCCAACATCCCATTTTTAATACTTTTCTACATAAAAATTGCATCGGTGAACATCACAAAGGCTTTTATGTGGTCTACATTAACACCCCAGCATCCCTCCTGAGCTGCATCTGTAACTGCACTTGAAATGTGCAGAGGTTGTTTGCTTTTGGGTCCTACTTGTCTACTGAACAGTTCAAAGACATCATAGATTGTAAGAGGATTCAATTGTGTGGATTCGCACCCAGGGACTCATTGGTTATTGGTGGGCTCTGTAGCAGCTACACAGTATTTTCTGCCTTGGCAAACAGGGTGGAAAATGTGACTCAAGAGAAATAATTGCCACCCAGCAAGGTTTCATTTGAATCAAAGATTTTAGCTCTTCCCATGAACTCTGCTATTTTATTCACATTGAGCCTTTAGGTGGGTACTTTCTGCATGTCTGTCTGCAGGTGCTTTGCAAGCCCTGGATCTGCTCTTTTCAATGAGACAAACATACACATGAGGCAGGGTGTGCATAAAAAAAGTCAATGTGTTTTTCTTATGCCTCCTGTTACCTTTCAGTTGGTTCAGTGGGCTGTATAAGTGTAACATTAACTATGCCAGCATAGAATCTTCTTGAACTGCCTTCTTGAACTTCTTGAACTGTGCAATCTTGTGTTCAGACACAACAAAAGAGGCACCTCTGAGGCCCTTGTGTTCCCAACCTTTCTCTAACTCACCTTGTGGCACAGAATCTTCAGGGGAGGGGGGTTCAGACAGGTGTGTGAACAGTCCCACCTTGGAGCCTTCTCAGAGGTGCCTCAGAGATGCTTTTTTGTGTTTCTGTCTCATTACAGCCTAGTACATGACAGTACAATTGTATGCTCTCTTCTTTGAGATCCTTTTCAGACTTAAGAGCTGGATGAATGAATATTATTTTACCTCTAAAATGTAACTGGGAACCATATAGAACATTTTTTAAAAAACTGGGGGGACACTTAAAAATGCTGTCTCTCTTGGCCCTGCACTCCCTCCCTCCTTCTAGTTTTAATGAACTCATTCTCATCTGTGTATCTTCTTTGAATATTATATATTGCACCACAAAATTAGCCTTGCCAACAGCTTCTCAAAGGATTTAGGAAGAGGAGATATTTGTATCTGGTAATTTGCAGATTTTGTTTTCTTGGGTGTTTTTCCACTGTCACTAGAAGTACCCATTAAGTACCCATTAATGGGTACTTCTAGTGACAGTGGAAAAACACCCCTTGTATCACTTGCAAGTTTCTGCAGCTGTGTCAAACTGTTATAGGCCAAACAGTTAATTCAAAAATAGAATGTAGAATGGCCCATTGAAAAAGAACCAGGTCAGATGTTGACATGGAGCACACATAAATTGTCTCTATTTTAAAACCAGGATTAATGTACTTTCAGCATAATATAATAATCTTAATTATATAATGATGATGATGATGATGTTTGGAGAACCCACCGCTTTTGCTGTAAAGATATATTTCATAAGGGGAAATGGATCCACTTCTTGTGTGCAGTAATTATGTATAATTTAAAACAGACTGCTATACTGTTGACAAATTGTGAAAGGAACTGCACCCTCACATACCACAAGGTGTCATCAGAGTCAGAATTGTTTTTCAGATCTCAGTCCTTAGCTGAGATGGCTATCTAGAAGTGAGAAAGTGCTGTGAAAGTTAAGGATTCTCTGCTGCTCCTTTGCTTATAAACACCCTGCTTATGTCATAAACTTAGTATTCACCTGACAGTGTCATTTCTTTCTTTATCAGGATTATGTGCACTTTCGATCAATCATTCCAATTCCTACCTGGCATACCCTGGCAGCACAACTGTTGGTGAGATTGTGTTGTATGATGGAAACAATTTGGTAGGTACAAAAGAAACTTGTAAATTGCCCCATTCTTATATTTATACTGCTTTGATGTTAGGGCTGACAACAATAGTAAAATTAGGGTGTCCTATTGCGTTCCAAGGGGGGGAAACAGTGATTTTAAGATATATTCAGAACAATAGTTCTTGTATTAATAGGCTGTTAAGGTATGCCTATCAAGCCTACCAGATTCGGGATATGGAGCAAACTATGGGTGTTTTTCCACTGCAGCCCTTAGAACTCGATCTAAGAAGATCCGGATCTAAGGAATGGGTACATTTCTTAATCCGGATCTAGTAGATCCGGATTAAGGAAAGCACCCAAGGTGTTTCCACAGGAGGTGTAGCACCCATTAGAAATGGGTGCTAACAACCCTGCTGTGGAAACAGCTTTGCAACCATCTGGGGAATCCAGATCGACCCACAAGGGGTCGGTCCATTACCCCAGGTGTTTTGGGGGGTGGGGGGGGCAGTCTTCGAAGCAACTTCGAAGTGATTTCAAAGTGACTTCAAAGTCAGCTTCAAAGTGACTTCAAAGCATGAGCTCAACTTTCGAAGTTGAGCTCAAGCTTCAAAGTGACTTCGAAGCTGACTTCAAAGTGACTTCGAAGCCAATGTTGGGGGGGGGGTCAAAGGTGCATCCCCTCCCCCTAGCCTCCTTTGGACCCCATTGCGTGTTTCCAGTGGAAACAGGTTCCCTTTAATCCGGATTTTCTGGCAGAAGACCCCATTGCAGACCCCATTAATGGGGCCTACAGAAAATCCGGATTAAAGGCCAAAAAGATCTGGATTTCCCCCAGTCGGGTTCAAAATGGGTGCCGTAGTGGAAATGGGATCATCCGGCTCACAGCCAAAAGGTGCAAAAATGGGTACAATTGACAGTGGAAAAACACCCTATATTTCGCTATTCTACTTCAGTGTTGGTTTCATAGACCTTTTCTGCACTGGGCCTTATTCTGGATGATATTCCAGAATAGGATCCTGCCATCCACAGAGTAAAGTCCAGTTGCAGAAAGAACCATAGACTAATAGTGTTTTGCCAGTGTTTCAGATGTACTTTCCACTTTGTAGTTTTCAGTTCCCACATTCCACATAGTCTATATATTTGTTGTGTAGCAGAACATTTAAGGCTAGATTTACCAGTACTATCAAGAGATATTAGCAACCATCAGCGATAGGCACGCTCGGGAGCACAAGTCATTGATTCATTGGGTTGCTTTGAAGTATAAAATTTGCAGCAAACCCTTGATCAATATGAGGGATTTACCACATTTCAGAAATCAAAGAATCTCAGCAAATTCAGTGTGGGATGTTGAGCGTGCCTTCTGCTCTTTGCAGATGTTGGGTACTGAAACTCTGGCCAAGAGAACCAAAATGTGATTGGAACTGGCACTTAAAAACATTTATGCAAGCACTGGCATAAACCAAAGAACTTCACGCATTTAGTGCAGAAAGTTCTCTTGTATTATGTTTTTCTAGCCAACAGTAGAGCTCCTGTGGGAATGAGGAATGGAAACATCCAAAGTTGTGACAGTTATTACTTTAATTTGATTCTGTTTGCTGCTACTGTTCTCCTAATCTGCTTCCCTGAACACTTTCCCCAGTTTTAATTGCTGGCTTTTTCTGAGAATAATCCTAATGATGATTCCAGCCATTACAGATCATTTAGTGAACAGAATACAATTATAGTAATTGAATAGGTTTGGCAGAGTTACAGTTTCACTGGCATAAACAAAAACGGTTGTGCACGAAGACAAACATTTTTGAATGCTGTTCTGTAAAATTACTGAAATGGAAGGATGCTTCTCATTAACGACAAAACTTTTTGTGAAAAGCCGCTTTTTCTTTCAGTCCACTCTTACCTGCTCTGTATATGATCTGCTTGGTAAAGGAAGGAGCGGGAATGCAGCCTTGTGTAAAAATAGCACATGATCTTATAGAAAAGGGGAAAAAAATCTTCCTCCTAAACAACTTAAACTTGTTGTTTTTTAGTCATATGAGTGCATCATGACATGAGCAGAGGAAGAAACTGTATTGGGGAATAATTTTATATGGAAATACTCTGTTCAGAAGAAATCAAAGGAAAGACTCGGAATCTCTGTAATGTTCTGCATTTGGCCACTCTTATTGAAGGGACTTATTCCTGTTGCTAGATGAGATGCCTGAAAGGAATGCCATGAATACTGATGGGCAAACTGTGCGGTGTTGCTTTCTTATAACGGTTAGCAGAAGATGATCAGAAGGGCTGTGTTTGTTTATGCCTTTCTTTTTTAAAAAGCTTAAGAGATGCTCTCCTTAGGGGAGGGCAGGACAGTGATGCCCTCTTTTTAATCTGTTCTAACACTACAGTATCCTTTTTGAGATGTGATTAAAACTATACGTAATGTTCCAGGTGCAGTCAATACTATTGATTTAGAAGGTTGACAGCTTTATTTTTGATACCATTTCTTATTATTCCTCTAATGTCCTTCTCTAAAAAGGTTGTCATTCACTGGCTTCCCAGTTCCTTTGGATTCTCAGTTTGGTCTAGTGCGGTGATGGCCAACCTATGACACGCGTGTCACAGGTGACCCGCCAAGCCCTTTTGGGTGAAACACATGGTCACCCTGGCACCTGGACGTGTAGTGCTTGCTTGTTCTTGAAGTGTATGAAATACCAACTTTCAATTGAAGATTTAGCGACAAAAGTCACTAATGTAAAGAATTATTTGTTTTTGCTTTTAATAAAATACATATATCAAAAATATAACTTTTTTACTAGAGCTAAAAATATCACAAAATTATGGATATTTCTAGATGTGACACAGCACACGAGTTAAGCTAGGGTTTCTTGCAAATTTTGACACACCGAGCTCAAAAGGTTTGCCGTCACTGGTCTAGTGGTTAGGGAGCCGGACTCTTATCTGGGAATACCGGGTTTGATTCCGCCCTCCCCCATGAAGCCAGCTGGGTGACCTTGGGCTAGTCACAGCTCTCTTCTGAGCTCTCACAGCCCCACCTACCTCACAGGGTGTTCTGTTGTGGGGAGAAGAATAAAAAGCTTTGTCAGCCGCTTTGAGTCCCCTTAAAATGGGTGAGAAAAGCAGGGTAGAGCAGCCAACTCTTCTTCTTCTCTCCTCTATCATATTTTTTCTTCTCTGGTCACAACCAACTCCAGTCCCATTGAGTTATATGTTTAGTTTTGTACCGCCATTGTGTATTCCTTTATATTCACTCACCTTGAACATCACCTGCCATTTTAATGGGCAGCCTCCTACTACGTAACCTTCTTTTGGAAGCTTCATATTCCTTGTTTTTAATAATGCTGTACATGACTTGATGTCATCAGCAAATTTCACTGCTTGTTATTGACTCTAGGTCATTTATGACTGTGTTAAACATCAATCCCAGTTAGTATTCCCAATACCCAGTGTAGTATTCTGGAAACCCTTGCTGGCTTTCTACCCATATTGATATTTAGCTGTTTATGAGAGCCAGGGAAAAAATGCCAAAAAAGGAAAAGAGAAACAAAACTTAAGGTAAAAAGTAAGTATGTATGTGTGTATCATCTATCTATCTGTCTGTCTACCTACGTAGCTGAATTCCCATTATCAAATGTCTGTTAGTTTTTCCTGCTGTTTTTGAGCTCCCATCAGGGTTGCCTTTTTCAAATTGTATTCAAGCTCATACTGGTCTTCCTTCTGAATGAAAATGCATCCTATAGCTTCATGTTAGTAGAAATTCTTATTTTTTCCACTAACAGAGAGATGTTTGTTCGGTCTCTGCCCATGATGGGCCTCTTGCTGCCCTAACCTTCAACTCCACAGGGTCAAAACTAGCAAGTGCTTCTGAAAAGGTGAGTGAGCAGTATGGATGTCATCTGAAAGAATGATAATATTTGGATTTTTCTGAAGGTTAATTTTTGGATTACCTTATGGCTTTTTTTAAGTAAATGATATTTTTAATCTGCTTTGTTTTGTTTTAAGCCTGTGCCTTCTTGCCTTGACCTCAGCACAGAGAAATCTATTCTGGTGTTTTAAAAGCATATAATAAGAATTTGGAAACTGCTACTATGATCTTTTCTAGTCTTCCTTTTTTAAAAAACTTAATTGAAGCTCATTATAACCTGTGAAGAAGCCAGCTAGTGATTGACCTTGCATGCTGTTACCGTGATTGTGTATTTATAAAAATTGCATTTTTTTTATTGGAAGTTCAGAGAGTGGCAAAACAGCCAAAATAGTGTAAGTCTCAGCTAATTCACAAAGGTAGGCATAGACTTGAGCAAGATATTTAGAAATGACATCACATTTCATCATCACTAACATGCATGCTCAGTTCCATTGAAATGAATAGGCGTTGTTTCCAGGAGGAGTTAATAGCTAGACCTCAGTCTTAAGCATTTAATACCTACTTAATTCTAGGTACTTATATTGAGATATAAATTCTAGTGATTTCAGTGGAGTTTTCCCCCCGATAATTGCACTTTGGATTTCAGCCCTCATAGAATCCAGCACTTGATATCTGTGGTGGCTGAGTATTGGTTGTGGTTCATAAGTATCAATTCTTATATACAGTGAATGCTCCTATTTTCCTTTAATAATTGATGTGTTTTTACTGTGAAAGCACTAAGTCAAAGTGTTTCTGTTAATCTCTTGCTGCTAATCTCTTAATTTGATTACTGAGTGACATTTGTCCTTTGTATGTCCAGGGAACTGTTATTCGTGTGTTTTCCATTCCCGAGGGACAAAAAATCTATGAATTCAGAAGAGGAATGAAGAGGTCAGTTTGCAGCTCTGAAGCCAAGGCAACCACTTGAAACAAGGGCTTATGAATTGATGAGCGCTGGCATTCTGAAGGCCTTTTCTTAGGAAATGTTTGCTTGATTGCTTTGTTAGACTTGCCTGCTACTATCTGCTCTTCCTTTCTCAGCTACTGAATGCAACATATTGCCCAAATCATTTAATCTGCATGAGAAATGCTAACTGCATGCCTTGCAAGTAACGAGTTTGAATACAGTTACCAGCTGGATCCTGTACCTGCTTGCGGGATGGGGTGGGGGACTGTTTCTGATTCAGCCTATTGTTATTGTTATTAATGATCCAGCTACTGAGATCCAATCTGCACACAAATTAAATACGTCAGGGCTACTTTTAAAAGCACAAACCCATTCTGAGAATATATGCATCTAGAAGATGTCATTATTTCCAAGTGATAGGTGTAGAGTCTGAGATTAAACTATTCAGTGTACTTAAGTTTGCATTTGAGTTCACATTTTGAAGTGGGAATTAACATTCCACACTTTTTAATCACAGTGCTATACTTAGCACTTGAAGTTGCTTGCTTTCGTCTTGTAGACTACCTAAATGTGTGTCTGATGGAATGAAAGGATACTTGTTCTTTTATAATATCCTTAGCCTATGCCCATGCAGATCTATCTAATGTTTGTTTCTGACTACAGCATAGCCTGAATTGGCCTCTTTCAGTCTGGAGTCTATTATAAGAACCTTTCCCTTCCTTTGGGTTTAGGTATGTGAACATTAGTTCCCTGGTGTTCAGTATGGACTCACAATTCCTGTGCGCATCAAGCAACACTGAGACGGTGCATATCTTTAAACTGGAACATCTCAGAGACAGGTGGGTATCCAAACAGCATTGTATGTGCTTAAAGGAGCCTGGCCACATCCACAAAGACCCCTCTTGAAAACTTTGAGAGCAGAATTGTGAAAACAATGGAAAAGATGGTGGTATGTGGCTTCTTATACAAAGCTGAAAAAAGAATAATAAGGCTTTATTGACAATCTTTTCACTTTCTATTCCAGTGTCTAATATTAGCTCTTTTCTTGGATGAATCCATTAAGGGATGTACCTTGGCAAGGCAGGGGAATTAGCAACACCCCTACATAAGCTTTGGCCAGAATGAAGAAAAATAACTCACATGAATATAGTCATTGTTAGAACATAAGAACATAAGAGAAGCCCTGCTAGATTGGGCCACAACTCATCTAGTTCAGCATTCTGTCTTACAGGGTAGCCCACCAGTTGCTTCTGCACATTCTCAAGCAGAAGACAAAAGCAAAATCTTCACCTGCTCTTGACTCCCTGCAAAAGGCCTTTAGAGGCATCCTGCCTCTCTTTCCAACCTGGAACCAGTACCTAGCCATCAGTTCTAGTAATCATTTACCTGTTATCCAGTTCTAGTAACCATGGATACACCTGTCCCGCTTCTGCCAGTTAGCCTGAGAACATGAGCTATGGGCACATGAATGCTCATATTCATCACATCTGCATTGCTAGAAATCAGGTAATGAAACCCTGTAGTTTGGACATTGAAGGATCTGCCCACCAAGGTGCCAAGGAATGCTTGGATTTGAGAGTAATCAGACTTCTGAGTGTAACAGAACTAAAAGAGCCCAGGACTTGATCCGTCTCCATCACCACATCTGAGATCTGTCAGACCCAACAAACTGGCTCAGCTTCCGGGTTATAATCTTTATCACATTCTTATTGTTCAGTCTTTTTATAGAGGAGGTAGTGATGTTCATAATGGAGGCAACTGTCTTTTTATGCATGTATCATGCACCACCAGATAATATCCTGTGTATATTTTGTATATCTTGGAATTCAGAAGACCCTTAGTGGCTTACAAAAAGGAAAAATGACAACATAAAACTAAAAATAATCACAACTGGTGATGGTCATCCTGTTAAATGACATCAAAGCACAAGTGAAAAAGGTACATAAGCGAAGGAGCTGCCCATATCTCAGTTGACAAAGAATTCAAGAGAACAGGCACTGCAACTGAAAGGCTCTTTTCTTGATTCTGGTTCCAGGTACCTTACAAAGGCCAGGAATCTTAAGATTTAAGGAGTGACCCAGATGCACAGAATGTGTACTAATTGATTACTTCCTGGTTGTTGTGTAGTTATTGCTGTTGGCTGACTTCAAATTCTGGTCTACTGTTTGATAAAGATTAGAGGCAAGAAGTTGATTGGACTTGAATGTAACTAATATACTGTTAGAATAATAAATCTAGAATACATTTTAAAATAAAGAAGTTTATCTCACTGCTACTGGTTAGAAGATGGCTTGGTATGCCATGGTTTCCTGTATGTTCCCTATTTTTTCCGCAATTATCAATTTTGCATAATTATTGGTGAGTCAAACAAAGATTTAGGCAAAAAACATCCTAAGAAAATCTAAAAAACAGCAATAGATACAACTTATACTTTAGAATATTTGAGGACTCCTGATCTTCTGTGTGATTGTTGTTTTTAAGGTGGGCTTTGTTCCTCTTGTTAGTGGGTAAGTGCATTATTTCCTAAACATTCCCCTCTTCCTTGAGTCAGAAAGGTTTGCTCAGCAAACAGATTTGACCCAGCATTACTTTTTTTTAAAAGCTGAAGTATTTAAGGGTGAACACTTGCAAATAAACCACATGCCAGTTTATTTACCCTATAAATGTCAGGTTTGTGGAAATAGATTTCACTGATACTATGTTTATGCTACTTTCTTTTCATAGCCGTCCAGAAGAGCCTCCATCTTGGAGCGGCTACATGGGCAAGATGTTCATGGCTGCAACAAACTACCTCCCATCTCAAGTATCGGGCATGATGAGCCAGGATCGAGCATTTGCCACTGTGCGCTTGAATATCCCTGGACAAAGGAATATCTGTGCGCTATCCACGTATGTTGAGCTTCGGCTAGGAATGTTTAGTATTGGCTTTATATATGTAAAGAAGTCTTCTAAGCATTGTAAGAATGTAAGAATAGCCATGATGGATCAGACCATAGCTCATCTATTTCAGTTACCTGTCTCACACAGGGGCCCATCAGTTGCTTCTGGGTATTCTCAGGCAGAAAATGAAAACAAAGCCTTCACCTGCTCTCAGCTCCCTTTAAATGCCATCTTGCCTGTCTACATCCATTCTAGTAGCTATTGGTATACCTGTCCTTCATGAATTTGTGTCCCTCTGTCTTAAAGTTATCCAGCCCAGAATGGATCCTTTTCTCTTTGAACAAAAAACTGTCTAAAAGGTTTAGTTGTGTCTTTAAGCAGGAAGCCAGTAAATGAAGGACATACATTTTATTTCCAGGAGCGATGAAGGTCATACTAGCATGTGGCTGCACTCAGTGACTGCATTTATCTGTGTCTCTACGCTGGCATAGGTAGCACAAATTCTGCAGCAGAAGGTTTCTGTTTATATCTCTTTCCCTTCCCTCCCCTTTTTTTGCTGAACAATAGGATTATAGTCACTGCATAAATTCAGGATCCATTCCTCTTGAAAAAGACAAATGAATACTTTAGAGTAACACTCAGAGCAGCCTAGGACAGGCAAAGGAATGAAGTGACCCATCAAAGGCCTCATTCACCTTCTGTCTGGTATGTTTCTTGTTAGGATACAGAAGTTGCCTCGGCTTTTGGTTACAACATCAGACGGGCATCTTTACCTCTACAACCTGGACCCTCAAGACGGAGGAGAATGTGTTTTAATCAAGACACACAGGTAATGGTATAGATCAGCTATTGAAACCACTGCATCACTGCATGAAATGGGCAAAGGTGGATTTTAGCTTATAAAATGATTAAGGTACATGCTGTAACAAAAACCAATTCTGAAATTCTTTTTGCTTAGTCTTAAGCTATGTAAGAGACTTGAAAGCCACATACTGCAACTGATTCATGAACCAGGACTAGACCTGAGCCTTGACACTGAAGCCAAATTCTTACTATAAAGAATAAGTAATTTGCATCATTTGTTACAGTGTTTGGTGAATCATATCAAATTTTATTCACACACTTAGTAAACAAGACCACTGGAGGTACATCATGCCCACTGAAGCCAGGTGTGGGCTGCTCCAGTGTAATCTTGTAAAAAAGATGGCGTGGACTCAGGCCAAACCCTTCCTAGACAGTCCTGCTGCCCACTTGCTGAAGATCCTGAGAGGATTGATTTGGGGCATAGAACTGGAAAAAATGAGGGTTGTGTGACAGGTACATCACTTGCCACAAGGGAAAGAGAAGGGAGTGGCAGTGGCAGAGAAAGTGGCATTTTCTCAATATGGCTCTAGTTACTTCCCAGCTGCCCCTTTTGGTTCTTGCCATGGACGGGGAGGGGAAGGTGACATAGCGTTCAAATGGGCAGACATTTCTATATTTGTAAATATAGAAATTACCCTTTAATAAAATTACCCTTCCCCTTAAAGAACTAGTATATTTGGGGGGTGGGAAATATTTTACTTTCGCTTCCTTTGTGAATATCTGGTTTTTGGCATGTTGCTGTTCATTATGAATAAAGAGCATCCACAGCACCAGTTACTGAAAGATCTGAACAAGGATCTCTTGCATCACACAGATCATCAGACCAAATTGTATGGATACGTGGAATCTAAAGTCTTAGATTTTATTATCACAACAATCCTGCAAGGCGGATTAGGCCAGGAGACTTGATCACTTGCAGATCACCCAGTGAGATTATAACCAAAGGTCACTCAGTAAATGTCCATGAAATCAAGTTCAGGAAAATTGCTAGGGTAGCACAGTCCCATGGCTAACATAGCAAGATAGTCGCCCTGCAATACAGCCTGAACCCACAAGCATGTAATGGTAAATACTGAGCTCAGCAGCCTCCCAAACTTGCTGCATGCTAGAGGTGTATAAACTTAGTTAAATCATGGACTGAGTTGAAAAGGAGATGTTTTTTCTCCTTCCCAGAACACCAGAACCAATAATCATTCAAAGAAACAATCTAGGAGGAGTCAAAAGACAGATGGAAGGAAATATTTATTTTACACAGTGTATAATAAAACTTTAGAATTCTTTGTCAGAAGAAGTGTCTTGACCATCAAATTATGATGGAGAAATCTACCAAAAATACTGGCTCTAATGGCTCTGTGACTTACTTTAACATAGTAAGCAGTAAGCCTCTGAAAGCCAGAGTCAAGTCTACCCTGCTTGTGGGTTTCTAGGTGCCACTGGCTGCCACTGGGAGGACAGGCTGCTGAAGTGGAACCTAAAACCCACCTAATCGGTTATTTGGCTGTCAGTTTATCAGCTGGTTTTCAAATTGCACACCAGCACACTTTGAACGTGGAGACGAAGGAAGCCTTGCTTTGGCATGCCCTGAGAGCAGCTTATCTTCCAAGATTAAGATATATTGGCTATCTGGCTAGACAGATTTTTAAGCAACCCATATTAGATATCGGAGCAGAAAATGATGTTACTATCCTTTACAGCTCCAAATTACTCTTAATAGCTGGCTCATACTAAGACATCATTTCAGCTTGAAAAATATCTAGTTCTTAATGTGACCCATCATTTAAGGGAATATTTCCCTCATGCCCACTGTGAAATAATTGATTCTTTGGTGAAACATAGGAGATTCCATCATGTGCCCTGCAAGGACGGGTTACGTGTCCATGGTATGCCAGCCGTTGAATATCTGCCACATATTTTGATTGTCAGCTGTATGCCTCAGTAAGACTAACATGTCCGGAGCCTTTCTTAAACCTTTTGGCCTCCTGGAATGCAGATAAGAAACAGTTTTATCTTTTGCAGGAAAAGAATGCCCAAGTGACACACAAGGTTACTCTATTCCTTGATACAGAAGCATGACTCAGAAAAGCATATCTACAGTAGAGCAGAATGTGGTATCATGTACAGGGGATATGGACTTATTTATTTATTTGTATTTCTATCCCTGGAGGTCTCAGGGTGGGTTACAATATTATAAAAATCTTAGGCAGGTCCCTGCCCTCAGGCTTACAATCTAAAGAGACAAGATACAAAAGGAAAATGGTGTGGGAGGGAACAGGGATACTCTTAATTAATTAATTAATATTTATATCTCGCCCTATCCTGAAGGTCTTAGGGCAAGTAACAACTTTTAAAAACCATAAAATTTATATATTTTTAAAAGCACAATATTAGTTAAAAGAGTAGTGTTTGCAGTGGGGGAGCAAATATAATCAACATTTAGCCAAAGGCCTCAGCGAAGAGGTGTCTTCACTGCCTTCCTGAACCTAATCAGAGAAGGAGCTTGACGAACCTCCAGGTTATATTACTTAAATATTACTCTTGTTTCTTGTTCAGGGTGTTTTCTTCTCTTTGATAAGGTCATATGACTAATCAATAAAGTTTGATTTGATTTGACATGCCCCAAGAATCCAGGCATTGTGAGCCAGTTTGGTCTTGTGGTTAGGGAGCCAGACTCTTATCTGGGAGTACTGTGTTTGATTCCAGCCTCCTCCATGAAGCCAGCTGGGTAACCCTGGGCTAGTCACAGCTCTCTTCTGAGCTCTCCCAGGCCCACCTACCTCATGGTGTTCTGTTGTGGGGAGAATAATAGAAAGCTTTGTCAGCTGCTTTGAGTCCCCTTAAATGGGTGAGAAAAGCAAGGTAGAAAAGCCAATTCTTCTTCTTCTTAATTTCCACCATCCCTGAGTCTGGTGGTGGTGGTGTTTTCCCCTGAGCAACTCTGGGCCCCTGATAAAGCTTAAGTTCAGAATCCTGGTTCCATCTTCATTTGTATACAGCCGAAGTGGTGGTTTAAAATGCCAGGTGTGCTGTGTGGAATAAGAAGGACAAAATGTATGAGCTAGACAGGAACACCTTTCTCTCCAATTCTTTCAGTTAGCTAGTGCAGGCATACTGAACAAGAGTGTTCCCAAAAGAAACAGAAGGCAGGCAGGGAAGAGATTGTCACAGAGGACAGTGAGAAGACATGGTGTCCCACCCTGAAACTGTAGTCAGATGGACTTATCACCAAAAGTGATAAGCCTGAAAAAGACTGCTGCTACTCTTATTATTTAGATCAGGCTGCTGGACTGCTGCATTTGGGGTGGAAGGAAGAGAATTTCATTGCTTAATATTCCAAGACTTGCATGTTGACAAAACTGGGAGCCCTGCTCTTTATCCCAGAATGGAATTCTGTTCCTTCATTCCAGTGCTCAGGTGGGCTGCAGTTGGTTATTGTTGAGAGAAAACCATTCTGGGTATTAGTTTCCTCTCCTGTGAGATACTGACTCCCATTCATCTGTTTGATAGGGCTGGGCCAAAGGAGGGTGGAGAGCTGTGATAGATTTCACTAAGATAACAGTGTATGCTGGTGATTTTTTTCTCTTTTGCCTGTTACACCACTGGTTAAATGTGGTAGGCAATTTTATAGTCTCTTGATTCAACCCTAGGCCAGCAGAAGTGCTTCCTCCTTGTCTTCCAGCTTCTGGAATAGATCTTTGGAAAGGTGTGGGAATCTGTTCACACAGACGTCATTCATTTGTATTAGCCTGTAGGTCTACACCACGGGTCAGAAATGGATGGGACCTGCACCAGACTCTCTTGTTCATTAATCCTGGTTGTGGTCTGCTGCATCACACAAAATATGAATGTGTTTTATTGGAATTATTGGTTGGACTGGGGACACCAACCAATCTTAGCATCTTCTTTTCTCTTTCTCTTGGCTCATAAACCATAAGCTTAATTGATTTGGGAAAGGCAGAAGAAAACAAAGAAAATGATCTCCGGCCTCCAGTACCCCAGACCTATGCTGCAACAGTAGCAAAGCAGAGTTCAGTGCCTTTGCCTTCTATGGTGCCAGGTGAGTACCGGATTTATTTTTCCCATATTGCCATTTACTTTAAGAATGAAATCCTGCGCACAGCTAGATTTAGTCTTTGCAGAATTGTTTAATAAATATCCCCAGCTAGCTGACCTAGTTTGAGTACCTCAGCTTTGATGTTCCTTGGTCAATCACACGTACTGTGCTACTTCTGTTTCCCAGCTGTTGTTGGTAGCATCAGAGGTTACAGCGAGAGATCAAGAGTTCCAGACATTTGTAGGAGGTTCCGTGCTGAGTTTTATATTTCTCCGTCAGCTAAAGAAATTGAAAAGCTTAACCCACTTGTGTGACTCCGGGAACCAAAGCAAATGTCTGCTGTAGCAAAGAGCAAAGTCATACAGCAGAGCCACATGCTGTTACATTTTACAAGATCTTCAGAGCTGTGGACATCTTGCAGGAACACCAAAAATGGAACATCTGTCAACTTAAAAAAAAAGTGTTTTATAAGAATTTAGAAGAACTGTAGAAGGTATAGCTGGGAAAGGGAACACTTAACAGTAATGATGCCTTTTGGTCTGCGTCATCTTAAAAAAAGAAAGTGAATGCAGTATAAAGTGATACTGCTTAGCCAAGGTGTGGGAAATTTATCCCTTCCAGATGTTTCTGAATTTCAGCTCCTGTTAGAACATAAGAGTAGCCCTGTTGGATCAGGCCACAGCCCATCTAGTCCAGCATCCCATCACACACAGTGGCCCACCAAATGCTCATGGGCATCTCAAGCAGAGACAAGGACGAACCTTTGCCTGCTCTCAAATCCCAGCAAATGGTCTTAGAAGTGCCCCGGTTCTCCCCTCCCCCCCGCCAGCCTGAAAGATGTACCTAGGCATTCATTCTAGTAGCCATTGATACATCTGTCATCCATAAATTTGTCTAACCCTACCTTAAAGCCATCCAGACTGGTAGCTGTCACCACCTCTTCCAGCAGCACATTCCATAAGCCGATGACCGTCTGGATGAAGAAATACTTCCCCTTGTCGGATCCAACTCTCCTACCCATCAACTTCATAGAGTGCCCCCTGGTTCCAGTGTTGTGTGATATGCTGCCTAGAAAGGATGCAAGTTGGAGGCACCAAAAAGCCAGGAGACCACAGACTGCTCACTCCTGCCTTAGTCCACAGACTTATTTGATGCTTTATTTGGAACCATTAAATGACTTGGGAAATTAATAGAATACGTAGCAATCTTGAGTATATGCTACCTCTCAACTAAGCTGTTGCAGAATAGCAGTGTTTGCCTTGCACAAAACCTTCAAGGTGAAAAAGTGTAGATTTTCCTGTGGGAAGAATAACTCCTGAATCTCCCCCAAAACTATTCTTACTCTCTGCTTCTACAGTACATCAATGCCACAATCTCCATACTACACACAAGGCAATAGTGGTTCCATGCAGTGTTTGCTTCGTGTAATGGGTAGTAGCAGCTTTCCTTGAAGCTGTTCACCTTAGAGGCCCAAGTGCAACCCCATGTGCCTTCCAAGCAAATGTTGCTGTGGTATTGCTGCCCTTTTTCTACCGTTTTTAGTACCATGACATTCTCTGAATGCCCTGTAAGAGTGGTATTGAGGTCCAGTATCTGAGAGCAGCACATCCTGCAATGTAGAGATTACTTGACAATTATCCTGCATGCCTCATGAGTAAAATTAATCTTACCTTCAGGTTTTGACAAAGTTTAATTAATAATAAAACTCAGAACTCTTTGAAGTTTCAACTTGCTTTGAAGATTGCAACTCTTCTCCAAACACCAGCTGTCATTACCTTCCTGTCTTGGTTGCTACAGTGCATTATGTTGCAAGAATTTGGCCTGTGTATTCACATGTATCTGCCATCACCATTTTATAATGCAGTAGTTGGGGGGTTTTTTTATGGGATCTTCCCAGATTGGCGTCCTCATTGTTTCTAGTATTTTTGATGAAAATCAGCTACACTGTCAAGCATAAAGCTGCACAGCCTAATCCTTCACTCTGTCAATGTGACTCATATATTTCCAGTGAATTTACCACAGTAGCAAACACTGGTTCTCAAGTTTAAAGCTGGCTTCCCTAGGGAAAAATAAGTCATTTCAAGGCGAGACATGTATCTTTCTGGGTTTTGATTGGCACTCTTGACAATCCTTTGGGTGGGTAGCTATGTTGCTTTAGCACATCTCACAATCCAAAAGGCAGTTTTCTCTCCTTTGCCTCCTGTATGAGTTGAAGAGTCATCCGCAGCATAGCACAGGATGTCATCATGATGTTGCCATCCTTTTGTCCATTCACCACACAGTGGACTAAAGAACTTGAAATCTTTGGCACAATGTGTGTGAAGCTGAGGGAAGCTGGGAGTCCAAAAAAGTCTGGCAGACAATATGTTGGCTACTCAAGTACCACTGCCATGGCTAGTAAGGATCCACAATTGTTTTTGGATCTCTGAACTCCACAATCTTAGGCAAATCACTGTTTTGTAGCATGACCTTCCTCATAACCTTAAACTGACTTATGACACCCTGAGCAGCTTTGGAGAAGGTTGGAGAACAAATATTACAAATGAATAATTTCAGGTTTTCAAAGTTTTAAATCTAATGTGCTTTCTTGTAGTCCATTTCCTCTGAAGCTGCTTGTAGCTGTTTTTCTGAAAGATATTCTGCTCCGTGATGCTTTTACCAACTTGGTTATTCTTATATTCCTTAATTAAGTATCCTTCCTGCATTCCTTTAGTGCAGACAAGTTAGGATATGTTTCTGCCTTGCTTTCATGTATAACCTTTGTGCCACTGGATAAGTGCTCATCAAACATCTTGGATGAATTACATTGTGCATATAACATTCATGATGAAAAAAAGTTTTGATGCATGTAGCACTAAAACTGGTTAAGTTATGCATTTTTTTCCTGCACTGGTATATCTCATGCCTCCATTTTCCTCTCTAGTTTTGCCCAACAAGGGATGAAGAAAATTAATGCCCTCCATGGAAAGTGGATTTCAAAAGTGCCCTGCTCAGTTTTTCCTGTATTTATGTGTAGTATTTTAATAGATTTTTTTCTTAATAGGTTACTCAGAAGATGGAGGAGCCCTTCGGGGAGAGATTATACCTGAGCATGAATTCGCCACTGGGCCTGTGTGTCTGGATGATGAAAATGAGTTTCCTCCTGTGAGCATTAGGAATACTTAAAGCAGCATGGTGGGCCTTATGCTGCGAAGAAAGCATTAGCTGCTGCTTCTAGACTGCTGTCCCTTCTGCTTCTACTGCTCCTTTCTCTAGTCCATTGCAATTAACTCAGTTACATTTCTAAGAATGGGCAGATAACTTTCACCGTGACCGGAGATGTGCCTGGCTGCAAGATTTTTAAATACAGTTATTTATATTTTATATTCGGCTCCCATTTAAGGGACCGCTGAAATCTGGCAGTGCTGCAGCTTTGGATGCCGCCAGACGGTCGATCGCACTCCTTCTCTGCTCTCCTTTCTTCTCAGCCAAAGGGCATCTTCGGAGTTTGAATTTCTCCACCTGCAACTTCAGCAGTTCCTCTGAGATGAGGGATGCCTCAGGTGTTAAGAAAAGGAGCTTTCTAGAGCATTCTTGAGTCCCCGCACCTTGTGTTCAGGTTTAGTGACAAAAAACAGAATTTGCTGATTTGGGGATTTTGTGGGCCCCGAGTAAGAGAGTGGCCAACACACTCTCTTCTCCTTCCAGTCTTGTATGCTCCTGTTGCTGGTAGCTTTATCATAGTATTACAATAGCTGCACATCAATCCCCGATGGAAGGAAAGCTGCATAAGGTTCACCACAAGATGCAGCAGAAAGGTGGACAGGGACAATCATTTGAGCTCAAGAGAATAGTTACAATAAGTGAGAAATTATTTGGGCGATATCAGTGCTAGTAATGGAAGAGAGCTGCTTGGGTTGCCATCACTGGTCTGTTGGAGCAGATCCAGCCAATGGCATGTAGCAAGCAGAGATGAGAAATCAGCAGGAGTATGGCTTACTGTGTTTGCAGGATTTTGACTTGCTCTCGGACCAAACATGTCTCTGCTAAAGGGCTAAAGTACAGAGTGGGAGCAGCAGTATGGGAAGAATGCTGGTCATTTTTAAAGGTGATCTGATGTACTAGAGACATTTTAAGGGCATTTTATTACCTTTCCCCATGTCTGTAATGAAATCAGCTACGTTGCTGTATCTTTCGATCAACCTTATTTGATTAAATAAGTGATAATACAATGTTACACTGTATGCATTTGGATGCTGACAAGAGTCTGTTACAATGGCCGGCTGTTCATATTAGCTGACAGTGGGAGATATGTAGTGCGTACTTGACCAGAACCCAGCCTTGTGGTGGGAAAAGAAATGCATGGGGTCAACCAAGCTTGATCCAGAGCCTGGTTCACCAGAACAGGGTTTATGTAGAATGGATTACAACTCCCTTGTATAAGTATGCATTGTTGGAGTGGCACTTGAAAGCAGTCATAGGAAGGTGGCTTTCATTCCACTTTAAATAAGTGTGTATTGACCCGTGTTTACTCCACTGCTAGGGATCTACCCACTTGGCTGCTTGCTTGTCTCGCTTTTGTTACTACTTTTTTTTCCCCCTGCCATAACTGAGTTGCTTATCTGTGTCCTCAGCCTTTATTTAAAGTGGGGGTGGGGGAGAGTGAGGGAGCAAGGTAGTTTAGTCCAAGAGTCTTAAATGAAGGTTAGAAGAGAAATGGCTCAGTCTTGGGGTGGAATGGAGAATCTTAATGTTCCCCAGTTGAGCATTTAGATCAGTGCAGATTAGTCAAGTTGCTCTCAGTAGAGCACTCATTTTTTTTAACTGATAATTAGGCCATCTGATCTACATATGGCCATGAATTCTTGATTAGGCAGTATTCTTTAAAAACAGTGTTATTTTTGGAAGTGCGAAGTGTTGATGGTTTAACGTAATTTTGAGATAAATAGTGCATGCATATATATTTTGCTTCTAGGGTTCAGTGAGACTTTTTCTGATTTATTTAATAGCCTATTTGATGTTTCTAAGAAGCTGCTGTCCGTAAGACTTGTATTTCATTCTATCTTTGGATGCCTTAAAAGAATGGATTAGCAGCCCTGACTATTTGCTATCTCTGTAGAATCACTCATTCCTTATCCTCCCATTTCCAGGGCTGTGTTGCTTTTTATATTCTCTTTAATATTCTTTTGGTCTCGTGGTGTGATAGTAAAAAACATTATTCATAGGACAGTAGCCTCTCCAGAGGTAATGTAACAGGTTTCTGTTTCTTAAGTGTCTAATATACTGACATAAAATTCAAAGGACGCATCTGTACTTGAGCTCAGGAGCCCACATTAGATTTGTCAGTCCTATATAAAATAACCTATCAAATGTTGATTCGCAGCTGAACATTCTATAGAAATATGATTCTACAAGAGGTTATTTAAATCTTGTAGGAAAGGAACACTTCAGGGTTTTTTTAAAAAAAAAGTTGGCCTAGTTCAGTATAAAAATACTTCGTCTTATGTTTACAATATGGACTAATTGCACTTAGCTCGGGTCACGAAAATAAATTTTTAAAATAGTATTCTGTAGTTCTTGTAGGAAGTCTCCTAACACTTGGTAGAACTTTGTATGTTAGGACCTGTAGGCCTCAAGGCCTAAAGCAATTTTCACATCATTAGTGGAGCTTTCCTACTTCCTCAGCTTTGTATTAGTTACAAGAGGGCTGATTTGAAGCATAAAGACCAGAAATACTCCTCTGATTGCAAGGCATGTCCAGCAAATCACAAGTTTAATTCCACACAGCAAAATGTGAAAGCTTGCAGATATTCATACCACTTCCCATGCTCTGTGCTTCGGATTTTATATAATAATGTGATTTTTTGAATGGAGTGTTATATTCTATTTGATTGTTAATTCTTGTACATTGCTTTGAATCCCTGTGGCAGGATATAAATAAAGTAACAAGTAGAGACCTCAGTGGTCTCCCAGTCATACTCAAAATATACACAGTGGCAAAAGGCCGCTTCCTTTTCTTCGTCATGGTCTTCTTCTCATGCTGCTTTTGGAAGGAGCATTTAAGGGAGCCTAAATAGCAAAAGCCCCTTCAGTGCAGAAATGAACAAAAAGTAGCTTGCATTTAAGGTGAGAATTGCTAAGGCATGTTAGGCACAGCCATGTCTCCACAGGTTCTTCAGATGACATTGGAGGGGCATTGAATATCTTATTCACACACCCCAAAGGGGCTTTAGTGCACCTCCAAGTTGCAAAAATTATGCAAGAAGTGACTCTCAAGGTTGTTTCTTGTAGACTGAGCTGGGCTCCTACTTGCAATGAAACCACATTTGTGCACACAGGATGATGAAGCCCTTTGGGCACAGCTGTGGCAACTTCAGAACAGCAGCCTCAAAGATGACAGTGGAGTCATCAAGCTCCTCTCTGGGGTTGCCCGAGACCATGAGGGCAGCCCAGTTTGGAAGAGGAGTCTGCACAGTGGAGAAACTGCTGTTACTGTTTATGGAGATGGTCTCTGGTGCAGTTGGGTACATAAGTAATATCCAACCAGATCCTGGGGTAAACACAATTGTTCTTTACCAGCCCCACTCATTCACCTTGTGGAGGAACATTTTTCAAGCAGGCATGTGTCTAGTGTTGTCATGGCACACTGTTAACACTCACGGGGTTAACAAGTCTGTTGATGGACAATTCATCGATGATGTCTTGTTTCCCAAAGTGTAATTAACACTGATGCTAAGACTCCAAACACAGAAGGGAGGTAGACAGGACAGTTGTGTAAGCATTGATAACGTGATCTCTTTTTTTAAACATTAAGCTCTACTCAAAATTGCCTTTTCTCTTGCACATAAAGTTTCTACAGGGAATTGCAAATTGGCTTCCTTTTTCTGACACCCTTCCTAATGCTCTATTTAATAATTGAGTTCAGTAATGCCTCTTGGAATCAAATATCCTCCCCTGTAAAAGTATTTTCTGCCGCTTTTCCTATTTTACTTCCATGGGATTAAATAAGTGACGCTTCAGGTGAATGTGTTCACAACCAAGTCAAAGATGTGATTCACTGTTAAAACCAGAAACATACTCTTGAGTTCAGGGTTAGATGCCAGTTGGGCATGAGGGATTATTCGTTCCCGAGTCAGATCATTCCTGTACGTTGCAGACAAAAGATTCACAGGCTTTGTGGAAAGCAAAACAGTTGCATGACATTTTGTCTTCCTGCTGTTTCCCCTGCATGTTTGCAAGGCCTGTTTGTGGCACACCATGCTCAGCGGCACATTAATAGGAAAAATAAGCCCTTCTGTTTTGGTTTTGGTAGATAATCTTGTGTCGTGGAAGCCAGACGAACCAAGGGAGGAGGCCGTGAGGCGTTCCAAACAACTGAGCACTACGGCGCATGGGAGGTAGTTTGCAAAGAGAAAAAGGGAACATGGAAGAGCACGAATGGGGGAGAGGGAGGGCACAGAGGTCTTCCATTGGTGTTAATGCAGCCTGTTTGTTCTCATTGCCCTCTTGTGTGTATTTCCTTGAAAGTACTATGTGGTTTGGATATCAGGGTACTGTATATGCACATTGCTGCACACCGAATAATTTCAGTACAAACACTGCCCTGAGTAAAACTAGATTTTATACTCACACCTACCCTTTTCTAATTTATGTTGTGTACAAATATATTTACAGAAACATTTGTTTTAAATCATTGTATAGTATATGCATATTTTATCCAGGCAGATTATTATTTTGCAGTGACTTACTAGGAAAAAAAATAAGAGAAATGTAACTTACTATGTTGGAATACTTGCAATAAAGTCACCATAATACATCAGCAGCAGATGCTCTTTTCCTGTGGTCTGTCTTCTTGTTTAAAACTGAATTTTAAAGATGCTGGGTTCAATTAATTTTTAGAACTGCTATTGTTGTGCCTGTGTGATTGGGATCTTCTTCCTTTTTCCTATGCCTTGCTTAGCATGTTGGTTGCTATTTTTAAGGAGTGTGACCCAAACCTTAAGAAATCAATAGTGGAAATTGTCTCATTCATTCTCTCACTTAAAAAAAAAAGAATGTTAAGCTCTATTGAAACAATAACAAAACAATATTAACAAAAGTAGATATATTGTTCTTACATCAAAAGAGTAAATTTTGTCTCATTTTAATGTATTGTGCATTAAGATATTCACTGATAAGTATGCCTATGTCAAGAAAGAATGGCAAGGACTTAGCATTTTAAAGACTTTTCTGGTTTGGCTATACCAGACCATTTGATGACTTCAGATGGCTGGAACATAATCTGGCCTCTTCTTGAGAGGAGTGGTCTGTAGCCAGATTCAGTCACACATACATACGGTAGTTGCTGCTTTAAAAAAGGCTGCCTTGTGCCTAGTTTAGACATGTGCACAGGCCAGTCCTGGTGAACCATTGTGTCAAGCACCCTCCTCATTTGCTAGTGAACAGAGCTTAAAGTTTGAGTTTCATCTCACTGGCAGGCTGAATCTTGAAAGAGTTTGTTGACCTAGCTTGCCTTCCAAGATTACAGATCCCAGAAGACAGCGTCCTGTTCCGGGGAAGGCTGTGAATGCTGGTCACATGCAAGATACGACCAGCTACATTTGCAGCTTTTCTAGAAGAGAGGAAGCAATATGAGAAGTGAGGTATATTGGGAATTTTAGTCCTGTAAAGCATCTTGGGAGACATACTTCAGAAAAATGTGGCAAAATGGGCTGACTAATAGGAGAGGGGCAAAGTAGCAAGCAGCAATGTGTGGCAGCCAAGGAAAAGGAGAGGCTGGTTAACTATAAATTAGTTGGCTGGCTTGATGAGCTGACTGGCTAGTTTGTTGTGGCTGGCAAACCAGTCTGAATGATGATGTTTGGTTCAAAGTGTTGCAGAGCTTCTCCCTTCCTATTAGTCCATGATGTTGCAGGGGAAAGCAAAACCTTCTAGACATGATATGGAATTTAATGCAGTCACTTTTGTGTGGCACAATTTTGTCACTTTTTTTTTTAGGTATGGGATTAAACTTGACCAAACTTTTTTCTTTCAATTGCAACCAAACATCTATGTTTACAAAAAAGCAGGTAGCATTTTAGGTTGTAGCCCTGTCTTTGGAACATTTGGAAATGCTACCCCTATCAAGAATGGCACATGTGCCCTAAATAAGCACCTGATGCTCCAAAGAACTTTTAGGAATTGAATGGATCTATTGGGATAACTTTAGCTATTTATTCCTATAGTACAATCAAGAACTTTTGTGAAGCTGGTATAATTTCATTCCCACTAGGGAAGAAAAGGACTCTGGCTAAAAAGTACAAAATTCCTGTTGTTGCATGGTCGTCTTTTGTATAATATGGTGGTTGTGCTTGAGCATGGTTAGTACGATGTGACTTCCTTCGTGTAACCCATCTTCAGAGCATGGTTTTGCTTGTTCATGGTTGGTTGAATGAGACTTATTTAATATAATCCCATACATTAACAAAACATATTACATTTTGGCCTCTGAGATGCCACAGTACTGTTGATAGATTGGTAAAATGGGTTTGTCATTGACTTAAGTTGGTTTATTGTATCTCATCTCTCTGGGTTCAATTATTTACTCAGGTAGACTGGACCTTCACAGTTCCTCTAATTCCCAGTTTTCCATCAGCAGGAAATATCTGTGTTATGCAAATATTGGTTCTGTAATACAAAGGATGACAATGTTTTTCCAACACCATGGGACTGCTTTCTCAAATTATTTTTATTTACTTTTGCATCTGCCACATATAGAGTCCCCTGGCTGGTCTGCAGTCACAGTTAGAACTGTAATGTATGCAAATAAAAATCTTTAAAAAGAAATAAAAATCAGGACCAGTGTTTCTCTGCATTAAGGCTTTGTGCTGCATCTTGTAAGTCTTCATGATCCTATGGACCATAGCATGCCAGACCCATCTGACTTCTACTGGCTCCCAGAGTTTGCCCAAATTCATGTTCATGGTTACCATGATATTATGTCCAACTCATCCTCTGCCATCTCCTTCTCCTTTTGCTTTCTGTCTTTCCTAGCATAGGGTCTTTTCCAGTAACTCCTGTCTTCTCATTATGGGCCATAGTATTTCAGCTTCAGCTTCAGTATTTGCCCTTGCAATGAAAAATCAGGGCTGATTTCCTTTAGTATTGACTGATTTGATCTCCTTGCAATCCAAGGGATTCTCAAAAGTTTTCTCCAGCACTACAATTTGAAAGTGTCAGCCATAGCTTTGACTATGTGAATTTTGATCAGCATGATGTTTGTCTCTGTTTGTATAAAAGAAGTATCAAGTGAAGGAATCCCTAATTTAGCATTTGCTTTAATATTCATATGCTTCCTTTCACAATTCTCAAAATGGTTATACGGACAGAGTTTAAAATATCTCAATTCTACATCCTTTGCTACAAATTTTAGGTCCTTGAACCTTGCAATCCTCATGGGGTAAATGACATCAATGGTTGCTAATTAACAATTCCCAGAATCTAGCCAGGATACCTCAGTATTCTTCAAAGGAAACATTAAAATAAGCCAGCTGGCATCGACAGAGTGCATGCTGTGGATTGCAGCAGGGAGTCCCAGTAGGGTCATGAGAGTAATCTGCCATAGACACGTTGTCTGTTGCAATATCCTCAAGAATTCCACCAAGTGCCTTGCTTATGTTGGGCAAGATAGCACGGTATTCAGCAGACTCCGTGTTCAGGGGCCTCTGTTCCTGGATGTCATGCTCCAAGTTAAAAATGAGTGGTGGCTGGTGATGCTGTTCCTGTCCAATGCTTCCATCACAGGCCTTGGCACCACCTTGGAAAAGAAATGGACCACACAGAGTTATAGATTGTTATACTTTACCAATGATCCCAGTTGCAAAATGCACAGTTAAACAACATTGGGAGCATGGTATTACAAGACGTGATGCCTCATGTTTATTTAAAGTATTTATTGTATATTATGCATCCAATGTATAAAATGTATTTAGTGAAGTTAAAGCTGGGGAAATAGTTAAGCAGTGGGCGGAGCTTCCCCAGATTACTCTAAGGATGGGGGAGAACTAACCCACAAGAAGAGCCAATAGCAAATGGCACACAGAGAAGAGGAGGTATTAAAGGTGGTGCCAAACAGAAGACAGAGTTCTATGCTTTGTTTTTCTGGGTCCTGAGTGCATGAGTAGGCTAGTAGCGCTTGTGAGGAAGGAGGAACAGAAATAGATCTGGGTTCTCAGAGTTAGGGAAAGTTGGCAGAGACAATCCTGAGTACCAGTGAAAGGCTAGGCAGGCTGGAAGTTTAATGTGTGTTGTTCAATCCCTTATTTTTCACAATTGATGTTTATTCAATAAAGAACAGATTTTCTTTCTTTTTTTTGAAAAGAACTTATTCGACAGTATTTATTTCAAACAGTAACTTAAGGATGCTAGGGAAATAGGTCCCTGTCACTTTAAATAAGTACAGGTGAGGGAGAGAGCAGCGCCACTGGCGGATGTTACAGGCGACCCTTCACAGCTTGCTGAGAAGGAAGTAGTGAAGGTGGCGGTCTTCACAGTGCAGGGCTGGGAAAGGGCTTGGCTGAAACGGCAATTTAAAGTGATCAAATTTAAAATACAAGGACGGGAGTGTCTGGGAAAATAAATACCCACCCTGGCTGAGGAGAGGGCGCCACACAGGGAAAGCATGGGAAACAATCTAGCGAAAGGAACAGTTTGTATGATACTGATTTCACAGGGCTGTAGGAGCTAAGCAGATGCTGATTATGTGAACTGACTAGCGTTAGCCTGCTCCTTGAAAATAATATGACTGTCTGCTCATAATGTTGAAATCTGGAAGGAGAAACAGTGTAAGCTTAGTTCAAGACATTTATGGCTTAGAAAGATATTAATTTAATCCTGAAAATAGCCCTAACACCTTAAAGAGAAAGTCTGTTGCCAATGTGTAAGCTAACATTTGGCACCATAAAATGCAAATTATGGCATTTTAATAAGACAAACAGTTGTATAGATAGTTAGCCCATCACAAAAATAATTACCTCTATGTGCCCAGTAATTATATCAGCAAAAAACTAAAGAACCTCCCTGATTAACTGTGTCTCACCCAGTAGATTAATGAAAATTTGTTTGGATCCTTCACCTTGACTGCTTTTGCAGGGAACTCCACTGAGCAACTCAGTGTTTTCTACTCAGCACACAAAGCTGAGTTATGTTTAGATATGGGAAACAAACTTGGCACGGACTTGGGTTGTGTGCCTTTCATTTGCCTCCTAAGAACAGCCTTTCATTTCTCCAATGGGAAACTTCTGTCACTGTATCTGGTTACCTGCCATGCCCACCAGTTCTTCCACCTTGCCTCCATCTCAGCTGCTTCCACTTTGTGCCTCACTCTAGGAAGCCATGGCTTTCAGCACCTGTCTCTAAAGAGTGGTAATATTTAAACTTAACAAGGACTGTTCTAAAACTGACTACTCCAGCCACTGCTCACTGCCTTCTCCCCCTTTTCCTTGGCTCTCCTTTATGTTTGTTTTCTTCAGAGCATCATGGTAACATGAAGTCATGTGTTCTAGCTTTTGATTATACGTTCTGGGTGTTCATGAAAGATCATTAGTGATGCTCCCTTGTGGAGTGTGAATAGAAAGAATATTTAAGCAAATGTTAAAATAGAAATGATGTGAGTCCGCCTCTGCTCTCCTTACGCCATTAGGCAAGGCCTCAGATCTACTGACAGGTGTGCTAACCTCACTTTCCCTTGGTATTTATTTATTTTATTTATTTGTATTTCTATCCCGCCCTATAACCGAAGGTCTCAGG
>MTQE01002208.1:26698523-26716955 GCA_014337955.1 Aspidoscelis marmoratus | reverse complement strand
CCCTATAACCGAAGGTCTCAGGGTGGGTTACAATATTATATTAATCTTAAGACAGCTCCCTGCCCTCAGGCTTACAGCCTAAAGAGACAAGAAACCAAAGGAAAATGGTGTGGGAGGGAACAGGGAACAGCAAAAAGCAAGCACTTGAGGTTTCAGTTCCAATTCTTCTGTTCATTTCTTATTACTGGAATTTTCCTACTCTCTTTACTTTGAATTTTCTCTTCACTGATGACAGAAATTGGAATTAGGAATTGATATGGTAAAAAATTAAAAAAAAGCAGAAACACACAAGAGACAGCATGCCACAAAGAAAGCTCTGATCCTATTTCCCCTTCCCCACCAAAACCTGAGGGTAATTTAATGATGTTTGAGGTCCAAGACAGGACCTATTTGCACTAAAGCGATCAGAATGGCCTGGCATGCTCTGGGATGGAGCATAGGCACAATGGTGACATCTCTGGCCCAGAGCAGCCCAAAGCCACCCTGATCACTGCTAGCTGTGGAGCAGTAAAAACTGCTCCACGGCTTTATCAGGAGCACCTAGAGTGTTCCAGGTACAGCTCTGGATACAGCATTTACATTACTTCTCTATACCAATGCTGTGTGGGCACCATATTGCCATTCACCATAGCAATGGCCCCTGTGCACATAGTTGCACCAAGGCTCACAATGAAAATATCGGCCACCATCTTGGAACTTAATTCCTGTGAGACATTGTCCCAAGGAAGTTAAATGCAATAAAGCCCAGAGGGACCTTCCTTCACACTTAAAAAGCTGAAGGGAAATCGCTTTAAAACAAAATAGGATTCAGCACGTCTTATCGTGGACAGTGCATCTCTCCCTTAACGATACTTTTCCTTTCATAACAAGATGATTTGTGGGTATCCAAACCCACTACAAATCAAGATAAAAATTGTAACGTGCAATATGAAGATCCAGTACAATTCAAATCCACACAATGACTTAAAATACTCCTGTCTAAAAAGGCATTTTCAGTCTACTTTAAAGTAGCCTGAGAAGAAACTTTAAGGCCATGTTTACACATTGCTGTGGGGGTGATTGAGGGTAGGCTCCAGGGCAGGAAATTAAATTGCTTTCAAGCTTGCTTTTACCCTGAGGCAAAAGACAGAGCATTTGATATGAGTGAGAGATTACCAACATGCATAGTGTTTTTACCCATTGATGTGTATCACAGAAACTGTTTTGGTACTCAAGCTGAAATACTAAGAAGGGAACTGGCTGTTGAAAATAGCTGTAAGGATAGTATTTGCTGGCACTGATATAGAACTGGTTCCTAATTTGTAAGGTTCCTTCCTAACTTCCTTTCTCGTTTTTATTTTTTCAAAGCTTAAAATACCATATAAATTGGAGTCTGAATTAGAGAAATGTTTTTCCTTATGTTAACATCTTATGAAGCACTCTAAACCAGGTGAGGATTCTAGCATCAGTCACCAAAGACTTTCTTGGGTCTCAAATGACCATAGGCCCACATGGTTTTAGGGTTTAATTCTGGTCAACATATCTCAGGATGGATACTGTAGAACTGGAAAAAGGGCAGAATGATCAAGGGACCTGAACACCTCCCTTATGAAATCAGGCTGCAATGTCTAGGCCTCTTTAGCCTTGAAAAACGGCATTTAAGGGGGACCTGATTGAAGTATATAGAATCATGCATGGTGCGGAAAAGGTGGATTGAGGGGATGGGGAATTTTTCTCTATTGCACAACACTAGCCCTGGGACAACTCTATGAAGCTGATGGGAAGGGGGGAGTTAGGGCCGACAAGAAGTATTTTTTCACTCAGAGTGTCATTGGTCAATGGAAGACATGTGACTGCAATCAGCCTGGATAGCTTTCATGGAGGACAGGTGTATCAGTGGCCACTAGAATCGATGCCTAGGTATAGCCTCCAGATTGACGAAGCAGGCAGAATGCCTCTAAAGACCATTTGTAGGGAGCCAAGTGCAGGTGGAGCTTTTTCTTTTGTCTTCTGTTTGAGATGCCTAGAAGCAATTGATGAGCCACTATGTGAGATAAGGGGCATTTCTGCACTTAGCTTCCCATCCGTTGGCCATGAAAAGTGCATATCAAACTAACATGTACTATCATTCAGACCTGGGAATGCTAGTACACATCAGTCTAACCCCCACCTGTCTGGAAACTTACTGTGGTCTGGGCACAAGTCCAATTGCTCACAGGGCGCCACCATCTTGATTTCAGTTCCTGGTGTGACTGCGCATGCGGCAGTGCTGTCATCATGTCAACGATGTCGCTCTGTGTACCCACAGCTGTGTTTGGGGTCATCTGAGGAGCCAGTGCACCAGAAATAGTGGGAATGGTCGCCGCCTGGACTCACCAGAAATGGTGCGAATGGTCGACGGCTAGACATATCAGGTAAGTTTCTGGTAAAGATTAGTTTGCATGTGGTGCACCATTTTGTGCACCCCTCCTAGTTTGCAGTAAGTGAACATCTGGGCAGGCAGGGGGCATTGCTAAGCTGTAAGCAACTCCTGCAAGTGCAGATGCACCACCCCAGATGTTAACCTATTGCAAACTACAGGGCCAATTGCGAGTTGGCCTAAGATCTGGACTAGATGACTTGTGGCTTGACATTGCAGGGCTCCTCTTGCGTTTTTATGTTCTTAAATAAATAAAATATGTGCAAAATATGTATGCATAACAAGCTACACCAGCTGAAATTCTCTCCTGTATACAAGTATTAAAGCAATCCTGGAGGAGGAGAAAGAGGAGATGGTTTTTCTACCCTGCTTTTCTCACTCATTTAAGAAGACTCAAAGTGGCTGACAAAGCTTTCTATTCCCACATAAAGAGTCCAGCTTCCTAACCACTAGACCAAACTGGCAGGGACATCGGTTATGTGTAACGACAACTCATACAGGCTGACAGAGGTGGTAACAAGGCATGATCTTAGAAGAGTTCTCGAAAAGCCTGAGGTTGCAGCTGCCTATGGGCTTCCCTATAGCTGACCCATGGCTGACCTTACTCCAGCACGACAGCTTGTAAAAGACACCAGAGGCCCGGGAGGGTTAGCAAGGCTTCACATTGCTGTGTTCAAGTTTTGCTTAAAAAAGGAGAAGCACTGTGGCAAATTATTCCCCAAAAGGAGATGTAACACAAGACCTGCAAAGATAAAATTCTGAAAAGGAATCCAAGGAGGGGAGAAACATAAGTAGGGTGTTTGATGTGCATTCCCTGGCAGTGGACTGACCCATCTCCATATGTGTAGAGGGCAGCAAGTGGCTGGACCAATTAACAGCGTGCAGAACCCACCATCATCTCACTGGGCTTTCAGAAGCCACCCTGAAGGATCACATAGTTCAATATCTAATTAAGCCCTGAGGGTGTGGAAATATTACTGACTTTACGTCTCATTGCATTTTGGGAATGTTCAGGGTCTTTAAAGGTGTTTCATACATCCAGATAATCTACATACCTGTGAGGTAAAATGCCTTGTACTGATCCAGCCGCAGGGCCTGTATCTCTCCGTATTTTCCAGCTGCTCCACTGTTGGGATGGAACAAAGTCTAGAAGGAAGTATTCAGAAACAAGTCTGCTGTTTTACTCTGCATAACTAAAGGAAGCACGGGTTAAGAAAAGATGTTACAGAATGTAAATATCTGCTGAAGACGACAGCACCTCCTCTGTCCCCTCAACATTTAAAACCAAACTTGGTGTGCTCTTAAATTTTGCCATAATGGCACAGACTCTCCTGCTTTTTCCTGATGCAAAGAGCACCTATTGGGCAAATTTCCTCCAGGTGGCCAAAAGCTACTATCTCAAACTGTGCTACAGTGAAATGAATATGAAAAAGCAATTATGAACAATGGCAAAAACACTTTTATCTTGCCTCTTTTATTACTAGTTGTCCCTTGTCCCCTCACTTTCATTTTTAACACACAGCCTTCAAAGACAGTTAGGAATTCATAGTTCATTTCAGCTGCATCTTTACTACTTTATTTTCCTTTTTCATAAGGCAGAGAGAGAGAGAGAGAGAGACTCTTTCTTTGGAGAAAAGCAAAGAGATGATAATTGTAGCATGGGGAACACTGATTAATGCATGAAGCATTCTTGGCTTCCCTGTTCACACCTTCTCATTTCTGTCTGTTTCATTTGTGGACTTTTCATCCTCCATTTGGACTTTCCTGAATGGAAAGTCCACAAATAAAATGGAAAGGAATGAAAAGATGTGAGCAGTCAGTCCTGAAGATGGACTGAAGAAGGTTTAAAGTGAAGATGTCACCACAAGTTTTCTTAGTTTGTTTCTGGCTGAGATACCACCAAGAACTCTAAGTGCTATAGGCAAGACTGGCAAATTTTCTTTAAATGTTCTGGAAGACAGAAATGGCAAACTACATCACTAGCAGGGTAATCCATAGTAGCTTAAAGCAGAGCCTCACAGTGCCAGAGAGCACAGATTTATCATAAGCTTGCACCAGGGATATAAGGTGCAACCTTCGCTTTCAAGAATGGTAATAAATTAGGCACAGACTGATTTAGGTAATAAATCAGTCATGGACCAGTAAACAGAGGCTACCATGCACTCAACTGGGGTTGTTTTGAACTTCTGTGGACACCACACTTCTACGTTGTTGCCAACAACACTTCAGGAAGGATTTAGTGGCACTTCTAGCAAAGAAACTGGGGCTCATGAAGGTTTGGGGAGCTCATGGCTGCAATCCAGTATCTATATGCATGCACAAGAGCCCTAAAATTCCTCTTGAGCTCCTCATGAGCAGGGGCATCCCTGTTTCTATCCATTAGCGGAGTATAGTACAATTCTGCATCAGATTTTTTTTTAAGGCCAGAAGCTTACAATAAAATCTGTAATTTTTCTTGTATGTGTCTCACAGAAGCACAAGCAAGACATAAAAGATGAGCAATTCTTTCCTGCTGTGATTCCATTCTATCTGATGGCCCCAGATAGAATGCTTGAGGTCAGGTCAGGTGCCAAAGGATGGGGCTGGCAAAATGTCTTAATGCCCCTTGCTTGTGCAGCACATCTCTCCTTCTAGCCCACATCCTGGAACCACACAATTTTCTAGTGACTCAGCATCACACTCAGTTTCCTGCCTGAACTGAAATCTCCACATTGCTGGATTATAATAATGAGGAATGGAGCAGAGAGCCAGCAGCTCATGTGAAGTTCCAGTTTCTCAATGTTTTAGGAAAGTGCTGGCAAAATGCAGTCAAGTAAACATGTCTACTAGGAACTGTAGTCTCCACATATGGATATGAATTCCAGTACTCTAGGAAGCAACATGATGATCTTGCAATAGCTCCTTCAATGGAAGGAATGCTCCTGCTTTTACAAGGAGTTTTCCAAAAATGGTATAGCGTCTAGTGTTAGAACAGTCCCTACTGCCACAGAACCATATTCCCTACTCTGTTAATGGTATGGCCCACACAGCATTGATAGCTGATATCGCTCCAGTGTGATTGGGATGAACCTGCCTCCTCAAGAGCTGATTTAAATGAACGCCAACACACACAAGGAGGTGGAGAAGGAGTGAGGTAACAATTGGAAAATGTGTCATTTCTTGCAGCAACCATGGGCCTAGAAGCCTAGTTAGCTAGCATCTTTCCTAATTCCTCCTTGGCTTCTCGTGTGGTCTTCCGTAATAACTCCTTGTGTGATCTTGCACTTAGGTCTGTCTGCACTTGAGGAGGCAGATGAATTAAAGCAATCAGGATTTTTCTTCTATTTTTTTGTCTTAAATTGTCTGAAACATGTTGGCAAGTATGTAGCTAGTGCTCCAGTGTGCACACTCCTAGAGTGGTGGGCACTATGATTTGTTAATCTCGTAATGGCCGTTCAGGTGCACCAACATACTCTAGGCCTTAAATCTTGCATTATGCTCCTGATCAATGAAGGAACACTTGGCAGTCTTTGAATGTTTGGGACGGAAGAAAGCAGAACAGGATACTCAACATGCTCCCTATTGAAGCTCTGGGGCAAGATATGGCAAGGCAATTCCTCCCAGTGGATCAACATGAAAAGGACTTTGCTGATGATACAGAAATGGCTCTAAGCTCCACCCACCACCTGGAGGCTCGTAATTCTTTGCTCCAAAGAGCTTTTCATTTCCCTCTTCAGCACGTACCTAAATATGTGCAGTATTTTCTTCCTGAAAAAGCATAGAAACAACCTATCAGAGAATCTTGTAAACAAAACTCTTATGTATAAATAACCTCTGTGAAATGAATGTAATGGGCCAACTTTAAAGAATATCTCCTGGTACTCCCCACTCTTATAGCTATGAATAAAGAGAATTGTAGCTCCCCCCTCCCCCTTGCTGTAGCATGCTGAGCATGAGCATACCTTGCTATGATCTGACCCTGTAACTCTGGATCACTCAAGAATCTCTGGTCCAAATCATGGCAAGGCCTGAACATCATCATATGCATAGC
The DNA here is from genome assembly GCA_014337955.1 of Aspidoscelis marmoratus. Classification (NCBI taxonomy): domain Eukaryota; kingdom Metazoa; phylum Chordata; class Lepidosauria; order Squamata; family Teiidae; genus Aspidoscelis; species Aspidoscelis marmoratus. The sequence goes on along the minus strand of MTQE01002208.1, from coordinate 26,710,527 downwards.
AACACTGTTCCAGCCCAGGGCCCATTCTAGCCCTGAAGCTCACATGAGTTTTGTACCAGCCTCCAAGGACTCTGATGGCTGAGAAAAAAAGTTCCTAGCCTTGGAGCCCTTAGGAGATCCATGTCAGTAACGCATTTTGTTGCATCGCCCAAAGTGGCCTTCACAGTAGTCTGGAGAATTGATGTGTGCATCTTCTGCATGCCACTGTGATCCAGAGTAGCCTCAGCTAGTACCATGGTGGACCTATTCAATCAGGTCCACTGGTAATCCAGATCATGAGCCTCCTGATCAGGATTACACTCTTGTCTAACGTACAGACAGAAGAAGCCCTGCAAAGTACTACAGGTAACTATAATCTACATTGCAGGTAAGAATAGAAAGGCCCTGTGAAAGGGCATGTGTGAATCTTTGTGCACACAAAAACAGAAATCAGTTTAATCCTAGTCCAATTCATTCACAAGTTCAACACATTTTGAATTTTATATGAGTGCACCTTCTTCTCAAGAAGTCTTCCCTGGACAAGCTGAACAACTATCACCCAGCAGCTAACATACTCTTTGAGGGCAAGATACTGGAGAAGATCATGCCTGTTCAACTGCAAGCATGCTTGGAAGAAGCTGATTATCTAGAACCATTTCAGTCTGACTTCAGACCCAGTTACAGCACTGAGACTGCCTTGGTCAACCTGGATGATGACCTTCTTCAAAGTAAAGCCAAGGTATCCCGTTTTTTACTCATAGGTTCCATAATTTCACTGCATCCCCTTCACTTGCCTTTTGGGAGGGTGAGACTTTAGCACAAATTTCACACCTGGCTAGAACCCGGTATTTCAGTTGATAGGATTTCAGTGTGCCAAAAGGAGGAGGAATAGGCTGAAAACAGGAGCCATGCAACACCATTCCATTTTCCTCCTTTCCTCTCTTCCCAGTCCAAATGGGCTGGAAAGGTTTTGCTGCTTTCCATGCAGGATGCGTGATTTAACAGAGATAAGCTCTGCTACTGAGTTCCATCTGCCGCTGCCCCCCCCCCCAATCAGGAGCCATGCAGGCTATGATTGTTTGGACCTTTGGTCCTGGACCAAGTGTTTAAATCATGTGAACCAGGTGTTCTGAAAACGAATATTCTCCTTACCAGGTTTTTTCCACCTGTATGTTATCAATGCCAAGAAAACTGCAAGAACTTCCCATGCTGTCACTAGGGGCCAAATTTGACTTGACAACATATTTACCTTTCTATTTGGGATAATCTATGAATATGGGTTATTATAACAATAGACTCTTCAATCCCTTCCAGCTTCACAGTTCTGCTGCGTGTACTTGACATTTCTTCACTCAGTTACCAACAAACATGGGATCTATGGCTGATCTCAGTTTTAAGCTAGTGCCACAATGGAGGAGCATCACCTACATAAAACTGATAAGAAAAGTAATGGACACAATCCTATAGTCAAGAACATAACTACCTTTGGGCACCAGGGCCTAGTAATCAAAGGGGTCCCAGAAACCATTACGGCTGGACAGCTATCACCGGTCTGACTGGCTGCTGAGCTTGTTGCTTACTGATTGTTGCACACTTGACAAGATTTTGGTCTCAGTCTGCATTGCAAGGAACTCACCTACTCTAGTTGCACACTTGCCCATACCTGTTTCCCAATCTAAATCACCTCACTCTGCCTTAAGACTTAAGAAAGCAGTCAGGTTGCCTAAATTTGCTGTGAGTTATGCAACTTTTATTTTGTTTACAGCTGTGTCCTACTAGAAACAAATTTGTGGATCCTGCACGCTTTCATTTTCCCTTCCTGAAATGCTCATGGGTTTGTTGCCTAGCAGTTCTGTTCTATGGTATCACTCATTACTTGCCCAGTTTTAATTGACCGGGCATCTGGAGGCATTATGCTGTTACCAAGGGATGATGAATCAGGGGTTGGGATTTGTTTGTTTTTAAAGAGAAAAGTCTGGTAGCTTTCTCTTTGTGCCAAATCTCTTTCAAGCCTGCCTAATGACACAGAAGATGGAAACTCGAGGTGGGGGGGGGGAGAAAGAATTGAAGAACTAGGCTTACAGAGCAAGGAAGAGGACTCCCCTATGTAATTTGCAAGTGTCCCTCATAAAACTTAAGACATTTCCTCAAAATCTTTTAAAAGATTCAAGAATTAGCGGCTTTAAAGCAGCCTGTCTTAGCTCCTCTTACAGCATAGGATCCATCTGCAGCTCCCCTCTTTCAAAGTAATATGGAAAGGTGACTGTTTCGCTTACCTGGAGCTCTGTTTCTCTGGAGCTCTTCCTGTTCAACCCCTTGATTACATTTTAACAAATCACCCCTAGTATTCCTTTGCTAATTACTCACAATAAAAGAAACCCCATCTGTGAATCTAAAATTTCTTGAAACCTGCTGTCCATGAAGAATAAGGAGCTACTGGGTTTCATTGAATTTCTGGTTTTATTTACCAAAGAAGAACGGTAGCAACATTTATTTTTGGATGGCTAAGTTTGAACTAACAAAGGGCCTGCTTACACTTGGCTATATTCTGCAATATATCTTAGGATAGCAGTCTGTTGTCCACATGATAATGCACACTTTGGCAGGCCTCACCTGAGGCTTGCTGTTGCCTGAACTAGCATATGGACAGCAGGCCCCTATTCCAGGATATATTCCAGAATAAAGCCAAGTGAGAACAGGTCCAAAGCTAACTCCATTTAGCTGAAAGCTGACTGCCCTGCTCTACCCTGGAAAACAGGGTTACTTTTCATTCTTACATAGTATCTCAACAGAGTTTCCCTTCATGTCTTTTGTTGCACTATGTTCTAGCTTCTTTTTTAAAAAAATCTTAAGTAGTAATTCAGGTTTGCAGAGGAATGCTGGTATAGATTCCCAGGCTTCAACAGTCTCAGCCTTAGCTGCCAAATAGTTGAGGTATTCTCCTGCTAAGATGAGTGGACAAGTCATTGCTCCTCTCACAGGCAAGAGACCAGCAGCCACTATACCTTATTGATATCCTTTGCACATCACCAGGCTGTCAAGATTCTTTTACAATCACAGTGATTGTCCACTGCTGCTCTGATGCTGCTCTTCCAAATCCCTAGCTGGCATGCCAGCCTACTGTTAATGCCAAGACAAAACACTTTTCTTATTTGTGAATGAAACTTCAAACTGTGGGAAGTCAGGCAATGGATAACCAAGAATTCTCTGGAATCTGGAGATTCTGCAGTTAACCAGTCCTGCTACTGGTATGAAGATAAAAAGCTTCCCCACCTTTTGATAAGCTTTACCTTGATTACAGACCTGAATGTTTTGCATTGGGTGAGCAGGCTAAACATCTGTACTCCCTGGTTGACAATACTGGGGAACTTTTGTAGTGCTCTTCTCTGTGCTGTATGACATCTGCCAGAGACTAACTTAATTGACAACCTACAATTCTTCATAGGTGTGAGATAACAAAGCACATACTGCTGCATTTCCCCAAGTGCTTAAAAGTAGGCATGGCTTGGTAATTGGGAAACTGCCATTAGAAGTTCCCCTTTGATTTTTCCAATCTACAGTTTGATCCACTGCTGATCAGTTTGTGGGTTGGGGAGACCAAAGGAGGCTTCCAATCAGAGCTGAACATACATGATGTCAAGAAGCAGATGGGTTTAATGTAAAAAGAAAAGATTTACAGTATGCTTTGTTGCCCATAACAATATATACTTATAATAAATTGAGGTTAGGACTAAACTGACCTTTTTCATACTAAACCATGGCTTTCCCTTACATTAGCTAGTCAGATCTTGCTCGCTAATCATTTCTCTTCTGATTTTTTTCATGTCCAAATAGATCAGAGTTTTTTCCTTTTGATTTTAAAAACTGCATGGCTTTTTATGATGTCTGAATACACAAAGATACAGTCTGTTTAAACTATTAGAACAAGTCTTGATTTTTTTCCCTCATCAAAGTTTTAAAAAGCATAGTAATTTAAAGTTGGAAGGACATTTGTTTTCAAATTCACATAAGAGGAAAAGGGGAGGAGGTGAGGAGCTGTGAGTTTAAAGACTCAGCACAGTCTATTAGCTGTTCCAGCTGAATACTGGCCACTCCATGGCTATTTTCGCTCAGCTTCAAAACTAACATGAGGTACGTATGGACAAAGTGAATGCTGGTTTGTCTTTTCCCACTATTTTAATTTTTAAATGGCTCGATGCATATTCATCCATTTGTGGATTCATTCTCTTTTTTTTAGAGGGTGGAGTAGATGAAAATGCTTGTTGTGGGAGAGTCCCAATGGCCTTTTCAATAGCTTGATACTAAAAACGAAAATAGATGTCTTATACAAACACATTGACACCACTTCTAAACCTGCCTAATGTCTTTATAAATGTTTTGTTTAGCATTACATAATTACATTATTTTTACTCAAGCCAGTTGAGAATCTTAAGCCAGATTTCACTTCCCGTAATATTTTGCATTGCACTCTGAGATATGATTCTGTCCCTTATTAGACAGGTGCAGGGCACAGGCAAAAGAGAAGCCAATTCACAGTTCTGCTGGGGTTGAACCAGAAGCTTCCTCCACATCTTGGCATTTAATCTTAAACATTATGTAATATGACTTCTTCGCATTCTGCTATGAGAATGACTAATGAATGTTATGTCATGCTAACATTCATGTGAAATACTCTGCCATCTCATTCCATCTGTCTGAAGTTACTGGAGGCAGGAATGTCTGGTTTGTTGGGTTAAAATATTTTTTTTAACTGCAAATTTTTGGAATCATTATAACCAATAATCATGTTCAATAAATTGACTGTTATCATCAACAGCAATTTATAAAGAGCTGAAAGTGTCCTTGGTTGGCAAAGCTGATGCTCTAAGAATGAATGAAAGGCTACATTCACTCCTAGGTTTTAATCCAACTTCAGTCCACTTTCAAAATGGGAGAACTCATCTGTAAAGTGACAAGGTGTTTTCTTTTGGCATTGTGTTACTCAGAAAATCCACCTTAGAATTAGATAATGTGGAAAGGAAATGATTGCTCAGTTTGCTGTTGTGTTCCCTCATTCTGAAAGTAGACTGAAATTGAATTAAAAATTAGGTGTGAACACAGCCGAAATCTGAAAGGGTCCAAAGAACAATGGAATACATTTACAAAAACACAGTCGTGGTCTTTCCCACCATTTTGACAGTGGACAAACACGATGGCTGGAGAAACAGACAAACGTTTCTCACTCTGAAAAATTTAGATTTTCCGAAAAGCCTAAAGATTTAGTATTTTCTGTGTCTGTTTTCTCCCTTCGTCTCTTCTGGCTGATGCCATCCTGGTCTCTGGCTTCAGTTAAGAATTCTTAACAAAGTTTGTCATGGAAGTACTTCAGACAAATTGTGACAGACTTTTACATTTATGGGTCCTGGAACTGATCGCTCCCTCTGCAATTATGCAAATCACCCCTTAAGAATCTTGTTGCCAGGAGCATTTTAGGACTCAGATTTTGGAATGCTAACTAGTGCCAAGCATTTTGCAGGCCACAACATGTTGGAAGAACAGACTTGAGGGACAGCAGAATAGAAAAACAAGTAAGAGAGAAATTTAAAATAAAAATATGACTGTTGAAAGTGCAATGGGAAAGATACAAAGAAACACAAAGAAAGGCTCAAAATTAGTGTTTTCAAAGACAATAATTTTCATTGGAATAAATCTCTTCTTTTCCTCTAAAATGATTTCTATAAGAAATGGGTGAGGGAAGTTTTTTTTAGAGACTCAGTTCAATTCAGAAATGTAACTTTCACAAATTATTAGGGTCACAGTTTGGGAAAATGAGGCTGCCAGTACCACTTTGGAGAACAAGAATGAAACACTTTTTCCTTCCAGAATGGTAAGTGAGAAGAAAAACTCAGTTGAACAGTATTAGGAGAAGGGGGAGGGGAGCAGTAACAATCCTGTAGTTTTGCTGGAAACAATGGCCATCCTGTGTGGGATTTCCTGCCCCCAGGATGGCTTGCAGCATGGAAGAAGGGGAGGAGGAGGAGGAGGAGGAGGAAGAAAAGGAAGAAACAGAGCTGGTTTTCACACCCTGCTTTTCTCATCCTTAAGGGGACTCAAAGCAGCTGACAAACGTTCTGTACTTCTCCCCATAACAGACACCCTGTGGGGTAGGTGGGGTTGTGAGAGCTCAGAAGAGAGCTGTGTCTAGCCCAAGGTCAGCCAGCTGGGTTTGTGGAGGAGTGCAGAATAAAACCAGAAATCCTCCAGATAAGAATCCGACATTTCTTAACAACAAGACTGCACTGATACATACAGAGAAACACTCTCAGACCAGCTCATGGCCATCTTTTTGGGATTTCCCACTCTATATGTGTGTGCCTTTAAGGTAGGATGTGCCTGTTTTCCACTTGGGTCTTTTAGCTGATTCAAGTGGAAGGTGGCACAAAATACGCTATCATTTGTAGATGAACCCTAATTTGGATGCAGAACTAGTGTGGATGAAAAGAATGGCACCTTATTCTTCGCCCATTGCCTTCCCACAAAAGCCAGAACTCATCTACACCTGGGGAGCAGATTATTCAAGTAACAAAGCTTTTCTGATTATGGAGGCAGAGTTTGGAAAGTATGTGCCCTGCAAGAGGTGATACTCCTAAGTAACTCATCAATGGTGTGGCTCAAAACAGGTCAAGGGAAAGTTTCCAATAGAAATAAGACAGGATGAGCATTAGGACATAAGCAACAGGCTATTTACTACGGAGACAGAAGAGTTAGAATCTCTCCACAGCACAGTAACTGTTTAAGACATCGCAAGGAATGGGCACAACTGGAAAATTTACCTGCCAATATTTCTCTCTAGAGCAATGAGATTAAATTGACCCTTTGAGCGAGTTCTAGAAAGTGGCATTCTGTCTCAGCATTAGCTCTGCCTGCCAGTAACACCCTTCCAGAAATCACTCCAGACAGGAGAAACATTTGACAGCTGCTGCCAGGAATTAGACCTCGATCTTTCTGTATGCAAGCCATGTGTTCCAAGACTGAACATTAGCGCTTTTAAAAGGATTTTTAAAAAGACTATGTATGAGTATTGTTCCCTACATGCATGCAAAATAACTTCTGAATCTACCAGCTTTTTTAAGATATAAAAACATTTTATCACTCATCATATAAAGCATAGATTTGTAAGCAAAACTGATCATTCAGCATTTCCACAGGGTTAATTTACACAATCTTGAAATAGTTGTCTAAAAGGCCATTGTGTGCTCATGTGGATACTCATGGGCCTGTACAAGCTATACAGAAATGTAGGTCAAACTGTAGCATTGGTTGTGATAGCAACATACTGACACAGAGCCAGTACTGATTTTGAACAGCTTTTGGAACAGTGTTATTCATGAAACATCTTCATTCTGAATTGCTTTGTTCGTTCACGAGATGTTCAATTAAAGGTGCTGTTGCATCCTCCACAGGTAGTCAATATGATGTCATGCCGGAAGGGCATCACTGGCTACTTCTATGCCTAATGTGTGAGGGCAAACTCAGCAGGGATTCCGTCCATGCAAGGCTATATAACAGAAACAGAATGGGATAATAACAAGCAACCTTAAGGAACAAAAGCTATTGACTTCTTTTTAAACAATTCACTGTAGCACTTTAAGTGAAGGTGGGTAGTTTTTGTTGCCAAACTCAGCTTTGATGCTCCTAATTCGATCATTGTAACTCAGCCCACACAAACTTTGCCATCCAGGTTTTCCCGCTTATTCTAAATGACAGACGGTACGGCAGTGTAAACAAACCCAGGAATAGTTGAGCAACATTCACTCACTCCTGAGGAAGGCTGTCGTGTTCCTGAGCTGGCTGCTAAAATGCTTTCATTTTGCCTTTTCTGTTACAATTTAGAGACACAGCCAAATACTGAACATATTGCTCAGTAAAAACTGAGTGACATTTACTAAGCTCTTCTTGCAGCCAAGCAAGAATGCATTCAATACTCTAACAGGAGATGTTATTATTTGTGAATATTTATTATTTGTATTTCTATCCCTCCCTCATTTCAAAGCACAGTGCCAGTGAGACAATCAGCAAATTACTCATTTTACATGCTATATTGGGTGTGTGTGTGTGTACATGCTCATCATCTTAGTGCCTCATCTCAAGGACAGGATGTGTTTGTGACAGGATGTTCAAATCCCGGGCAAGCTAACAAGTGTGAACAAAATTTAGACACTGAAGTACTGGTTTTTCCTGATGCTGTTCCTGTTGCTTATTGTGAACTATTTGAGCAGACCAAACTACAAGACAATCTGTGACTTAAGCTTTTCTTCCTTTCTTTTTTTTTCCAAATTTCACAAAAAGAATAAGAAAAAAAACATATTTTGTGACCAGATCCAAACCATTGCTTTTAAAAAGTGCACAAAGATTAGCTGAAAGATCACAAAGATCAGCTATGTGATTTAAATCAAACTACTGTTTATTTAGCAGATTTTTTTCTCACTGAAGCTTTGGACAAAATCTTTGGAGAAAGAGAGGAATGCTACTTTATAATTTATTAATACTAGGTTGGCATTAGAATAGGATTGCTCATGATCTAATTTTAATCTGGCAAGATCTGCATGGCACTCTTATAACCCAGCCATGACAGTGAAAGATCTGCTAGGCCTGGCTGCCTTGTGTCACAGCTTGGGTGCTTGCAGTTCAGGTCCATATGGGCCCATATGGAGACAGCTGTCCATATGGGCCCATACCGAGACAGTTGCCGTTCTACTCTAAGTGACTGCTAGAGTGATGTAACCACTGGGATAGTGCTTATTCCCACCCTCCTTAGTGGCTGTGTCACCATGGCATCACTGTCAGGAAGAGGAAACCTACCTGGACTGCTGACACAACTGAGACCACTTCCTGGATTGAAGAGCCTCAGTCAACAACCCATCAGTGTTAGTGCAGCCAGGAACAGCATCAGATGTTTAGGCAGCACATCACCTTTTGAATAGTGCTACACCTATAGTGTTCTTCTTAGCACAATTCCTGCCCGGAACAGACCAGTATGGATCCTGCCTCCATCTTAATATCTGGTTGTTTTTCTTTGAATAATCCTCAAAATTTGACAATTTGTTTTTAACCTCATTTTTAGATTTATATTGTAAACCACTTTGGGATTTTTTTTGGAAGATTAAGTGGTACATAAATGTGTTCAATAAAAAAATAATAATAAAATTTGGCCAGTTTTTGTAACAAACTACTGAAAACTTTATCCACTTCATGTAATGCAACAGAATTCTACTCACAGTTTTTCTGTTGGCACCATTTTATGTTAAATCAATAACAATATAATTATTTGAGATATTTTGACATCCCTTTCCATTAAAATATAACAAAGCGGTTTACAGAGAGCAAAAATAGTTAAAATCATAATAATTATATAAAAATGTGATTAAAATGAAGTATGGGAGAATACAAACAAACAAAAACTTGCTCTGGAAAGACCTGAGTAAAAAGATAAGTTTCAGTCAGCACCTGAAAACCAGAAGTGTAGGCATGATACAAATATCATGTGGGAGACTATTCCAGAAGGTGGGTGCCACCATGGAGAACACTCTACTGAGGATAGTCATAGGATGGCATCCAGTGATTCATGGTATCCGCAACAGGACGTCTCCTGAAGATCTTAATGATCTCATAGGTCTATACTGAAAGAGGCTGTCTGACAAGTAGGCTGGTCCCTAAGATGTTAAGAGCCAAAGATAAAATCTTGAATATGGCCTAGAAATTAAATGGCAACTAATTCAGGCGCATAAGCACAGGTATGACATGTGAATGGTGAGGTGCCACCCTCAACAGCTTGACAGCCCCATTTTGCACTAGTGTGGCAGGCCCACACAGAGTACATTACAATAATGCACAGAAGAAGCAAGAGCTAAGCTTTCGGTAGCTGGCGAAAATGCCATTTCAGCCACATTGGCAACATCTGCATGCTGAAAGTGGCCCAGGATGGCCCAGGCTTCACAGCTGACTGGCCAAATGACACCTGCGAGCAAACGTACCCACTTTCGGCTAAAAAGCCATTTCATAAGGTGGCTCAGGCCTTGTTCTGATAATGCCACTGCTTCCCAGGAGGAGGCTTTCCTACTCCTGCCTCTGCCCTGACAGCCTGAAGATCAGCTGGTCGTAAAGCTGTCAGCAATCAAATGGGAGCTGAGAAGCCATTCCTCCCCCCATTTAAGAACAATGTGAGAGGTGCAGATTCAAGCTGGACACACCATCCCAAGATGCATCATTTGCGTGCAGGTATGGTACCCAAGACAGGTCAGCTATATTTTCTGCTCCCATCAGAATGTCTACTTTTGCCCTTCTCCTGAAATCCCCTCTAGTTATGGTACTGTCCATATGCAAAGATGATCCCCCAAGGCAAGTGTGTGTGGGGGGGGGAAGAGCCTAGCAGGGGAAAAATACTATCAAAGCATAGCTCCTCTGTATTAGGGACATGCAGTTATGGTACTGTCCATATGCACCATCAAATTCGTATCAAATATTTATATGAATAGATACAAATGTATTTGAACTGGTTTGAATTTCAATACCTTTTTTCTCTATTCGTACAAATCTGGACATTCGAATATTCAATTTGAATTGAATGCTGAAAACTGCATTCATGCACACCCGTACACTGTATCTAATACTATCTAACCTTGAGCCTCAGAGTAGAGAGGACCCTCTAAACTTTCTCCTGAAAGGTCAGGAGAGAGCTACTGTGATTAGAGTGGGTCTATTCACCCTAAGGGCTATTAAGAAAAGAGCACACTACCTGAAAGGAAAACTGGATAAATAGGAACTTGACCATATGCAGAAAGATGCCTGCCCACTCTTGCTTTTGTTTTGTCTTACATGTTTGTATATGCACTTTGAAATGGTCTCATGACTAGTCAAATAAAGTTTATTGATTCTACACTGTATCTTGAGTTACTGCAAGTCTTCTGCAGGTCTCTCTCTACTTCCTTTTTTGGCTTCTTCCACCACATATTCCCTTGGATATCTCAGTTTTCCATAAGGGCTCAGCTCAGCTGCTAGAAGAAGACAAGTTCTATGCCTGTCCCTGTCATGGCTATTATTAGTCTTCCTTTGAATTTTTTTCAAAGTGGTCAATTATTACCATGACTATGCCACTTAAAATGGTTCATTTAATTTGAAGTTTACTGCTTAACTACTGCATATCCTCTGCCAGTACAATCATTCCACTATGACACTTAATGTCATGCCCAAACGTTACAAAAGAAACTGGAATCTTCTTAGTCCTATGTGGAATCTATTATATCACACTGTTTTCTCTAGTTTTCCTCTGGTCCTCAGCACATGGTGAACCACACTTTCCAAAATGAACACACAAATTGTCTGAATCAGACCTGTCTTTGTTAAATCAAACAAATCCTGTAGAAGCCAGTACTGAATGCCCTGGATGCATTGCTGTTTCTCTTTTTGGTTTAATGACCCAAAGCAATTAGAACATGAAAGAAAGGCAATTTCCTATTGATTAAAGAGGCTTTTTTTAGGACCATCCCAACAAAATGAACCAAAGGAGAAAACACCAGACAGGTGGACAAGCAGAATAAAGAGCTTGCTTAAATCTTAGTCCCACATACCATCATTTTTCGTAGTGTGTGAGCGTTCAGTTCCACCAAAGCGATGGGGATAGTGAAACACCCATACGGAGTGGAAAATAGTGTTCCCTTATCTCTCTTTGCCTAGTCTGGCCACAAAAATAGGTTTTCTATCATCATACTTGCAAAGACATGCATTTGTTGGCCTATTTATTTATTTATAGAATTTTTTGTACCGCCTTTCACCATAGTTCAAATACACAAAGTCACCAGTACAAAGCCTTATAAAAATGAAGGACTATTGTATTGTATTGTTTGGTTGTTTGTTTATCCCACCCTATACCCGGAGATCTCTGGGCGAATAACAACATCTAAAATCAAACATCATTAAAACAATAACAGCATCTGCCCGTGGGAAGAGAAAAGTGTATCCCCATTTAACCAAAGGCCAGGGCAAAGAG
>MTQE01002208.1:26683762-26698436 GCA_014337955.1 Aspidoscelis marmoratus | reverse complement strand
TGCCTTCCTAAACATGTACAGTGAAGGTGACAGATGCACCTCAAGGGGGAAACTATTCCATGGCCTAGGGGCCATCACTGAGAAGGTCTTCTTCTGGGTGCCCACCCCTTTTGCTGCTGAGGGTGGTGGGACAACCAGGAGCGCCTACCCTTCAGATCTTACAGCATGGGCAGGTACTTTCATTGCGGATTAACTGGTTTCAACACAACTGGAATAAAAACACATTGCATATCCCAAGAGTATTAGAGGCAGAAAGGATTAAAGGTATCTACCCACAGTACAAGTGAAAGCCTTGCTTTCACCTTTGTGAACCAAGTCCTGTTCCAATACACAACAGAGTCTGATTTAGGCTTCCCACACCCATCACCTCACATTCCACAGGGTGCTCACTGTGACATTCTAAATTTTGTCCTTATCGTATCCCATTCCTATGACAGCCATATTGAGAAAATAAAAGAAAAACAGAGGGTTTAAAAGGAAAAGAGTTTCATTCGAGCTTATGTAACTGCAATGACTCTTGGAATGGGTTTAATTCTTTTCCTGTGGAAAACCTACTGAGAGATGATACAGAATTATTTTTAGTGGCAGCACACCTAGTCCTTAACCCAACAGAGCCAGTGGTCATCAGATACAGTCTTCTTTTCTTCTAGGGATCTGCCAAACTGCCATTTGGGCTTCGATGATCAGCAGCAGAGGCCAGGGAAGGTCAGGTGGTTTTCCTGCCAGTGCTGGCTCTCTTCACCACCATTACCTTACTCGTGTGGAGCTCCAGCAACGTGGTGACCTTCTCTGCTTTCCCAACTCATGCCTGCCACCACTTTAGCCCCCTTTGTGGGTGGGGCTGCAGCACACTTCAGCATGCATATACTCAACAATGATGGTGTGTGCGTGCGCACCACAAACCCACCCAGAAAAAGAACTAAAGTGGCACTGGACCACATTACAGGAAAGAGGTGAGTTTCCTCATTTCTTGGATGTGTCTCCATACTCCCATTCAACTAAGGTCAATAGTTTTGATATAGCTGACACCTGGGAGCGAACACCAATGTATAGAAGACTAATTCCATACCTAATGTCCCTCATTTGGTTGCCCAAAGAGGACTTCAGATACATCCATTTCATCATATGAAGGAGTCATACAAAGCTTTTGCAGGGAGCCAGGATTGTTAGGTAAGGCACCTGACAGTTCTGGGCTTTATTGCAGTTCAGCACATTCCTAACAAAGTAGCCCTGTAATAGAGGAATGCAAGAGAGGCACTTCCCTGCCTTTCCTTAGAACATTATCTGGAAGAGCTACTGCATCTTTGCCAGCATGGGGCTGACCACCTACTTGGCAGACTCATGCTACATTCAGGCTTCATGACTCAGCTGTAACGCTAGCTTTCTGAGTACTTCCCATATAATCCATCCTTCTTCCATGCCTGGGACTCCAAGGTTTACAGGGTTCTCATGCTGCTTCTTACCCAGTTTGAACTGGTAAGTGTTTCAACATGATTATTTAGGTCTCATCTTGGTTTCTTCACCTCACACGTATGAATACATGAAATGAATTCAGAAACGTGGAAATACATCTCTCACTGGATTAAAAAGCCTTGTCTGGCATGCCCCGAAATGATAAATTCAATATGTCTGAGAAAGATGCCCGCCTGAAACATGGCAGAACTTATATGATTTGTTCATCTAACAGGCCTTACCTGTGTAAACATTATCAGAATGTTTAAGATCACAAATTGTCACAGGTCACAAGGTGCACCTCCATTTAGCAAAATAGGACAACCCTGTTATCCTGAAAAGACCCCTGCTACAAACCTGTCTCAGCCAACAGTAAGCACATCTTGTACATATTCCAATGGCAACCTTTTCACAGTTTTCAGACATTTAATGGCAAGGAAGGTCAGGTTTCTGCCCTTCCTACCCATTTGGAGCATGTTCCTGTTGATTGGCCTGAAAAGCAATTTAAATGCTTCTTAAGTTCACCATGAGTCAAAATGGAAATACCATCTCTTCTTTTCAGGAAAGCCAAGGCCAGCCAAAATTTATGAACCCTTGATTAAAGGAAAACCTTTCCCTCAGGAGTGCAGCTTGTTATTACATTTTAAACACCATAAAGAGTGTCACCTGCAGCCCCAGGCTATAAGATATTTCACACCATTCAGTTTACAATGTGGATAAATTAGAACACAAAGAGTTGTTACGTGCTAGCAGTCACATCTTGCTATTGTAGCTGAGAAAGAGAAAACCACTATCTCTCCAATTAAGGTCAATATAACTTTCATGTAATAAGTACATGGGAGTGACCATCAACACTGATATGTAGAAGGTTAACTTCATACCTTACGTCCTTTGTTTGACTGCCCGAATAGGATTCCAGATACATCTATACCATCAAACCGTCTGTTGGCAGGGAGGCTTGCATTTGCCAGAGACACTAAGGTAGGGAATATATCTAAAGTGCTTCAAGAAAGGAGAGAGACAGCATACACATCTGATCAATATCAAGCTCACTCTGAAGTAGGACTTTCATTATCATACACTTTATATCGTTTTATTTCATCTGCTCTCCACTGTGAATGATTGATAAAATTACTATACTGAATTCTGTAATTATATTCTACATATATTTATAATTCTTAATACCATAATATGTGTGTGTATTCATCGTGCGTTAAAAATCAATGAAGAAAAAATTCATCTCAGATACGAACAATCTAATTTAGCTTTCAATAATGCTAGGGTTCCATTCCTATAAAGGTCACTTGCTGAGAATCTGTGTTGTAGGAGCAATAAACTTCAGTATAAATCAAGGGGTTAGGGCAACTGCAGGACATTCATTGATTTATATTGTGAAAGACTGGATCTGTTCAAAATTACATTGATTTTAACGGGGAGGATTTACCATGGAGACAATGCCAAAACACACAAACACCATGCCTGAAATCCCCACCAACACCCAGATGCCAATCAAAATGCCTCCAGCAATACCTGCATTGCACCCAGACAAGGCTTTTTCACAGATTGCAATGTAGAACCCACAAATGCCAGTTTGCCCACATCAAGGCAGTATTTTCACAAAAATACTCTGCATATGTGCCCACACCAAAGAGCATTCTGCAAACACTCAGGAACTTAATGATCACCAACCACACACTACAAGCACAAGCACTAAAAGGCACAAAAATGCACCAAAAAACCATATAAAACAGTCAAACGCTACCAAAACAGACAAATTAATCCACTGATGGCACAAACCGATGACCATCTCATGCTCAAATGTACTCAAAATCAATCACAAGCATTCAAAAGCCATCAAGACCCAATCAGAAGATACAAATCCACTGGAAGAAGTCTTTTTCTGCACAAAGACAAGTGTGAAAACGGTTGCTGGACCAGCAAAAAGGTCCCAGCATGCTGTAAGATTCACCCTGACCTCTATTAGCAGAAAAATGTGCAATATCAAGTCACAGAACCGTTTAATTTGGTAGACGTGTTTTAACAGTGAATCCATGTTAAGGAAATTCATCTTGTAGGAACATAAGCGCTGAAATCATAGTGTTAATATTTATGGTGTTAAAAAAAACCAAAACCTGAACAGGGCATCATCTTAAACACTTATCTGCCAACAGAAATGGTTTCTTTCCAGGATCTTAAGGCAGAGCTTCATATATTTTTTTAATGAAAAGGTTAATATATTTGTTAATTAGCACATTTTAATGAGTGTGTGCTCACTTTGCAAAGTTAATCTCCTAAAGGAAAGAACAGCCGGTTATATCACTAAAGAAGGGACACTCCAATGCCTGCAATTGTTGTTTGAAGTTGATAAAAATACTGTACAAGAAATCTAAATACTGGAGGTGTTAAAAACACAAGGTCACCAGGGCTTCCAGAATATTCTAGTTTTTGGGGGGAGTAGGAACCACCTAGGCAGGAGAAAACCTTGCATTTTTAAATTGGAGGATGGGTTCATGTATGCTAGAGTAAGCTTTCTAGGCAGCCAGCACTGGCTAAAATAGTTTTCTTTTGCATTTTGGTCTAAAATGTGAAACAGAACTCTAGACTGAAACCACAGGGGTACAACCTAAGCAAGCAGGTTAAGATTACCAGAGTTACTTAGCCTTATGCAATACCCATATAGTTCAATAAGTCTCCCCCAAAATGAGCAGATCGGTTCACCATATTCCAAAAAAGTGCTGTTTTGCTTATATACAGTTGGCAACACCCACAGTAGACAGGACAAAAAATTGAAGGTATCTCCAGCACCATTTACAAGAATCCTATTAACATTATGTTCTGAGCCTAAAACACAGTATTAGCTAATCATATATTTTATTATACAAGATACTGCAAGTTTAATAAAACAATGCATGATAGTCATGAAATAGCGCTGGGCATCCGCGATTAATGCTGTGCAGAAGTGTATGAGCAGAGCAGCTTAGGAAATATTTGTATTTCCTGACATAATGCCTACCAAGCTGAAGACCTGAATGAGTTCATTTGGCTTCCTGCCATTAAATACACACAGAACTAAGAACACAGAAGAAGCTGAGCACATCATTCCTTCCTTTTCTATGAATATCAGGGCCTTTTCACACATCTTGGGTACAGATTGGGGTGCTCTGGGATGCTCCTTTCATATGCAACAGCACCGACTCCGCCCTGCACTGCCTGAGAGTGTCCCAGAATGCCCCAGTACTCTGTAGCTGTGGAGCAGTCAAACTTCTCCACAGCTTTAGAGGGAGTGTACAAGACGCTCCTAATAAGCTACCAGATGCAGTGTTTGTACTATTTCCTGGTGCAAATACTGTGTTGAGGGTGGTGGGGTGGCCTGGCTGTGGCTGCACTGCATCATGATCACCATAGCAATAGCCTGACATGCAGCAGACGTTACCATTGCTATGGTGATTTGGACATTTCAGGACAGATTGTCTGCACTGCAACAGCCCAGGGTAAGTTGGGGACAATGCTAGTGCTTGCAGTACAAGTGTTGGCCACTGCCCCTGAACTTCACATCACCGAGCCACTCAGGGTGTTTTTGCTCTGAGTTCATACTGGGCAGTTTAGGGCCTCATGGTTGTCTGGCTGCCTCTGTTTGTCTGTTTGGTGACCATAAAGGGCAACTAGAGCTGCAAAAGGGATGTAAGGCAGCCCTACAAGTCCCCACAGCCTTTTATGGCCCATTTGTATCTCTTTTGTGGCCACGATGACCCTTTAAAATAATGACTACAAAAGTGTCATGAAGCACCCATAAAAGTTTCTCACAGCCTTTTATGTCCAACTTCACTGCACTTCTGTGACCTTGGCAGCCCTTTATTACTGCAAAAGTGATACAAGGGAGACAAAGAAAACCCACATTGTGCCATCTTGAGGGCTTGACTAGCTGGGTCATCAAACCTGGTAAAGTTAGGCTTGCTTTTGAGCCCAAACTCAATTTTAGTTTGCTAAGCGGGCACACGCTAAGCCTGGCTCAACATACCACTAATGCAGGTGACATGAATGCAACAATTCGTAATGGAGTTGTTAGTGCAGGAAGTAACATAAATGCACACCAGACATGCCCATTTTGACTTTTAAAAAAGTTAGAGGATGTACATATTGAGAGAAAAGCAATTTGGAAATGGACACTTTGTGTAAATTACAACTTAAAATCCATGTTTTAATTAAAAAAAAATCAAGGTATGAAGTTCACGAACTTAAGGGAAATGGAAGCACTGTGATCTTCAGAAAAGTACAAACTTTACCATCCTCTGTGAGTGCCAACTTGAAGCAAGAAACAAATTCCAGCTGACATCTAGACCGGAGCAGCCCCAGTATTGTATGGAGAGAGTGCTCTTAAGGAGATGTCACTGGGTTGGAAGTTTCCTTGTGTCAGTGACCTTCTGCTGGTGTTGTAGCACTGGATGTATTTTTTTCTTTTTTTTAAAAAAATTAAAAACTAGCGTGCATTTTATTTCTTTGTTTCTTTCTGTGTCTTGCAAAGAAAATATTTTGGGAGGTTCTTCTAAGAAGCAGTACGGAAAGCCCTAAAATTACACAAATAGGAAATAAAGCCAGTTAACAGAAGTTTATGCCAGTGGTGACTTTCCAGAATTATAACATCCATCTGTTAGTACTCTCTGAAATCTTGGCTGCGCAACCTGGAAGGAAGATGTGCGTCTTACTTTCTCTCATTCAATTAATCCCAGGCATGCTGCTAAGCGACAGAAAGTCCAAGAAACAAACAAGACTCAGAAGTGCTGAAAAGCAAAGGCATGGTGCTTAAGTTCACATACTGAGAAGTTGTTCACTTAAGGTTAACAAGAACAATTAGCATCAATTTCTTATTTTATAACATTGCCTTTTTAAAAAAATAGTAAAGGATAGAGATGTACACAAATGAAAACCATTTGCTCAGCTTGACAGGGAACCATTTAATTGAACTTGTTTACATTTGATTTTGAACGTGGCTGAAAACAAAAATAATTTTTCCATTAAAAAAAAGCTTTTCAAGGACAAAAACACACCAAACATTAAAGGATGTGAACAAATCGTTCAGGTTCATGAGTGAGGGACTGGTTCGTTTTTATCCAATTTAAACAATTACATGTTTTGTTCAACTTAAACAGCATTGAACATAAACTATTTCATTGAATTTTGAATACAAACTGAATTTTGCACATCTCTAGAAACAAGAAGTGGGGCACATTACACATTTTTAAAACTGTGAAGGCTGTGCACAGCATTGAACTATTCCATCTCATTAGAGACAGAGATCATCACCTATAGCAAATTTGTTGTTAAAGACCAACCTAGCTTACAGTCTCCCAGCTTCTCAAAAATCTGGGTCAGAGAAATGGTGGAACCTCCAGCACCCAAGATTGTAGAGCAAAAGAAAGATCCACCTCCTCAAAAACCACTCCATCCTTGTGCTTGAACAGAAGAAGTTTCTGATGTATCTTGGGTCATAAGAACGTAAGAAGAGCCCTGATAGATCAGGCCACAGCCCATCTAGTCCAGCATCCCATCTCACACAGTGGTCGACCAACGGCTGTCTCTACAACCTAGAAACAGTACCTAGGCTTCCATTCCAGCAGCCATTGATACATCTGTCTTCCATGAATTTGTCTAACACTTTCTTAAAACTATCCAAGCTGATTGTTACCACAGCATTTTCTGGTGGTAAATTCTATAGACCAATGATCTTCTGGGTGAAAAAATACTTTTCCTGACTCTCTTGCCCATCGGCTTCATAGAGTACTCCCTGGTTCTTGTGCTGTACAAGAGAGAAATAATTTTTCTCGATCTACTTTTCTACACTGTTCATGATTTTATATACTTCAGTCAGGTCACCTCTTAAACACTGTCTCTGAAGGCTGAAGAGGCCTAGATATTGCAGCCATGATGAATGAAGGACACATTCCTAACTTAACAATCATCTTCATATGAACAATAGCACACGGTAATCTACATGACACATATCACTTTCAACTATGAACTTTACCTGAAAAACTGAAAAGAGCACTTTTTCCAAAGTTTCTTCTAAGAACTCTGAAATGAGATATTTTAACTAATTCCGCAAAGAAGGCACCTTCTTCACACTGCACATGGTAGGAAGATCTGAACAATTCCTCCATTCATCAGATCAGCTTAAAGTCTTAACTTCAGCTGTGAATGCCACAATTGTCTCCTCAATGGGACAGTGTAGAGTTGCTATCAAGGGACTGGAGGGTGGAGGTCATCTTCTCAGCTCTGCCACAACTGTGCTAGGATGGGAAAGTGATCCAGGAAATAACATGGAAATCTCTCTGTTTAGGTAAGCAAGCTTTCTGGGAAGCCCAAACACTACAAGTTAGTTAGTTAGTTAGTTCCTTCCTTCCTTCCTTCCTTCCTTCCATGTACGTCTTGCTGTAAAACAGATTTTATACATGTTTCTCACAATCAGCAAAATCAAAGACAAGTGAATGCAAGTTCATTAGAAGATGCCATAACAGTAAAAAGCTGTTTCCATTCCCTGATCTGCCCACTTCATACAAGTCTTGATGCTCCTGTCCCACAAGTCTGTACATCAAACCAGAACTCACCTACAACACATGAAGCACAGATGCATTTCATAACGGAAATTTGCCCAAGCTACAGCTCTTTGCCAAGGGGCTTTGTGAGAAATGATGGCAACATTCCTCCCTTATTCATCTGGGTGACCTATTTTACTGGCCTACTTTTTAACGAGTGGGAAAATCATAAAGGCATCACAGGCACTGATCACCAAATGCCATGAAGCAAAGCAGTTTGGCACAGCAGAAGAAGGGTAAACAATTACTTCTACAAGAAAGGAAGAAATAAGTGCCAGCTACCCCTTCAAAAAGCGAATACACACACATGCAGGCACTGGCACAATCAAACACTGTATACTGAAGGCTGATTGAATATTTTCCCTTCCTCAGTGAAAAGAAGGAGTATGTTACTTTGCCTCTGAAAATGGACTTTTATTTACAGGGTAGACCCAGTTCCATGTGTACTGTGGGAAATAACATTGTGATGTGAAACAAAAAAAACACAGGTTTACTGGTCAAAGCATTTACTACTGGCACTTGTATGAGATACTTGAACTGCTCATCCATTTCTCAGCCTGGTTTGTTCTCAGGGTATTCCAAAAAGTAAAGGGTAGCGCTGAGGTTTACATTTAGCTGTGGCCAACAGGCAGGGTGCAGCAGTGGGATGAACAGTGAGTCACCATTCGCCTTTGATGTTCTTCAGACCCAGCAAACTAGAGCTTTGATCCCACATGGAAGTGCTTATTGTTGCCTCCATCAAAACCTTGCTTGCTGCTCCTCAAAGACGTCAGCTGTGCCCTTCACAATGGCTCAGAAGAGGAAACGTGCAGTAGTGAGCACGGAAAGCACTAGTTATTCTATGAAAACATTTACTTTTGTAGAAGTTAAAATAAGGGAAGACTGGAGGCAAAGTGGAATATAGCACCAAGTCAAGCAGATGCCTAATCAAGCAACTGTAAAGGCCTTCACATGGCACCAGATGATGAAGAAGAAGAAGGAAGAGGAGTAGGAGTAGGAGTTGGCTTTTCTACCACATTTTTCTCACCCATTTAAGGGGACTCAAAGTAGCTGACAAAGCTTTCTATTCTTCTCCCCACAACATACACCCTGTGGAGCTGTGAGAGGCCAGAAAGAGAGCTGAGACTGTCCCAAGGTCACCCAGCTGGATTCACGGAGGAGTGTGAAATCAAATTGGGTGTTCCCAGATAAGAGTCCAGCTGCTTAACCACTAGATCAAACTGGCTCATTTGGTCATGTGAACAAATGTTCATATGAACACTTGAAAGTATCAGTTTTAGGGCATCCTGACACAACAACAGCATATCTAAAGGTTAGTGCCACTGCAAAGGTCTGATATCAAAAATCCAAACTGCCAGCCTGAATTATGCCCAGAAAATGATCAGAATGGCCCCATTCACTGCATTTTCAAAGACAAGGAAGAAAAAACACAAATGTCTGTTTTCCTCCACTGCTTTGCCTTGCATATAAGCCTCTACTTCTTATAAAACTAACTAGGTATGTTCTGAGTGACTACTCCCAGTCACTAAGATAGAATATCCCTGAAAGAAAGAGACAAGCAAAGGTGATTTGGATAGGTCATTATCAGATGGGATCATTCATAGAAACCAGTGATGGCAGGAATCCAGGAAACCAACCACTAACTGAAAACCTAGCGACTGCCCTAAGAGCATAAGTCAATGTGAGTTTTTCCGGATGCTTCAAATGATTGTTAGGAAACATTTTAAGTAATGTCTAGGGATGTGCATGAATTTTTATTTTTAATTTGTATCAAATCAAATGCAAAAAAAATCATATTCATTCAAATAAATCCCCTTCGAATGTGGTAGGATTCGAATTTGATATGAATCCAGTTTGAAATCTCACTATGAATCCACTATGTATACCCTATGTATCCTCTGGACGTGTCAAATCCACTCTCAATTCACTTTGAATCCACTCTGGATTTGTTACAGATGTGGCTGGGGTAGCCACTTTCCCACCTCCCCAGGATGGTGAATGAAACGAAGCTTCATACAAATGTATTGAAACATTTGATTCAAATTCGAATGTCAATCTTTGAATGTAACTTTTGATTTCAATACTAATATCCAAATTCATACGAATTTGTACCAATATTGAATGTGATGAACATTCATACGCATCCCTAGCAATGATTGCTAGAAAAGATTAAAACAAAAGAGAGACATTTAAAGTCCCATAAGTAACCGAATGGGCAGACTACTGTATTCATCAATTCCGCAGTAGGGATGGGCTGAACTGCAGTTCCTTGAAGCACAAATTGCAGTTAGAGGCCTCTGACCGTGAGATGCTGCACCTGACAATCCTGCCTCTCCATGGCACCTTTGCACAACTTCCGAGGAGTCTCACAGGGAATTCATCTATTGCCAATTTACTGCGTGTACTAAAACTATTTTAAAGTATCCTAGCCTACTATCAAGAACATATAAGAGGAGCCCTGTGGGATCAGGCCATAGCCTATCTAGTCAAGCATCCTGTCCCACACAATGGCCCACCAATTGCTCATGGGCATCTCAAGCAGAAGACAAGGGCAGAACTTCACCTGCTCTCGAAACCCAGCAAACAGTCTTAAGAGGCATCCTGCCCATCTCCCCAACCTAGAAAATGTACCTAGGCATCCATTCCAGTAGCCATTGATACATCTATCATCGTTCTTAAAGCCATCTAGGCTGGTTGCTGTTACCACCTCTTCTGGAAGCAAATTCTGTAGACTGATGATCCTCTGGGTGAACAAACACTTCATCTTGTCTGATCTGACTCTCCTTGCAAAGCTGTTCATTAGTTTTTAAAAACAATCTCCTTACAATGAAAGATTGGGCTGGAAGTTGGTTGCATTTTTGTTGGGGATGAATGGAGTTGCAAGTTACAAAACTGGGAATTAAAGGTCTGTAAAACTGCCAATGAATTGCATTCCCATTTGATTCTCCATATATAAACCTGAAAGCCACTTTGAACACCATTTCCAGAAGCAACCTTTGTCCGCAGAACTGTTTCCAAGCTCAGTGTGTACACCCCGAGTGCTACTGAGTAGTTATTTGCTCCTTTTGGGGGGTCTTAAATAATCCAGGAGTCAATTACAGTATTTATTCACGTCAGTTGATCACAATTTTCTTCTCAGTAATGCAAGATCTTCATTATTCACTTCATGCCTGACTTAAGCCGAACCTTTTTCTATGCCATAGCAATTGTTACTTTGCATGGAAACATGGGATTGGTTCACCGCCACCTTGCAATTTTGCTGTGGGCTTTTTAAAAGAAGGAAAGCTTTGTCCGTAGATCCAAAGCAGTATCTGCTCTTTCAATTAAATTTGCAGAGTCAATAAAAACCTTCCTCCACAAATACTAAGTGACTGTTCCATAAAAAGTCTGGATGGCAGCCAGAAACGCCAGAATGTCACACCCCTTTCACAATACAGTCCACTCTGTTCATTTTCTTGTCTTGATTTTGCCTCTTTTCTTTAGGGCAATAATTTTATAGCAAATGCTTCACGCCTCTGCTGCCAAGTGAGAAGATGGGAAGAAAAGACCTTTCCCGACCCCATAAATCCTCTTCTCTCCTAATGGTGGGATGGTAATACACAGGCCTCAACCTTGAGCGTCACACTTGGCATTGCTTCAGCAAGATCTATGTTGCAGTGAAAATGGGCCAGAGACATTACTGGGATTTATTGGGGCTAGAAGCGCATCCACTGTTAACCAGAAATGCACGTGCTTAGCGGGTGAACATCCTCTTCTTAATGGAAACCACGCGCTGCAGTATACAGAACATAGAAATTAGCAAGTATGTTAAACCCTGAGCCTGCGACCTGCACACTCAGGAAGAAGATCTGGGAAGTAGCATTCCTTGGTCTGTCTTTGGATGAACGGGACTCAGCCCACTTTTACTACCATCTGAAAGTCCAGCACGTGTTCTAATAAAAGAAGAATCACATCTGGACTCAGCCTCAGCTCACAAAAGGAGAAACAAATTGTGCATTCTTCCTTTCCTCCACTTGACTGGACCAGTTGAAACAGGCTTCAGAAACAGCAAAAGTAAATGATCCTAACTCCTATGACTGGGCCAGTGGGCTCCGTTAGATCACCATGGCATACCTGAACCCTGGGGATTTCTGCAAATCAGTGTGAGATTTAGAACATAGGGCCTGTTAACACTTGGCCATATTCTGGAATACATATCAGGATAGGAATCTGTGCTCTGGAAGCTAATGCAGACTCTGGCCTCACTTGGGGCCTGCTGTGGCCTGCACTAGCATGTGCAGACTCCTATTCTGCGATCCCAGAATAAAGCCAAATGCGAACTGGTCCTTAGGACCCATTCAGATGGGGGATATATATGTTTGCACTATGGTGGGATTACCACATGTATCCATGACAACCCAACACAGCCCTGCTATATTACCCCTAAATCCCTCTATAGTATAGCCTGTTGCAGGAAAACCCAACACTGGTGGTAGGTTTCCCCAAAATAGTGCTATAGCTCACCTTTAGCCGGAGCTGCCATTGTCACAGTGGCCACTGTGCCTGTATGTTGCTCACGTGCAGTGGTGATGATCATGCACTTCCAGATATTTTGTACTAGCAAAATACTTGAATGTGTGTGCTCGGACTAGTGGTTAGGGAGCCGGACTCTTATCTGAGAATACCGGGTTTGATTCTGCACTCCTTCACAAAGCCAGCTGGGTGACCTTGGGCTAGTCACAAGTCTTTTCTGAGCTCCCACAGCCCCACCTACCACACAGGGTGTTCTGTTGTGGGTAGAAGAACAGAAGGCTTTGTCAGCTACTTTGAGTCCCCTTAAAATGGGTGAGAAAAGTGGGATAGAAAAGCCAACTCCTCTTCTTCCATGTTATCTAGCTAACCAGTAATAATTCTGGAAGGGCTATACTACACAATATTGCTTGTTAGTGACATATTCAGCTGACATCTGGAGCTAGCCTTAGAATTATGGCTGCATCCAGACGTTGCTTACTCATTCCACTATATTTGGATGTTCTGTAATAAAGTGTGGATATTCTGTACTATGCATGCTTTGTTCCAGAACATCCAAACATAAACTACATCTGGATGGATCCCCAGTCTCTTAAACCAAGTTCTGTTGATTCACTTGAAGTTGATTCAGTTGATAAACATGAAGAAAAACAATGAAGGCTGAATTCAGACATAGGTTACTTAGTCCATTATATTTGTATATTCCAAATAAAGCATGGAGATTTATTCTACATTATACAAATGTAGTGGAATCAGTGACCAACATCTGAATGCAGCCCACAACTGAGACCATACAAGGTCAGTCTCTGCATCAATACAAAGTTTTCTGTCTTTACTGTTTCATGCTATTGCTATTGCTTCTTCTAAGATAACTTGGGTGCTAGTTTTCTTTCAGTTCTGTACTTGGCGTTGCCCTTGCAGAGCTCCACTTCGACTGAGTATTGACTAAAGCAGAGTAATTTTAATTACCATGGTCCTTTTTTGATATTTTTCTCCACACCTATCAAACATGAGAATCTTTGTCCTTCTCTTTAGTAGGAAATGTGTTGGTTGCTACGTCTGCTGCGAAGTCCGCAAAGAAGTCCATGTCCAGGACTGCGCTTTGCATGATACCAGGGGCTATCAAATCCTTGACATAGTAGATAACGGTCTCCTACGTACTCCCAGACTAGTGGCCAATAAAGGCAAACCATTCTCTCCAAAGCAAAGATTGCACACATCCTTGAAATGTTTATTCCCCCACGCTCCTTGGCTTTTGCTTGGTGCCACATTACTGCTTATGACAAATCAATAAAAGAGGAAAAAGTAGATCTGTGGAATGTTTCTGTTGAAGATTACCGTATTTTCCGGCATATAAGACGACTGGGCATATAAGACGACCCCCAACTTTCCAGTTAAAATATAGAGTTTGGGATATACTCGACGTATAAGAAGACAACACCCGGCATATAAGACGACCCTCAACTTTTGAGAAGATTTTCCTGGGTTAAAAAGTAGTCTTATACGCCAGAAAATACAGTACTTCCCAGTCCTGGGGTCTTTGATATTGTGCTGGGAAATGTGGCCAATCACAGCACTGGAATAAATTCTGCTTGCGAGCAGCCAGTCAGGGCTACAGAAAGCCAGAGAGATGAGTGGCCAATGAGTGGCAAGTACTCATCAAGAAAGGCAAAGGACAATGAAGTGAAGAAAAATAAGGTAGGCTTATTCCTTTAACAGTTTCTGTGTATCTACAGAAGGAACATTTTTTCTTAAAGAGGTGACTGAAAAAAAGCCCAGTCTGATCACACCCCAAGATACAGGTCACAACATGATTCACCAGTAAGCAAGCATAATTCATACCCAGTAAGTGAGCACACTATTACTAAAAAAAAAAAAAAGTGCTTTTCATTTACTGTGTTTTTTAGACAAGTAGCACAGAGGCCACTTGCATTTTATATTTCAGGAAGTGATCTCAGAAAACTTTTAAAGGTGGCTTATTTATCTGGGGTAGTTGCTACCTTAGAACAATCAAAGCCATTCATTCTCCATATCTCACAGTCCTGGAGCCAAGCCACTAGATTATGTTGAACAGAGAGAAGAATAGGGATCCTATCTCAGGAGACCACACACTTTTTTTTTTT
>MTQE01002208.1:26661181-26673774 GCA_014337955.1 Aspidoscelis marmoratus | reverse complement strand
CATCCAGTTCTATTATTTCGGTTTAGGGAAACTGGATTAAGCTTGTAATGCGGATGTGGCCTGAGTGTTGGTAGCTTGTGATCTTTCCAGCTTTCTCTTGAGAACAGCTACGAAAGGACAGG
This sequence comes from Aspidoscelis marmoratus, assembly GCA_014337955.1. Classification (NCBI taxonomy): domain Eukaryota; kingdom Metazoa; phylum Chordata; class Lepidosauria; order Squamata; family Teiidae; genus Aspidoscelis; species Aspidoscelis marmoratus. The sequence goes on along the minus strand of MTQE01002208.1, from coordinate 26,673,652 downwards.
AGACAAAGACTTTGTGCAGGAGCCAAACCACAATATGAAATATTAAATGATATCCATAAACGCTAAGTGTGGTAATTTCCATGGGTGTTACCATCCAGATGATCGGGTGCTGCTCCACCTGTTTCTGGTGCTGGGCAGTTACTGTGGGGAGAGTTGCCACTATGGCTGTAGCAAAGGGAAGGGAGAACTTTGCCTTAGGTGGGACCTCCTCTCTCAAGCATGTATTTATTCTTACTGGAATTTATTTGAATTTTTATCCAGCCCTATACCCAAAGGTCTCAGGGCGGGTTATAACATTAAGGTGACATTAAGTATCTGGGAGAGCATGGTTTGGAAATGCCACAGCTGAGGTAGGAGAGTGCAAACAGGTGGTAGGAGGTTTATCCATGAGGCAGGAGATGACAGGCTCCTCTATTGCTTTTGAGGACAGCTTTGTGGAGTGTGACCAGGTGTTCCCATTTTAAATCTTGGCGATGTAAACAAAAAATGCAGATACTTCTGTCTTCTAATTTATTTGTATAAGCAATTAAACATCACACAGTTGCTTTCACAAGTGGAACACTGATGGCTTCCTTGCTTCTAACTGTATTTTACTTTGGGGTTGTGTAACAAGCATAGAAGGGAGGCACAGGAAATTATTTAATCAATTTCAAGCTGATTCAGTTTTGCTTACATATATCCAGGCCTCTAGGGCTAGGCAGAGGTGGGTGGGTCAGTGCTTTGTACAACAAGATTTGGAAATGTTCATTATGCACATCTCTTTTTACATTTAGATTGCATAAACATTTATTTAACCATGTACCTGGAAGGGCTCATTTGTTTAAAAATAATCCCTTCTGCTGGCACAGTAAGCAGGTTTCACTGTGCCTGCTAAAACGGAAGCATGGGAAGTTTTACAGCTCAGGATTTACCCTGGTTGGTAGGAACTTCCAGGTTGGAAAGGGCCTTTCCCAGCATCAGCTATTGGCATACTTTGTCATCAGATTTGCTTATAAACAGGATTTTAAAGAGCCTCCTTGAGTGAAAAGACAAGGAACTGACATATGATGAAAACTTGTAAAATAAATTGGCTACAATTGCCTTGTATGAGTTGTAAACACACAAGCAGACCATAAACATGGGGGGGGGATTTGTGCAAGGCCTCTACTCCCCTCTGCCAAGAGATTTGAGCCCTTCTCTTCAGCCACCTTTCTCTCCTTCTAAGGGGAAGAAAATGAAGTTGCGAAGGAATTGGAGAAGGAGGAAGAAGCAGGGTGCAGCCACTTTCATTTGCATGCCACTCCCTCTTCTCCCTACCTACCTCCAAAAGTGAAATGAGGGAAATGGAGAGGATCCTCAAAAAAGTCCGGTCCCTCCCAAAATAGTCTAGTTCCTTGTTCTCACTTTCCAAAACAAAAGGGGCTAACGATCTGAACAAAGTTAAGAACTAACTTAACTTGAATGCAAATTAAGTCATGATTTTGCCAGTTTGCTACAGAAAGCCAAAATTTTGTCAGGTTAGTGTAAAGTGAAGATGGCCACTAAACTGATTACATGTTTGTCACAATGCAGTCTAAGAGTGGAAATTTTTCTTCTTTCTTGTCATGTGAAAGACTTGAGTACAGGCAAAGTACAAATGAAGAGGAAACAACTTAATTTCCCTGTATGACTTTACTTGGCCTGTTTTTATGCCTTTAGCAGTATTCTAACACATAGAAATTAGGCAAATCTTTTCCTAGCATAAACATTACCACTTCCAAACACCAGCATCTTGAATTACCCTAGCACAGCTACAAAGAATGATGGGGGAAAGTGAGAACTCCAACTTCAGCAAAATGCTAAGAACTTGAAAACACGACAGCTAATTATTAATTCTTCTTGGGCTTCCCAGATGTTCTATACCTACTCACAAGGCAACTACAATGTAAAACTAGTATGCGTTTGATGCCATACCAGCCACCACAGCTACCATACCTTCTTCTCAAGAATCTAGGGAATTTTAGTTTCATGAACTCGGTAAAGGATCTCTGGCTTCTTTCAAGAAATAAAATTTGCAGTTATTTAGAAAAGTGCCCTGACTGCTAGACTAATTAAAATTGGTAGGGTGAATTCCCATTACAAGCTTAAAATGGTTTTGAAACGGTTTCGATCCTTGCAGTCCCCACGTCAGGTTGGCTTAACACGCTTTCCGTGTGTTAAATCGCCCCAAAGCGATTTCAACAGGTCTCGCTCCGGTTCGTGCATTTGAAACGTTTTACATTTCTTACTGTGGGAACCATACCATTTTAGTGGGATGAGAATGCATGTTTAGGGTTTCCCTCCCCCAATAGCTTGCTTCCAAAGATAGTGATTTGTAAAAATCCACCCCTTACAGCAGCTGCTACACAGTAGCAATCTACCCACTTCACACCTGATGTGTGAATGTTTAAGGCGAAGGGGGCTTGAGTTGCCACTGCTACTGTGTGCCCTGGGCAATGGGGAGAGGAGGGGAAAGAATCGCTGTCTGCCCGGTGCCACCCAGCCAGGCTCTGTGAAGGGGTCCGTTATGGGTGCCACGTTCATGCCAGGAGGAAGAGGGCAGGGTAGCCCCAAAAAGCAGCTTTTAGAAAGTAGCCACTTGAGTTCCCCCTTGAGTCATGTATGCCACGTACGATCCTCAGAATCCGGATCCAACGCAATTAAGTTGAAAGTAATGGGATCAGGCAAATTCGCATTTGCATCCGGTTCTATTTTTTCAGTTTAGGGAAACAATATTAAGCTTGTAATGGGAATGCAGCCGTAGTGTAGTTATGCCCACATATCAGAATGCTCTGATGAGTCATTTATCTAATCCTTGCCCTTTGTTAGTTTAACCTTGTCAAACTATCTCAATCTACAAACGTACAATTGTTAAAGTCTAGTTTCTTATTGCATTATTTCATCACTATACAACCATGATCAAACATTTGTTAGAATACCCCTTCACTTCAAACTTTCTCTAATATAGATTGATTCTTTAGACTGGACACATACAGTACATAACTCTGAAGTCTGCCCTGTTTCTTTCAAACCTTATAAAGTTTCGGCCTGTAAGGCACAGAATTGAATACAGTATTTAAATCAAATCACATTAAGACTCTTTAGGACTTATACAATTTACTCCTTTTTATGTCCTGGAGCCCTCTTCCCTGCATTCATATTCAACTTCTTAATAATTCAATAGGTATAAAGCTAGTCTTCTCTCTATATATAGGATTCTACTTATACACCCTTCCTTCCATCTCTATGATTGGTAAAATGTTCCTAGCAATGGTTTCTATTCTGTGATTGGCTATATTTCCTGTCACTCATTTCTGGAAACAGTAGTGTATATTAGTATCTACACAACTTCCTGTTTTTCCACTTGCCCTGGTGCTGTTGCTTCCTCTCCTCATTCAGTTTTCTTGTACCATCCTCCTTCACATTTGCAGGTATCCCTTCCTGCTTTTTACTCCCAAATGCAGAATGATGAATCAGAGGGTTCCATATTTTTGGAATAAGAATATTCAGACATACTAGTGTGCGAAAAGGCCTGTAGTCTACACATTCTAATTGAAAAACACCTTCCTGGCTTACATTTGAGGATGCCTGTCATGGTCTACTGATGCTGCTAGTTCAAACTGAAGAGAGACAAATGAGATGCATGTTGCTTCCTGTTGTGGTTTTGTTAGCTGATTTGCTTTTTTAAAAAATAGAAAGGCTCTGTTTTGCAAACAGGAAAATGAAGCAAACGCAATTCAAGTGGCTTTTTACAAAATCCCATGAGTCAGTATGATGATGGCTTGCTGACGAGCTGATTTACCTAGTCTTATATAGTGCTGTGTCCTTAAATTCAAAGGACACCAAAGAGGTGCCTAATAGGGACTTTGCCTGGCCTGTCTGCATACCCGGGGCATTTATTTCAATAATATGATATTACGCAAGTATTCTATTACTTCAAATTACAAAGGCCAAGGCTTCTGAGGAAAATCTGACAGATGTCAAGAACAGAATGTTCCCATGTACAAAAGTTAACGGTGGAAAACAAATCCGAATATCCCTTTGGAAAAACCAAAAATGGAAAATTACTGGAGAGGATGACACTGATCTCATTACTAACATACTCTTCTTGGGACACAGCAAGATCCTTTCTACAGGGATGTAAGGCATGGTCAACACCTCATATGTCACTTATCGGTCCAAAAGATACATTTCTTTTCAGAAAAGATGAATCTTTTTAGGCAGGTAGTTTTCAGCCACTTCTAGTTAGGGAGCACTCCTTGGTCAGTACCATCTTTCACAGCCCAAGAACAATTTATTTATTTCTTCATTTGTGTACTTTTCCCCACTTACTTCACAATGACTCAAGGCAGAAAGCAAATGTCAATAAAAACATTTAAGGAGAAGGAAAAAGAGGAATCTCATCCCACAAACATACATCAAAACAAAGCAATAATATAAACAGGTAGTATTACGTAAAGGTAAATTCTATCTTTGGTACAGGAGGTTTAAGCATTTCAGTGGCTCAAAGGTGAGGCTGGTGCAGCCCTCTGGGGCCAAAGTTAAGGACAAAAGCTATCATGTGCTGGCAGTCTCTTGGTTTGACTCCTATGACACATTATATGTAGAGCTTTGGAAACAATTCAGAAACTCCAATTACCCCCAAATGTTCCAGGCAGACAGTAGACGGATTAAAAATAAGTTACATAAAGAGTTTTTCAGGATCAAAGTTACATTTAGTGCTATATCCTGTTTTCTACAGAACATAGAAGGCTGCTTTCTAATATCAGAAAATTGATCCATCTAGCTCTGTATTATCTACTACACAATGACCCTCCAGGCCCCCAGACAGAAATCATTTCTAGCTTTGCCTTGTAGAGATAGAACGAAAGCCACTTACAAAGCAGATGATTTATGGTCCATCCCATGATTCTAAACACAAAGACAACATTATTCTACTGTTTTAGTTTCTGGCATTTAAGAGCCACCAGCTTTGAGCTGCACTGGCTCAGCAGACCAGCACGAAATGGCAGGCATTGAGGGCAAAGTCTTTCCTATCACTGTCTCTTTAAGTAGAATCAGACTCTCTTGCTATGGTCTGATATCTCATTACATTGTAATGTCTGGTCTCTCGTTACATGCTGCTGCAGGTTCTGCTTACTCTTTTCTTAGCACATAATGGCGAGAGCTGGGATAAAGGAAATGACAGCTTATTATTGGATCAGGGGAAAATGAAGATAATGCTCCCAAAACATGGTCCCTTCGCCCCCAAAACTTACTTATATTCCCATTGCTAAATAGTGAGGATTATTTCTAAATCCAGCAGCGAGACCCCTTTTGATTCGAATATAGATAATCCACGTTTTGGGACCTTTAATACTCAGAAACTGCAGAATCCTTTGAACCTTTGCTCAAACCTATAGCTCAGCTCTGAAACCAATTTAAAGCTCTTTAAATGGAAACACAACCTATCAGTCCTTTCCTTTCTGAACTGTTTCACTGAGAGAGAGCCCATCCATCTATTGAAACCCAATTTAAAAGCCTTGCAGATGTTTGCTTTATTATACTGTTCATTGAGAAAAGCCTGCCTGCTTGCCTTTTAAAGTTGTTCCTGCCCAAGAAATAAAAGTGCTTTTAGTGTTTTAATCTTTTATTTTAATAGAGATTGTCAATTTGAATTGCTTTTTCTACCTTGAAACTACAATCTGCCTTAGAGCATGTCACTACACCAATCTATTGGCGTTAAGATCCCACTGGAATAACTGGAAACAAGTAACTCGCCCTCCAAAGGCAGTTTATTCTTTGCTCTTGTTTCACAGGCACCAGGTGCCACTTATCTATTACTCTGAGAGTGTACATTTCTGAAGTGCCAAGAAACATGAGGATAGCCATGAAGCCTTCACAAGCATCTATTAAGGATTCACAGGCATGTCAGCTGTTGAGGGGAAATCTCAAGGTATGTGGGGGAAATTACAGGCTTCCCTTTCAGAATAAGAACCACTGCCACTTGTCAGTGCCAAAGTTACAGTGCCACTGGCTAACCACGTTCCTCTCTCATTCATTCTCTTCCTTGCCTGCTTGCATTTCTGATTGACTCCATGTTTCCCCTCAGAACAAATTATGTCTGGAAAATGTGAAATGGTACTGCTGAAAGGACCTTGAAAGTGCAAAGGGCATGTAAGAAGTCTTAGAAGCTAGAATGCTTTATATACTCAATACCCAATTTCTGTCTTCCGTTATCAAAATTAAGTTAAGAACATGCTTTGCCTCATTCTTGACTCTGGATTTATTTTGGTTGAGTCTGACACCACCAAAATAAGCAGAAGGAATTGGAATATTCATGTGAGGATTCTGGAAAAGTCCTTCTTCAATCTGGAGTTTTCAGTGAGAAGGAAGGTATGAAAGACAACCAGTAAAACAAAATGTAAGAGGAAGGCAAATCGTTGTCAATTTAATTTTCTGCAACTCATGTTCTTAATATGCAATGTTTTAAATTTAAGGCAATGTTAATTTTGTGGGATTCATAGCATTATCTTCTTAATGTGTCTAATCCTCCAAGCCACTGCATAACACACATCCCATGAAACCAAGCTCCATAAATTAAATGTTGTGTGAGGAAGTTGTTTTGTTTATATATGCAAGGAATAATTGAAAACTTAAGAACAGATAATTTTTTTCATCTTTTCTCTGGTTTTGGACTAACACTTTCCCAGGATATGGGCCATGCTGCCTGAGGATGATGGGACTTAGAGGCTAGTAAAACCTAGGAAACATACATTTTCTCTCTTTCTGGTTGTGGGATGTCAATTTGAGAAATAATCCTAGGAGACGTGAATTGTTTAGACAACACTCTTAAATAAACAAAATGTAAATCATTTCGTAAGCACAGAATAGTTTTTAAATAAAGATAGAAAATGCTGGGACTGTTCGTTCAACAACAGCTTTTTATCATGCATGTCTGATCATTCCTTTCTATATTTGGAACCTGACAGGAAACAGATGTGGAAATTGCTGCTGCTTCTATTCCCAAATAGTAATTGAGGAAATCTCTCTCTCTCTCTCATACACACACACACATACACAACTCTGAGCATAAGAGAAACAGAAAAGAATGGCTTCACACCACGGTCTCATGCCTCAGCATAAATAACTCCATCCAGTGTTCTCCTAGCACTTCTGAAAGGTATCTGGGTGATCTTTATCTTGATCCTTAGATCTTTCGTAAGTGTGAACAACCAAAGACTTTTTTTCCAAGGACTTCCAAAAAAATCAACAAAAGTTTCTAATAAAATCAACAAGCATATAACAAATGGGAAGCAATTCGGTAACTAAAGAGTGAGTGCAGGACTGGGCCCAAGAAAACAAGAAGTTGTCAAGAACATCCAGCTGATTCTGCTGTCCTGTCTAGGTTCACTACTTGTGGTAGGTTAAACTTTAGTTTACTGGCCTCCATCCAACTCTAACCACCAGTTTGAGCACCTCAACCTCTTCTCCTGAATCAGATGGGATGGCGAGAGAGAGATAAGTGTCATCTGCATATAGATGGCACCTCACTCCAAATCTCCTGATGATCTTTCCAGGGGCTCCATGCAGACATTAAACAGCATGAGATGATAAAGTCAATCAATTCTTAAATCTCAGGGTGTTGAGCAAGAACCTTCTGTAATTACTCTCTGGTATCAGCATTGAAGATAAACGTGTAACCAGTGCTTTCTACTCCCCAGAGCTGCTGAGAGACATACATAAAGTATACCAAATCAATCATATCAAATACAAAAAGCAGATATACATATCTGCTTTTTGTATTTGATATGATTGATTTGGTATACTTTATGATTTATATATGAAAGTAAAGACATAGATACACCCTAATTTGTGGTCTTATATTCTCAAGATGTTATTTTTTGGCATAGCCATTTCTGATATAGACAGGCTGCGTCCCCATGCTGGCCATCTGGCACACTTTGGGGCATGCATGGGCCTGGCATGGGACTGGGAACACATTTCGGGCATCCCCATGAGATTCCCGGCAATGCGGGACAGGTATGAGTTGGGCACGGATGGAGGTATTCCCATGAGAACTGTGCCGAACCCTCGTATGGGGGAGCAGCGCCACCTCCTCTCTGCCCCCTCTCTCCTCATTGGCAGCCGGATTGTCATCAGACCGCCCCTGTGCCACATCCCCCACTTCCTTAGTGGCATGGACAGCCAGGACTGGGGTGGGAGGCGTGGAAACAAGTTAAAATAAAGCTTCATTCATAAAAATAGCTTTTAAAAAAATTTAAAACATCAAAAGCTGCTATGAGGTTTAGCAGCAGTAGGCACTTGAGCAGTTGTGTGCACCTCCGCTGCACCAGGGACTGCGAGAACGGCTACAAACTGAAAATCAAGCCTTTATTTATGATCGCCTTGCAGATCGGGGAAACGGGGGTTGCCAATGGAACAGAAATCAAGCCATTATGCAGCCTGCCTTGGCATTCTTGAAATCGGGTTGGAATTACCTCTGTGGAAATGGCAGAAAATTTAAAAAGCAAGCCGTTCTCCAGCCTGCCTTTGCGATTGGCATTTTTAAAAGTAGCGGTCGCGATCTTCAACCTCACCCCACCTCCTAATGATGTGAGTGCAAATCTCCTCCCCGTTAGCCCGTTAGTGTCCTCATGTGCACTCCCAGTTTCCTGAGCAATGCGTACCAGTCCCTCAAAGTGTGCCAAGACTTCTTTTTTCAGGTATCAAATCTGGCACCTTTCTGGCATGGTTTGGGAGGGGTTGGCATGCTTTTTTGGGACCAAATCCAAAACCCATGGGGACAGACAGTGCCGATCCTGCACTCGGAACTGTACCAAACTTGCATGGGGACAGAGCCATACACTGTTTTTTCAAGATATTTGTTTGGTTGAGATAAATATCTCCAGGTTGTAGTTCACTTAATGAAGCTGCCCAGGGCCTCCTCTGGTCTGCACTAGCATGCAGACAGCAGGTCTCTGTTCTTGGATATATTCTGGAAAAAAGCTCAGTGAAGAAGGGGCTATAGAATGTACTGTTTGGGCACTTATTTCTTCTGTTTGCACTTATAGTAACATCTGTTTCTTGCCTTTCAAGGGGAAACATAAATTGAACGAATGTTTATTATAACTTGTGGGTACAAGGATTACATAGATCATTAGAAAAGATATTCATACATTTATATGTAAATTTGTTCAAGTATACGTCTGTTCAGAATATCATTTAGCATCAGGCAGGCACAAAGGCTTCATTTATGATTACACTAACATAATCAGTTAATACTAAGTCCAGAAGACTTTTTTTAAAAAAACCTTCAGCCTTCTCAAAAAGGAAGGGAGTTTCTATCAACATCTGTCTCTGATCATACAAACAGATGATAGTTCCCTTTTTATCAATGGCAGGATTCATATGGGTGGTGGATGGTCCTTTTCAGGGCTGAAATGCCTTGCTTCAAGCCCAGGAAGGGGCAGGTCATTTGTTTGCTCAGCTTATGAGTTCTATCCTGTGCTAACTTTGAGGTCAGGGAATGGAAGTTCCCAGTGTTGAAGTTTCTGTTCTGGGCCAAGAGCCCAGAAATGTCCATGAGAGTTGGCCATTTTCAGACTGTTGCTAAATGTTGCCAGCCTGTAGCAAGTAAGCTCATCCTGCTGCTGCCATCCCTCCACATAGTGGTGGCAGGAGCAAACCTTGCTCACTCCGGATCCACAGTGTGATTTTTCCTGTTCTGCAAACAAAGCACCCCCAGGAATGGATTCCACAACTCGGAGCAAATAGGGGAACCAAATGTGGTCACTACGCTCCCCAGTACCCTCTCGACAGGGTCCACAGAAGCTGTCTGGATCCTGCCTATGTCTTATTTATACACGTGTTTCTTTGCTTTAAAAAATGATGACCTTTAAGAGGACAGGATACTGTATTTCAGAATTTAAACTTTGAACATGACATCCTAGTTACCTTTAGATACACAGCTTATAATTACTGTCCAGGGACTTCTGCACAAACACATTGGGATTTATTATAAATTTCAGGCGAGGACTGTTCTCAAGACCAATACATATACAAGAGTGTTTTTTCTTTCTTTCTCTAGCTCATGGCCAAGTCTTTAAAAACTGTGTTCCACGTCCTATGAGAAAATGCATGAAACCCCAGGGCAAAAAACCACATGAAATGAGTTGATCTTCTCACTGTACTTGGCAACCTGTCACTAAGACAATATCCCCAGAACTCCCAAAAGCAAATCTATTAGCTTCCATTACATGCTTTTCTCTTGCAAATGTGCACATATCATAATGGCATTTCGCAAGCTACTATTGGATCTCCTGGTCTGTGTGGAAGACTTTGAAACAGATATCAAAATGGCTAATTCATATCCCATTTGATATCTTGAAAGAATGATAAAGAATAAATCAGAGCACCTTATCCAGATTTTCTTTTCTTTACTCCATGCTACAACAGAAAACGGTCAGATGGACCTGATTCCTTAAATAAGTACTGTTGACTGATGTAGTTTCAGAGCAGCGAGTAAAATATACAGTTTATAGCATGGATCTGTGTGTTCCATATTAAATGGGCTGTGGAAGCAAAGGACTAGGGCTGTCTTCATCCAGCAGCCAGATTGTCACCTAGCAAGTGACCACCCAGTGTACTGCTATTTCTTGCCAGTCAGTGATGCATGATGGATGGGGGCAACCATGGCAGCTCCATCCATAAGGTAAGTAAATGTGCTGTTGCTGCCACCAGTGTTGGGTTTTCCAGCAATAGGTTTTCATGCTTTTTAGGATGGATATATTGGAGGTATGACAGGGTTGCCACAGATACATATTAGGGATGAGCCCAAATATTTGTAACGTTTGTAATTCGGCCAAATTCAGACATTTGTACACAAATTGAATATTATGACATTCCTATATTAACATTCATACGAATAAAAATGTTTCCAGACATACGTATGAATAGTTAGGAAATTCATGAAACTGGCGAGTTGGGAAAGTGGCTGCACCAGTCACATTTGCAAAGGATCCAGAGTGCATTCTACATGGATTGAGAGTGGATTAAAAGTGGATTCAGGTCGGATTTGAAGCTTTCAGAGCAGATACGTTACAGGATACGTATCGGATATGTATGAGTTTGTGTTGGATACATATTGGATGCCTATCAGATACGTATTCATTCATATCAGATATTTGTATGACTTTGTATGAATACATTTGTATCAAACAGAATCCTACCACATTTGAGGGGGGTCTGTTTGAACAAATACAAATTTTGTAACATTCAAGTCATTACAAATCGAATGCCAAAAGACCCATTTGTGTACATCCCTAATACATATGCGAACCCTTCCATAATGATGCCATTCCCCTTGTCTGGACGGGGAATTGAGACCCACCTCTTAAGAATTCTTTCAGCTTTTGAACACAAAAGGCTGTATATGCTGTAAGTTACCTCTTTCTTTCTGCCACATCCCAGTGTATGGGCCAACACTTCCTGCATATTCACATTTCTCAGACCAAGGGCCGTTGTCTCCTGGAAGGAGAATGCACACATTGATGAAAAACAGAACAGGAGAGCTATTTCTTCCCAAATAAGGAAAACAGTTAATAAAAGAAGTAGTAGCTAAGGGACACAGAACACTTTTCATTTCATATGTACCTCAATCATTCACAGGAAAGGATCAAAGGGATTACACTGAAAGTCCCATGTTCTTTTAGCATTTTACTTTGCTTTAAGTAAGTAAGGAAGAGGATCACTAGCAGACAGAGGTGCCACTAGCATTTGGTGGAAACTTGTACATATGCACACATAAATAACTATTCCCTGTGTCTCTGATAAGAATATTTTATTTTCAGCTACCAACTCTATAGTGCACATTGAAGTTTGCAAATTGTCCATGGGGCCCAGATGGAATAGATTAGATGAAGTGAAGCCGGGTGGGCTGCTTATCAGTAAATTTGCATGCCTACATCTCCATGGAAAAAGGTCCTCTCTGATCAGGTAGCTAGATCAAGTATGTATGTACCAATCAGCTTTGCAGTGTTCCCATTCTCCAAATGTTTTGGACTGAAACTCCTATCAGATTCTAGTTCACTTGAATTGGTTCATACTGACAGAGGTTGGCCAGGAGGAGGCCACAAGATTAGGGAAGGCTGGGATCTTGTCACTGATCAGCTCATGGTCACAGGCATTGCTGCTGACAGCTGCAGCTAACCTATGCTCCTTGACTCCTGAATCAACCACATTCTTCTATTACATCAGAGACTGCCTTGCTTTATTCCTTTGGAGGTGCTAATTTTCTGCATATTGAGAAGTTTGGATGCAGTCTTATAATACAAAATGCACTTAGCATGGTTTCAGTTATGCATGCAAAGCTGTGTGTACCTTTCTCTTGTATTGAATCACACAGATAGGGCTAGTCTAGATTGCACTACTTCAAATTTGAACAAGAAGATTTGAACAACTATCGCCCGGTGGCTAACATACCTTTTCTAGGCA
>MTQE01002208.1:26638277-26651992 GCA_014337955.1 Aspidoscelis marmoratus | reverse complement strand
AGAACACTGCACCCTCTGCCCTCCCCCTTCACAATCTGGGCTGGAAAAGGCTTTATTCCACTTCTAGTTTTAATGGAATAAAGCCTTTTCCTGCCCAGATCATGAAGGGGGAGGGCAGAGAGTGCAGTGTTCTCCCTTTTCCAGAGGGGCAATAAAATTATTTGGGCTGATTTGTCTATGTTTTTAAAAGAAGAAAGGTGTGGTCTGGGAAAACCACTTTTCTGAATAACAGGTGGAACTATTTCATGCATTAATAGAAAGCCTTTCTGATTAATGGAAAATAGGCCCTTCTGATCCCCCTCATTTGTACCTGAAAGAAGGGAACCCCTAGAGAAGCTATTCAGTGTTGAATTTTGAACTCTCACTCACAAGTACTTATTTCCCCACAAAAAAGGAACTCAATGAAGATACCACACATACAGGAATCTGAACCTGTGCCTATCTACTCAGAAACGTCCTTGGATTTCATGGTTTGTATTTCCAGGCAGTAAGTGTTGAACTGCTAACTTTGTCTCATAAAATAATTATTTTATACATTCCGTTTTGTATTCCACAGAAAAAAGACAAGGAGGAAGGCAGGCTATCAGGAAGGGTGAAGTTATTTGGGGGGGGGGGTGTCAACAACCATCCAGCCTAGATTATTTTTAAATTGCCAGAGCCCATGTCCTGTTTTCTTGTTTACAGCTATATTTATCTCCTTGAACAAGGCCTGCTCTTCCTCAGGGCCCTCCAAAGGGAAGAGGGTGGAATGACAAATGGGAAAGAGGAAGAGATCCATAGCAAGTGCGTGTCTGCTTGCGTATCTGTGCATTCCATTTAATTGTGGGTTTCAAATAAACAAATGCAAGCTTTGCTTCATGGTTCCCGTTCAGGCAGGTTGGTGTAGGATTCCATATGATTTGGATCTTTCCCCCTCCAGCTACATAGTACCAAGCCTTCCAAACAATTACAACCAGCATGCATTATAAATACTAATTTAACATGAACGATTTTTAAGCAGAAACATTTAAAATCTTGTACAGCAATATTTCCTGCTTCTGTCCTAGACTAAGCTCAAAATATGAGGAGCCACTGGCACTATATTTAGTAACATCTACCTGCTTTGTTTTGTGTATTTCATGGGGCAGCAAGCCAGAAAGCTTCAGGATTTACTGTCTTTCCTTTCTTTTCTTAGACATATAACTGCAACATCCAACATCAAAAAAACAAAACAAAATGTACATTACCCCTGGATAATTAGCTCAAAGCATTCACAAACTGTACCCAAGTGAAATACTCACTGACTTTAAAGGAACTCCCTTTATGCTTTAAAAAGCACCAACTAAAGAAATACTCTATAATTAAAGAAATTTTAGAAGTGAAGGAAAACTGGAATAAAAATTCTTTAGATAACATCACTTCAGCAACTCAGCAAAATAAGCGTTAGGTGGCCAAATCAGCTCTTACTGAATATGTGCCTAATCTTTTCCATAGTGAAGTCGTGCAGGACTGGTCTGTGCCTACCCTTCTGGACAATTTAAAGGCAATAAAGGACCATTGTGGGACTGATAATGGAATCATTTCTTCCTTATGGAGAAGAAAACCTGAAAATAAGCATAGCTAAAATAAGGGTTTGCTATAATGGCGTTCTTGTTTCTTTTCACTTAACTTTCCCAAAATTAATTCTGGTCCCAGAGTTGTGAACAAAAACTTCAGAGAAGTTTCATTATTCAGTGGACTATTTCAGCTTTAGTCTTCTTCACAACTTTGGGCATTTCTACACTAACCTGGGCCATTCTGGATCTGTAGACCTGGAAACGGCAGGGGCCGGTCCTTATCTGCTCTGGACCAGTCCCTATGCTGGCCCCAAAGGTCACATGAGATCCATTTCAGCAATGCAACAAGGCACACCACCAAAATGGTTCCTCGGTAGCCCTATTACACCAGTAGACCTCATTCTCAAGGTCTAATGGCATTCCAGATCATAGGCAAACCAGGAGGCCATTTTGCGTTTCCAGATCTAGAATACATACCTTCTTGTACTGATGGAGCATAACTTTGGGGCTAACAGAGGCAGGACCGCTCTAGTCTGCAAGGACACATGGGCAAAGGAAGCCCAGAAGAGGAATACCATTCAGACTAGAGGTGAGTGCAGAATGGCCCTTAGTTTGGAATGTTTGTGGACGTGGCCTATTTATTTACCGTGTAGAAAGAACATACAATATTTGAGGAACATGAACGTAACTGATTTTTTTCTCCCCATTTCTCTTCTGTGATGAGCCTTGGTTCCCTCCCAAATTCTCATGGGAAGGAATTACAGAAGGAAACAACAAGGTTGAGGTATAGAACTCTGTTGAATTTGGATATTTAATCAGTAACTCCAAACTGAGGTGCAAGTACCTACATTGCCTTGCACTGATGCCTCAACTGATTATGTTCCCATTTACTTATTTGGTTAAAAAACAACACACTGATGAACTCAGTGTGCACTTGGAGTCTAGGAACAAAACAAGATCAAGTAAAATGAAAATTAATATTAAATTATTAAACTGTTTTCAGATAAATGAATGGTTTCCTGGATTAACTTCACTGCGTTGTGTAAGAGATTAACCGGATCAATCCAGTTCTGATACCCAATTAGAAAGGAACGTCTGCAATTAGTTAAAAAGCTTTTTCATTAACTCCACACCTAGTTGCATGTACCTTGATCTCACTTGGTACAAATAGTTCTGAAAGAGTAAAATCAAACACAGCATTTCAGATTTTCAAAAGGTCATAGGCATGTATCCAGGTGCTTGAAATACATACGAAACAGCTTGGGTATGAACTAGTTGGATCCAGTTCTAAAACAGACCTATACATGATTTTTTTTTGCTTCATGAGACAGTTCAGGAGCAAAGTGTGAATCTGCAGTTCTTTCAAATACTAAGTGCATCTAATAAGCAGCAGGCACTTCTAGGGTTCAGTACAACTCACTGCCAAGTAACTAACTATAGTTATATAATCTAAAGACTTTCTGGCAACTTCTTCATGGCATGCTGAAGTGCACAAGGTAGAGATCACTCCTGATTGATCAGGAATGGAGTCCGGTATCATGGGATGCATTGGCTGGCACCTCTCATGCAGATGAAAGGTTCCCACCCTCCAAAGTTGTAGGTCTGAAATGTTCTTTCAAGCCTTCCGGAGCCCACCAAAATGTTTCCAGTCTCCAGAATGTAGATTGATTCGAATGTATTTGAATGTTCAAATCCAAAGTAACAGAGAAAAAATGAATGTATTCAAATTTGAATCCGATTCGAATACATTCATATCTATTGTACGAATAGTCAATTCATACTGAACATATGAATATTGACAACATTTATATGTGTCCATATGCATCCATACACACCTGTACACATCATACGCATCCTGTTTTATCCTATATGCATCCCGTTTTCGTCCCATACATATCCATACAAATGCATACAGATACGAATAAGACATGTACAGATACGTATGTAATGCATACGGATCTGTACACATACAAATGTCAAATAATTTGTATGAATGATTCGAAATTTGTTCAAAGGTTAAAAAATGAACATATAGACATTCGATTCAAATTTGAATGTCCGAATTAGAACAAATTCAATCAGATTTCAAATGTTTTGAATATTCTTGCACGTCCCTATTTTAAAGTGATGTCCTGTGGGAGCATTTCTAGGTGTGGGTTTTACACCTTGGAGTGAGCCAGGTGAGAAGTCCATGTGGCCAGCACCTTTCCGAGGGGACTGTGCCACCTGGGGAGGACACTGGAGTCTGGATCCTGCAATTCAGGCCTATATCTTGCAAGCCTCAGATTCTAAAAAATCTGTGCTGGGAGGAATCGGGAAAATCAAGAGCATAAATAATATATTACATATTATTAAACAAGATTTGGCCATAACTGAAAAGTCAAGCACTCCAAAGGAAGTCTATGGAAATTGTCATAGGTTTTCGTAGTTTGGAATACAAATCCTGCTGCCAGTTCAGTTACCAAACATTTCAAACAATTATCATGTCACAGAGCCATGGAAGTTCATTTCTGCAAAGCATTGTGTTCAGGTCAGCACTCAGATTGGTTGATTTGGTCTTACTGGTAAAGATGTAGAACAGATTCATGCTCCTAACATCACTTTATCAGTACTTCCTACAGCGCAGATGCAAATGGTAAACTCCACCTTCATCATTGTGACCCTGCCTTGGGACCTCTTGGTGAAGGGCAGAATATAAATTCTTAAATAAATAAATTATTCCACCCACAGCCCAATGCTCTAAGAATCATTTTGCCTAAGACAAATAAACAGAATAACGGAACTGAAAAAAGCCACAGTACATTTGCGTACAGAACTTTAAAGAAGGAAATACATACATCCTACAGATAGGTCACATTCCCACCTGGGCTTTATTGAGCTTTGAAAATGGTTTGAATTTTCTTTGTACCCACTAAAAAATGGCTTCCCGCATTTTCCGAGGACTAAATTGCCAAAGAACACATTAAAAAAACACTTGAAAAAACAGCTCTCGCTCCCATTTTTACTGCTAAAAGACTTTATCTTTTTTCCTTTGAGAAAGGTACAGCAGTATTAGGGGGAGACTGCACCTTTCAGGTTGTCGTCCCCCCCCCAGCTTTCTGCCCAATGTCTGCCGCTGTTGTGGCTGTGTCACGAAACGGGTGGGGTTTTACCCGGTAGGGCAGCTCCTTGCCATTTCTTTTTGTGAACACCAGATCAAGAGGGCAGGCAGAGAAGTTTAAAGTTTTTTAAAACCTCCCCCTCCCCTCTTTCCCTCGGCAGGCCACTTTACGATGGATAAAAAGTTTCATTTCTACCCACTTTGCTGCTTCCACCCCCCACCCCTCTATCTGCTGCAGGCACAGGTGTAGAGAGGAGCTGATCAGTGCTCCTCCCCTCCTTCCTTCCCAGCTCCACTCAGCTTCCCAGACCATGTTTTTTCTTTTCTCTTCTCCATGCCTTGCAGGATCGATTGCAAAAGGCAGCAGGATTTTCCTGCCTATCTCACAATGATCCCTTCCGGAAAGGGAGAGGTGGGGGGATCGAAGGAATGGGATTGGGGAGGGCATGGGAAAATAGAGAGAGACTGAGAGTGAAAAGCTAGACAGGAGAAAGGCATGAAAGGAGAAAGCGAGGGGAAAGTGCGGGCAAGGGAGGCTAAGGGAGGTGATTTTGCACAACATTAAAGCATCATGGAAGTGGTCCCCGTGATCGTGCGGGAATCGCTAGTCTGAAATTACACAGTTGGGCTAAAGAGGCTGGGTCTAGGATCAAAGGACGGAACTGGAATTCCCCACCCATGGCCATGTCAGCACTGGAGCAAGCCCAATCAAGAGAGAGGGGTGGGCACCCCAGCTGGCAAAGGGCAGGTAGGAAAAGATGCACTTTCCCCAATTCAGTTTTGAAGTGTTTTCTGTGGGAACAGCAGAATTGGGGTTGACTGTGATTTAAAATTTAAAAAATGGGAATGGCCAGAATGCGCATTCGCATCCAATTTACGTTAATTCCAGTTTTAAAAACTCAAGTGGGAATGCAACCATAGAAATCAGGGTAAAAAGGAGATGTGACTCTTTTTACAGATACAGACAATAAAATAACAGTGATAAGCAGAAACTGACAAAATTCTGTATTAAGAACATCGTATCTGCCCATTGTAGTACTCATCATTGTAAATTTGATTCTTTTTATTTTTCTTTCAGCTTTGTTTTTCACTTGGCAGTAAGTTGCATTTTAGTTGTAACCCACTGAAGCCCTGTGGCAAAGGGCAGAATATAAATGGAAATCAATCAACCAATCAGTGTAATATTCCTGAAGACAATTGCCCTGAACGTCTCAGTTCAACAGTAAAGGAACTGACCTTTGTAAAATGTAAGAGCTGAAGGTTAGAGATTGTGTAGATTTTTGTTTAAGCTCTTAACAGAGATCAAAGTTATTGCTTCTTTTTAGTTGCTACTGAAACAAACAAAATTCTTCATGTGTTTTGTATGCATATACAGCTTCTGCTAAAGCCCATTTTGTCCTTGATCTGCCCCCAAGTTATTGTCTTAGAATGCACCGTGTGTCTTGCCTGAAATCAGTTACACTATTTCATACTGGTAAGAATCCTAAGCAACATAATTGGGGAATGCAATCTGATAGAATATGTTCTTTTAAAATGATAAGGGGGGATTTTGGCAGAGCACATACTGATGGTCAAATGTCCTAGTTTACAGAGACCTACTATCTGTTTTGATATGCTATCTGAGGAGTCTCCTCTGTGGAGCGCTGTGACCGAGGCTATGTCCATACTTACTTGTACTGAGCGCAGCAGAATGTGCAGTCATGATTAGGCTGTCACACACAATGACTGATGTATCATCGTGGTGTCACATTACCCGATCATTGCTGCACACTTACCTTAAGGCTGATCTAAGGGCACTCGCCATGCAGTATAAAGATAATTTGAATTTTCCCGCCAGTCCGGGTAGAATGGCATGAGCAGCATGATGAGAGCAGGAGGGTATCTCAAATGTGATTGGCTGCCTCAACCTGCAAGATGGCACATGCCAACTCAGCTCTCGCAGCTTCCAATAGGAAGCTATGAAGCTGCATTTTGGGTCGGGATGACAGGTTGTCGTTGTGCAGCAGGTAACCTGCATTTTTACCTTCAAAACTGCGGATTTATTCTGCAAGTCTGGAAGCAGCCCAAGAGACAGCATCTCAGATGACTACAGTAGCTAAACAGGGAAGAAGTTCTGTGAAGTTTTGCCAGGCTGGTGAGGCAGGAGGTGGGTTTTTGTGGTCCACAGAACTTCCAATTTGCTCTGTGCTTCAGGAAAAAAAAGCTGTTGGCCTAGTGCCCAACCAACTGCCCATCAGGCTTCCTGTCTGACCTATCTGACCTACTGTAATCCTTTGCCATAGTGGGACTGGAGATTTCAACATTCATGCTGAGGTCCCCCTCAGTGGGCACTTCAGGTCTTCGGTCATGACAACCATGAGGCCCTCCCAATTTGTTTTTGGCCCCACATAAACTGCTGGAAACCCCTCAGATTTGACTTTGCCTCAGAGCCCAGCCATGTTTCCCCTGTAGTTGGGAAGGGGTTTCCGGTAGCCTTATCTACACAACTAGGCAATTTCTCCCACCATCTCAGATACTGGCTATGTGAACTCTGGCTGATAGAAGCAGAAATTTAAGCACTTTCCTCACTCCTGAGCTTCTTTCTCAGAGTCCAATTTGCCATTCTTCATTGCCTTTGGCACAATACAACCTATTGTTTACTGTTATTTCGTTGTGTCTTATGCACTACAAGATATTTCAAAGCTTTTGGTTGCACAAATTCTGAGTTTAAGCTTGTAAACTCCTCAGAGGATATGACTGGTGGACAGTGTGGAACTGTCATAAGCAAATAAATAATCAGGCCTATTTACTAAACAAATAAATGAAACAAAATCCTTCAGGTTAAATGAGGACAAGAAACTGGTATGGAATAAGAACACAAATGACTGAAGCCCAGCAAAATGTTATGGCTTGTATTTTCCTCCTTTAAGACACAATTTTTCACAGAAGAAATCAGACACTGGGTTCATTTTGACTATATTCCCTTTGCCCTCTGCTGAAAAGCTCTTAGAACTGCTTGTATTCTTCTACAAAGCCTCCAGCTGTGTCTCTTTAGTATGTTACATCTTTGCTCTCTAACATAACAGATTTCCCCAAGCCACCACATCTACCACCATGTCAAATTCTCCTTCTCCTTCATGAGGGGCAGTTGGGAGAAACGTGGGTGTTTAGCGGTGTTTTTCCACTGGCAGAAAGTACCCATTTTTGCACCCATTAAGGACCCATTTGGGTGTGAGCCGGATGACCCCATTTCCACCACGGTACCCATTTGGGACACATTTGTTTCCACCGCCGCTGGGGAAATCCAGATCATAAGGGTACATTTCAGCCTTTAATCCAGATTTTCTGTAGACCCCATTAATGGGGTCTACAATGGGGTCTTCAGCCAGAAAATCAGGATTAAAGGGAGCCTGTTTCCATGTTAGTTTGGCAATGGGGTCTAGAGGAGGCTAGGGGGAGGGGGCACCCATGGGGGGGAGCCTCAAAACCTCCGCTTTGAAGTCATTTCGAAGTTACTTGGAAGTTGCCTTCGGAGATTAGCAAAGGCTCCGAAGTCCAGAGAACGAAGTGGCCTGTTACCTTCAGGCATGGAAAGAGGTGTATATTAATGAGGCTGACTCATCCCTGCTCAGAGGGACTTCGGAGCCTTTGCTAACCTCCGAAGGCGACTTCAGAGGGACTTCGGAGATTGCACTCCGTCCCCCAAAACACCTCGGGTGACAGGCAGACCCCTTGTGGGTCAATCCGGATTTGCAAATGGGTGCTCCGGTGTTTCCACAGCAGGGAGGCTAGCACCCATTGCTATTGGGTGCTAGACCACCCATGGAAACACATTGGGTACTTCCCTTATTAAAGGAGTGCAGTGGAAAAACACCCAAGGCACACTAATATTTTGGTGTCCTAAGAAACTGATATGTCCAGCTTCTCTCTGGAAGATAGCAATGACGAAGCACTTCTATATCTATAAATAAAACTGCATCAAGGAGTTGCATGCATCCATGGAGAGGCAGGAAGAAAGGGAAGTGAGAGGATGGGAATTTGTGCTCCCAGTACACCTCAGCAGCACTTCCTCTCTGCTTGCCAATCGGTTGTCTTGTGACGCCATCAACAAAATAGCCAGCTGTCTTTGAACTATGGGTGTTTTTCCACTGTCACTAAAAGTACCCATTAAGTACCCATTAACGTCTTCTGCTTCTTCTAATGTACTTCTAGTGACAGTGGAAAAAAACCCCTATGAATCATGCCATGCAGATGTAAAATGGTGTATGATATGATATGCAGGTGCAGCTGCTCTGGGTTCATACAGCACGGCCCAGGATGGGCCTGTTGCTTTAGGAGCCGAAGGCTCTCACTCTTGATCAGCTATTTGATCAAAGCTTAATGGGTGTATATAATACAAATTGAAACTAAAAGCTTGCACATAAACATTAAGATCAGCAGCAACCAAACTGTATGCATTTGGGTCAGCCAGTAGTGGTTCTGAGATGCTTTGGTTACTGGGCCCTTAGCTAAAAACACATCCCTCTCCCTAGGCATCATGATTCTATTCAGGATAAGAAAGTACTAATTACTATTGACAATCAAGGACGGAGGAAGATGAAGCAGCTTGAACTGGGGTTGCCATTTGCCATGGGAAGTCCCACAGCTATGTCAAAGCTCTGAGAGGAAAGGAAGTTAAGTGGGTCTAGCGTGGGCTGAAAGTGTAACTAGTCAGAATTGGCCGTCTTTTGGTCAAAGGAAGACTAATTTTTGATGCCACTAGATACATAGGTTTTCTCCTGAGCCTCAATACTCCTCCTACTTTTGCTGCTTGCTGATGAAATAGAGCAAAGTCATGGGCTGTCAAATGAGAAACAGATAAATGGATGTGCTGCTAAAAGATACTGACATGATAAAAGCAGGCTGTAGACAAACAGGGCAGCTTGTGAAGAGCTTAGGAGGAGGCGGTAAGGAGGAGGAAGATAACAGAGTGGGAAACAGACTTTTACATGTCTAAATTAGGGGACACAACAAATGTGTATGATAACTGAATATATTTAGATGCTTGGTAATTAGAGTGAATAGTAATTTATCCTGAAGAGTAAATTCCCTCTATGTCTTCATTCACTTATGAAAAGCCAATGGGTGAGAGACTAAGATGCAGTAAAATCTTTACTTTGGGAATGCTACCGGACTATTTGGGATGGAGATCTATACTTCTGGCCAATGCCTGCCAGACCTCCGGGTATAGGGCAGGATAGAAATACAAATAAATAAATAAATAAATAATGGGGCAAAACAGAAGTATAGTATAAAATGAGACCACTCACTATATATTCTTACCTCGCATGGTGGATGAACTGGATTGCTTTCTGAGTATATATGGCAGCCAGGCTGGTCAGGTTCACAGGCTGTTGAACAATCTGGAGGTTTTCAAAAAGAGGAAGTGCTATTTCAGGATAGCAGTCCTTCGGGGGACCACTGAGGAGGAAAACATAAAAACTGTGTGTAATGGAAGGTGGTTTATCTTTACTGGTATATATCAGGAGCATGTGCAGAAACAAAAGTGGTTTATGAAATTTTGAATAAAGTGGAAACAGTGTTTATAAAAACAATCTCTCACTGTGCATGTGTGCAGACGAACACACAGGAAGGCTCTCTCCTAGGACTCAGGCTCATTTGCTCATGCTGAATGACAGTAGATGCAGGATGGACAACAGAAAGCCCTGGTCCACACAACAAATAACTCATATACGATGTCCACATCACAACATTTGATAATGGTCATGCTCACTGGGCCTTTCTGCACAGTCCAATGTGATCTGAAAACAGTGAGTCTGTACCAGCAAGGCCCATTGGTCCACAGCATGATCTGAAACAGTGCTACCTACATGATAATGGCAGTCCAGACCAGCCCCTGCATCGGTCCTGAAGCTCGCACAAGCTTCATGACTGACCTCCAAGTTCCTAGCCTTGGAGTCCTTTGGAAGCCCATTTCAGTGGTGCACTCTGGTATGCCATTGAAATGGGTCCCTCAGTAATCTGGTAAATGGAGGTGCGCCATCTGCATGCCTTGATGACCACAACCGGCCCAAGCTGGTATGCCAGTAGGCCCCAATGTCAGTTACCAGTAATCCAGACCAGAGGCCTTCTGTTCTGGATTATGCTTTATGCTCTGTGGAGTGTACCGGGCCTCTCAGATCTGCACTAACAGCCCTGAACAGGACCAAGAGGACTCCTAATACTAACAGAGGTAAGTGTAAAAAGGACTATCTTAGAGGGATCTAAAAAGGTGCCTTCAGCTTAAGAAAATTCTGCTGTTTCTCTCCTGTTGCTAGCTTTTACTAAACGGTTTCATCTGGTTTAATATTTGGATCTGAAATAAACTCAATGCTGGGATTATCCAGTTATAGTCCCTTTCTGGCCCCTACGCATCTCCTCCTCTACTACTATGCTACAGCTCTCCCCCTGACTTATAGACAGTCCATGCATCAACAGCATTTTGTATATAACCAGGAAAGATCAGAAAAATGAGGTAACTCAAACAACTACAAACACAGGATTTTAAAAGTCCGAAAGAAAATAAAGCCTTTTGCTGGCTTTGGATGCAGGGATCTGGTGAGACCCATGAGATAGATTCACTAAAAAAGCTTTAAGACCTAATGCAGTGGTTCTCAACCTGGGGGTCGGGACCCCTTTGGGGGTCGAACTACCCTTCCAGAGGGGTCGCGACAAGTCCCCCGCCACCCTTTCCTCCCATTTCCCAGCTGTTCTACCCCTGTGGTTGGGGGTCTCCACAACATGAGGAACTCCATTAAGGGGTCGCGGCATTAGGAAGGTTGAGAACTGCTGACCTAATGGAACAACACATGTAACCATACATGGATGACAAGAATCCTCTGTGATGTTAATTACAGCCTGCTTGTCAAGGCAGGTCCCCTTCAGCCCACTTAAATCCCATTTGCACAGATGCCAGTGTTATTTACAAAACAATGATACCTTGGGGCAGCGTGTTTTGGACAAGCTGGACAGTGTGGTAGGTTATAACCCGGTGTGTCAGTGCAGCCCATATCATGGCTATAGGGTATCCCAAAATAATAATCGAATCCTAGAATAAAAACACAATATTAGGGTATATCCTATGATCTTATAAGGGTGTTCTGTAGCTAGTACACTAACAAGAACCATTGCAACAATATAAACTAGCTGCCTGTGTTCCAGCATTAGTTATAGGAAATGGATCCCGAGGCTTCTTAGAAGAGTTATGAATATGGATTTTTAAAAGAAAAATGTGTAGAAAAAGAATCCAAGGAAATTCAATAATTCAGTTGCTAAATATCTTTTTTGAAGGAAATAATTTCTCCACCAAGGGCCGGTTAAAGAGCAGAACCTTATGATAAAATGGGGACACCAATACCAATCACCTGCCTTTAAAAAAGACAGAAACCCAGCTGCTGTGGGTGGAGGGTCACATATTCAAATCCCTTGCCTTACAAAACCATGATCAGTTCACAGAAAACTTAGGAGGTCAAAGAAAGAAGACTCTTGCCTGCCTAGCTCCCAGTAGTGCTGCTTTTGTCTAGAAGACACATGCAGAGAATGATTCAGGCCTGAGAGATGGCACTGAAACTGTTTGGTCTAGTGGTTAGGGAGCTGGTCTCTTATTTGGGAATACTGGGTTTGATTCTGCTCTCCTCCACAAAGCCAGTGGGGTGACCATGGGCTAGTTACAGCTCTCTTCTGAGTTCTCACAGCCCCACCTATCTCACAAGGTGTTCTGTTGTGGGGAGAAGAACAGCAAGCTTTGTCAGCCACTTTGAGTCCCCTTAGATGGATGAGAAAAATGGGGTAGAAAAGCCAACTCTTCTTCTTGTAAAAAGAATATCTGCATTGGCCCTTTGTATGCTCAGGAGAAACAGTCTGAATTTTATCCTTACCACGAAAGTTGGGGTGATAAGGGCCATTATGTCCCAAGTGCCACTTTCCTGCAATGAAGCCATTTAGAAAACAATATCAGAACACTATTGCCATAAAAAAACAACAACACAGAGACACAATCCTTACGACGTGGAGGCAACTTGACGATTGATAAAGGATCTACGGAAAGAGAGGCAAAACTGGAAGTAAAAAAGCACGTCTGTTCAAACTTGCACCAAAAACCTTCTGTTATTCCCTATTTAGAAAGAGAGGGAGACATTCTAAGCTGCAGTCTCCAAGGCCACAGCAGAGGCAACAGCAGCAACAGTTGTTCTGGATGCCACTGACGCACCACCTCTGGAGCAGGAAGTGGGTGGGCTGCATTTGCAATCCCACAAAAGAAGAGGGCTCCATCTCATGGCAAATGTAGTGTGTAGATGTGGTCTATATCTACGTCCTCACCCCATCCCCGCCCCTAAACTTAGCATGTCTGTAGTTCATAAACACCAAGATCTGGAAAAAGAAAAAGAAATGATATTTGGGAGCCAAAAAACTTGCTAAATCCATGCTCTTTCTTTTTGGTCTTGCTGAAAATTGCTGAATAACATGATTTGGGGACCCAGAAATAACTTGGTGAGGAAATACCCAGCCATAAGCCTTTCATGCCAAAGAATCAGAGCAGAAATTCTACATGTAGATTGTGTACCTGTGGGTCAACCAGAAGCTCTGAAACTGAGTTCTGGTGGTATGTTTCAGATTAAACGTCAGCTTAGAAAGACCCTTTCTGAAAGATGTGTTGGGAGGATAAAAGAAACAAAGATGAAACAGGTTCTTGAGGAAGAAGTGATGCAAATACATAATAAATAATAACCAAGGCACATGTACATATTTGCAGCTAAAAGGGAACACAGCTTGCTGAAAGGTCAGAGCAGGCAATTGGCTGTGCTCCACTGGAGTCATAATAGTTCAGTTCCAAATCTGATATAAGCTTCAGAGCCAGCATGGGGACTGATGCGGAGCAGGCTGTTCCAGGCCATGGATAGTTCTGTCTACACCTGGGATGAATTTCTTGATCTGGATCAGTGGGGGGGGTGGGGTGCTCTGATCTGGACAGCTCCACGTAAGTGCGTAAATGGCCACAGTTGTGGTAAATGTTCCCAAATCTTGATGGCAAACTAACCCTTCATACACAACTTAAAAAAAAA
>MTQE01002208.1:26583307-26615896 GCA_014337955.1 Aspidoscelis marmoratus | reverse complement strand
TCAACAACATGGATAAGCGACAGAACTTTTGTCAGGCACTGTATGGGTGTTAGATAAGATTAGCCTGGGTCAAAGCAAGTATCTTTTTAGAGGAGGCAAAGCTCATATCTGACCACGGGATGCGGGTTTCTCTCCCAAGCATTTTCATTATGAAGTTTTTATGAAACTGAAAGGAACAAACACAGTGCACCAGTTCATGTGATAACAGTGTAGTTCAGTGATGGCGAACCTTTTGAGCTCGGTGTGTCAAAATTCACGAGAAAACCTTGTTTAACTTGGGTGCTGTGTCATATCAAGAAATATCCATAATTTTGTGATATTTGTAGCTCTAGTAAAAAAGCTATATTTTTGATATATGTATTTTATTAAAAGCAAAAACAAATAATTCTTTACAGTAGTGACTTTTGTTGCTGAATTTCGTTTGCTAAATCTTCCATTGAAAGTTGGTATTTTGTACACTTCAAGAACAAGCAAGCACTACATGCCCAGGTGCCAGGGTGACCAGGTGTGTCACCCAAAAGGGCTTGGCGTGTCACCTGTGACACGCGTGTCATAGGTTGGCCATCACTGGTGTAGTTGATCAAAAGTTGTTTTGACTTATCCAACCAATTAATTGACTGAGCATAACCACTCCATGTGCAATTAGTAATTTATGCTGCAGATGCAGGATATATTATTTTTATTTGTATTGTCTCTATCATTTATTTTTTCATTGAGTGAGCTGTTCAGTTTTTTAGCTGCATCCAGACATCGGTTACTTATTTTGCTATTTATGGATATCACGGAATACCCATGTTTTATTCCGAAATATCCAAAACTGATGTCTGGATGCAGCCTTAGTTACTACAATCACTTCTGTGATTTTATGATGAAGGCCATACTGAAGAATGCCACAGGCCAGGCTAAGAAAGCAGCCATTCAGATCAAACAAAGTGAATAAGATAAAGAGTTTGCTTACTGAACTGCATCAGCCTATTAGCTGTTATCGGGTGTTTTCCCACTGTCAATAGAAATACCCATTAAGTACCCATTAATGGGTACAAAAATGCCATCACGTACCCATTAATGGGTATTTAACGGGCACTTTTAGTGACAGTGGGAAAACACCCATCATGTCAGCAATGAAAGAAAAATACTAGGCACAGAACATATTTTTAAGGCAAGTTAAGCAGTTTGCGGCTACCAATGGTTAAGCTCTGCCCAATTACTTTTTGTGCTTCTGTTTATTTACAACAAATTAACTATATTAATTACAAAGCAGCATACAGCAATTTTAAGGTTAACATGGCCCTGGCACCCTCGTACTGTGTCCCCTCACAAAGAATTCCTTTGGTCTGGATAAGCCTCCAATTACACGATTTTCTGCTAAGCAAAGGGAGTATTTACTGATTTAGCTGAAGCCAACTTTGTCAAAAATGTCACAGCCACTTTCTGATCTCCCGACATCAGCAGCAGATCAAGGGTATTTTTCCACTTAGCACTACAGTACCCTTTAAGGACCTGTTAAGAACCCTTAATGGGTCCTTTAGTGCTAAGTGGAAAAACACCCCAAAACCCCTTCCTCCTCACTTTCCATTACTTTTCGTTTCTTTCTGATAGCTTTCACCTCACTGTCTTGCTTGCTTTCTCTCTCTATTCTCTTCTTTCCTGCTGCCACCATTTTTTCCTTCTCCTCAAAGATCAGCTCTACTGTTTGGGGGGCATAGGCAGAACAGGCTGTAGCTCAGTGGTAAACTGTAAGGAGAGAAGAGGGTTGCCAGCATGATCACCGGCCTCTCTCCAGAAGTAGGCAATGGTAAGCCAACTCTGTATGTCTATAAAACTGCAGAGAAATGGCCACGGAGATGCCCATGAAATCAGGACTTGCCCTCAAGTCAGTGGTACCCAATGACAATAATCATCACACAAACTATGCTTCACAATTATATTTATATTTTGATCAACTGGGAAATGGCTCTGGGATAGTGACAAATCTGAAAATTAACACGGGATGGATACATCTTTACATCAGAAGGCACCCAAGAACATAAGAGGAGTCTTGCTGCAGTCATCTAGTCTAGCATCCTGTGTCTTACAGTGGCCACAAATTGCTTATGGGCATCTCAAGCGAAAGACAAAAGCAAAACCTTCACCTGCTTTTGGATCCTTGCAAATGGCTTTTAGAGACATCTTGCCTGTCTCTCCAGCCTGGAGGCAGTACCTGGGCATCAATTTTAGTAGCCACTGACACACCTGTCATCCATGAATCTGTCTAACCCCTTCTTAAAACTATCTAGACTGCTTACTATAAGGTTCCCGGACCGTGGGATGTTCAAGGCAGACCACTGTAGTCAAGGAAGTATGGAACCACTTTTCACCAACTTCCACACCAGTTCCAAAACTGTTCTGAAGGTTCTAGGGCAGCTCTGTAAGAGATACAAGTGCATGATCCTGCCACTTTTTCTCCAAAGGGACTATTGTCTGAACATATTATTGTTCATAGGATTTCCAACCCTGTAACTTCTACATTACAGTGTTTGCTATAGTATAATACCATAGTCCTGCTATATGCTTCAGTAGCTGCTCAATGGTGGAGCATCTTCCTTGAAAACACAAGATCTCTCAGGTTTCAATTCCCAGCAAACCGCTTCTGCATCTGCCAATAAAACGGCACGGACGGGTCGAGAATCACCAGGAACTGGCAATAAATCAGTGGGACCAACTAGCAAGCTCTAAGAAAATAACATGAACTAGTTTCTGCATCAGCAGAATTTATTTCTAATATATTTTTAAATTAGGTTAAATATATGCCTCCAACACATTTGCAGCTAAAGCATTAAGTACAGTGTACACACTTCCATTAGCAAGACAAATGAAATTCTGTGCAAACACCTTAGCAAGCAAGAGCTACAATGGGGTCCTTTTTATTTTTCTCCACACGAAAAGGAAATGAGTTCAGTGTTCTGTGAGTGAGGATTATATGCAGATTATGATTAGAAGGAATATCTAATCCTTTGAATTCTTGCTGGAGAACAAGGTGGAATTTCCTCCAACACCAATTGGCAGCCTTATGTACACAGTCAAAAGAGAGAACAGTTTTCAAGCTGCCTTAATGCTCCCTAAACATAAAATTCATGCTCTTCCTTCTATCTACATCCTTCTGAAAACAAGAACCGTTGGATGATGCTGTGATAATTAATAGGGACGTATTTATGGCAGGTTACAGGGACTGCAGCCTTTCAGGGTGAACGCGTTGGGTGTCTGAAGAACTCCACTTCCCGCACAAGCAACGCGGCAGAAGACGGGGGGGGGGGACTTCACAGGACCACAAGGAAGGCGAGGGGGCAGAGATTTCTCATCATCCCTCTATGTTTGGCTTTGTTCCGACTAAGCCCTTGGGAAAACAAAAAGAAAAAGATTTCGGATTCCAGGGGTAACAATGGGGAGTCGCAAAACATTTGTTGTTTAAGACCAAACAGCAGAATGGAAGATTCAAGGGAACGACTGCAAACTGCTGACTCCAAGGCGCTGACAAACGCGCACAAGGGAAGATGCTGCTCCCTCGCTGTTGGCTCTGCCAGCGACCACCGCCGGCCCACTGAGTCATCACCGGCATTGCCCATTGCACTGCTGCAAGAGCAGCTCGGCAGCTTCCGGGAGATTACGAGTCTCTCTAGTGCATACACAGCAAGCAGCCACGCACACCCAAACTGGCAAGAACCTGTTCTGCCCGGATCGGCTCTAGCGGCGGCGGCGGCACGAGCCGCAAGAACCTGGTGAAGTGGAACGCGCCGGCGGCGGCGGCGACGCGCGCGCATGCTCGCGCCCCGCCCGCTCGCGCCTGAGATTCTACGCCGGCCTAAGCCAACCAACCACTAGGAGGCGCTCGCGTAAATGCCTCCGCTGGAATGAATGGACACCTCGATGCAAAAAGAGCGACTGGGCACTCGGTCAATATTGCGCGTCCGAGAGTCCAGTGCGGTGTGTGTGTGTTTCTTTTTCAGCCCAGACCCGACCCAGAAATTTCCCACTGCAAAAGAACAGCCGGGTATTCCGTTCTGCAGGTTTTTCGCATCAAGCAGGCTCCACGTTAGCAATGCACTGCTTACAAAAAAGAAGGGCTCAGGTCTGGCGTTTCCTGCATTGCCCATCGGACACCCGTCCCCAAGTATATTTTGGAAAACTGCAGCACAGTTGGGAAAGGTAGATCTAGACGTCTTCGGAATCGCCTCATCCTTCCACGCGAACGTGGAGAACGCAAAGAGTCAGAGGCTATATATATACACACACACACTAGGAGATCTGGTTCCATCCTGCTTTTTATTTATTTTTGCAGCTCGGGATTCAAGCGGAAGCGAGTTAAATACCCGCCGTCCGAGCCGGGTGCTCCCGTCCAATGCCCGACTGCAAAGTCCGCACAAGGCATCCAACGAAGCCTTCCGTCCAACGGGGCGCGGGGGCCATAAGGAGAACGGAATTCGCACCGATGCAGCAGGGCAGGGAGAAGGAGCGACCAGAGGAGGTGGAAGACAGATGGCCGGAGGAGCAGCGCGCTTCAGGGATGCCTCCTAGGGGACGCGCGCGCGGCTCCCGACCTTCTTCCCTTCCCTAAATAAGTCATCCATCCACGTGCCCTCAGACGCCCCAGAGACAGGACAGAAAGAGCCCTGTGTGGCCGCCCAGGAAAAAAAGACACCGAAACCTTTCAAGGAGCACGTGCGCTCCCCTCGCGCGCTCCGACAGCTCGGGACCACCGCGGCCGCCTGGGAAGCCTCTTCGCTTTGGTGCAGGCACGGGAGGGGGACTCGAGCCAGACAGGCACAGACGGTGCCGGGCCACGCGCACCCGCGGCCATCAGGAGAGGGGCTCTCCTCAGAGCCACGAGCGCGTGGTCCAAGTGCGGCTCGCAGGGCTGCCTCCCAGACGGCCTCTAAAGCACACTCCTCGCCCGCGAGCCCATTTTCCCGACCGCCACCCCCGACTCGCTGAGGGGAGGCTCTTACTCGAGCGGGCAAATGCGGCTCAGAGGCCCCGTCGCGCCACGGCCGGCCAGCCAGCCAGCCAACACTCATCCCCTCAGGCGGACGGGGAGACCCGTTCAGCCGTGACGGAAGAGAGACGGCGTCGCTCTCAGCCGTGTGGACCGAGGGGTCTCCCTCAACCGGTGGCCGTGTAGTCCGAGGGGTCTCCCGGTAGCTGGGGCGGTGACGGTGGGAAAGCAAGGCGAGCAGACGTGGTACGCGCCGTTCGAGCACGAGCACCACGCACAGGCAGCAAACCTTTCCCCCCGCCCCCCCCCCGTCTGCTTAGTCCTGACTGGGTGTGCGAACGCCTTGGCCTTCCTCGCGTGTGCCTGCTGCCTCCTTCCTCTTCCTCCCTCGCGCTCCCGAGGAGCTCACTCGCCCCGCCTCGCCTCCTATGTATCTATCTATGCAAGCCGCCCTCCCGGCGCGCGCACAGAGCGCGTCTCCTCCCCCCTCCCATCGTGGTGGGGGGGGGCGGGCGAGCAGCATCCGCCACCAGCCGGCCTCTCTCCTGTCTCTCCCTCTCTCCTGCTGCAATTGCAAAGCCGGGCCCGGCGCGCACATGGCGCTGCTGAGTAACAGCAGCGCGCGCCGGGTCTGCCGCCGGCAGCTTAGACCGGCTCGAGCCGGTATAAAAGCCAAGCTGGAGTAAGGAAACAGACAGGCGGCGGCGGCGGCTAAAGGGACGGGGAGCGGGTGCAGGGTCTGAAGGGGAGGGGGGAAGGGAAGGAGAGGGAAGGGGAGGGGAGCGAGCGAGGTCCGGCGAGGGCGCCTGCAGGTCTACCTAGGCGAGAGGCTAGCAGCACCAGGAAAGCCAAGGCGCGAGCTCGGGCATGGGGCAGCCTTGGCAGCGCCAGGGGGAGCCTAGCGTGGGATAACGAGGGGGTGCCTCGCTCCTCTCGCCTCTCCGTCCGTCCGTCCGGCTGGAGGGTTCGCTGCCGAGCACCGCCAGGCTCCACCCTCCCCCCTCTCTTCCCCCCCCCCAGAGGGGTCGTCGGGCGTATAAGTCTGAGGTGGCCGCCGCCTGCCCGGGTGCCAGCTGCTCCCTTCCTGGTGCTTCGCTTTTCGGGGCGAGGGGCGAGTGAGGGCGCCGCCGCGCAGCCACCTCAGTATGACCCTGACCGGCAGGTCGTAGGCCAAAGCTGCCCTTCTCTTTGGCGCCTCATCTTCCTCTTCCCCCCACCCCAAAGTTGCAGCAGCGGCAGCATCTTCTCCTCCCGACCTGGTAAGTCACTTTTCTTCTGGACGCGACGCAAGTTTGGGTTGCGACGCCCCTATCGCTTTTCAACAACAAAAAAAGGCAGCCCAGGAAACAAAAAGCAAAGGTGGTGTGTTGGTCTCGACTTAACCATCAGCTTCTGCACTGCACATTTATTTTTAAGGAAGATCTGGCCAGTCTGATAAAGGCGCAAAACAGTGATGGAGAAATTCGGTCTCCTCACAGATGCTTCCCTTCTTCCATCCTGGATACAGGAATCAGATGGGCATTCACCCTCCCCCCCCCCGGCGGGTATATTTGAGATTTTTTCTGTTTATACAGTACTTTTTCCTCCCCTTTTTTATTATAAGAAAACCTCGGCTTGTGGGCGATTATTTATGCCTCGCTCTAGCCTCGAGCATCTCTGCATTCCGCTAAGGTATCGAGGCGTTTTAAACCGGATTTGGGGATAACCGCATGGCGCAACGTGGCCGCCAAAACTCTCCCGCGCTCTGTGAAGGAAGGACTGGGAAATCCCGCAAGCATCTCGTCACGACTCGCTCGTCCCTCGACTGCTGAAACCCCATCGCTGCGACCAAGTTTTCCATGAGCAGCAACTGGGGGGGGGGGGTAGACGGCGAGATTAAGCGCATGAAGCGCTTAGGTTTGGATGCCCTGCGTAAAACCTGCAGCGTGGCGCCCATTATAGACTTTGTAAAACCGGATCAAACGGGTATTGTGTTCCGCACGGAGCGGCTAGGCATTTAACTAAAGACCGGAGCTGCTTTCGATCGCCGTGTGACTAAGCGTATCACAAATTTACATGGGAAGATGCACCCTGTGCCTTTTTTTCCCCTGCCCTACATTCGCGTTTCTAAAGGAATTGTTATAAAATTAACAGAAGTTGATGGGGGTGCATTAGACATGCGTTATTCTTAGCCAGAGTGCATCAAAGTCGCTATTTGAAGCAGTGATATATTGTGTATCTTAATGCTTGAAATGCCAAGCTTCTCTTAGTATGCGGTATGTATTTCCAAGTGTGAGATCATTTGAAACCTGCCCTGAAGCTCCCTAAGCACGTACTGCAGGCATTATGAGAAATAATGACCTTTTCTAGTTAACTCATTCTTTGTACAGCACTAAGCAAAAAAAAAAAAAGTCTTCAACCAAAATAGAAACACCTTGCATAGTGATCTATATAGGGGCATTTACAATGCCCATAAGTTAAAGCAGAGCTGTATCTGATACTGCAAACCAAAGTCAGGAGACTGTTCTCCCCTGTCCTGTTTTGTAATCACCGGAAAGGTAATAAAGAGATAGCAGTTCATATACTTCCTGACCACTCTCAAATGTTTAAATGCAGTTTAGAACTTGCCATAAGGAACCCTGGAAACACTTTTTAGTCTTCCAGTATTCTTAAGGCAAATCTGAAATCTATGCCACAGGCAGAGAAAGAGCCCTCCCTAAAGCCCTGGGATAGGCAGGGCTGTAGCAGTTTGCAGTTAATTTGTCTGTAAGAGGATATAGAACCACCTCCCTTGTGAACAGGAAGAACAAGGGACCATATGTAAGTTACATTCTGCATGCAGTACGTTTGATTGTTTTTATTGTGAGTTACAGAGCTTGCAGTGGAACACTGCCAGTGTACTTTTGGCCCAGCATCTGTTCAGATTAAATAATCCCAAAAGTAGAAAAGTTTTTAAAAACTATTTGTAGAACCTGGAGGTAGGTAGATAACATCTATATAGAGATAGATCCCTTAAGATAGAGAAAAAATGAATTTTTATATTTTTCAGAATTTATGACCATATACAGGAAGCAATTTGTAGTATTGTATTTCTACTATGATGTCACTCTAGTGCATTGTAATCTCAAAACTTTCTAATTTGATGAAATTTGGGGGCATCCACAGCATTTTTCCCCTCAGTTATGAGGTTCATAATGGTTCTGAAATTTATTAGCTCTTCACGGCTTGGCACTATAGCTTTTGGCGTCTTATTTTGTGACAGCAAATTAGGTTACTTCAGTAGATTATCAGTTCATAAAAAGGTTTCAAAGGAACTGTGGGGGCACAGTGGTGTTAGAAGTTGCACTTCAGTAATCCTTTAAGTGATGCCCATTCCTAAGTCTTTTAAATTACCTGTGTTTATATTTTTGCAAACATTTGGTGGTGCCACAGTTCTAGGACAGCTTGAATGGGTTTAGGAAAGGGATTTGGATAGGTTGCCCTGGCTGATCTACTCTCTTTTGTCTCCTGTATGCCTCCTTTTAAGAGCAAGCATCAACAGTGCAAGTATTTGGTACCAACAAAGCCATTGCTATGAAAGTTATTGCTGGTCTGTTCACAAGACTCCCAATTAGGAGTTCAGGCAAAAATTATATTTTATCCCATGCCCTTTGGACCAGTACATGCTGCTTTAAGCATTCTAAATGCTCAGACTCATCTAATGCTTTATGTAGTAATCTTAAAAGCAACCATTTCTAAAACATCTCAACTGTGGATGGTTATATAGAATAGGGTTAGTAACCGAATGACAAGTTTTTTTTCTGGAAAGCATGAAAGACCAAGTTACTTTTTTAAGGGATTGTTAGCTGTTGCAAATACAACTAGAACTGTGAGTTTTGGTTCAT
The DNA here is from genome assembly GCA_014337955.1 of Aspidoscelis marmoratus. NCBI lineage: Eukaryota > Metazoa > Chordata > Lepidosauria > Squamata > Teiidae > Aspidoscelis > Aspidoscelis marmoratus. The sequence continues at coordinate 26,607,064 of MTQE01002208.1, read as the reverse complement.
TTTTTTCCCCAGTATTTGTGAAAGTTCACAGGGCCTTTGGGTTTGTCATGGGTTTTCCATAAAATTACCTCCTTCCCACTATATTTAAGTCAGATGACAGTTCTTTCATTGCTTGTTCTTAAATGGAAACAGCTGGTCCTTATGATGAAATGTATTTTTCTGGTTCTTGATTCAGCTAGTCCAATCTGATCCCAAGAGGAGGCACTTCTTTTGGGGATACTGTCCTAAAGTAGCAGAATGTTTTTGCTGTCCTATTTTCAGTTCTGGAAACTAGTCCTCGCCATGTTTACTAGGAAGTCATCCTCATTCTAGTAGTTTGGAGCAGATTTACATAGGACAGAGGCGTATAACACAGATTCTGAAGTTTATCTGATCTACTTCTTCCTTCTATTCCAGATCAAAAATGACCGTCAAAGCAGCAAGAATGTCATGCTTTGCTCCAAATGTTTATACAAAAGTGCCTGATGGAGGATGGGGCTGGATTGTGGCTTTTGCTTTCTTCTTTGTGGAAGCTCTGACATACGGCATTATCAAATCTTTTGGAGTCTTCTTCACAGACTTGGTGAAAAGTTTTGATGAAAGCAATAGCAGAATATCATGGATAATTTCAATATGTGTGTTTGTGCTAACTTTTACAGGTAAGCACATTAACAGTCTGGTCCTAAAAAAAACTTGAACAGGCCTGAAGCCATTTCCATTAAGTTAAAAAATGCCCAGTTTTGCACTGAATTGGGATACTGGGGCTGTGTAATTACATTCTGCATATACACCATCTTCCTGTGCAATTAATACCACTTTGGACACCTATGAATAAGCCACACAGCACTTTCCTACTTTCAAATCCTAGAATGTCGAACTCATTTTACCATCCCAAGAGTCAAATATCAGTTTTTCACTCATGCTTTACAGAACTAGCGTGCCAGTTAGGGTTGTTTGTTTTGCATACACACAAGACAACTACACCTGTAATCTTAAGTAGGCAAGGCAGCACATCAATGATGAAAATTCACAAATCTAGGAAGGAGAAAGGAGATGGAGGGAAGCTAAACCAAGCGGAAATTAGAGAAGAAACTAAGGATGTTCATACCAGGGAATTGAAGATGTAGGATGGATTGGGCGTCTGCACTTTGGGACGCCCAGCACATCTGAATCTTGGCCAGCACTTCACTCGGTTCATTTCATAGTGCTGGCTGGTGTCTCTGTGGCAACTGGGTAATGTGGCACTCAACTGTAGCTGCACCATCTCACACACCCTTCACCTGGTAGAGATGCAAAGGGAGCATGCTGGGCTGTGCTAGCCATGTCCCAGACAGTCAGGCAGCGGCAAATTGTTTAAGTCTGGCCAGAGCAGGATAACCTCCTTCCTCTTATGAATGTAGTGTCAACTCAATCAAATGAGCTCTTCTTTCAGCAAAGATAAATGGAAAAAAGACAAACAATGAAGGCTTGTTTCTGACATACAGTTGATTTCTGAGTTAATTAAATCACATTAGTTAAGCCTTTTGGAGATGGTCTGCTCTGTATGGTGATGAATTTTAATTCAAGTTAACTGGCCTAGGATATTACTTGGGAATAACTTTCTAAAAAGTGAATATATAAATTGGTTATTTGAGGAGATTTCTTGAGCCCTCAGCAGCTTGTAGTTTATTGAGTAGGCAAGCCACAATTTTATTTTAGTAAAATAAACACCGTTGCTCCTCATCTAATGTGGTGGTTACATTCCTGAACACCATCCTATGAAGGCAGTTAGGAGAATCCTTGTGCCTGTTAGGTTTCTAGTGCTAGCCATGACTTCTGTAGCACAATCATGCTTAAAGAAGTTTTGAATAATGCAAGGGAAGCCACGTTTTTCTTCCCTTGTATAACAAGCATGGTTCTTATACAAGACTTGCATTATATGCGGAATGAATGCATAGTCAGCCCAAGTTGGTCATTTCACAACTTTTCCTTGCATATACCAAGGGTCTGTTCAAACTTACGTTCTGGAGTGGTTCCAGCCACTTACTGGTGAGGCCCATCTGCATTTCACCACCACTCTAGTTGCCCCAGAGTGGGATAATTGCTCACTGGAGCAATGCAGATGTGGAGTGCTAGAAACCAGTTCATAACCTGCTCAGGAGCTGCTTGTTCTGTCCTAGGGAAATGATTGTCCTCTGCGTGTGGTGCACCAAGTGGGCATGGCTGTACAACTGCACAGGCTTGCACAACTGCTGGAGCGCCATGACCAAGCACAAGATGCTGGTTTGGACATTGCCATGGCATTCTGGCCAATCGATTCACATTACACATGCTGCTGCCCAATTACAGGGCTAGTCCAGCATGTGCAGTGTAGATGGCTGTTACTGTGTTGCTACCTTACCTGACTGGTATGATGATAGGTAAGTGCAAAAAGCCCCCAAGTTACCTTGTATTATAGTAAAAAGCCAGCAATATTTTTTTGTAGCCTAAATTCAGAAATGTAGAGGGGAAAAATAATTCTTTTTATGTTCTTTCCCCTTTCCCCCTTTGCAGCTCCTCTTAGTACAGTACTGTCTAATCGTTTTGGTCATCGTCTGGTGGTGATGATAGGAGGAGTACTGATCAGTACTGGAATGATTGCAGCCTCCTTTGCACAAACTGTTGTCCAAATGTACATTTCAATTGGCATTGTCTCAGGTGAGTCGCATGCCACTTACAGAAATTGTTTTCATAATTCTATTTTATTTCAAATCATTTATATGCAGTTCTTCACCATATTATCTTGAGTGATTTACAATGAATAAAAGCATTAAAATACAGTACAGTAAAATAAAACTACAATCCTCCCACATTCAGGGTTTGAGGGTTACAAGCTACTAAGTCAGGAGTCCCCAAACTTTTTTGCACCAGGGACCAGCTTCCTTTTCCATGGTGTGGTGTGGGCGTGGGAGCTTGTTGTGGCTACATTGCAGACCGGCAGAAACACCCCTATGGCCTGGCACCAATCCACAAGGTGGTTGGAGTCCCCTGTACTAAGTGGTCAAGCACCTGAGCGTGCTTTTTTATCTCTCCAAGCAGACCCCAACACCTCTTGGGCAAATGAAAAGTTAGGCTCTGATTAGAGCCTCGCCTCCTTCTCTGCCAAGTGACTGCAGTTGTGTACCAAGTCTTTCTGGAGCTGTCTAGTTTTACCAAATAATTTATAAGTAGCTCTTGTATGGTAAAAAATACAGTGTCTTACAAAATCCAAAACTTAGGGAAGCAAAGGTGAAAGGCTGCAGCACGCAAGAGGGCGTTCTCTGTGGTGGCCCTCTGACTTTGAAATCCCACCCACCCACCCCCAGTGGAAGCATGCCAGGCACCAACTTCTTATGGTTTTCGGCATCTGTTTAAGACATACTGTACTTTTTCTTAGATTCCTAGTTTCTCTAATTTTGCCAATATGGGAGGAGGTAGGTTGGATGTGTTGCAATGCCCTCTGGGACCTTTAGGTGAAGAGCAGGATATACATGCCATCAGTCAATTAATGAAATGAAATAAATTAGTGTAAGGATCTTCCCACTTAACTTCCATTAATGATGTTTCTTTGGTATTTATTCACAGGCTTAGGGTATTGCTTTGCCTTCCTCCCTGCTGTCACCATTTTGTCACAGTACTTTGACAAAAAGCGTTCATTGGTCACAGCAGTGGCTTCTACAGGAGAATGCTTTGCTGTCTTTTCTTTTGCACCAGGTATGTTTTGCTTTGTGTATTCTGTGTAGGCACATTAAAAAATCGTTCTTTGGGTCTTGGTAAGACTTTTTAGGGGATCCACTAGCTTTAGTGATCTCTCTTATATTCTCAGGAGGTTTAGTTAAGAAAGCTACTACTTGCTTCTCTAGACCAATTTGCGAACAGGGACACCATTCCTGCCCCCTCCTGTCAGACATGGCCTCCAAACACAATAACTGCAGATGATAAGGGTGCCCTTGATTTCTTGTGAAGACATTCAGCTACTAGTCCAAATCAATTCTTCCGTGTACTCTAGGGCAAGGTAGTTAAGGGGATTCAAATCTAGGCCTACTGTCATTTTAGTGCAACTGGAGTTACTGCTTAGCTTTATTTTTAGCTTGGAAAAACTACACTAGGTCCATTGGATTGCCAAGAGTGTGGGTGTGTGTGCTATGGGTGTGAATATGATTTTGTATCAAGTAGCAGTGTGGGGACAGACCTTTCAACATGAACTGCCCATGCCCTTGGCTTTCCAGCCAGCAGCTGTTCCCAGCATTCTTCCTAGATGTGGAAAGAAGCTCTAAGAGAATGTTTCTTCATTAAGCCCTAGAATTTGGTGCATTAAACAGATATAAATAATCCCTTTTTTGTGGGCATGGGTGAAAGAGCAGTTGTCTGTTTCCATCCACAAGCCACCAAATCTTTCAGGGCAAGCAAAGATGCATGCTGGCCCTCAAACCATCCTTTCTGTAAACACTGAAGACTAGACTAATCCAGCATTCTGCTCTTACATGTGTGGATCTCCTAGGAACAGCTGCTGGCTGGAAAGCCAAGAGGATGTTGGGAGGTCTGTCCCCACACTCTGTCACTTGACACAAATTCAGACTCCCATATCACACCCCCTACTCTTGGCAAGATGGCAGTTTTGAATGATTCGGCATGATATCCAATCCCAGAGACCTAGTAGAGATTTTTCAAGCTAAAAATAAAGCTAAGCAGTAACTAGATGCAATGAAATACTGTATTTTCTGGCGTATAAGACTACTTTTTAACCCAGGAAAATCTTCTCAAAAGTTGGGGGTCGTCTTATATGCCAGGTGTTGTCTTCTTATACGGCAAGTATATCCCAAACTCTATATTTTAACTGGAAAGTTGGGGGTTGTCGTCTTATACGCCGGAAAATATGGTATGTATGTCACCACCAAGAGCTGAACTTACTATAAATCTTCAATGTGATCACTGGGTGAGAGAAAATGCAAGTGAAGCCCAAGGGTCACAAACAGAATTGAAATTAAATATTTCAACATAAATGCACAGTATGATAGTCAGTACTCATGAACAGTCATATTTGTTTTAAGAATATCACTGATAAGATATTTCTGGGCTTAGGAAAACCTTTAGCACTCCTCATGATGGAAGTCTTTAGTCTTCCTCAGATCTCCTTGTTTTTATTTTCTCTGTGTCTTTGTCGCATGACTCCAGGCATAAATTCAAAAAGCTATCAAGGAAGGAAGCAGCAGAGTTTCTCTAAATATCTCTCATTTTCCTAATCTTTGGCTAGGATAACTGCTTTGTCAGTTTATGACTCTCATATGATTTGGTAAAAGATCCGAATTCTTATTCTCGAGCTTTGGTTTTTCAGGAAAAATCTTTCTTTTACTTCACTGATGTGTTCTACAATTGTATATTAATAATAGTAAGGCTGTAGGAATCAAGTACGGAGTGCCTACATACCTGCTCTAACCTTCTATGTTAACATTCTGTAAAATTAATATTTGGGTGCAGTACAAAATACATGTTTATATGAAAACATGTACTGTATTTTCTGGCGTATAAGACTACTTTTTAACCCAGGAAAATCTTCTCAAAAGTCAGGGGTCGTCTTATACTCCGGGTGTCGGCTTCTTATACGGTGGGTATATCCCAGACTCAATATTTTAACTGGAAAGTTGGGGGTCGTCTTATACACCCAGTCGTCTTATACGCCGGAAAATATGGTAATATATGGTTATTGAAGGATACTAGGTATCTAAGACATTGGGTTCATGCTTTATGAAATTCAAAACCTGTGGTTGAGATGTTGAATTGCATCAGTCTTGTAGCACAGTAAGATAATGTGCACTCTTCTGTATTTTTACAATTTGGAAAAAAAATTACCTTTAAGCTTCACTACCACAATCTGTTTAATAAAAGAGAAGGATGGCTGCCTCATCTTCAGATCATTTTAATGCACCTAAACGTGGTTGACTGTGATCCCAAACTTGAAAAGATGCATTGGTCATGTTGTTTATTATTTGCAGTAGTAGTTCACAAGTTTACAAAACACCACAATTAAACTGTGCAATTCACAATAAAATCATGATTATTTATTTATTTTGCATTTATATTTCGCCCTATACTCAAAGGTCTCAGGGCAGAGTACAGCAATAAAACATGAAATGAATACACTAAAAACAATAAAAGTGGCTGAAAGAGGTGAGGATAAATGGTGTATCTTCACTTCTGTCCTGAACGTGTAAAGTGAAGTTGCCTGGTGCAACTCAAGGAGGAGACTACTATTCCATAGTCTGGGGGCGACCACAGAGAAGGCCTTTTAACAGGTCCCAACCCCTTTAACTACTGAAGGTGGTGGCACAACCAGGAGGGCCTCCCTTACAGATCTTAAGACATGGGCAGGTTGATATGGGAATTACTTGGGTCCCAAGCCACTTTTCAATTTTCTGAATAAATATTGCATGATAAAAACAGAGCAGCAACCCAGCATGTCATTAAGCAGAGGCCTGGGTAAATAAGAACAGTTGAACCAATCATCAAAATGTATACGAGGATGGTGCCCAATAGATCTTGCAGGAAAGTTAACTTCACAGTCTGGGAGATCACCACATAGAAAAGCCTACAACTTCACAACAACTGGGTGCAGTTTTTGCCGATATTCTGTGTTTAGATTCTAATGTCCCACTGGATGTTTTGTGCAACATATATGGTAAACTAGAGGCTGCGTAGAGATAATAGTTTATATATAAGAAAGCAGTTTTTGTCACACAGCCTTGCTAAAGGCAGCTGGCAAAGGGTCTCACAGGTGGAAGCCCCTCTCCTGTGGTGCACTGGTTGGTGGGATTTTTAAAAATATCAATGTCAGTGCTACAGATGCTTCAAAGAGAAGACAAATCACATGGGCACCTTTCTTTAAAAAGGCTGTCAACCAATTCACCATAGGCAAGTGGCTTCATCTATGATTTCTACCTGAATCTCCATCCTTATTTCTCACACTGACATTTACCTAAAATAATTTAGTTAAGAGCACAGGAACCCTGTACATATTCAAATTCTGAGAGGCATCATGACACGTGTTCAACCCGATCTCAAGGTTAATAGACTTTAAAATGTGCCGTTAAGTTGTGAACGCTGAATAAGATCGGTGCGCTCCATTAACAGGTTGTTATTTTATTCTAAAGCAATCACAGCTTTAAAAGAACATTTTGGCTGGAGATACAGCCTTCTGTCCGTTGGCCTACTGCAGCTTGGAGTTGTTGCTTGTGGGTCGTTACTGCGACCCATTGTCATCGAAGCGCAAGAAACAATCCAAGTATCCCCAGTGGAAGAGCAAAGAGAAACAAAGTACATGCTTGAAAATGAGCAGACGCGCACCTCAATAGATTCCATTGACTCAGGAGTAGAAGTAACTACCTCACCTCGCAGTGTACCTGGAGATGCCAAATTGGAACTGAAAAGTGAAGAAGAGCCAAAGGAACATACAGAGATGATCATAGAAGCTGGCAGTGTGCCTGCCAAGGAATCAAAAGCCCTGCTCCTGGACTTCTCTGTGATGAAAGACTATAGCTTTATATGTTACGCACTTTTTGGGTTATTTGCCACTCTGGGATTCTTTGCTCCTTCTCTGTACATCATTCCCCTCAGCCTAAGCCTTGGGATCGACAAGGACCGCTCAGCATACATCCTGTCAGCAATGGCGATCGCTGAGGTCTTTGGTAGAATTGGTGCCGGCTGGGTCCTCAACAAAAAGCCTATCCGGAAGATTTACATTGAACTCATTGCTGTCATTTTGCTGGATATCGCCCTCTTTGCCTTCCCTCTCGCGTACAACTTTTGGGGACTAATGACGTGTAGCATTTTCTTTGGCTTTATGCTCGGGACTGTAGCAGGCACACACATTCCTATGCTGGCTGAAGACGACGTGGTCGGCATTGAGAGGATGCCAACAGCTGCAGGGGTTTATGTATTTATTCAGAGTTTATCAGGGTTGGCTGGACCACCTCTGGCTGGTAAGAAAGTTTCATGGGTCCTTTGCAGTAGAATTTTGCTTGTGCTTTACTCAATAACTACATGAGGTCAGGCACTGCTATCCCTATTTTACACTGCAGGGAACACAGGTTGTAGAAGGGTTTGCCTAAGGTGGGACTTGAACTCAGATAAGAATACCCACCCCAGATTTCACCCTTGTAATTTATTTACATTTTTATCCTGCCTGTAAATATACCCAAGGGTCTTAGGGCGGGCTACAATATATATATAATAAATTTAAAACCATAACATATTAAGCATATTAAAACTATGGCTGTGTTTGAAGATGGGAAGGAAAAGGATGCTCTTTTACTTAGTCAAAAGCCAGGGTAAAGCGGTCTGTCTTCACAGCTTATCTAGACATAGAGTCAAGGTGCCCGACATACCTCAGGATGGGAGCCATCACTGAAAAGGCCCAGTCCTGGTTGCCCAACCCTTTTACTGCTGCAGGCGATGGTACAACCAGGAGGGCCTGGTTCAGATGAAGCTTGAAAAGCAACAGGGAAATTACTAGTTTGCCTCTAAACTTCTTGAAGCAAGGAGGACAGCTAAAATGCAAAATGTATGTAAGAAACCTAATAGAAAAGGCCCTGAAGCTACCAGGCTTTATAATGTGCAAGACAGCTGGACACTTGGGTCATGTCAGCCTGATTAGCAGCAGCGCTTGCTGGTACTGATGAGTCTTTTAATCAGGCAGCATCTGAAGGGCAACTACTCCCATTTCTGATTTTTCCCTAAGCTTGAAAAGAACCCAGTTTTTCCCTTGATAGCCAGCTTTTATTGCTACCACAGGCTGCCTGAATGAAAGGGCTTGCTCCAAGGTAATTAATTTTTTAAAAACCCTTTTTGTTACATTGCTGCTAGTCTAGACTATTTGGAAGTTACAGCTTTATGCAATAAAGCAGTAGCTCAGCTTAACTGCAGTTCACGAAGCATTCCAAAGAATGTCTGCAAGGCTGAAACTACAGAGCAATTGGGCTGAAATCCAAAGCAGACTTTGAAGTATATTTCTCTGAAGTCATTGGGAAATGTTTTCCAATGACTTTAGGGTTGGGATAGAAATGGAAATAAATAAATAAGCTTGTTTTCTAAATAAACTGAGGGCTGTGGCTCTCAGCTGATGGGGCTGTTCTCACAGCATGTTCTTCTCTAAAGGAAATGGCCTGCGTTACTCACTTTCTCAAGCACATTTTTATATGTATTTAAGATGTGCTTGAGGATGTAAGATGGGAAATACCTGCAATTTATACACAACAGTGTGTGTGGGGGGGGTGATTGGGGTAGACAGAACATGCATCTTTTCATTTGAACTCAATCATTCTTTTCTTGCCCCCTTGCAGGTGTGCTGGTGGACACAACAGAGAACTACAGCTCTGCCTTCTATTCCTGCGCTGCTGGCATGCTGTTGGCCGCTGTCTTCCTCGCTTTGGTGAGGCCTTGCAGGAAGTTACAGGGTCAGAGGGAGAAGCAATCAGTGGAAGAGAATGTGTCGGAACCTCTGCAGGATGTCCCAGATGACTTTATAGAACCTGATCTTGGAAAAAATGAGGAGTCCATAAAAAGCAGCGATAGCATGGCCTGAATTTGAAAACAAATACACTCTTTTCCTCTCTCTTACATTCACCATGTTTAGAAAATGGGGAGAAATCAAGTCAGCTCTGATCCACCTTTTAAAACCTACACTCCAAAGGGAATGCAAAATCTTAAATGTGAACAGATGCTATCAATCCTTTGAAAAAAGATTGCACGGTTGTTTTTGTGAACACCTGGAATGCTAAATTGCATTAACCCTATATGCACACACCTATCCAGCATGAAGTTGTAGTTTAACTTCTATACTAATAGGCAACACAAAATAGCTATAGACTTAAGAAGAAGCCAACACTTGCGTAGGAAAAAATGTTTTTTTAAAGAAACCGTTTCTTCTTAGGTGAAATTTGTGTGGATATTACGGTATGGAAAGAGGGTTGGATCAAAGCTTGGGTAGAGAATTGCCAGTGGATTTTATTATATAGGGATGGGGGATCTGTCTGCTTTGTTTTAAAGTCAGCTTCAACTTCATATATGCTGGGAAATGGGAGGCTACCATTTCTATTTTTATGGCCAGTTATTACTCCAGGTATTTTGTGAGAATATTCTTTCATTCCACATTAACACTTTTGCACTCCAGTTCTGTCATTAGGACCAAGGGTCCTAAGTTGTGAATCCATGAGACTAAAGGAAGTCAGGATCCTGTGGAACCAGAATTGCTTCTGATGCAGGGGGGGGGGGGCAATGCGCCTGAACTGCTAGTAGCAGTGCAGAGGATGATCAGAGGGAAAATTCTGCTTCATCCAAACCATGTTCAGTCTATAGCTGCAAAATAGCTAGTGCAGGTAACTAAAAATATTTTTCGGCAACTGTAGCACTCTGGATGAGGTTTAGATATAGCTGCACTTTCTGCAGTGGTGGATGCCACTACAGATGAAACTGTGCCCTGAAGCAGTGATGCTGTCTTTATTTTCCTCTGACAAAGCACTGTTGAGTAATGTGCTTATGTCTGTGTATATGATTAGGATTGTCCTGTATAAAGTCAAGGGAGCTTAATTTATATAGACATGAATAGGATTGCTTTATCCAGAATCTTGTTGCTTTTAGTGGCTGTATGAAAGTGACATTATCACTTTAAAATTAGTAATTATTACTAATTTTAGATTATTAAATTATTTTAAAAGTGTTAGTTAAAAGCTGACTTCTTCAGAATTTGTTCCACCCATCTTGACAATGCATTGATGTTTCACCGGAGAGTTATGAACCTTCCAGATTGGCAGGACACACTGAAGGCAGCAGGTCCCTGTATCTCTCCGCACTAAACTTTGATCCAGTAACATTTCAAGCATGGTGAATGTTTTTATGGAAGCCTACAGTTAAACACGGCTGAAATCACGCAGGTGAATTCAAGGCAAAGCCTTACTTCATTATATTTTTGCCATGTTGTGAAAGCTTGCACTTAAAGGCCTGGGTTGGTTTTGCGCCAATTGATAGTATAAAGCATAGGCCTGTTTTTACACTTATTCCCAGACCCCAATCACCTACAGAAGGCTCCCGTCTTCTGCCTTGTATGGAGGCATGGGTGCTATTGTGTTATACTTCCCAATATGGAAGTACCAGGCGCCCTTGCTCTTTGGAAGGCAACAAATGCTGAGTAGTTATGGTCACAAACATTTTTGGTTTTTAGAGATACAGTATTTTAATTGCTTTTCATCACTTTTGTGCTGCCCTTGGCAGCATGCTAGTTATGGGGGGTCACATGAACGGAAATCGCTGAACACACTGGATTCCACTGTGAGTCTCTTAAGTAGCCATGCATTGTAGTTGCTTATATTTTCGCAGTGCAGCCTGCTGCAGGCCAAGATATCAAATAACTGGTCCTAAAAATTGCATAGCCACCATCTGGGTGCATATTTTATAGTGTAAAAAATCAGTAAAAACATTGCCACTGGCTGAGGGAGGGGGAAGGGCATCCAGTTTGCTACACAGTTGAACCCTCCAATTTTTGGTAGGCCATGTGTGTGAAGAAAGGGAATTCTAATACATCAGTGGTTTATGAGCTTTCTGGCCCCACTTTATGCATCTTTTTTGACTCTAAATAACTCAGGGGGAGAAAATGAGGTTTGTTTTAGTTCTGAACAGTGAGTAAAATGTATCTTCATATTTCAGTGGGAGTGACATTGAACGCTAACTGCTCTGTTAAGATGTTTTACATTTAATCATCCATTGAGTTGAGGGACAATCTGTTAGTTACTGATTTCTTTCGCAAGTGTCTGCAAGGGTTATTTGTTTAAGCCTAGTGCCACCTGAATCCCAAATGCATTTTTAAAGTACTTAACACTTGCTACGTGGCAAGGATTTAGACCCGTTTATGGGGATGCTGCTTGATTTTCAGTGGAACATACTTTCAAGTTAAGTGTCCTTAATACCCAAATCCTAAGCATGCTTATTTGGGCGTCATGTTTCCTTAAATTATTTTAATTCTAGGGGTTGCCCAGACACAAGAAAAGGTGCTTTCACATCAGTGTGACTTTTGCAGTCCAGCCTCCCTCACTGCCTGAAGACTATGGAGATGATGTTGCAGTTTAGTGTCCTTTGTGTAACTTCAGCACTTTATCATGTACAGAAGAACCTCGATAAATTGCAGCAGTAACTGGAAGACACGTACCACCTCAACAGGGAGGTAGGTCAATTTTCTGCTGTTGAGCTAGTGAGTAAATGAACAAAATGTGAAACCTGCGTTCACAAAATTCTGTAATTTATTTATTTATTTCATGTGTGTACCTTATTAAGTGTTCGTTGTTGTACCTTCAGTGAAGTGGCACACATACTGCATAAACTGAAAAATTACTTAACTAATATAATACAAGACCTCAATACTATTGCTATTACCACTTTGCTGAAGAGAACATAAGGATATACTGTGTGTTTCTGACAAAAGCTAGCTGTCCTGCAGTTTAACGAGGTTCTACTGTATTTTTTTACAAGAATTTCCATTACTAAATAATGATGTATATAACCAACACCATCACATGTTACATTTTATGTACATACCATACTAGCATGACCAGAAGTGTGTACATTAATGTGCACAAAAGATTCAAACCAGGATGAAACATAGTTGTAGCAAGATTGCTGGTTCTGTACTGTAATTAGATAATTTGAAAGTGCTATCAAACACCAAGTTTTGCAATAAACCCCTTTTTTAAAGAAATTTGTTTCAAAATAGTTCTTTGTTCTTAAATTTCTTTCCACATTCAGCTCCAGTGACATAGATGCACTTATAACATGGAAAAACTCAAAGCAGACACACTGTTCAAATAACTTTAGCATTAAAAGCATTTGCAATATGTGGAATCTAGAAATGTGGCAGAGGACTCTGCGTGTGATGCCTAGTCCTTCTTTGGAAAATGGTAATGGCATACTACTGGAAAGCTGGTCGCCATCCTGACCTGATGGTACCTAACAACATTACAATATTTTAGACGAAGGCCCTTTCCGCACTTGGCCTTATTCTGGAGTAAATCTCTGGATAGCAGCATGCTGGCCACAAGCTAATGTAGACCATGGTAGGCCTCACCTGGGGTCTTCCATAGCCTGCATTAACATGCAGATAGCATGTCCCTATTCTGGAATATATTCCAGAATAAAGCCAAGTGCAGAAAGGCCCATGATTCTGCTTCTTTGTCTTGCTATCTTTCTCAGCCTGTAACTAAGCTGGTCAAAGAGATAATTTAGTACTGCCTTAAGGTGATATAACAGCAGTTCCTTTCAACAGTTGGGCTCTTTCAATGCCACTTACTCGAGTGGACGCTCAGCATTGTCTCTGCAGGATTACACACTGTTGCTTCATTTAGACTGGATTGAGACGGATAGCTCTGGAAATCTGTCTGGCTACCAACAGTAGTTAAATTGAATTACCACAAGCAGTGAAAACCAGTGATTAAAAAACAACAACATATCAACCACTTCTGTATGATTCATACCTCAGTCCAACTTACAGACCTATTTTCTTCCTACACTGCTACATCCTCTTCCAGACCTCACAAATAAATTAACATTCAGTATATGGAATAAATGCCGGAGAAGGATAAATGATAGATTAATTAAAATGTCTCTGCTCCATGGGTGTGTCAAATTAAATTTAAGATTTATTCACATGACATCTGGCTCTACCTCCTTTACCTGCTTGACCTGCTCAGGAAAAAGGATGTACAGATGATGCTAATGCCTCCACCAGAGTTAATAGGGGGGAAATGCACCTCAGCACTGCAGCTCTGGACTGGCTGCATAATCTTTTAAATGTTTTTCTCTGAAATGAATCACTGCAGGTTGCAATCGCTTTCTATTAGGGGTAAAATATGTACAGTATAGGAAACTGCAGACTGTTTGGTATGTCAAACAAAAGCTCTTGACATCATTTTCCCAGGGCTCTTTTGTTGAGCATTGAATCCCTGCTCCAATGAGCTCACTGACATGGTCAGCAGTTCTTACACTGCCATCCTTAGATGCTGAACTTCTAGCTACAAACACACATGCAGGCCTCTTAATATCATGTAGACAGGAAGATCTGGAAGTTTATTTTAAAATTCAAAACATATAACACTTTCCATTAAAAATATCCCAAAACTACTTACAAAAATATGAATTAAGAACAAGGCTAAAGTCAGTTAAAACTATGCAATTACTTTTAAAAGATATTGTAACTCAGATGACGAGAAGAACACCCATTCACAGAAGAAATGCCTGGATGAAGAGATATGTCTTCAGTAGGGGCCTGAAAGCTGCCATTATAGAGAACCCATGAATATTATATTCATTCTGAGGACAGACAATGAACATTCATTCAATTAAAGCAGAGAGGGAGAAGATATCAACATTTGTGCAAAGAGATGTAAACAAACTTCAGAAGGCACTCACTGGCCCACTGAAGCTAGCAGTTCAAGACCTAATTGCTGAATAAAGACCAAATGCTCCTATTTTCATATCTGAGTTGAATATTTTGGTTTATTTACATTTTTTTTTTAAAAAAGGGTATTATGCTCTTAAAATTGCAATATCCTGATTTCTCTTTACTTCAGTTAATCATTTTTAAGACACCAAGTGGTTTTCATGAATTTTAACTGGGAGAAGAGGGAAAGGGAAAGGACCATATTTGTTGTTAATTGCAAAACAAAACCGAAATAAACCTCTCAGAACAGGTTTGCTCTTGACCAATGGTTCTCAACCTTCCTAATGCCATGACCCTTTAATACAGTTCCTCATGTTGTGGTGACCCTCCAACCTAACCCTAACCCCCAACCATTTCCATTGCTACTTCATAATGACCCGTGAGAGTAGATCGACCCCCAAAGGGGTCACGACCCACAGGTTGAGAACCACTGCTCTTGACCGATATTCTCATTAAAATGCGGTACAATTAGGCTATCTGGCAAGAGAGGGATGGTTTGATTTTAAAGAGGATTTAGAGTTCCCTCTAGTGTGCTGTTCCTGTAAGAGACCTAGAAAATACATTTTAAAAAAATGTTGCAAGCACCACAAATACAATCAACACTTTTTTAGCAAGGAAGAGGGTCACAACATATTAATATGCAACAAGTCCATCACTAGGAGCAAACCTGCAAGAATTTCAAGCACTGCCCAACTTTGAATACACTCCAAACTAAACTGAGGTGTAACTGGAACTATTGGTGCCTCAGGAAACTCCTCTGCCATACACTAAATGGTATCTATTGCTGATGTTCAGAACCTACATTGCTGCAGACCTGCATAAAAAATTGGTTATACGCCCAACTGACCCACTAATGCTAATCCTGAATCTCAGCAAATATTCAGGATCTTTGGCAGTCATCTTTCCCACCATTTGGGGTGTCAAGCTTTTTAACCAAAGGCAACACAGATTAAATCTTGGACCTTCTTTTGCTTCTGACTTAGGCATTTGTTATGGGTCCCATTCATGCTTGTTTCATGCTAATGGCATATGCTCAGATTTTGGGGGAGGGCAAAGGAATGATTTGCAGGGTCCATTTTCAACACATACTCTGCCCCACCCCCACATACATAAAAATGTCACACACTGGCTACATGACGTTTTTTGCAAACTACGCCACATGACATCTGTGAAAACTTTTACACAGCGTATGCAAAATGTTCCAGGTACACTTTTAAATCTGAAGATGGCACGTCCTGTAGATACAGAGAAGGGGAATGCCTGAACAGCACAAGCATTTCCCCATACAAAACAAAACCATGGAAACTTTTCTCTCCAGTCCCATATGTTTAGAATGCTGAAGTATGATACCGTATATGAAGGACCATTCTTTTGTACTCTTTAAGAACATCCAACCAAAGTTGTCAGGAAAAACAACTTACATGCCATCATTCTGAAACCTCCTTCATCCATTACATTAAAGGTACTTCAAGAACAAGGGTCTTGGAAGACCAGATGTCCACACCAGATAAACAGATACTGGAGAAAGAACCAACAGCTCCAACAGATGCATAGAATCTCCTTTCCATTCATATTAAAAGAATGGGGACTGGGTGGTCATAAGGGCAAATCACACCCAGGAGCCCAAAGACTGAGCCTATGCTCCCTTTGTCCTTTACACATATTCCAATTCAGGGTTGGGTAAAGCACGTGGAATCAGCTTATAGCGTCACACCCTATTCTCACCCCAATATCACTACATTTAGCTGCCTCATTCTCCATCCCCTTCAGTCACCATCGACAAAAGTCACCATGCAACAATCCACACAAATGCTGCAAGAGCAAGGCAGCTTCTGTGGGCCTGTTCACACTATGTTAATGACTGTCAGGGTGAAGTTCATGCAAAGTGCGCCCATTATCCATTACAGGGAAGCTACTGGGCAGCATTTCCCCTTCTCCAAAGCGTGCGCTGGCTCTCACTGTTGGCCAGCGCAGGGCCGTCTCTACAGCCAACGCAGCTAAAACTAAAAGCCTCTTGTCCTCCGACATCCCAAAGGTGCCAAAGTTGGGACTCAGGCCAGGTCCAAGGTGTGTTTAGCATGAAATGGTCCTAGCAGGAGAGCTGGCTGTAGCTCCTGGTACACTCCTGTCAAACCTTAAGAAGTGGTATAAGAAACAAACAGCTTTTCCACAGCTGGCACTACATCTTCCAGCTCCAACAACGCAGCAAGGGCCGGAGAGGGCAAGCAACTGCCCTCCCCAGTCCTCCAACAGCGGTGCTAACTGGTCACCCTCCCCGCACTCCAGCGGTTGCATCAACTGCAGCAGTACGGGCTGGAGGCAGCGACCGACTGCTTCTCGCCACTCCCCCTTCACGAGAGGGGGCAACGCAGTTGCTGCAGTTGCTCTCAACAGCCACATTTGCCCTGGCCAGGGCTGGGGGAGCCTGTGGCTGTAGCCACAGCTCTTGGGGGAAATGGAAGGGGGGGCACTGGTGGTGCTCCTGAACCTTCATGGGGGGGGCGAACTTCGGGAGCTGCTGCGTCCAAACCCACTCAGACTTCCTCCTCTGCCCAGCGAGGTTACGGGGGTGGGTGGGGGCAAACGTCCAGCAACTGGACCCTTTATGTGAGTGGGGTGGGGGGTGGGGAAACGACCCCCCACCACCACACACACACACCCCCTTCCCGTCCATCAAGAGCCAGACTCACCTCACCTTGAGGCGGCCCAAGAATTCCAAGGGCGACAAGGCAACTGCGCCGCCACGTCTGTTTGGAGGAAGAAGCGCATCAGCTACGCGGCCGGGGGGGGGGCAGGCAGGCAGGCACGCCCCCTCGGGCAAGGCGGAGGCGGCCAACTGGGGGGGGGGGCTCACGCGAGAACGGCCGCTTCCCTGCCGGCCACGCTGCTGCTGCTGCTGCTGCTGCGCCGTCGAGGAGGAGGAGCGAGAAGGTGGTAGGAAAATTCCACTGCCGCTGCCTCGTCGTCCGCACTTCCTGCTGCGGAGGCCCCGGCGAAGTCGGCGGCCCTCCCTTGACCTCCCGTCGCTCGTCCCCCGCGCCTGGGCACACGCAACGAGCCCGCCTACACCTGCCTGGGTTTATCCCGCGCACCGGACGGAGCAGCTCCCTGCAGCGGCCCTCCCTCGGGCCTGGCGCCACAGTTTTGCTCCGTGCGACTCACAGAGCGCAAGGATGGCCTCCCTCCCCGTCCAAAACTTATACCGCGCCGCCTAATCGATACACGGGCCCCACAGCTCGCTGCCCGTCGCTGCCCAGTTCTCTGCAGAAGCCACGGGGCCCGCATCAGGGCAAGACCCCCGCCCACCCACCCATCCCCGGCCTGGCTTCCTCCCTACTTAGCCTACCCTCTTCCTACCCGCGAGCGTCTGTGCAGCTCACGTGTCGTCGGAGCTGCCAGTCCCTCGCTCTTCCCCACAGAGGGAGGATGGAGGCTGCAAAGTTACTTTGAGCATCCACGCCACGCGCCACCCCAGTCCCAAATTAAACCCCCCTCAAAAAGAAAGGAGAACACCACTCACTCACGGGGGTGCCACGCTCCAGCTGCCTCCTGCTGCTGCTCCCTCGTTGCACGGTCGTCGGCACGTGCGGGCGCAACTCGCACCTCCTCCTCCTCCTCCTCCCCCTGCGCCGTAGCCAATGGGGGCGCGCGTAGCCCTTTCCTGCCTGCCAACTTGGACGCGTCGGACACGGGGCTGCGCCCCCCGCGCAGCGCGAAGGTTCTCGGGCAGCCTCCCAATGGTACAGGCACCACCCGGTTGATTTAAAACCCCGGAAGCCTTGGAAGGAAAATGCAACGACACGCGTTACGACGACACTGCCCTTGTGAGGCAGACGGGGTCGTGGGGACGACTCACGGTGCACCGTAGTGCTGGTTCTGTAGACAGCTGTCTGGTGACAACTGGTAATAGAACATTATCGTTCCTGTTCCGAATATCGCTATCTCCGGTATTTGCTTTCTGACCAGCTGGTTGTTGTTTCCCTTGATATAGAAAAAAAAATGTTTATACCATGTCTAGATTGCGAGAAAACGCGGGAAAAAGCATCTTCGTGATTCTTCTGCATTTGTACAAAGTAGACAAAGAAGCCCTCTTTATCTGGATTCTCCGTAATACAAAAGTTACAACTTTGCACAATGTAGTTCAAGTTAGTATTAATGAGTTTGTAAATGAGCAGTGGTTTCATTCAGCAGTCCAGACACATAAATAGATGGTTTATTTATGGTCACTGTCCAGATAAAAGCATTGTTAGTTAACAGCGCTACTTTTTGCATCAAGTCAACAGCACTATATAGCATTTCAAAAAACATCAGTTAGCACCACAGAATATTTGTTGCTATACTCTCTATTCTAGCAAAGTCAATCATTTCTGTTATTTTATTAGCTTTATATTCACAACCACTTTTTTTGTCCCCCAGCTATGCAGTGTCTTGGCACTGAGCTCTGGATACAGCTTTTAGCGCTCGCTCAGTTCCCAAATGAATACTTATAATTGACAAAGCCTTGTAGCATAGTCTTTGTTCTAGATTTTCTGCTTTTGGACTCAGTGCAATATCCAGTAAAGACAGAGGTAACAAATCTGAATCCAGCTTGGGGACCTATAAAGTCTCTGAGAATGAGAACCTTTCTCTGCAGCTTCCGCACGGGCCCCATAGACCTCATTAAGAACCTGATTGGTATGGATTTGGTATGCATTCACTACATACCTTCTGCAGTGTGTACCCCATTAGGACCCCATTGGGCTCACATTGTCCACACGAGCATCATCAAGTTCCAGATCTAATGGGGTTTTGGGGCCCCATAATCTGGATTAGCTGTAGACCCCTTTAAAGGGGTCTGCAATCCATTCCTGCTCCTGGAAGACCAGATTTCAGAGCATGCATCTGGATGCATGCTGGGCCAACGAGGCCCAGGGGCAGGCCTACATAGCCGCCACATTCCCTCTTCATAGTACAAATGCGCAGATGAGCTATGCAACTGGTGGCCGGCAACGTCCACAGAAGGGACTCTTGATTGACAGTTGCGCAGGGCGACTGCACCACACCAGTGTAGCACAGCACTCCTGTTTAGCACCCGTTGCCATCAGGTGCTATATACCCCATGCAGATGTAAGGGGTCTTCATTTAGATCCAGAACTACAAGGAATAGATTCCCCAAGGACTGGATTCTGAAGATCCCAATTTACTATGCTAAGTGCGGAAACAGCCTCTGAAGAGCTGCATGTTCAGGTTGCATCATGTGGGAAGATTAATGTACTTCGGTTTGAGGAGGAGAGTTAGTAGTACTTGCCTTAGCCACTCTGCGCAGTAAATTATACCTTGTGCTTAAATATTTGTGTTCATTCATTGCAGCTTCACACAGTTGCAATTCGCAAGACCAGTTGTGGCAATGTTTAAACCAACAGAACCCTCAAATTGTGTCATTCTCCTTTCCCACCTTGTCTCCTGACCTCTGAAGTTTCCTGTAGAACAGCTTTTTGACAATTTAGCACCCTGTAATTGCTCTGGCCACAGTTCCCATCTTCATAGTTCGCTTCTGTGGCCAGAGGGAACCATAGTCCAAACCAAGCTGCAAAGCCAAAGATTGGAAGGAGTAGCTCTCAAGGCTTTTTCCCTGCAGCTCATTATCTGGAATTTCAAAGCAACCAAGAAATATAAAGAGAGCACTCAACAAAAATGAAAACTTCATTAAGAACTGATAAAATAATTATTTAAAGCAAAATAATAAAAACAGCCAGTAGGAGGGAAAAGCCATTTGTACAGGGAATTGCCTGTGGGTACAGTGAGTCTCTCAGGGCGAATCCCCATGGTACTTTTTTGTTTCTCTATTGTCCTTCTATTACAGCAGACTTTAAAACTGCCATTCAATTCCGAATTAAGCATCCCCATGAGGCTCAGCAAAATGCGCATTTTAAACACACCTACCATCCCCACGGAAGCGTGTTTTCTTTGCCCACATCTTTTTCTCCCTACCCCCTATCTGGTTGATAGGGTGCCAGCGGGAATGGGGAGGGACTGAGCACTGCGCGGCCACAACCAGGAAGAAAATCCCCAACACTATTCACAAGATCTCCAGCTGCCGAAACGCCTCCCCAGCCAGCGATCGAGTGATCGTGCGCTCATTCAGTCTCAACACTTTCACTTGCAGGCAGAAGCAATTCATTACAATGTATCTTATGTGATTGGAATGCCTGCCTACTGTTTTCATAGATCTTGAATGCTGGCTGTGGATGAAAGGCAAAAAAAGAGAGTGAGAGAGATGATCTCTCTGGCCGGCAATCCCTGTCCCCAAATACCTCTTTTGCCACGGAGTATCTCCATGCACAATATTGCAAGGAACACCCGCGGCTTCCAAAAAGTGAGCTGGTAGTCTTGTTTAAAGGGGGGGTCTTTATTCCGTGAATTTTCCTACTTTGTAGCGCTGGAAGCTCAGAGAAAAGCCGTGCATGGAGACGTTCCATGGCAAAAGAAGCTTTTTAACAGGCTTTTTATTGCTTGGGGACACAGCCTCAGTGTGCTGGTGTCCCATGAATCCATTTTGGATAGGATCAAATAAGGCCTACAAACTGGTCTGCAGTGAGATGGGGGCCTCTGCCTGCACTCACCAACATTGGCCCCTTCTGACCATAACTAAAACAAAATCTTTTTTTTTTTCTAAAAAATGATCTGGGGTCCTGTAAAATCATGCTACTCTTACCCTTTTTGAAGAATGAATAGTAATAATCTAGACTTTCAAGTTCTGGTAGGAGGCAGATGAACAAAAATCAACTCTGTAAATTGTGCCACCAGGATATCTCGCTTAGCTGAACAGTGAAGACAAAAGTTTACTTAAGCAGGAAATAAGCAATGAAGTGTGGAAATAAGATCGTAGAGGGAGGCAAAAATATTAGCAAACCTTGATCACAGTAATTTAAGCAGGAAATTACACACATCACACATGCTAATTCTTTACTGGATTGACTCTAGTAAAAAACTACTTTCAGTTGAAAAGATTTAAAAAGGTAACTTCAGTTCCCTGCAAAGGGAACAGGCCACAAGTCAAGAGTGTTTTTTATGTGGTGGGATTCCATAATGGGTTAAGATCTAGGGTTTTTTTTGCACTTACCTGCAGCAGAGTCCCATGCTACCCACTGAAATGCCACATCTGCACCTGGGTGCTGCAGCGTTCTTAAAATTGTCTCAGCCCTCCCTAGGCTGTTCCTGCTGCGACAACTTGAAAGCTGTCCCTAGGCTCACCTGAAGTGCATGGAACAGTCCAGGGGTGTTTTTCCACTAGCACAAAGTACCCACTGAAGCACCCATTAAGGACCCATTTGGCTGAGAGCTGGCTGACTCCATTTCCACTACAGACCCCATTAGAGACACATCTGTTTCCACCACAGCTAGGGAAATCCAGATCATATGGGTCCTTTAGGACTTATAATCCAGATTTCCTGTAGACCCCATTAAAGGGGTCTACAACGGGGTCTTCAGCCACCAAATCTGGATTATAGGGAGCCTGTTTCTACTACAATTGGGCAATGGGGTCTAGAGGCAGCTCGAGGGGGAGGCGCTCGGGGGGGGGGGCAAACTCAAGACTTTGAAATCCCTCCGAAGCTGCTCCGAAGTTGCTTTTGGAGATTAGCACAGGCTCTGAAGAAAAACATGACAAACATGTTTTTAAAGACCTGTTTTTTTTCCTCAATACACCTTTAAAGGTTTTAAATTGTTTCAGATCTGCTCAAGTTAAGATCTTTAAGAACTTCATTTTAATTTGTATGTAATATTACTATTATTAAGAGTGCCCCCTGTTCCCTCCCACACCATTTTCCTTTTTTATCTTGTCTCTTTAGACTGTAAGCCAGATGGCAGGCACCTGTCTAAGATTAATATAATATTGTAACCTGCCCTGAGATCTCCGGGTATAGGGCGGGATAGAAAAACAAACAAACAAACAAACAAACAAACAAACAAGAACAAAAGAAACCATTGGTAATTGGATTAAACATTTAGAATAAATAGTTTAGTTTCTGCTTTAGTGAAATATACCATAAGTCTTTTTATCTGTGTAAATATAGTAACTCTGATACCACCTACATAACCTAAGAATTTTATTGTTGTAGAATCTCCAGGCATTTGGCAATCCAGTCATAGCTTTGTTTAAATGCTTTTACTGGCTTCGGTAAACCTGAGCTGGCTTGATTACTGAGTTCCGCTTCTGGTCCATTTGCTTCTTCCTCCATCCATCTCTGGAGTGCCTGTGAGGAATTAAAGCTCTCATTTATTTAAAATAAGCATGAAAATTATTATAACAGAAAACATAAATCAGTTGGTTTGGAATGAAGCCTCGGTTCTTTATCAACAACAACAACTTTATGACTTTTGAGACCTGGTTCCTGCAGAGACTTCCAGTTTCCTTGCTGTTTTATTTCTTGGAGATAAGAAGAGGCCGAAAAGACTAAAGAAACAAGCAAACCGTATCAACTCAGTGACAGAAATCAACACAAAGAATTTTTCTCTCTGCTGGCTACAGCAGAGCCTGCCTATTATCTCCACATAAAGGAAGGAGGATATTAAACCCACAACTGGTTGCTCAGCAGTTCAATGCTAAGGGTACTCCTTATTTTGTTATCTAGAGCATTGAGTGGAGGAGACCAAACCTCTGGTCTTTTAAAGATCCTTGCTCTCAAAGCAGCCCTTAGGCAAATCTATGCTGCAACTTCATCTGAAATACTGTGTGCAGTTTTAGTTGCCACATCTCAAAAATGGTATCGCAGATCTGGGGAAGAGTCAGAGAACGACTACAATGATCAAAGGACTGGAGGAGCTTACTATAGGGAAAGGTTACAACACCTCTGGCTTTTTAAGCTAGAAAAGAGACTAATGAGAGGGATCATGATTGAGCTGTATAAAATTATACTGTGGACCATATCAAAGGGGGGTTTTCGACTGACCTCCCTTAATCTGGATCTAAGGTGATCCGGATTTAAGGAATGGGTACTTCCCTTAATCCAGATCTAGTAGATCCAGGATTAAGCAAGGTACCCAATGCGTTTCCACGGGTGGTCTAGCATCCAATAGCAATGGGTTCTAGCTTGCTCGCAGTAGAAATGCTGGAGCACCCATGTGGCGAATCCGGATTTACCCACATGGGGCCCACCTGTCAGCCCAGGTGTTTTGGGGGATGGCTTCAGAGAAGTGTACAGGCTTCAAAGCTTTGAGTCTTGGGGCAGCTCCCCCCCCTCCAAGCTGCCCACAGACCCCATTGTGCAACATTGATGGAAACAGGCTCTGTATAATCCGGATTTGATGCCTGAAGACCCCATTGT
>MTQE01002208.1:26555046-26576018 GCA_014337955.1 Aspidoscelis marmoratus | reverse complement strand
TGTTTTTCCACTGTCACTAGAAGTACCCATTAAGTACCCATTAATGACAGAACACAGTGGAAAAACACCCCAGATTAAGGCTCCATTGTCTGCATAGGAGTAGAATAGATCCACAATATAAGCAATCTAAGGTCCCACTAATCCCTATTATTGGTAGATCTGATAAAAGAGGTCTACCATCTGTTCTCGCACGCTCCATTCTGGATAAAGGGGTGCCTCAAGAGGTGACGTCATTACCTTACAAAGCCCCTACACAACCCCGCATGTCCTACACAGCAGAGACAATGACGACTTTGAGACCTCACAACACTTCAGGCAGCATGTCCCAAACAGAAATTATCCCACTACAGATCAGTGTTACTGAGGGTTTTTCCTCTTACCTCCCTTAATCTGGATCTAAGATGATCTGGATCTAAGAAATGGGTCCTTCAACTAATCCAGATTTAGAAGATCCGGATCTAAGGAAGTACCCAGTGTGTCTCCACAGGCAGTGTAGCACCCAATAGCAATGGGTGTCAGGCAAGCTCGCAGTGGGAATGCCGAAGCACCCATGTGGAGGATCTGTCTGTACCCAAGTGGGAGACGTCCATCATGCCACATTTTTTTTTTGGGGGGGTGCGTCTAATCTGATTTTGATGCCTGAAGAATGGGTTGTAGATCCCTTTAATGGAGTCCACAGGAAATCCGGATTAGAGGTTCTGAAGGACCCATTTCATCCAGATTTGCCTAGTACAGGTGTGAACAAATTGGGTTCTAATGGGGTCTGCAGTGGAAATGGGGTCTTCCTGCTCTAAGCCTAATGGGTACTTAGTGGGTACTTAGTGCATTCCGATTTAGCATGGATTGCAAGCTGTTTCTCCATCCTCAGTGTAGATGGTACGGTGTCATATTGTTCTGGATCCAATTTATCCTGATCTCATAAGCAGGTGTGGAGGCCTTCCTGGTTGACCCACCACCTCAGCAGACAAACAAGCATGTCATGTTATTTTAATACAGCTGAAGTCTGTATGCCACAACTCGGAAATTGGTTATGTAAGAGTCCTACAATCATCAGTGTGCCATTCATTTCTCATACCTGCATGAATCTGTAGATTACGTGTATATTCATTGATTCGAAAAGTGCAGCCTGTGCGTGAAACTGGAACTGGATCTAGGATTTTCACAGATAGGCCATAATAAAAGGCTTCACAATAATCCTGCAACCATTTCATGTACACATCTGTGCTAATTGTGGAATCTCCAAAGGAACCTTTACAAAGAAAAAGTCAGAAGAAGAAGCAGTTCTCATAGATTATTTTGTGACCTCTATTCAGTCTGTTTAAGCAACAAATCTTTGAAGTGGGAATCCCTATTCCTATTTAAAAAAAGGGGGGGGGAACCACAGCACAAAAACTTCCTCAAGAGGATTTTTAATTTCACTGTCACACCCCAGAGGTGTCCTTTTTCCTAGCTTAAAAGACAGTATGAACGTGCAGATATAGGGAGCCCAACACTCTTTATGCCAAACTTAGGATTGAATTATTTTATGGACAATAAGGTATAAATACCAATATATTTGAATTTTCAGATTATATATTTAAAAAAAATGGTGAGCACTCATAAACTGGGACTGATCAAAATTATATAAGCTACAAACTAAAAATATAGCAGGTATGTCCAGGTTCTACAGATTGTATGGAGTGAACTGTTGTTTTTCTTTTCTTAGAACATAAGAACATAAGAGAAGCCTTGCTGGATCAGGCCACAGCCCATCTAGTCCCGCATCCTGTCACACACAGTGGCCCACCAAATGCTCATGGGCATCTCAAGCAGAGACAAGGACAAACCTTCTCCTGCTCTCGAGTCCCAGCAGATGGCCTTAGAAGCGCCCCAGTTCCTCCTCCCCCCAGCCTGAAAGATGCATCTAGGCATTCGTTCTAGTAGCCATTGATACATCTGTCGTCCATAAATATGTCTAACCCTACCTTAAAGCCATCTAGACTGGTAGCTGTCACCACCTCTTCCAGCAGCAAATTCCATAAGCCGATGACCCTCTGGGTGAAGAAATACTTCCCCCTTTTCAATCACAGATCTGTGGAACTGAAGCAACCACAAAGATAGACATCTTGGGCTATCTCCGGGCACCAGGAGGCAGTACAGGATATAAAAAGATCCCACCAACTGCCTTTTGCCATGGTCTGCCACTGCCAGATGCAGAGAGCAATCACCAGCAAAGATTTGCTTACCTGCGTGTCTAATGAGCTGCATATGAAACCACCTTGCTGGGAGCTTCTGGGACTCAGCCTAACATCAAACCCCTTTCTTTTGTTTTTCACACTCTCAGGCAGTTCCCAGAAGCTGCAGGTAAGGCAACTTCATGTGCATCTTACCAGATGTGCAGATAACCGAGGCAATCATAGAAAACCTGGTTTTCCATGATACTTTGCAACACATTTTTCACATGTAGCAAATGGCACAGCATTGGGAATGCACAGGTAGGCCTGGCAATTCCAATGCAATGCCGAGGTAATCACAGGATTTATCTCACATCTGCAGGAAACCTTATTTTAGTGGAAAATTTAAGTAGAATAGTATCTTTTTTAAAAAAAAAATACTTCATTTAAAACAGCGGTTCTCAACCTTCCCGAGGCTGTGACCCCACAATGCAGCTAGCCATGCTTCAGGGACCCCAGGGGCGGGGGCGGGGCCAGGGGAGGGGGCAGGGCCAGGGGCGTCGCGTTCGGTCTTATGCGACCCGCAACTCCTTCGGGGGGGGGCGATGCCGGATTCCAGCGGGTGAAGGGGACGGGCAGCGAGGCACCAGGCAGTGTGGGTCCTTCACCGCCATCGCCGCCCGGCAGGCAGGCGGGCAGACAGGCATAGCACTGGGTGAGCGCCCACCCTCAGCGGGGGGCCGGAGGAGTCCGCCGGGGTCCCAACACCTCTTGCCTCAATGTACCCGGCCAGGGTGGCCGCCGGGACGGTGAGTCCCAGCAGCAGCAGCAGCAGCAGGAGTGGGAGGAGCGGCCAGCCGAGCCGCCCAGGGCTGCCCACATTCGCTGCCGCCACCATCCTCCTCGCCTCGCTCGCCTCGCCTCAAGCGCCACCGGGGATGCTCCCGCTGCCGCCTGGACGCCAACTGCCACCTGCCGACGCTCTCTCCTCACAGCAGCGGCGGCGTGGTGGCGCGGCGGCGCGTGGCGTGGCGGGCGGGACGCGGGGGGCCCTGCAGGACCTTTGGCGACCCTGCCAAAATGGCCGATCGACCCCCGATGGGGTCGCGACCCACAGGTTGAGAACCACTGATTTAAAACATTTGGAAGCCTACTTTTGCTTATGAGCCAGAGTCAGGCAGGAACTGCAGTAGAGGGCTAGAACTATCAGGTACTTTATCTGATAATCCTGGATCTCTTCAGCTCCTTTACGTGATTCCTGAGGAATCTCCATAGTATGGAGAACTTGTTGGCTTTCCAAAAGTGTGTTTGCCATCATTATAGTCCCCTCCCTGGCTGGGGATGCAACACATGTCACTCTGTACGTGCCAAGTGCCTCAGTGCACATTGGTGCATGCATGATGACATCCCTGTGTGTGCACATTGACATGTGCCACAACCCTACCCACAGAGGTGTTTGTAATGGGGGCAATCGTGCTTTGGGGAAGTAGGTAAATTCTCTACAACATGCAGACTCAGCCGCTCAGCAACCCACTAACTGCTTCACATGCTCCCTATGCTTCCCTGATACTTTTATCACTACGTAACTCATGATCACTCTGAAACGAATTTAAGGCACCAGGCACATAAAGACTCTCAAGCAAATGAACTTTTATTGTTCTCCCAGGGCTCTGCATATCACAACAGAGCTATAACTGTGAATAATTTTACAGTTTACAAAGATGGTGGAAAGGGGGCAATTTGGACAATAACTGTCATAGTGTTAGTATTTTTGTATGCAAATAACATAGTAAAAATTTTGTCTGCAATCCAGAAGTTAACAGTTTTTAAATCCTGTTAAAATCTACAGGCGCTTCACACTATATTAGTCTGTTGGCCCTGTGTTTATTCTAAAAGGGCTCTAACTGGGCAACTTAACAATATTTTATTTGTACATCTTGTTTTTGCAACAAAAGGGATTCCTAGTATATGTTCTTTACATAAAGTTTGATGATTCTGGTAGATTTACTTTCTTTGGTCTCCTTTATCTGCATTTTTTTTAATTAAAAATTTCACTTTAAAATTTGCTTGTTCCTTGGCTAAAAGGAAGCCTCATAACATGCCTCTACAGCTGGATCTACCAGGAACTAAGGCTGTGATTACAACTTGCTGAAATAGTCTGTTGTATTAAGAAACAGGACTCAAAACGCACTTACTCTGACCACACCCAATACCTGATAATCCTTCTTCAGTTCATCCTCAGTTTGGGTGGCTATGCTCACACCTTTCTATTCCCGTCCTGAGACTCCTTTAAGACTTCTTTAGATTTCCACCCCTTCCACTGTCGCAACACCCCCTGCACTCTGATAGGATAAATGTTCTGCAAATCAGCAGCGTTTAATCACCCACTGGGCGAAAGGGAAGGGAAATTCACGCAGTACCCACCCACTATAGTACAGTTCAGCCCCCTTCAGTCCGCTTCCTGGATCACACCTAAAACATGAAAACAGATTAACACTCTATAACGGCTTATGACCTGTAAAAATCAGGACTTAGGAAAGTACGACTGCAGGGAGGAAAATCCACAAATAAAACAGACTGGACTACAAAGGTGTGAGGAGTGAAGTCTGACAATGGACTGAAGAAGGTGAAGGTGTGACGACAGCCTAAGGTAGTATTATTTCTCCAAGGAAACTCATGGGAGTTGGGGGAATATTGCTTAGTCCTTGGCCATCCTTGAGACCCCAGGAGCAGGGATGTGGCTTTCATCTCCACAAGATCTTAGTAGCAGCACTACTGGTAGCTGCTACACCTGAAGAAACTAGTTACTTGGACAAAGCCCTCCACCTGCAAGTAAATCCATAGTCCCCTTTTTGCCACATCAAAGTATTCTGCCAGACGTGACCTATGAATTCTGTAGTGTGCATATGTTTTGCAGCAGGTGTGCAGGTCTTCTCTTTGCACAAACAAATGGGGGTGAAAATGGGTCCCTAGAGGTTGGAAATCTGAAAACTGCCTGTGTAATTGTTCACACTTAATGGCTTATTAAGGATTTTTTAAATTGTTTGTGTTTAATCAGTCCGACGTTTTGTAACTGTCTGATGAACTGATTAAGAAGGGCTTACCTATTGGCTGGATGTAAATCCGATCCTTCTGGGGGGTTGGTGTGTTTCTGCGGGTGTCATGATAAAACTGTGCAAAGTCCTGGGTAGGTTCTGGGTGTGAGGATATCCAATCTGACTCAGAATGCAACGTGATTGGCTTAAAGAGGAGGCTCTCTGGCTGAAATGCTTCATTTAGCAAACGCTTCTCATTTGGCTGAAATGTTTCATAAAGCTTTACAAGCTTTACGTCTTTGGAAATCAGGGCCACCTTCAGCACTTCCTCAGGATGCTTAATTACTTTCATCTAATAAGAGAGAAAGGTAAAAAAAATGACTACAATGTCTAAATCTTACATGCACACCAGTTTGTATGAAACAAATTTCCCTTCTTCTATTTTAACTATTACTAATTGGCTCATGTGCCCATGAGGAGTCACTAAAGCAACCACCAGCCTTTTTGGACAGCTTGCTGCTTACTCAGCAGTCATTATGTTCTAGGTATGCAACATTTAGTTTCCTCATTTCCATCCTACTTCCATACCCAGCTGTCATTTCACAACCAGCTTCTGCTTTCAGACAAGACTAGCATGGGAAAAAAAATTTTTTTTGCAAGCCTGGCAGTTAGTCTAGTTCCCTATAGTATGTTGCTGGATCAATGCATCTCAGTTTCAAAAAAGTAGTCACTTTAAGACTAATTTGAACTTTACATGGTATTAAGATCCAGACACTTATTGCACTCAGTATAATCAATGGTCAAAGGCTGCCCTAAGGAAGCAAAAAACTGATGTTCAGGTTTATCACCCTATCTTTGGTTGTGGCCTATTTTTAGCATCTAACATTCAACAGCACAAGAAACAAATGGAATTCAACAGTGTGCCACTCATTAGCTATTTATAGGTTAAAAATTTGTCACCCCTCAAGATTGGATTTTGAAGTAGTTATCCAAGTCCCGATGAACAGAAATAACAGGGCAGCCCCTCTAGAAGTAGTGGCTAAAGATGCTCATTCCCAAGTCCAGTTTGTTGATGGCCAATGTTAGTTAACCACATCACTACTCGACTATTCTAGTGGCTACATGAGAAAAATATGAGGAAAGGGGGCTTGAACACGGCATGGGTTCTAGCCTCTGAAGGACTAAACAGCTCTGGAATATGAGGGCTGAAAGACTACCTAACCCCATACTAGCTGCTCCAGAAGGGGAGGTCATCTGGAGTTGGCTAGTTGACAGTTCCACCTGTCTAAGATGTTGTGGGGGCAGTTGTATGTCCTGAGTTACATATATATTGACTATTATTCATCCATGGGCCTTCTCTGTTGTGGCACCAACCTCATGGGACAAGTTTCTGGCTGATGCAAGGCAAGCCTCCATCCTATGCATTTTGGAGAAATACAAAAGACATTTTTGTTCAGTGTGGTACTCCTCACTGCAACAGCAGCTCCATGAATTCTGCCACAGCCAAACTCAGGCTCCAGTTGGCTGTAGCCCTACTGATAATTGGTGCGTCAGCTTAAGCCTTTTTTGGACAGAGACGACTTGGCCACAGTCATCCATGCCCTGGTAACCTCTAGATTGAACTATTGCAATGCACTCTACATGGGGCTGCCCTTGAAGACGGTTCGGAAACTACAGCTAGTGCAGAATGCAGCTGCAAGACTGCTTTCAGGGGTATCGGGCCGGACGCACATCACACCGGTCTTAAAAGAGCTGCACTGGCTGCCGATTCATTACTGAGCCCAATTCAAGGTGTTAACTTTAACGTATAAGGCCCTAAATGACTTGGGCCCCAAATATCTGAAGGAACGCCTCCTCCCATACCAACCTGCCCGTGCCCTAAGATCTGGGGGGGAGGCCCTTCTCGTTGTCCCACCACCCTCTGTAGCAAGACGGGTGGGCACTTGAGAAAGGGCCTTCTCAGTAATAGCCCCCAGGCTGTGGAATAGCCTCCCCCTTGAGGTGTGTCAGGCCCCCTCACTGTATATGTTTAGGAGGGGGGTAAAGACACACCTCTTTGCTCTGGCCTTTGGTTGAATGTGGCACAGTTTTTCTCTACTGCACATACGAATGTCTTATACTGTTTTTATATATGGTTTTATTCTAAATATGCTTGTCTTTTAAATATGCTGTTACCCGCCCTGAGACCCTAGGGTATAGGGCGGGATATAAATGTAAATAAATAAATAAATAAATAATCTTGCAGGAACAAATGCTGGAGTAGATGTTTTCAGCCCAAATGATGTTTGAATCTAGTGCTGGTTTAAGCCAAAGAAAAACAGTGATGACAATATAAGTAGGTATGTACACTCAGTCACTAAACAGAGGTACAGATATTCCCATAAGCAGGCAAAAGGAAATATTTGTCACTTCCAGCACTGGTTCTGAAGTGAACATGAGGCATTGTCCTGGCACTCTTGTCAAGAAATCTGCTTTTCTTTAAATAAAAATGCTGTCTTTGGTTGATGAATGCAAAAACCAGTTTCTAAAAATTATTATTATTATTAATTTTTGATTATTTTAACAGTAATATATAATGTTTATTTCTAGCGCCCTTTCCACCAAAGGGTGCTACAAAAATGCAAAAACAACAGCAATAAAGCTTAAATATAAAACATAATAAAACAACCTTAACACATAGTAATTTACAATACACGAGAGGAATACAAAAATTTTACGGTTAAAGTCCATCCTATTAACGGCTCAGTTATAACATTCTTGCCTAAGAGGAAAATGTAGTCAGTATATGTACCCATCTCAAACAATTAACTACTAAACTTACAATGATGTCACCATCCAACTACAATGTAAAAACGGGTTTGCCTGAATGCTTTGGGCCCACTTCTCATTTTTAGGCCACTCCT
Organism: Aspidoscelis marmoratus; assembly: GCA_014337955.1. NCBI lineage: Eukaryota > Metazoa > Chordata > Lepidosauria > Squamata > Teiidae > Aspidoscelis > Aspidoscelis marmoratus. The sequence continues at coordinate 26,567,927 of MTQE01002208.1, read as the reverse complement.
ATAGGCATAAAATCCTTCCTGCGGCATGCGGAAAAGAAGAAAAGATAAATAGTTCCCATCGTGTATGACCCTCAGTAAGAATATTATCTCAACGTCTTTTCCAGAGATAACAAGCAAGATGCTAGATCAAAATTCACCCCAGGCTTTAAAACAGATGCTCTTAAATCACTTGTGAAGGTACTTTTTATGACATGCTGTTCCTAGCCTGTATTTCAGAACCTGTACCTTTTGCTTTACCTGAAATAAATTTTCAGAATGTTTATACAAATGTGAATACATTTTGTGAGAAACTTTATCACAAATTATACAAATACGATTGCGTTTGATTGTGGTCAGTGATCCAAACATTTTGATATTTAATTTGCTTTGGGGGCCAAGTTCACTATTGCTGCAGTACAATCATAACATGAATCAGTGCCAGCTCCACATAATATGGATGGCTATCCTGTACTAGCAATTGCTTACCCGTCTGCTGAACATTGTTAGTCTTGCAAACACCTGGAAGCGAGCAAAGTGTGCAAACAAAGCAAAGGGAAGTGTGCAAGTATTGGCTGGTTTCTGGATATTTGCAAGAGGAATTGTAACAAATCCAGATTAGGAGTATTCTTCTATATCCAATGATTACAGAACAGAATTCTGCAGATAGCTATAGCTTGGAAGGAATGGTAACTGCAGAAATTCCTTCTCTGCAACTTGGGATCTGAATGTGGAATGTATATGGCAAGCCTACACTTGCACCGTAAGCTACACCTGACATTCCTGTTCTCCAACAGCAGAAGGGGAGATGCAATTCCTGGCAGGCAGAAGAAGTGAATGCAGCCACCTGGTTAAAGGGCGCACTGCCTCTTTACCTTTAAGCTAAATATATAGAAATTTCAGTCTGAATTCCGTTTGAAAGTTTAAAAAAGGTTCGCGCGGATTTTGCAATGCGTTTTAGAAACACTTCCGAGCCCAAGCCCACCGTGAGATGGTGCCGCCGGGCGGGCGAGCCTTGGAAAAACCTCCCTCCTCCACCCACCTCGTCGTTCCCTCTGGATCAGGCCTGTGTCACCTCCATCACCTATTGCCAGCAAACAGCGACCTCTCTTCCGCGCCCGCCCACCCAACAAGGGCTGCCTGGGCGGCCAACAGACGGACGCGGGGGGGGGGGCTTAATGCGCTCGCGCGCTGAGGAAATGCTTCCTTGGGTATTACGCGCCAGGGCGCGCCCGCAGCACCGCCTACCGTCTTAGGGCCGCCCCCGCCGTCGAATCTCTCGCGTGACGCTGCCACCGGCAAGTTCTGCTGCTGGCAGGCGTCGGTCCGCCGACGAGGCTCGTCCTTTTCGCACACACCCGTCCCCTCACAGTGGGGCTGGCGCTCGCTCGCTCGCTGCGGTTTTGTGTGTCGCCATGGGCTGGCGGCCTCAGCCCTAAGATGGGAGAACGGGGGATGGAATAGGTGTCTTGGGGCCGCCTTTGCTTCCGGGTTCATAGTCGACATGGGAGGAAAGGTGCGCGAGTGGACGAAATGGAGATTAAGTATGGCCTCGAACGTGTGAGGTCCCCCCCTCAGGACGTGCACCTGAAGCACAGGTCAAAATTCCCACTCTTGGAAAGGCCTGTAGCATATTCCTCTTTTGAACAAAGCAGAAATAAATCATCCCTTAATAAAGGTTCCTGAGGATGGCTTAGGGAGAAACAGTCATTTCCCCACAAAACTGAAGAGATTTTGGGTGTTTTTCCACTTAGCACTAGAGTACCCATTAAGGGGTCCTTAATGGATAGGGGGGGGTGTTCCACTAGCACTAGAGTGGATGGGTACTCGGTCCTTAATGGGTACTCGGGGGTTCTTCCACTAGCACTAGAGTACCCATTAAGGACCCATGAAGGTCCCTTAATGGGAACTCTAGTGCTAAGTGGAAAAATACCCTTTAACCTCATCCATAGATGGACGAATCAAGAAAACAGGGAAGGCTCCTGCAATGTTAGCAGTTACACAGAAGAGGAAGTTTTTGGCAGGTATTTCCTCCATTTACAGCTACACCAAGTTCCTATTTTCCCACTATTACTGCAAAGGATAAATGAGTCACGCCCATCTTTCCATTTGACAATTCAATACATGGAAAATTGTGTGCAAGCATCATATAATGGAAAAGTGCAGTTTCCTGTTGTACAAGGCTGGGTTGGGTTGCATAAGTGCTTGAATGCACAGTTAAGAATGATCTTAATTCGTGCAAAAAAGAGGACATTTAGGGTGTTTTCCCACTGTCACTAAAAGTACCCATTAAGTACCCATTAATGGGTACATAATGGCATTTTTGTACCCATTAATGGATACTTAATGGGTACTTCTAGTGACAGTGAAAAAACACCCTTAGATGAGCCCATAAGATCCATGTGTACCATGGTGTATGTTAAAAGAGAAAATAAGTCAATCTTTAATATTTCAAATACTAGCTTTAAAAATGCATTTTTTAAAAAAGGTCAATGCATTTTCAAGTCAAATTCTTTCTTAGGGGAAACTTTTCCCTTCTCACTATCTTATGTGTTAGCTATTTCCAGCCTGGGTTACACCCACCCCTAAGGGTATGAATCAGGACATTTAGGGGTGCATGATGAAAGTGAATAATGGTGGAAATGACAGCAACTATATTGATGACAAACTTTTTGCTAATATTAAGGCTACAATTTATCAAAGGTAACTTGGGAACCACTGTATTACCTTGCTAATTTGTGAAATGAACACAACTGTTTGGTGGTTTGAACATTCCTTGCCACTGCCTTTCCAAAGACTTATCTTGCGTTTTCCAAATTAGCTGGCATATTAAATGTAGCACTTTTAACTATCAGCTTTTAGGGTTTAAAAGAGCTGGAATTTGATCACTCTGACCAGCCTTATTCCCCCTTTTTCCACGCACAAAGATCTGGATCTTCAAGATCTTGAAGATGGACACCTTTAATCAGGTCCACATGGGGCCCTTTCCCACTAGGGCCTAGAACCCTTCTAAGACCCCATTAGGAACCAGATTGGTACCTAACTGGCACCAACTGGGAAGGCCCTGTCCCCACCTGGACCCCATTGAAGGCCCTATCTCCAAGGCCCTATCCCCATAAGGGCAGGGGAAATCCAGATTGAATGGGTCCTTCAAGCCCCTGAATCTGGATTTTCTGAGGACCTGATTAAAGGTGCCTTCAAGATCTGGATCTCCAGGAGGACCCCATCTCAAAGATTCGAATCTTGAAGATCCAGATCGTTGACTGTGTGGGGGAAAAAGGGGGATGAAATCCACATTTAAGGGCCTGAAGGACCCATTAAATCCAGATTTCCCCTGCCCTCATGGGGATATGGCCTTGCAGATGGGCCTTCAATGGGGTCCAGGTGGGGGACAGAACCTTCCTGATTGGTACCAATCAGATACTAATTGGGTTCCTAATGGGGTTTTAGGAGAGTTCTAAGCCCTAAAGCCCATTTTACTTCACTCTCCAGGGGTCCACTTACTTCCCTTAATACAGATCTAAGATGATCCGGATATAAGGAATGGGTCCTTCAACTAATCCGGATTTAGTAGATCCAAATCTAAGGATGTACCCAATGCATCTCCATGGGCAGTGTAGCACCCAATAGCAATGGGTTCTAGGCGTTCTCACAGTGGAAACGCCAGAGCACCCATGTGGTGAATGCGAATCTACCCATGTGGGGCCTGCCTGTCACCTCATGATTTTGGCGGGGTGCCATGGAGGGGGTGCAAACTCAGTAGATGCTCTGGAGATTCTTCGAAGATCCTCCGGAGCAGTTCCGGAGAATCTTCGAAGATTGCGGCAAATTGCTCTGGAGATTCTTTGGAGCTTTGGACAAAGCTCCATAGAAATGGCATTGCTCTGATGGGTCATCTTTGAAGCCTATGTCATTCTCCAGAGTTTCCTTTGGAACTGTCTTCAGAGATTATGCACAGGCTTCGGAGACTCAGGTTTTGGGACAGTCCCCCCATGGGTGGCCCCCCTGTAGACCCCCCCCCCCAGAGCTGATTGCCTGATCACAGTGGAAACACACTCTGTATAATCTGGGTTTGTTGCCTGAAGACCCCATTGTAGACCCCTTTAATGGGGTCTACAGGAAATCTGGATTATAGATCCCGAAGGACCCATTTAATCTAGATTTCCCTAGAACAGTTGGAAACAAATGTGGCTCTAATGGGGTCTCCAGTGGAAATGGGGTCTTCCTGCTCTGAGCCTAATGGGTCCTTAACAGGTCCCTAATGGGTACTTAGTGCTAGTGGGGAAAAACCCTGGTTGTAAGTCAGTGATGGTTATCAGTGATGTTAAGATTTTTATTGTATAGTTCTTTTGTGTTCTTGCACCTCTTCTTAATCACCTGTAGTTGTTAGGTTCCTTCCATCCTTGTCTTTTATCATGTCCATTTTTGCATAAAATGCTGCCTTAATAGCTCCGATTTTCTTGAAGAGATCTTTTACCTTTCCTATTCTTTTCTTCTATTTCTTTGCATTGCTCAAAAGCAAAAGTAATATGAATTAAATAAACATATTTAATTTTTTAAGGAGCCATTGTCATAATTGTCAGTTCCTCATATATTTCACCTTTTCCTTATTCATTTTTTTAAAATTATGAGAAAAAAGTACAGCAGACTGTAGTAGCCAGATTTTATAGGTGACAAACTGCCTATTACAATTAGCCCAAGTGAGCCAATTTGGTTTAGTGGTTAAGGAGCCAGATTGTAATCTGGGAATACTGGGTTTGATTTTGCACTCCTCCGTGAAGCCAGCTGGGTGGCCTTGGGCTCATCACAGCTCTCTTCTGCTTGAATATGCCCAGAATTGGTGGGCCACTGCTGAACTAGATGGGCTGATCCAGCAAGGCTCTTCTTACGTTCTTATCACCCTGATTACGAGAAATAAAAGCTAGAGCTCAAAGGGAGCTAGAGTAATTAATACTAGGCAGCTTAACAAAGGAGGACAGAAGCAAAACCCATTGATTCAAGAGTATATTTGACAGAATAGACTAAGACACATGCAGCTGGCTAAGTTTCAGATAACTTGTTTGCTTTTATAGCAGCAAAGTACATTAGTAGTATTTTCAAATTATTACTGAAAACATTTAAAGATGGTTTGTAAACCATTTTGAGCTCTGCAGACAGGAGCATATATAAAACTAAAACACAAAGGCTTTGACTTGACAGCCAGGCAAAATGGACCTTCAAACCTCAGTCCAGTTTAACTGGAATTGGAGACATGTTAGCACAATGAGAATACTGTATGGATGCCCTTTGTTAAAATTTCATACAACTTCTACTCTTTCACCTTTTTCTGCTTTTTGTGTAACCACAAAGCTACATTTAGAGGAAGGAAAACTTGAGAAATTTCACCAAATGCATGCAGCTGAACACAATCACACTGATGAATTCTGTAAGAAAGATCACAAAGTTCTTTCCTAAATGATCTATTAGTTTATAAGTTGCTCAAATGCTCTGTAAACAGACTAATGCGATTGTGCAGATTAACCTGGTTTCCTTTAAAAGGTAAGAGCATTCTCTGCAAGTAGCTGTTTATTTTCAGCAATTTAACACCGGTGTGTATTACAGAAAGACGAATTATCTTATGCTGCAATCACAGAAGTCGCTTTCAGTTTTTAAAAAATTAAGATCGTATGATCAATTACTTAAGAAAAAAATCATTAGAAAGCAACTTCTATCAAAGTATTGTATTTTCAAATTTAACAAGGTTTCCAATAGATCAGCATATGATGCATGCAGTTGTTTCAAAAAGATGCACTTTAAAAAGATAAAGATGTATTTAGTTGATCTTAATTCCTTGTAACAGCATAAACATATCCATACAGTATTGTCACCTGCAATATGATTGTTGTTGGCTATAAACATCCATTTGAACAGCAGAATATGACTAAAAAACAGGAGTATGTTAGATAATTTAGAACAACAAATTTGTGGCAAATCCTGTTGCAACAGATTGGTGATCATGTTTCAAGCATGCCTTGAATTGCAGAACATCCATTCCTTTCAACTCCAGCCAAAAGCCTTCTCTACTCAATGCGTCTCTTTTTCACCTGTCCTTTCTCATCAAGAAAATTAATTCCACCGATAGGTACAATGGTTAAAACCTGCATTTGGATGCATACATTCTGTCTGCAGAATCAAGATATTTTAAGTTAAACATTTAATTTAATCTATAAAGGTAGTTTAATATGTCAGGATCATTCCTAACTGTAATTCTATGCTTTAATCTATAAACAAGGAATAACTTCAAGTGACAATGCACATAATGATATAAAATCCATGTACACAGTGAAAATGTATATTGTTTATTCACTGTCAGTAATTTATTTTACATAAGGCAATTATTAATGTTTGAAAACCTGCAACATATGTACAGAGAGCAATGTACAACTAAAAGATTTCACCTATTAGTAACAACCACTTAAAGATTATTCATTTCCTTTTAAGACCTTTAGAAATAATTTATTGCCGACACAACTAAGGCAAGGGGGAATTATTATTACTTTTCTTTTTTCTTTAAACAAAGTAGTAGACTCTTATTCCCTGGAAAGTTACAAAAGTTATACATATAAAACAATGTAAAGCCACAAGAATACCCCACATTTACAAAAAGCTAATACAAAACTTGGTTTCATTATAAGGATTTGTGAGTTGTTACAAAGTATACCTTTAGAAAAAAGTTTTATAGAATGCAAGGATGGAAAAGCAGTTTTAAATTATTTGCTTTCAAGTATAAGATAAAGAAAACTGCAAATGGCACTATTATAATGCTGTATGACCCTCACAAGTCTTGCCTCAGATTTGTATGTTATGGTACCTTCAAAGAAAACCTGTTAATAAAACCTGACCAATGACTATAACCACATACTGTACTTGGAAAAAAATGAGTGGCTTAAGCAATAATTTGGCACAACTGGATGGATGCAAGTATGGGTCCAACCAAGCCGCCCTGATTCTTGGGCTCAAGGAAAGCCTTTCCAGAGAATCAACCTTTTGGTTAAGCAACTCATGAAGCATCAGCTTTCCAACATACATCAGATCTGGGCTCTTCACAACTGCTCCAACATACTGACATTAACATTATAGAGACATGGAGCAGCACAGTCCAAGGTTGAATTCTCATCCATTATTCAGGTAAAAAGGGAGAAACCCCCTCCCTTTAATGTGGCTAGTAGAAAATAAGGCCAGAAGCTAACTTGAATATTTTGTGAAGATGAGTGAAGAATGAATTCTTTCTGAATTCTAAGGAATAGTTGGCATTCACTTTTCGTTTCAGATTCTCGCAAATTGAACATAATTAAGAGCAAACTGTGTTTATCTGAAATAACAACAAAAAATTCTAACATTAAAAACACCCCTGAATCTGAAGGAGGATTATATTTAATAGGCATTACTTCTGCTTCTTCTCTTTTCTTTTTTAAAGAAATGCTTCAGGAAAAAAAAGTGTTCTTGGAACACCATCCTCAATTTAAAACCTATACATCTGGAAAATGAGGCTCTACTAACATTTATATTTAGAATCTTTTTGACATTGGAAGCATATCCTCTCAGTAATCTTTGGGTTGTGTTTAGAGGGCTGACTAGGCCATTTGTATTCTCAAGTTGCTGTCACACAGTGTAGTATGCCACTCAGAATGCCAGCATAACTGGGACTGATCAACAAGGTTAAAAAAAAGAAAGAAAAGCAATTAGAAGAAGCTAGTCCTGAGCTTGAGGACGATGCCTGAATTATATGGCACAAATGCTATGCCATTGCCTATTCAAGATTCAGAATGCCACGTTTTCTGGTGTGAACACTGATTTTATATAATTACCCAAACAGGGCATAGCAACAGTGTTATAAAGCCATTTTAAGAGATGCTTTTCAATGACAAGATCTTACATATTTCAAATTTCTTTGAATGCCATTTTAAAAGCAGCTTTGAAATGACAACATGATGAATTGGTAGGCTAAGGGCTGTTCTTTCATCTTCTCCTCTCTGGCTACATCACGTCTTCCCCAAACTGCGAACAGAAAACAGCTATGAATAGATTTGAATGGAAAAGGTGCCAGGGAGGGAAGAATTAAAGCAGCTCTGATATTCAATTTTTCCATGTAATTGTGCTACCACATAGACACCTCCCCGCGAGGAGATGCAAGGCTACACAACCCATGAGGTTTAAGCCTTACCCTGACTAGTATAGGCAAAATTTAAAATTTGTCCTATCTATTCACTGTTGTATAAGATTCACTGTTTTAGAACAGAATACAAAATATTTATTCAAAATGTTAAAGATTTTGTATTTAAAAACAGATCCAATCAAATAGCTTTGGTTATTTGTTTCTTCCTACTATGATTCACTGGCTTATACTTGCAGGAAAATCTTAGTAAAATGTTAAGTACTGTGTTCATAGTTCTGAACTACTTAAGGAGACTGAGGCCTAGCAAAAAGCATTTTATTCCTCACCCTACCACCCCTGATAGAGTTGTCAGGCAAAGTGGCATCCATCTTAAGGCCACTGCAAGGAAAATGAATTAAGAGGCACTTTAGGCTAGAAGATTGTGCATCAAGTAACAGTGATTACTAATACTGGAATAGTTGTACTATGCCAGGTTGATCCTGTTCTGTTATAGCACTTAACCGGCACAAGTTCTTTAAGCATGCGGCAAACCAAATTGGTTTTCAAAAATATGGACTTTTGCTGATCGGCTTCTCTCCATGATAACAATGTTCCTTAGTATCTGAAGGCAGCCACAATGCACCAGGCATGAACTGTGCAACAAGAAGGAAAAAAAGAAATTCATGCTGCAGATCTCTGATGTTTACCAATTACAACACGTAATGTAGCAAAGTATTAGAAACAGCATTAAAGCATCCATTTTGTTTTGTAGATGTCCTTTTTAAGTTCAGCATAGGATTTAAGGTGATGTTTATATTTAGACTAGAAGTCCAGAGCAACAGAACTATGTGCACTTTTAACCAATACCTGAGAAATCAAAAGTGTCACAAGCTCCCTCAGAAATGAGATGAAAAAAGCAGTTAGATCAACAAACTACAGACTTTCAGAGGATGTGTGCTTATAAGTCTAAGTTACTGAGGTGTGCAGCAACTGAGCTAAAAGGTGGAATCTTTTTAAAATTCTACTTTTTCTTTGCAATACAGCATTTCTTTGAAGATCATTTAGTTGCTTTACTCTGAAATCAGTTTTGCCTTTTTGGCCACTAGCATAATGGCCACTACTGTTATCAACTACAGCTGGGTGCACTCTAAATGTTGTCACACTACTTTTAACAAAATGCATCTGACCTCTATAAACACTGTCACTGTTTAGCAGGAACAAATCTCTTCCTTGGCTTCCTTCATTATCCAAACCACAGTGTCTGAGCTAACAGAACAAAAAAACTAAAGAGCATTCTTAGACAATGGTTAATTCATAATAAATGAAAGAGGCTTCCAAGCTGAAAACAGCTGTGTGATTTTAGCTAGACTAGCTCTAAACTTAAACCACAAATTTCAAATGATGTCATCTGACAAGGATCAATTAAGACCAGAAGTCCTTTTTGCATGATTATTTTGAATAATACATTAAGTGGTAGTGGGCTTCAACTGTCTTACTTTCTGGTACCATTTGTGAGCACCCTCTATTGGCATGGGAGCAAATAAACGCATCTATCAACTTCAAATACCGCTTAATCTTCCGGCAAAATAGAACTATTCTCTGAACAGAACAACTGGTGATGGTGATTGAACCTGTAGTCCAAAGTTATATAAACCTTTCATATAGCCCTTTCACACGCCAAACCAGTTTAAACTAATCAAGTCTTTCAACCGTGAGTCTATATGTTAATAGATGTTACAAGAATACAAACTTTATCAGGCTGAAAAGGATGGAAGAGGTTAAAAGTTGAAGTTAGCTCTAAAAAACTGAGGTCTGTTAAGAAATCAGAACTATTTCAAGATGAAGGTAACATGGAAATATTAAAGCCTGAATTTCAAAGGAAATTGGCAATGACATGAACAGCAGCAGCTTTTACCCATACATGGAAGTCTGACAGGGACTCTGTTCCCCTAACTCCTGCTGTAAACTCCTAACACAAATCAAAGTCTCTTTTACACATTATTGTAGCATGAGCTGCTTGAGGTTGTCATGAAGGATGGTATCCTTGACATCACGGAATACCAGGCGGATATTTTCTGTATTAATTGCCGTGGTGAAATGGTGGTATAAGGGCTTCTGCTGCTGGTCCCGGCGTTTGGTACGAAAACAATCCACCAGGAATTTTTGGACGTCTGTTAAGTTGTGAGGATCTCCTTCAAACTCTGGGAAGTAGTCTTTGATACTGACTTTTTGCACTTTTTCCTCCAGTAAGTCTGTCTTGTTTAGGAAGAGAATGATGGAGACGTTGCTGAAAACCCGATTGTTGACTATTGTTTCAAAAATGTTCAGAGATTCTGTAAGGCGATTTGTCAGACGATCCTCCATAAGTACTTGGTCGAACTCACTTGATGAAACCAGGAACAGTATGGAAGTGACGCTATCAAAGCACTCAAACCAACGTTTTCGCTCTGACCTTTGGCCACCTACATCAACCATTTTGAAGGGAACATTTTTAATCTCAAAATCATACTCATGAATCCCTTTTGTGGGTCTTCGTGCTAGCAGAATATCTTGCTGGGAGGGAAGATAATCCTAAAAATAAAGTACATAGAAGTTTATAACGCCGCTGCATGTATTATAAAGAGCACTCCTAGCAGTGCCTTATTCATCCTTTATTATTTAAAAACTTCAGACTCATTTATTAGTGTAGAACACACATCCAAAGTAAAAATAAGAATTATGTATCTCTTTCATTTAAATGATTAAAATAGTTGGGTGAGCAGACATATCTTCTGAAAGGAGAAACTGAAAATTATAAGAGGAAGTGAACTATATGGTCTAGGTTCCTAGCTGCTGACACTTTGCAACATTAAGATTGCCAAGTTAATATGAATGACGTTATAACATATAATTAGAGAACTGACATGAGACAATGGGAGAAGTTTACACACAACAATCAGCTAATATCTTTTGTCAACCGCTATACAAGTGATATTCAAAATTGTAGTACAATTCATTTCCTCCTGTTCAATTTCTTCAAGAATGCAATACTTCTTTAAAAAACAAAAGACATTAAACTTACTTGTTCTCCAAGTTTATCCAAGTTCTCCAGAAAATATTTTACTGACTCTCCCTAAAACAAAGGAAGAGTACTGTTACAATTTCCATAGGTAACATCTGCATTCAAAAATCATGCAGAAATGGTCTATTGAGATACTTAATACACTTTCTTTAAAGTAAGCTTCATTGCAATATGTTGAACTATGCGTCGAAAAGGTGGTCGCAATCAAAATTAGGAACATGGTTGGCACTAATTGGTTTACAATGTGTCATGGAAACTTGGCAAGGGAAAATGCATTTTATTCAGGGTTTTTTGTTCATCACCTTTCATATAAAATCTCAGCAAGTGGGATCAAAAGAACCATACACACTGGGAATGCCTCAGTGAAGAGGTATGTCTTCAGTAAGGGCCTAAATATACGATTGTGGCAAGTATAAAATGCCAGGAAGGAGAATATTCTAAAGGACATGCACCACTGCAGAGAAGGTCTGAACATGGGGAGCTGAAAGATAACAGGAGGTCAGGAGTTAGTGGTATCTACAGTAGGATCTCCCAATAAGATCTTATAAGTATATAATGGAGAAGGCAATCTGTTCTGCACTTTGGTCCCAAATCATTTATGACAAATCATTTATGACAAAAGTGCGATAGAATACTAAATCTGATCTGGCAGCTATCTAGCAACCTGTGCTAACTGGTTAAGCACAGGTTAAGAATGTGTACAAGTATATGCCCCAGTTAGCAGCCAAGTAGCCACATTATGTACTAGTTGCAGATTATACAGCACAAACAAGGGAAGCCTTCTATAAAGTACAGTATGTTCCAATAAAACATGAAGTTAGACAAAAATGATGCTGTTCCTGTCCAGGAACTGGCATACAAGGTACACCAGTCAAAGCTGGCTTCCAGTGGCAATGATGGCTAGAGCAGCATCCCTAAATGACTATACCCTTTCTAAAACTGGGAGTTCTCCAATTACTAAACTCAAGAACCACCTGCCCACAAGGTTTCAGGTACGGTCAGGATTCAGTGTCAGTTTGTAAGCCCCCATCCAACCTATTACTGCATCGAGACGTGGTTTGGGACATGCACAGCCTCTCTTGATTCAGGCATTGTGGGGAAACAGAGCTGAATGTTATCAGCATAGTGATGCCAATACACTCCAAAACTCCAGGTAACTATTCACAGTAGCTTCATATAATAGATTTGGGAATAAAACAACACTATTAAGTACAAGTTTCTGTGTCAACTAAGAAGATACATATATAACAGCAAGAAATAATGCAAATTCAAGGAGGTACAACACAACTTACAATGGAGGAGGCTGGTATTCAAGTTCTATCACATCCACTATTGATCAGTGTTTTGTTTGACATTCTAGTTTTCTAAACAAATCGACTTTTCATGAAACCAGATTACTGTACTGCTCTAAAACAAGTTAGGATTCACATTCAGAAGAAGCTATTCTTTGACCCAACATTTCTCAAAAGTATTAATCAAGCATAAGTTGGTGGATGTGACGGTTTCAGGGGCCAGGCTGCAATGGGCAGTACTATTATTTCCCCTTGCAAGCCTCCTTGCAGGATGCATGGCTTGCTGCCCATGCAAAGCTCTTGCAAACCCTGTTTGCAAGCCATTTTGCAAGCTCAGGTTATAGGCCGCAAAAAGGGCGGGAAATCCTGTGCGGGTCCGGGTGCAATGAATGGCTGCAAGTGAAATTTGGAGGGAAAA
>MTQE01002208.1:26510947-26549913 GCA_014337955.1 Aspidoscelis marmoratus | reverse complement strand
CTCCTAGAGAGGGCAGGCACTTACTGGAACGCTGGGGATCGTGACAGTGGAGCTCCATAGAAAAGATTATAATGGGGTTATGAGTACTAGATCCAGTCATGCACAGATGACATATAAAACAGTGCAATGAGCTCTTAAAAGAAAAACAGAAGTGGTTCTTCAATTCAGGATTCAGGCCAATTCTTCCAAACAGGAATTTAGACTGCACCATAATCTCATTCCTGAGTATGCTCTGCTGATCTTTTGCTTTGCTCCTAGATTCTCTTTTTACAGTTTTTGTACTTTATGTGGATTCTTTCAAACAGAACAATTTTATTTAACAAAAACTCTCAAAAGAAGACAACCTACAAAACCCAAGGATGAAGAAGGAACAATACTAATATTATTTCTTCCCCTTACTTATATTAACTATCATCACCTTTGTTTAATAGTAGAGGGATAAATAGAAAAGTAAGAGTTACAGTACTTAGTGGTCAAATCCAGCTCTGTCAATCCCTTTTGGACAAAATGATCTTTACTTATTCCCCCCATCCCTTATAAAGTACTCATCACTACCATTCATGGTGTTCTGGAGGTTGTCCAGCCTTCTAGCGGAGACAGAAGAAAAATAAGAAGATGCAAGGCAAAACCCGTCTTTCAACAGACAAGAGTTCTGCACCTAACCCTGGTAGCTCTTATCCTAAGTGTTCCTGCTTGTTTATTGTTTACTGCCACAGAGCAGTAACTTTGCACTGGTATAAACTGTTTCTTGAGATTTTAAAGTGGAGTACAAGTTTTTAATCAGATAATTGAAGAGTATCAGGATAACACCTATGCATTTGATTCAACTACAGGAACTCAGGACTCAGAGTTCGTAATAATAGTATGTAATACAAGTTATGAACAGCAGCATTCAGAAAAATAACAGCATTGGTTTCTTGTTAAATTTTATGTACAACAGATCTGAAACAAGAGTTAAGGCTCTTTTACTGTCTCTTTCAGAGATGGCTTTCCTCTCCTCTATTTCATTTTACGTACATGAAAATAGTATAAGCAGTTACTGTCACTGTGAATGAGTTCTTGCACAAATCTGTCATTGCACAATCCTTTGGCCCCATCTCAGTTTTCTCTCCATAACCATCTATGTATAAAATAATAGACTGCTATTTCAGGATAACACTTGCATCATGCATCAGTAATAAAATACTAGTTCACAGATCTCTAGAACAGTAGTACCAAGGATGAGATATGGAAAATACTGGTGGGCTGCTAGTTTTGAAATCAGTCTGTGGAAGAAAGCAAAATAAAATAAAATGTAAGTACAAATGGGCGGAGGGGGAGGCCTAGATGCAGCAGGGTCAACAAATGCAACTAGGAGGTGGATATATCAGATGATTTGCATTGCAACCTTCAGCAGCATCGAAGTTTCCAAGCTGTCCTTGCTACTTTAGCAACCCCTTCCTGCTGGAGCAAGAGACTCAGCAGCACAGATGCCAGAAACTTTCTTCCTACATGCAAAACAGATAGTTCTACCAAAGGATGCTGACATGGGCAGATGACTGCTTGGGAATGTCAGGTGGTGTAGTCTATACTAGGAATATTTTTTAAAAGACCATGAAAATCACTCCTGCCAAGAAGAGTACAGATCCAGGTTAAGGGAAATACCCAATGTGTTTCCATGGGTGGTCTAGCAGTCTTGACTTTGGGGCACCCCCCCTCCAATGGATGCCTCCCCCCAAGCCTCCTCTAGGCCTCATGGAAACAGGCTCCATACAATCCGGATTTTCAGGCTGAAGACCGCATTGTAGACCCCTTTAATGGGGTCTACACGAAATCCAGATTATAGGTCCTGAAGGACCCATTATGATCCAGATTTCCCTAGCTGTGGTGGAAACAAATGTGTCCCTAATGGGGTGTGTGGTGCAAATGGGGTCATCCAGCTCTCAGCCCAATGGGTCTTTAATGGGTGCTAAAATGGGTACTTAGTGACAATGGAAAAACACGCCCAATCTCTTTCCCTTCAATTCTACCCCATGCTTACTTTGGAAAGATCTTAATAGCAAGGTTGAAAGTTATAGTCTTCCCTTCTCTTCATGTGTAGATGCCTTCTTTCTCCTCTCTCTCTACTCTTGCATTCATGTAGGTTGCACACCCACAAACAAAATCCTCCCCTTTTGCCACACTGAACACCTATCTCTGGCACTAAATTAATGATCCCTCCTGTAGTCACCTGTCCTTCATACTTCTGCCTCTTCACTGGCTTATCCTGCGAAACTTAGTCAGAGGGCAGGCCCTCCCAGACAACCAAGATCTAAGTAGATAACCAAAGGCAATCACTCAAAAGTAATACACTACCGTTTGTTAAATCTCATTGGAACTTATGAAGAGGAAGAATACAGCCACACAGCAATTCATTTGAGGTCACAAGGAACTCTGTGGTGAAAAAGGGAGCCATGTTGAGGTTTCTCACGACCAAGGATGTCACTAAATGCTGGATTTTCCAACCACACGCGAACCATGTTCTATTAATACTAAAGAAAAAAGAAAACCCTTTTCCAAGCCTACATATGATTGTGTCTAAAACATCTGTGTAACTTCCTCAAAACAGACATTACCTGTTATCCAATTAATTTATATTTTTAAATGCAACTTCCTCCTTTCATAAAATACTGTAGCACCAGGTGGTTCACAATTTAAAAAGAAAGTAAAAGCAGTGCAGTAAGACCTGGTACTGATGGATGCAGAGAGCACAATTTCAATATAATGTGATTTACTAACTGAGACCCAGTCCCATGTGTACCATTTCTGTAACCACAGTAACTGTTTTTGTTTTCACATCACCAAGGACAGAGATCAGAAAAGAAGACCAAAGCATGCTGGGAACATCTTTCTCATGCAGAAGTCATTTTCCTACTGTTCTTTTGCATTTGGTCCCTATTAGAGAGGGATTAGGGATGTGCACGAATTATCTGTGCATTCTGGTTGTACTGGAACGCCTGTATTTACCTCCTGGGAGCCTACTCACGGGTCCAGAGGGCCCTACAAGAGACCCAGGGCAGCGGTGGTGGCACAGAGAAGGCACTGCGGATGGCGAGGGGGTGGGGGTGGGAAAGGAGGGGTGGGGAATTCGTTCTGGACACGGATATTCTATAGAATATCCATGCTCAGATATGAATACCCCCACATTTGTGGGGGGGAGGTGTATTCAGCCAGAGCTGAATTTTCCCACATACTATTCAACTCAAATAGAATGTGGAAAAATGACTCCATGCACACTCCTAATAGGGATCGTTGGCACTTCAAAAGCTATGGAAGCAGAGCACTTTGCTTGGCACAGCTTCTTCCCTGCTCACAAGAGAGCACCACCCTCAACGTATCAGTGTTTGCTTTCATTCAGGGCTAAAAGGCCACAACCAGATTTCACTATCTGACCCAAGAAACTAATTATGGCAGTTAGTAAAAGTGAAACAAATACTTGGGAATGTTATCATTGCTATTGCATTCCAAAACAAGGACTCTCAAATGTCATGCTAATATACTGTGGATATGAGTATTCTTTAAACAAGATTTAAGTGCAATCCTGACCATTTCTATGCAACATGAACTCCCACTGTGCTGGGTGTTTTTTAAAAAAAATAAGCGAGGCTTGTTTTGCAACTTTACATAGAGATTTTTCCTGTTTCCCAGTTGTCTTAGAGAACTAACTTCAATTTAATATATACTGAGTCACCAATTTTACACACTGATTTGTCTGATAATGGGGTTCTGCTTGAAATCTAAAAGTGATTGCAGTGTGGCTGTTCAAATTGCTGTTTAGATTACAGTATTTATGAAAAGTGGGTATGGAACATTAAGGTTTACAGTGCCAAAATCATGTCAAACCTGTGTTGCAAAGTGCCTAAAATGAAGCAAGCAAGCAAGCAACCAGGTAGGCAGGCATGAATTTTGTTGCCCCTTAAAATTACACTCACAATTCTACTGGGATAGAGAAGGATTTTCATTGCCTTCCTCCTTCCCAGCCTCAAATCATGTTCAAATAAGAGGAGGAGTAGGAGAAGTTGGCCTTTCTACCCCATTTAAGGGGATTCAAAGCAGCTGACAAAGCTTTCTATTCTTCTCCCCAAACAGAACACCTTGTGAGGTGGGATGAGGTTGTGAGAGCTCAGAAGAGAGCTGTGACTAGCCCAACATCACCAAGCTGGCTTCATGGAGGACAGCAGAATCAAACCCTGTATTCCCAAATAAGACTCTGGCTCTCTAACTGCTAGACCAAAATGGCAGTACAGCGCAACCACTGCTCAACGTCTTTGGAAAAAGCCTTCTCTGAAACTTAATTTTGAATCAAAAAGACTTTTGGCACAGTTATTAGCATTTAGCTGTTCCAATTAGGTTACAAGTACAAAAATTCTGCCACACTTTCCCGCTAAAGAGATACATGACTTTCTGTAGTTAAAATGGCAAACTTGTCTTACAACGTATTTCAATCTTTGTGTGGACAAAGATAAAAATGGCCTATTATTTGCTTAGCCTCAGCCAAGGGCTCTGAATGTTTGCAGAACATCTGCTCTCTTGCTGAATTCTTCACCACCAAACATAGATTTCTTTCCAAATGAGTAATATGTAGGAGCTCAGTATGGAATACAGTGATTCATAATCACCAACTATTTCCTTTTTAGAGGCTACATTTTGATAGTATGTAGTCTTCATCACAACCTTCTAAGCAACTGAAAGTTTAGATAAATATTTTAGTATAGTTAAGTGCTTGTTTATGGGGAGTTTTTAGAAAGTAAATACTAACTCTTTATCTTGGATGGCACATCTGTAGAAAAGCCAACATTTTCACTTTAAATGTTAGACATTCATACATGTGTAGTCTGTTTCCATGTGGGTCAGACATGTGTTAAAACCGGTTAGAGAAACAGGTTTGGTTTTGGTTAATAACACAATTACAATGACTCTCCACACACTATAAACCACCTATGGGAAAGGCAGTAAGGTCTGTGAAAAAGATAAATATGAAATAGGTCTCAAAGGCTTCTAAGAAATGTCTACTTACAAGAGGAGAAAGTTAGTCGTTCCATCACAGGACTACAGGACAAAGATCAGATGGCACTGAAGGGCCTCAACATCTGCCTTCTAGTAGACCAGCAATGCTTGAATCCCACCTTACCCGACACCCCCACTCTCTCCCACAATGGCAATGGCACTATATGGCCAGCAACACTGGGATCTCTCCTCTGTTATCCAAGCAGCCATTCCACCACTGAGCTACAGGGAAAAAAAACTGTAGCATCTTTCCATCTGCCTGACAGCAGAACAGCAATGTCAGAATTCCTCTTCGCCCATCATTCAAGCAGCAGGTCCATCATATGGCTGCAGAAGGGAGATAATGTAGCATTTTAGGACCTCTCCATCTACATTACTAACACGATTACCTCATCATTAAGTTAGCTCCCAGTCCACTTTCTTCATGTAATGTATTTTTAGATTGTAAGCCTGACTGCAGGGATTTGTCCAATATTATATACAGTCCTAAACTATGTTAGTTTAAAACAAAAGCACTACACTGATGAGAAAAATAATTCCATCAAATATAGCCTAATCAAATACTAAACATAACAGGTGGTTTTGCTGTTCCTCCCAACTATGTAGAAAGCCATCTAAGTCCATGTATTATGAAACTAGAAACCTTGCTCCCATATGACTAGGAGCATAACTGCTATCCAGAGTTGACAAGTAATCTAGCAGGGGAGACCTGACTTTATTTATTGTAAACCAAACAACCAATGGAATATGTGCTTTTGGATTTTATGAAAATGCTGCTCCTCCTCCTCCTCAGGGTAGATAAAAATAGATGGTTTTTACAATCTAAATCAGACTCTTTTTTTCTTTAAATCAGATCTTTTCAAATTATGTTCTATGAACATATGATAAAAGCAGTTTAACCTGGTCAATGTCAAAGATCTGCATGTTTTCTTTCCAACCCCTGCCCTATCACTGCCTTCATATTTATATATGAAAAACTATACTGGACTTTTTTTTTGAAACACAGCCCCTGCTATTATAGCCCTCTCTGTGGATGAAGCTGCAGTGCCTTTGCAATTGGTGTGCATGTCTGTAGCATTTATCTGTAAACACACTGACAGAGGGATTGGGGGATCAAAGGATGACCAAGTTTCATCTATGAGATTAACCTGCACTCAGCACTGGTGATCCACCAAAAGGCCAATGAAACTGAATACTTCCTCAGAGCTTCTGATGCACAGTTTGAATAAGCTTTCCTGTCTCTTGATTCTATGGTTCAAAGCTGTTTAAACTGTCTGTAAAATTACAGACAAGAACAGATATCATCATTTTAATGATTCCAGTTACTGACAGACAGATAAAGCTGAGAGTTAAAAAGGAAACAATACCACTAAAAGGCTCAAAGAAGCACAACGTATTTCATTTTGTGATCTGGTATGGGTTGGACATTTAAATGGTCAAAAAATATTTAGCCTAAAA
The DNA here is from genome assembly GCA_014337955.1 of Aspidoscelis marmoratus. Classification (NCBI taxonomy): domain Eukaryota; kingdom Metazoa; phylum Chordata; class Lepidosauria; order Squamata; family Teiidae; genus Aspidoscelis; species Aspidoscelis marmoratus. The sequence goes on along the minus strand of MTQE01002208.1, from coordinate 26,543,430 downwards.
ATAATTCCCCTTTTCATACACACACCCCACCATATTTATCGGCATGAATACAACCAATGTAAACACTTTTCAGGAATTGTTTGCCTGAACTTAGTTTATAGATTTATCTTATGCTTTATTATTACTGCCTTTCAGTAATGCTCACTATTCTCAATCAGAGGGCTCTTTTATAAGGCTACAAGATTTTTAAAGAGCCATATTTTCTTTCCTCCTGCACATGTGGGTAGATTGCACTTTAGGCCACTCAGCTCATCCATTGTCCACCTTCTTCCTCTTCCAATTCAGTTGGGAAAGATCCAAGTCAAGATCTGCCTGATTCTTCCAACAACCAACGCAAACTGTGTCTCCAGTGTGATAAAGAGAAGAGAGAAGACAAAAGTCAGGCTGGTAAGCAGACAAAAATCTAGGAGGTATACCAAGCCCCAGAAAACTTTCCCATGTTGGCCTAACTAGCATGTAAGGAAAATAGTACCATTCCAAGCCATCTGAACAAACTCTTCACCTGACTACAGTGTTAATGTTCTGTGCTCCATACTTGTCTACCCTGTTGAACTGAGCTTAGTAGCAAACTGGCAACCAGTCCAATTTACTGACTTGAGAAACCTGGCATACAGTACCTCTTCCATCTGAAGTCAACCAACTCACTGGTCTGCATCTGAACTGCCCGATCTGACTCATGTGGGACAGAGAAGTGGAGAGACATCTTGTTCTTAATGGAGTTGTCCTACAGTGGAAGGAAAAGGTGATTGGACTGGGGATAGTCCTGGATTCATGGTTGTTGCTAGAGTCTCAGGTGGCAACCAAGCATGCCTTCCTCCAACTCGGGCTCATTCACCAACTATAATCCTTCCTAGCTAGCTTGGCCACAGTGATCCATGCTCTTGAAACCTCAAGACTGATGGCACCGCACCCCAATTGCCTGATAACCTCTCCCTGCAGCATCGTATAGTTACTGAAAAGCACAGGGGTTAAGAATGACTTTCCTGGGATAAGATCAACCCCTGAAACACCCCACAGGATAACTCCCAGGGGAGACAGAGTGCCTCCAATTCCCAGTTTTCAAAACTTTTCCAGGAGCATACCATACCATACCATACCATACCATACCATACCATACCATACCATACCATACCATACCATACCATACCATACCATACCATACCATACCATACCATACCATACCATTCCATTTTTATTTATATACCACCGTTCCAAAAGTAAATTTTGCCCAAGGCGGTTTACAACAAATGGAAAAACAACAATGCAAATACAATCATTCCATCAGAGAAATAAGTCAAATAAATATAATCAACAACAATCAAAGACATTTTTTTTCCCAAGGCAGTTTACTTGTCAAAAATACATTGTATGTTATAACAAGTAATACATTATATAATAATAAAAAGAAAAAAACTTATAAAGCAGGTGGAACAGCCGCCTACAGAGTTTCCCTCCCCTTGTCCCTGGCAGCGTTGGGGCAGGTTGGTGCTGAGTTTTTGTGACTCTCGCACAGGTGCGACAGTCAAGTGCTGAGTCTCCCTCCCCTCGTCCATTGCGGCGTTAGAGCAGGCTGGTGCGGAGTTTTTGTAGCTCTTGCACAGGTGCAACAGCTGAGCGCTGAGTCTCCCTCCCCTCATCCATTACGGCGCTGGGGCAGGATGGTGCCAAATTTTTGTAGCTCTTGCACAGATGTGACGGTCCAACACAGAGTCTCCCTCCCCTCGTCCATTGCAGTGCTGGGGCAGGGTGGTGCCGAGTTTTTGTAGCTCTCACAAAATGGAACCAAGAGATCAAGGAGAATCATCAGGGTAGCACTGACCCTGTCCCTCTCTCATTGAAGGTCATCAGTCAGGGCAACCAAGGCAGTTTTAGTACCATGATCAGGCCTGAAGCCAGACTTTCTTTCAGAGCCTACAAAACAGTCCATTCATCCAAAGTGTTGTTAACTACTCCCAAGACCCATGTAGTTAAGCCCCTCCAGCTTGCATTTATCTGCCAAGATGAGCTAGGATTCAGGAAGGATGCTTTTTTTTTTCATGGGTATTGCATGTGAACTTTATTTTTTTTTTCCAAATTTATTTTAATAATAAGTCTATCCAATTAAAGAGTTTGTACATTTACACTTTTCAATCCACCCTCCCCTTCTACCATCCCCAGACATGGATGAGTTTGTTAAAATATAATTTTACTTTACAATTCTCAAGACATGAGCTTCATCGGGTATATTGATGTTATTATTGCTTTGTGCAGCCCAATACAAGGAATCCAAACTTTCTTCCACAATTCTTGTTGTCCTTCTCCCAACATCTTATTTTTAAGATAGTCACAAATTCATTCATTGCAATACCTCAAAGTTGTGCATAACATTCTCTTATATTCAATGCTTGTGCTTGCTTCCATTGTTTAGCTATTATTATATTTGTTGCATGAATCATGAAATGCAGGAGAGTTTTAAGGTCAGATGAAGTTTGAATTGTATTAAGGTTTTGCAAAAGATAGATCTCTGGATCTAAAGACAGGGACGTACCAGTTATTGTTGCTATTTCTTGTTACACTGACCTTCTAAATATGTAATTATGTGATTGACCTATCCACATTTTCAGACCCCAACTAACTGAAACTGATCCATAATAATGAGACCAGAGAGGTCTCTGGACACTTCCATCAGGCTATTCTTAATGTTGGTGTCCAATTCCATGTGGATCTGGGTGTGATTTTATCCTCAATGTGCTTTACAAATTTCACGTAACAGACCTCCAATGGCAACAACACCTCTTTCTTCTGATTTGATGTCAGGCTCCTGGCCCAGAAAAGCTGTGCTGGTCTGCTACTTAAGGATGTAAGAGTAGAGGAGAAATAGTTCTTTTTTTGCCAACATCACAACCTCGTGGTAATCAAAGTCATGTGGTCTAACCTTTATTCAAGTCAGATTCATAATGGAACTTGCACTACCTGGGTCAACAATAGCACCAACCTTCTGCTCAAGAAACATCTGGGGGCTTTTTACTTTCTACTGGAACATTAAAGGCACTTGGAAGTGGTTATGTCAATGGCTTTACTCATTTCACAGTTCCACAAACAGACTTGCTTTTGCTACCAAAGAAAACAGTGACAACAGTCTCTTCAAGAGTAAGGCTGGTGCACCATGTAACCAAAGTGCTGCCCTGTTGCTTTTTCCCTCCAAAAAAACAAAACATTTATATCAAAGCTTGGCCACAACTCCTAACACCAGTCACAACACAAATGGAGCAATCTACAGTTTCAGGTTCTACCAATTCTGGTAATGTCTCTGTCAGCAGTGATATAATGACCAAATCCAGGCCTCTTCAAGCTGCAGGGAATGGGAAGGGCATATATGGATTTCATTTGTAACATGTTCAGACAAAATGCAAATTAAGTGATATTTACAACAAATGAACAAAGGTAGCATCTACCTTTGCTGCTTTATATTTACAAGGCTTTAAGCCCATCTTTCAGGGTTAAATGGTTTTACTACACAATATTGATAAAGTTTTTTGATTATATTTTTTGAGTAAACTGATCCTAAACTATTTAGGGCTCTAAATTATAAAGGGACCTAATACGATTCAGATAACAGGGAGGTTGCATGATCTAAAGATCTTCCCTTCAAGAAATGACTCCATTTCATTCCAGATAACATGTTTGGGCTAATTTCTGCCCTGGGACCATTTAGTAAAGCGTGGAATATAAACAAAGAAACAAATAAATTTTTAAAAGCAGTTAAAAGCAGCACTTTAGACTAGAATGTCACTAGGGTATGAGTAACAAACACCTGCTCCTTCCCAGACTGTGTTGCAAGCTAAGTGCCAACTGTAGCTGATAAAAGGAACTCCTACTGCTCTTTTCAGGTAGTCCCAAAGCTTGATTCTTCGGAAAGAAAGCCATCTCAACAAGGGGCAGATACAAACTATCCGGATTGGCTGTTATCAATATATTAAGCATCACCGTCATTTTTTCATTATCCTTCTCATAACCCCTCATCCATCTCAAACCTGCTAGTTAGGTCAAGCTTTCTATAGCTTTTCCAGGATACACGGAAAGAAAGTAATTTTGTATGTCATTTGCACATTGGACAAGCTGATAAGAAACAATTCTGTATGTCATCTGCACACTAAAGGTCAAACCTTTGGATGGCTTCTGGCACTAGTTCCATACAGATATCAAATAGCTAACTCAAACTTCATTAACTTGGTACCCTCCGGTTATGCAGGACAATATCTGATTTCACACTCAGATACCACAGCACATCTTAAGGGTAGCTGTCACAGATTAAAGAGAAGAACAGAAGTTATTATCTTCTGAGTCCAACCCTCCAGGAGGAGCCTCCAGGCCAATTCAGCAAGATAGCTTTAAATGAAACTAACAATGACTCTGAAAGCTGCTATGAGGTCTCTTTTAGAAATTCACTAGCACACCTCAAGAAACCAGGAGGCCTGATGCATCTTTTAAAGCAGTAAACAATAAACAACTCTGTTTACAACTTTAATATCAAGACTAAGTATAGAGAATAAAAATACTCTGCTGGCATCAACAGTGAATCTAAGAGGCCCGGCACTCAACAGAACTCTTCAACAGTAACTATCAAAACAGACCTGTGCTCACATTCCAGAAATGAGCAAAGCTTATGCATAATGCTTGCTGAAACAATACAGATACTGAAAATAATCTCCAACACCTCTTGAAAGTCCAGAATTATTTCCTGTTACAATGGTAACACTCATCACTTCTGAAGTCAATGTTCAGTTCAACCTGAATCCTATACACTTTAAAAAAATAAAAAAATTGCATTTTAAAAGTCTCATTCTTAAAACTAGAAAATACTTCCAAATTCATTTTAGGGAAAGAATCTCTTTCTGTTGCAAAGGTTAAGGTTGACTTAAGGTCTAATGATTCATTACTAAGGAAGTAACATTTAGCTTCTCCATCTACATATCATTCTTTAATCATTCAATGCGGTCCAAATCCACATACACATTATTTAGTTCTCTGTTGCTATAATGAGTGCATGACATTCCAAGCTGCTCCTGACAAAACCCTGGTGGACTTACCAGGGAGATGTCCACATTCCATCTGGAAGAGACTGCACTTCCTCTAAGGGACCAGATTCACAACTTGGGGATGTTCACTAGTCCAACTCTGGCACATTAAACCACTTTCACCGTCCAGAGCCTCAGTCCTATAATCCTGTTTCCTGACCTAAAGTCCAAATAATTTTAAAATATTCCTCAATTTTTTATTCTTGCTAGAGTTTTGCCTTAGGTGACAATCCAGATCAGGGTTGCAAGAGTGCTAATGGGGACTGGGAATTTTGATCACATCCTTTGTCAATTACAATGGGTCCCAGTTCATTTCTGGGCCCAATTTAAACTGCTTTTTTTAACCTTGAAAGCTCTAAACAGTTTAGGATCAAGCTACCTAAGACCAAACAGGAGAAAAGGTAACTGCATCTTGGGAGGGTAATTTGAAGGGATAAATGCTATGAGTGGTGAATTTGTAGGATGGAAGTTGTGTGTTGGAGAGGAGGGTTTGGACACTTGGTATTTGCATTTATTGGTTTTATACTATCCTTCATTGAAGTCTTAAGGTGAACAATAAGCAGACAGAACAGATTAATAAATGATTAAAAGAGAAAAGAAATAAAATAGAAGAAATTTGGAAGAAAAAATTAACATAGGAGCAAAATCAAATTAAAAGTGTTGCCATAGGATTTAAGTCCTAACTAAAGGAAAATATCCCTTATTTAAGTCCTAACTAAAGGAAAATATCCCTTAGTTAGGACCCATATCCTCTTGCACCAAGGATACTCCTCCACAGGTGGTGGTAGAGATTCTTATAGTGGGTGATTTGATTATTATAAATCTGGACAGACAGGCTTGTTATGCGTGTTTTGATCATGTGGGGACTTGCCTGCCAAGTGCAAAGGTTGCAGGTATCACACAGCATCTAGAAATAATAGTACGCAATGCTGGAGTAGAACCAGTTCTTGAGGTGCATGTTGGCACCAATGAAGGAATGTCCTAAAAAACAAATTCAGGTGAGGTAGAAGATTGAATCCCAGGGAATCCAAAGCTGCATACTCAGAAATACTATCTGTTCCACATACAAAGTCAGCTAAGCAAGCGGTGCTCAGAAGCTAGAGAAAATAGAAAACAGTAATAAACACTTTTCAGAGTCAAGGGAAGCAAATGATCTAAAAGTAGGAGTAAGCATGAGATAGCAAAGTTTGCTGATAATAGCAAATTGTTCATTGTAGTGAAAACTGAAGGATTGTGTAGAGCTTCAGAGGGGTCTCTTGGCATTGAGGGATCCGGAGTACAGCCAGGATTGGGCAAGAAATTGGAACATGAGTTTTAAGTGTTAGTAAGTGCATGGTGATGCACACCAGGGCAACCCCCTCCCAAATTTCACCTGTAAATTGATGGGGTGTGAGCTTTCTTTTGACAGTCCAGGAAAAAGGATCATGAGGTTCTGGTGGATAGCTTAATGAAAGTATCAACTCAATGCCCAGCAGAAGTGGAAAAACCAAATTCAATGTTAGGGATAATTAGGAAGGGAACAGGAAATAAATCTTTAAGTATCACTCTGTTTCTTTATAAATCTATGGTGAAGCAACATTTGGAATATTATGTACACTACACTTCAAAAAGGATATTGGGGAAGTGCAAAAATGCAAAGAAAGGCAACCAGTGGGATCAAGGGAATGGAACACCTCTCCTTCAACGTCTAAAGTGCAAGTGCTTTGACAAGTGGCGTTTAAGAAGGGGTCTACCTAAAGTTTATAAAATCATGCCTGGTGTGAAAAAGATTGACAGAAAATATCTTTTCTCTGTCATATAACACTAGAACCAGAGGTCACTCTATGAAGTCATTATGCGGGAAGTTAGTTCAGACAAGAGGAAGTATTTTTCACCCAGTAAACCATTGTTCTGCAGAATGGCTTTAAGAAAGGACTAGACAAATTCATGAAGGACAGGCGTATCAGTGGCTAACAGAATCAATGTTTAGGTACTATCTCTGTGTTGGACCATTCCCAGTGGTTTCCTTGACAGAGACCATCTAGTCACACTGATCTTTGCTCTTTTGACTTTGTTGGACTTCGTAGTGCATTCTATGAGGGGCTTCTCTTGAAGATATTTTTGAAACTGGAATTAGTACAAACCACTGTGGCTAGACCATTAGCAAGAGTTTCAGGTTGGGCTCATGTCAGATAAATCCTCAAAAATCTGCACTGGTTACTTGAACACTTTGCAAGTCAATTCAAGGCAACCTTTGTCTCAGATATCTGAAGGAATATTTCCTCCTAACCAGATCCTCCTGGTCGTTCCACTATGTACTGGAGTTGACAACACCAATGGCTGGGTGGTGGTCCTTCTCCACACAGGCCTTCCTCCAAGAAATACATCAAGCTCCAATCCTAAGTATCATTTTATACATGTTAAATTGATTTTTACTAAGTATACTAGTTTCACAATTTTCACTGCCAAAACAGTATGGTGTGGATTCCCACTTCATTACAGTCTCTTTTTATTACAGAGACACATTATAGTAATGGTTTTTAATTTTTTAAACAAAATCCTTCCAAAAGTCAAATAAGTGGATTGTTTAAAAAGGTAGTTACAGTATATTCTGGCGTATAAGACTACTTTTTAACCCAGGATAATCTTCTCAAATGTCAGGGGTCGTCTTATATGCCAGAATATACGGTAAATAGTATAAGTTGCAGACTTCTGATCCATTTTTCATGCCTTTTCACCACTGGCTGCTTTCTGAAAACATGATATTTTATCTGTATGGCATGCATTTCCTGCATGCGTTGTAAAAACAGTTAAGCAACTTATTCATGTCCCAATAGAAACCAACTTCTATAAGAACTAGGAAGGAACTTCTGCAAAAGTGTAAATACAGCCAGTTGCAATTTCTTAGGGGTAAAAAGATCTGAAACTTGAAATTAACATTTTTTAATACACAACATTTGAATTACATTCTTTATTATGAAACATTATTTGTACGTTTGTGAATGCATGTAATTCAAGTAAAACTATTTAAAATCAAAATACTATAAACTGAAGCTACAAAATAAGATACTAGCTAATCCAAATTTATGACTGCAGTAGACAGTGTTGAACTTAAGACTTTTAAGGAAGACAAGGCTCAAATTAACAGTATAATCTTCGGTCAAGATAGGCATTTTCTTCTTCACATTGTGTAACAGTAAAAAGAAAATCCTAGTGACCTTAGAGGAAAAATTTAGGAACTATAGAATGTGATGCTCAAACTAAACCATCACTAAAAAGAAAGTTGATAAATCATATTTCTTTTTCAGTGATGTTACAAATCAGAAAAAACTCCAGTGTATAAAGTTAAATACATTTTAATACTCTGCTTTTAATACCTGGCTGTTGTTATTTACAAAGTTTACATATAATTTCACTTTACAGGAAAGCATTATTGTGCCTTAATATTAGTGTCATTAATACAGAAATATGATAGCATAAATAACATCACACAATGAGGTTAAATGAATATATTTATTGAACCAGTCTTTTAGAAATTTGTTTTCAGGTAGAGTAGTACGGTCTTCAGTGGAGATTGTAGCAAGATAAGGTTTCAAAGTGTCATATAGTGTTTCATACTATATGACCGTATAAGAATAAATTAATTCATAACCATGTCCCATAATATGTCATCCCATTTTTACTTGCTCATTTTTCCAAAGCTCTTTGGGTACCTAGCTATAACAACTCTGGAAGCATTAAGCATTAATTTAACTAGCTTTTATGTGTTATATTAGTATTTTTATTTTTGAACAAAGATAACAAATGTAACTCCAAAGAAGCCATTTTTTCACAGGACCACCAAGAATTTAAGTAGCACATAGGCAAACCAGCAGTTGGGAGACCTCTATTTAGTTATATAAGATAGTATGGTAGGGATTCTGTACCAGAGATATAGATGTTTTATTTCTTTATATTTAGCTGTGATACAGCCTTGCTAAATTCAGTTATGATTTGCTTCCATTTCAGATTTGAGAATTTAACCTGCAGATCAGTTTCCTAAGCAGTTTCTAGTCCTTGCAGAAAGCTTCTACTGAATTGTAATAGTTCCCTTTATACAAATTGACAAAACAAACATACTTTCAGGTTGATATTGCCAAATGACTTATTTTTTAAAGACAACGAAGCTTAATGTTTTAAATAACCCACAAAACTTTCTTCTGTGCACTGTGCTACATTTGTAGTTTAACTTCTTTTGAAGGAGCTCAAGAAATACATGATTCACTCTCTTCCTCATTTTATCCTTGAAAACAATCTGACATTGTGCTAATTGTTGCCATTCAACCTATGTCACTCAGTCTGACAGGAGAACTGAATTCTGGAAACCAAGGGCCTTGTCCAATCTTCTGTTAATGTATTCCACAAAGTATTTCAACACATGATATCACTTCCTTGACGGACCTCAGTAAACATAGGACTGGACCATTCCTGGATTTAAAATGATGTGGGCTTGGCTTCCACAACAGAAGGATGTAAATGCAAGAAAAATAAATACTGAAGTCATGCTAACTAGTAGTAATAGCAGTTAAAAAATGGAAGCTGAAGTGTTCTGAGAATGCTAAATAACTGAAATTAACACTGTTAAGGTAATATAAACAATGGATTACAGCATAAGCTAATATTTTCAAGAAGGGAAAAGAGCGATAACAGCAACATATTAAGGATGTTCACTGCTGCAAGTTCAACATACATTTTCAAGACAACTGTGTTTATGAATAGGTTTAGCACATTTAAAAAGTATCTCAACATTCAAACTACTTATTTTCGGAAGCACTAAAAATGCATGAATAAATATATACTAATTTCAAGATCTTGCCCTTCTCATCACTGTAGGGCACAGTAGGATGCAAGAAATTCGTGGGGAAAAGCTATACTCACTTTTGAACTTGGCTAAACTTTCAGGTCACACCTGCTTCTCAATGTATTCTGAGTACATTTCCAGTCAGAAAGAGCAGGTGGTGGCAACAAAGCCAAGGGTAAATCCCTTCCTCCTCACCCAATTAACTGAATAGAAACACTCAATAGAGCTAGAGAAATGACTGCCAAGCAACTAGTAAATGCATGCCTTTCAAAACACACAGAATTAGTCTCTCATTCAAAATAAAGACTATCAAAAACAAGCCTCCATAAAACTGTACGAAAGTAAGTCAGCATTCTCACTGCATTAGAAATATTTCAGAAGCCTGCATGTCACTAGCTAAAAGAGAGAGAAATAAACACGACAACCAGCAACTTAAAATGGGCTCTAGCTCAGATTGGCTGCGAGGGCAGGGGCACAGAAATATTTAGAAAGAGTTAACACTATCAGAACAACACTGTTCTGAACTACAGTCAGAGGAAGGAGAGAACAATAAGGCAAGCCTGTCAGTAAAAACTTTTACAGTTATCCAGATGTGGCATCACCAGAGCTTGGACAAGCAAATGGGTGGCCTCGATTTTTAGGAACCTCCAGATACTGCAGATATTCAAAAAATGGAAATTGGGGTGACAGCTGAAGCATGCAAAGGGGCACAAGGATAAACAGTCATCTAGCAGGACGCCAAGGTTCCAAGGAACCAGGCCTGGGTCTACTGAACTATGCTGTAAGCACACTGGTGAAAATGCAAGAGAAGCTGCTGACAATCAGGCTGAAACATATTCAGCTTGAGATGATGGTCAGTAATCCACCAGAACACACTTGAGAGGCAATCCATCACTGAATTCCACGCAGAAGATCCAATGGCTTAAAACTCCGCATTGATATGATAATGAATACCCAGCTCTGACAGAAGAAAACCAAGGGGAAGAATAAATATATACAAAAAGGGAGAGGACCCAAAACTAATCCTTGTGGAATCCCAGTCACTATGGGGAACACTTCTGAGGTATATCCCTGAAATGCAACAGAGAAAGAACGATCAGATAGAAATTATTTAAACCAAGCTACAGTATTTCTCATTGTTCAAAACGATACCAGCCAGAATAGCAAAATCCAATGGTCCAAAGTGTCAAAGGCTGCAGAAAGATGGAGAATCAACGTTGAGGTTTGATGCTGAATATCTGCCACTAAGATTTCATTCATTATGTGAGTTAAGACAGTAGAACGGCCTACATGGAATCCTGACTGAAATCACGTTCTGATGATTTTCTTTGCAATTATCTGACAGTTTGTCATTCTAAGCAGTTATCCTTCTTGGCAATATTCTTCCAACTCCTACCTTCCACTCCCTACTTGCCGCTCTTGCAAGTATCGGCCAACAGGCTGCCTTACTGCATTTCTCCCTTTTGAGTAAATATCTACTTAGTTTTCAAAGTTGTTATCTTCCTTTCTCTACTCCTTAATCTTTAACTGTTCCTTGATCTTTAGGCTATTAAACTCCAATTTGTCTTGTTTTAAATACTATTTCCAACTGCAAAGTACCAGCACTTTTTGATAAATGAAACTCAATGTAGATTATTTCTTTCACTTGAATTATGAGAGCCAGATTATAGTGACCATCTAAAGGAATACCCAGGGAAGCTGAACTCTCATTACATTACTGGAGTCTTTGCTCTGCTCCTTTCCAACTTCATACACACAGACTAGAGGCATTTTCGCACGAGGGATTTTCCAAAGCCTCTATGACATGCTGGAACGGAGCATTTACTCTTCTGGGGCGGGCAGTTGCGTTCTGACCTGCCCAAGCCATTCCAACGTATTGGATTTCAGAGCACGAGAAAGTGTTCTCCACCCATTCGACCCATCCCGGGCCATTCCCAGCTGTAATGGAGGGAAAGCATTTGCATGCTCTCCCTCCATGACAGCTAGGCCCCTTGCCCAGGCTGCCTCCACTGGCTCCGTGTGTATGCTCCTTACCAGGTGGTCACCCAGTCACTACTGGCACGATCAGGCCAGCTGTGCTTTGCACCTGTGCATAGCGCGGTCCCTGATTGGCCAGGCTTCAACTGGCCATTTGCGCAGGCGCAAAGCACAGCCGGCCCATTCATGCCAGTAGCAACCGGGTGATCACCAGGTAAGGAGCAGGCATGCAGGCATGGCCCTGGGGTGGGGGTCCCACCAGCCCCAGGAGGCCAACCTGGGCCCCTGGAGTGGGCGGGACCACAGGGAAAGGAGGCGCCGGGGTTGTCCACCCCTGGCTCCACAGGAGCCAATGAGGGGAGGCCAGGGACAGGACTTGTGAGTCCCGGGACGGCTGTTCGGTCCGAATGCGTCTAAGTCAGTTTCCCATCCGCATGTAGGCAGGTAAAGGATGCATTTGCAACGCGTCTTTTACGTGCCAATGCGGATGGGAAACTGTTTTAGATGCATTTGGGCCGAAGCATTCCACAGCGTTTTCACTGTAGTGTGAAGAGGCCTAAGAGCTCAGAGTAACCCAGACGCATTCTCCTTTCCCCAATGTCTTTTTTTTCCTAAGAAGCCCTTTCCTCCTCCTTCCTTTATCCTATGGGGAAATAGGATAAAAACTAGTCGTTCGCTAAGTGAACTTTTTCTACTGGTTTCTATTACCTGATATTCATAAATCTGATATTCACTAGGGTTTGAAGAAAACAAATGCTAGGAAATACTAAGGGATCAGTGCATTATCAGAAAGGAGAATTCTGGTAATAAGTTGTAGACCAATGTTAAGCATCCTACTCCTGTCTAAGTCAACAGGTCTGAACATTAGGCTAGACCTCAAACAGATGGATCTGAAGTCAGTTTATGATTCAAAAGCAAGAATTGTGATTACTATTTAGAGGTTATAATTATGGTGTTTATGACAACAGCTGTTAATTGCACAAAATTGGAAAGTTTTAAAAAACTTTAAGTGAATGGTATTACAAATTATGGTACATGGCTGCAAAAGACTACCTCACAGGCATCAAGAAAACCAAAAGAAACTAAAGACAGAGATTTTTAACACAATGCGAACCACTCTTGGAACTGAGACCACAGTTACATAATGCTACAATACCCTCAAAGAGTGTTTGGACTCTGGCAGACATCTGCAACAAATAGGTATGTACCAAAACATTGAGACAAAGAAAATAATGATGAACAAATTTCTAATTTAACTAAACTATCTTCTTAAAAAGCAGACTTGGCAAAAATGCTGGAATCCTCAATTAAAATTATTTCATAATACAGCCTTAACTTTAATGTAACTGAATTATCTTCAATGCACATTTAAGGTTCCTTCTTTTTCTTATCAATTCTCTACTAAAAGATCAACTAAGTAGGCTATCCCTTCATTTTCACTCCTACGTACTATTATACTACTGCCTTAAAAATTACACATACAACATAATCAAGTGTGTGTGTGTGATTACTATTACCCTTCACACATTTAGGATTAAAAAGCTGCAAATTCTTTAATGAAACAAACATCTAGACTATTCCAGAGAATAACAATAGCATCGGCACATAATACTTCCTATTGCATCAAACACTGAACTGTTTTGTCTAAATGTTGTGGACCACTTTTCATAAAAAGTATAAGCACACCATACTTATGCTTAGAAAGAAAAGGTTACAAAGAGATAATGGGGATGTGGGAAGGATTTGGTTTCCTTATAACTCCTTTCCCCTTAGAATGTAAAGAGCTACCCCAGATAGTGGAAATGCTTATTGAGGGATATGGACTGAGTAACTCACAACAGGGAATAATTTCCCTGGAAATTATGTTCATCCACCTTGAACTCAGAAGTGCAGAATCTATAATGCTTTCCTTATGAAATGTTCTTGGACAATATTTTACAATCATGATACTATTATTTCACATTCCATACTGAGATTTTAGGTAGATCTTTGGTGAGGATTAAACAAAACAAAATCATGGGGCTGCAATTAATTAGGTGGTTAATGAGCAACATTTCTCTACTACTTTTCAAGGCTACAGAAAGTAGATATAGAGATTCTACCAGGACATACTTTCCCATTTTTGACAATTGAATCAAAGCTGTAAATGAAATATCACAAATGTATATATGATTCAGAGGGCAATGATTGTTCCCGGGCTGTTTATTATAATTCTCAAGATTTCTAATAGGTTGGGGGATATCTCTATATCCAGTTCCATCTTGACAGAATGTTCCAAAACAGGAAACTACAGATACATTTGCAAAAAAAATTAAAAGTAGTTAAGAAAAAAAAATATACACTGTAGCTAATACTTGAATGAGAACTTCATCTACCCAGATTTCAAAAAGTTGAATCCCCACAAAAAACAACTTTGAAGTAATGTAATTCCTTTTAACTGAGCTAAATTGAAAGTCATATAAATGTGGCTTAAATATTTATACCTATATTTTACTATGTATTGCCTTAACAAATTAATTTATTTAAAATGCAATGTCCAATTAAAATTATTTGGATGATTATAACATTACCACATAAAGTCAATAGCCACATGTCTAAATAATTTCACATATGAAGTCTCAAACACAAATAGGTTCTCATCTGGAGACAATACACTGTTGTCGTAATTCTTCCAGGTGCATGTACTGTTTTAATTACAGTTTATATTTCTCTTTTAAATATCTGATTGGCACCTTAAGACTGAATGCACTGCAACCAGAAAGAAGAATCTGTGCTTATGCTGGTAGTACTTGGAAGTGGAGTCCATCATGATTCAAGCAAGAATGCACAAATCTGGCCTCACAAAAATAAATACCAGACACCTGCATTCCCTAAGAGAATAGACCTATATACCCTAAGAAAATAAACAAAACTAATATAAATATAATAAATCAATTTAAAGCCACAAGAAAGACACAGCATTATTCTTTAGCTAAGCATACAAATAATATTTGTACTGTATTTACAGGGTTTATTCCTAATACTTTTGACCATGAAGCAGTCTCCAGTCAGAAAAATATGCCTGTGTAATTTTATATACTATTAACTATAGTATATACTATATCCTAAATGAACACACATAAGCAACAGGTGAATTGCCTGAAAAGTCCTATAATTCAGAAAATTTCCACAACTTCAAACCTGTATATCAGCTCACATTATATTCATTTACATCATCATCTGAAATTGTTAAAACTATCTTAAGAAAGATTAGCACATTTCACAATTATGCTCAAAAGGGCCATTATTTCACTTGTGAAATTATTTCCTCTTTTGGTATACTATTTTTACATGAAGAAATATGTTTCTTACCAATTGAAATTCTCTGCGTCTGTCATAGGCATGCTGGATACCACTATCTGCCCACAAAGCTCTTATTGCTGGAAGGAACTGTAAAAAAACCTGGGTCTCCACCATCCCATGTGCCACCACTCCTGAGCGTGTGTCAAAGGCCATCAGCATGTCACCATTTGCTTGGTTAGAAGGATTTCCCCAAGGAATATGAAGTTTCTCTCGGGCATCCACAAGGACTCTTATACCTTCAATAAAATTGAAATTATGTATTAGTTTCCAGGAGTTTAACCCCAAAAAACTCTTTCTTAAAAAGGCAAAGTTATATAGCATCTGAATCATGAATCTTATGAATAATAGAAGCAAACATATGACTCCAGTGGCTCAAAGTACCTTTTGTATATCTTTATCCTGTAAATTTTAGGGCTTGGAGCCTACTGTTCTGTAGATATATACCAAAGGTGATTACTGGAATGCAACAAGCTTTAACATCACTGCTTTTCAAAGACTGACTACTGAGAGGTTTAGGGATGCGTAAGATCTGGTCCTAGAACTGGATGGAGGAGGTTTGTGAGGTTTGTTATCAAACTAAAAACTCACATCTGCTTTCTACAAGGACTTGAATATGACTAATCATCTTTGAGGTCTTGCAGAAAATCAATACACATACATCCACACAATAAGCCTTCTGGGAGGACCTGTAGTTCTCTAGTCGAGAAAGCCTAGTAGCTTGAGAAGGCAGCACATCAGCTGGGGCATTTCCAAGACAGTGCAACCAATCACGGTAAAGTGGCACAAGCCAGAGAGGAGAAAGTATGAGTCTATGGATGCAGTGGGGGAATGGTGGGCACGCGACAGGAGAAAGGAGATATGGCAGGTGCAATATAGGGCATAGTGGGCAATTTCAGGAACTCCCAAAGTGCTCTGCAAATGTTCAGAAATGCAATTAACTAGGATGTAGGGCATTTGAATCAAAATGTTATACTCCCAAAGCTATGGAGGGAACCCAAGGGAGATGGTGAAAGGAAAAACCACTGTCTCAAGTTATAAAAACTATTCAACACAATGGGAGAATTACCTTTCAAACGAAGAGGCACTTGAGGGTATGTCACTTAAATGGTTAACCGAGGCATCATTCTTATCTAATAAGCCACCCTGAGCAGTGTAAGACTGTAGGCAAACACATCTTAAAACCCATGAAAGAACTCAAAGGAGGCATATAAAGGATCAAACAGGGATATTATGTTGTCTTGATGTTGTCCTGCACCCAGGGGGTTGGGGAGATAAATGCTACAGTTTAAATATGTGTTACATGTTTGTATTGGTTTTTAAAGAATGATTCACCCATACCCTGTTTGGATGAAGAGCAGAATATAAATATTTTGAAAGAAACAAAATTGCAACAGTAATATTTCTGGAATATACAACCAAATTCGTTAGCTACAAGTTTTTTTGTTTTTTTGTGAGGTTTTTTGTTTTTCTCATCATAGAACTTGTTGGCGGAAGCTTCTAACACTGAAGCAAACTTGCAACAAAAGATTCAGTTAACTTTCACAGCACTGATCACACTCTACAGTGGTTTCCCTCTCCTGCATTCACCATCACTACACCCATCACCACAAAGGCTTTATAGAGTGAATGTGTAAGAGAAGGAAGGAACACAAAAAGTAATGACTTGCCAGATTCTGGGAAGTGGTTCAGAAAGTACTCCCAAATCATGGTCTCTATGGAATCATACCTTAGCTAGGAATAATTATCATGAATAAGTATTAACAAAGTCTGCCACCTCTGCAAAGGGACTGGAGCTTTGTTTACTTTATATGGCAGCCAAATTCATACCACCTTTCTTTTGCTATACAGTGGTACCTCGACATACAAGTGCCCTGACATACAAGTGTTTTGAGATACAAGCCGCCGAGCGAGTGATATTTTGCTTTGAGATGAGAGCAAGATTTGAGATACGAGTATGTAAATACAGTACAGTACATAACAAAAAGAACTGAGGTGGTGTTTTGGGAGCTGGAATGGATTAATGGGAAAATTGCTTTGAGATACGAGCGATTTGACATAAGAGCAAGGTTACGGAACGAATTAAACTCGTATGTCAAGGTACCACTGTATAGCCCATTTCAAAATGCCTATATGAAAAAAATAGTCATGAATGGACCATTTGGGTCCAGCTATCTTTCCTTCTGCTAAGGTAAAGGTAGACAGAAACAGAAAGAGTATCTTCTTGGCAACTTCAATTTAATTATAGGATGCTTCAAGTTCACTGAGGGTGATGGGAGCATGAATGGCTGGGATTTAAAGGAAGGGTCACACTCTGGTTGAAGAGTGTGACCCTTAGAAACATGTGTGAGGGAAGCTTGATTGTCTAGGGATCCAGAAAGCACATTTACCATCAACTACACCCAGGCCATTTCTCAGCACTTTGGCGACTGTATTTGGTTAGTGGTTAGACTCCTGTGTCCTCCAGTCATATACCTTCTTGAAGGAAAAAACAGGAGAAAAAACTCCTTCCTGGGAACTGCAATCTCTCCCTGCAGGGTTTTTGTTTTGTTTTGCAAGGGCTGGGAAAGAGAGGGTACTAGTTCTCTTCTTCCCTGTCTAGGCAAGAAGCTAGGGTCATACACAAACTATACATTAACATTCAAATTGACTTTTAGTTTATTTCCAGGGAATAGCTGAGTATAGTCAGATTTCTGACTCATCTTGGCACCAATATCAGGACTACTTGTGACTGACATGATGACATGGTTCTAACACTGTTGTTTAAATGCAAAGATAACAACTTATATGGCTCTGTTTACAAATAATTGTTTGATTTAGACTGGGGAGAAAAGAAAATATTAGCACTTGCCCCTAGTATAGAGACATCCATCTGCAGTTTATAACTCCTCTGCTGTCATAATATCAAGACTGTTCTACCTTATTCTACTTACAATATCTGCTTTCTGAGCAGCAGGATTTTGTTTCTCTCATTGTAGTAAAATCTAGGATGCAATAAAACTTATCTCTGGAAATAAACTTAAAAACAAGACTGGACTGGTTTTAGCTAGGCTGTTTAGCTATAATATCACTTGTTCAAGTAAAATGTAACACATTTTTTTCAAAGATAGGGAGGGAAGAAGAAAGACATGCAAACTAATCAGCATGCAAAAGCAATTCCTCTTTTACACAATTCTAAAAGAGACATGACACAAGTTTTAAAATCTTCAATAACTTATTCCCTTCTTGTGAAAAGCAACTAATTACCTGTAGCATACCTACGTAGCATACATTTTACAAATCAAACAAAACTGTCAGATGAGCAAAGATGGCAATACATATTAAGTTAAAATTATTTCTTGGAGAAAAATTCATGTAGTGATAAAAAATGCAGATGTGGTTTTGCAAATTTTTATCACTGCTGTTATATACTGGTGGGCTAAAGGCTGAATTCACATGTAACAACAAAAATACTCCAAAGTGCCTTCCAGACAAGTGTCACATGTTCTCATCCCATCTCTCTATTCTATCTTTCATTCAAGGACAGCAGGGCAAGCTGGCAACTACTTGGACACATTCATGCAGTTCTTTGGGCTATTTATCTTCTCCTGGGGAGATGGTTGTAGTATTTTTCTCCAACCCACTGCTTTTCAGGTAGCTGGCCTACTACGGAGCAACAGTTTTCCCCAACTACCCCCAGAATCCATTCAGTTTTCCTTCTTGCTATGTATCCCAGTCTTGTGGCTTCATCAGCCACCACATGCCCACAGTTCTGCTGACCCCACATGCACATGCTACCAGCTCACACACTAAAGCATTCACACATTAAGTGCCCAACGTTACTCATCCTTGCTATGATACTCTTACATCATTCCACCACCATAGTAAAATGAGGGGCTTCCCACTAGTCATAGTTCAGCCTCAAAAATTCAGCTCTTCATGTTGTTCCCCTTTTTCTTCAACTCTTTACTCATCAACACATGGAACGGAAAACAAACTACATAAATTCCTCACACCTTTCCTGAAGGAATTTCCCGGAGGAAATCTCAGCATACACATTAAGACAGGCATAACTTCTCCAGTTGAAAAGTACCGCAGCACCTGCCCGGCAGGCTAGAGGACTCGGCTAAAAGACAGGCGTGGCCCTGTCAAAAGTCCCCTTCAGCAGCTCCTCGCTGTTTTCTATTTGCTGATGTGTTATCTGGCTCTGAAGGCAGACCGAAGCCGGATTAAACCTTAAGTGTGACCACAGCCTTCACAGACCGTTATTTCGGTCTCTACGAACCCCTTCATCGTACCCTGAAGAGGATCTTCCTGAAAACCTACAAGCTTCGCTAAGAAGCCACAAAAGGCCGTTACCCAGGGAGGAGTAGGCTGGGAGGAAGGACGGACGGAGATCTGGCGGGAGGAACCGCATAAAACGGGGCAAGCAGAGCTCGAGGGCGCCCTTCAGGAGGGCCTCGCACGCAGTCTTGACATTCTTGCGCTCACGCCCTTCCTAATCCTCAAGGATTTGGATACTTCTGCTGCTGCAGCGGCTCCCACCCCGCACCCTTCCTCCTCCTCCTCCCCAAGTCACATCGCCGGCCAGCCGCACATTCTCCCCGTGGCAACGGACGCCAGCCGCGCCTCTCTCGCCTCGCTGCGACCCCCACTCCCCTTCCTTGGTCTCCCGGCCTCCCCCCAGCATGGGCTTCGCTGGCGGCGGCGTCGACCCTTCCTCGTCCCCCTCGCCGCCGCGTACCCTTGATGACGTTGCTGTAGATGGTGGCGCGGAACTCCTCCCGCGCGGCCCGGTCCCAGTCCTGCCCGTGGATGATGCGCATCTGCTTGAGGAAAGTGCTCTTGCCGCTCTCGCCCGCGCCCAGCAGCAGGATCTTGACGAGCCGCTTGACGTAGGTCTTCTCGCGGTACAGGCACTTATCGATCTCTTTGGACTTTCGCTGCTGCTCGGCCTCGCTGCTGTTCAGCAGGCAGCCCGGAAAACAGACCGACAGCGGAGACCGTGATGGCAGGAAATCCGCCATCTTAGCGATCACTGCCAGCCAGGGAGCGGCCGCCGCGGCCCTCCGCGGCAATGCGCTTGCGTAGTAGTAGTACCCGGGACGGGCAGTTAAGCCCCGCCTCTCGAGGCGGCCACATGACACGAAGCGGCGCTCGGCAGGGTCATGTGACGAGAACCCAATCAATAGAGCGTCTGCCGTCACGTGGTCTCTCGCCGCTTCCATCTAGAGGAAGCTGGTTCTTCCGACCAACTCGGTCGGTCAGTCGCCGTTGCTTCTATACCACGTGACCACCTGGGCCGTCGTAGCCCCCACGCGCCCATTTGATCACGTGGGATTTTTTTTCCCCAGGTTGCTGTACGCGCCCAACGGTCTCTTCTTTTCCCGCTTTGACTTGCGTTTCTCTCACGTGTTTTAAATCGTACGCAGATTTATTACTGTAATACCGTAGTGACCGAGTATTATTTATTTTATGTCTTTATTTCCATTTGTATCCCACCCCATACCCGAAGGTCTCTGGGCGGGTAACAGCAGATCAAACGGTATTTAAAAACATTAAAAAGACACAGGTAAACATATTAAAACCAGGTATTAAAAACAAGGCAGAGGTTAAACTAAGGTACATAATTAAAAGCTCTGATTTAGAGTAGTAGCAAGTGAAAATAAAAGGATTACTCAAAACGCTACAAGGAGGAGAATTTACAACCAGACCAAGAACATTCCTATAATTTTGATGGATTTCCTATTTCACAGCATTCGTTTAAAGGAAATGAAATTAACATAACATATAGCTCCCCTTTCACCAAAGGGCATCACAAAGTAATGTATAGTCATCACAAGAATACAGCACGTAAAGAAATTCATTCCAATAAAACATCAAATATACATCATAAGCAATGTACAAAATTCTAATAAGCTAGGTAATCAAGAAATTACAGTACACAATATCAAAATAATAGCAATTAGTACAAGACAACTAAAAAATATCAAAGGAGAAACTAAAATTGCAGCAAAGGGGCAGGAACAACCACCTCAGGTGATTTTCTGTACTTCCATCTCCAGATCTGAAAACAAAAAATGCATGGAGTGAAGAATTTGAAGAAATCTCAACTAATCCCACACTCTGATCATGGTAGGAGTAATTTAATAATTATTTTCTCGAAGGATTTTGAGAAACCACCTGTTAAGGGAAATCTGATCATTTCACTCCATTGTCCTTAGAGGCAACAGAGAACAAACATTTGCCACTCCTTTAACTTGCTGGCTGTGTGGTGCAATTTCTCCACTGCAGCCTGCCAGGTGACAGCCCTTCCCACTGTTTTACACCATCTGCTGCACTTGTGACCACAATACAGCCGTTGGAGTAGTCGCTGGGCCAGCACAGGTCTGACAACAGCAACCTGAATTGGAGAACACCAGCTTTTCCTAGGATGCATTAACACCTACATTTAAGTCCAGCTTCAATCTGCTTTCAGAGTGAGAGAATACATCAGCAAAGGGAGCAGACATTTTCTTTCCACATTATCTAATCCAAAGGTAGATTTTCTGAGTTAGGAAATCCTGAAAGAAATCAGCTTGTCACTTTGCTGATGTGTTCTCCCACTCTGAAAGTGGGTGAAGCTGGATTAAAACATAGGTGTGAATGCAGCCATGGTGAAGGCATGTAGGAGGACTGTAAGGAACAAAATCCTTATAGTGATAATACCATAAAGAAAGTTGTTTCCCATCATATGGTAAGGAAGCACAAGTCATCTGAGCTTCCAGGAAAATACAAGGGAGATGAGAGGATGGAAACCCTCTCTGATATCCAATCCCAGAGTCTTTATGAATTTAAATATAAAAACTGGAAGCTAACAGTAACCAATTGTGCTTTTTAATTATTTATTTACTTCACAATATTTGGATTCTGCACTTCACCCAAAGGTCTCAGGGCAGTTCACAATATTCACTAAAAACAGTTGTCATAGCAGGCACAGTTCCCAGGCTGCAGATGTGGTTGCCTAAGCCCAGGAACAAATCAAAGTTCTAGCAACATTCACATTCTGTCTTTAAGCACATGTTGACATAAAATGTTATGTTTGATGGTGGGTATCATCAAATTGTGACCAACTCCTGTTTGACTGCATAGGTCCCATTATGTAGTTTTCATGACAAAGATACAAAAGTGGATTGCCACTGCTTGCCTCTGGGAAGGTGCTGGGGAACAGGCAGCCCTTTGCTTTCCAAGTAGTTTGCTCTGCCACTGAGCTATAACAACTAAGCTATATAGTCACTGGAATTGCCAGAAAACAGCAATAAGAATAAAAGACAGCAAAATTTCAGAGGGAAAAATAGTTTTGTTGGATTAAAACCCTCAGTGGCAATAACGTAACATTTAATGGCAGCTACAGTTCAAGGAGAAACCTAAAAATCAAACCTGAGTTAATAGGTAGTACTAATCCTAGCCTTTCCCTATTGAAAACACAATTGCCAGTCTGCTATAAAACTGTCCTTCCTGAACCTCAGGACACCAGTGTGAAATTTCCACAGTTTCTCCAGATTTCATGGAAAATAAAGAGGTCATGGTTCAATACTAGAGCACATCCTTTGCAAACTGAAATCTTCAAGTCCAGTCTGTACCTTTTCCCGGTAAGGCTGGATGAGACTATTTTTGAAATGCAAGTCAATTGTTAACAGCCATTACAAATGGGGGAGGGGGGGTTAAGTTACTGTTCATAGTTCTGATGCATCCCATCAGGAGATTTATAGACAGTCCCAAATTGACTTCTCAAGGTAAGAAGAGAGATGGAAAAGTAAAGCCACACAGTACAGATAGTACTGTCATACATGGATTAATTATCTGTAACAGATTTCCACCCTCCTCTGTTGCAAAGAACAGCTGTTAACGGTAGCTGATGGAATGAATGCCTAGGAACTGTCTCCATGTTGGAGAGACACGCAAGTTGCCTCTACAGGAAACTTGCTGGGATTTGAGAACAGATGAAGATTTTACCTTTGTCTTCTGCTTGAGAATGCACAGAAGCAACTAGTGGGCTACTTTGTGAGACAGGGTGCTGGACTAGATAGGCTGTGAGCTAAACCAGCTTAATATATTTTGTGACAAAATACAGAAAAGTTAAAGCTAACCTAATCAGAGAATTATTACAATCATGGAATTCTGAAACAAAAACTATGTTATAAAACGATTGGAAGATACTCTTTTTTTTAACTTCAAAATGGGACAGATTACAACAGACTAGCCCTAGAATGTAGGGGTACTTGTAACATAAAAAGTAGAGGGTCACAGATCTGATCCTCAAAAATTCCTATGAAGTAGTAATGGCAAAATACTTCCATGACAAAACAGTAAACTTAGAGTGTTTTTCCACTGTCATTAGAATTACCCATTAAGTACCCATTAATGGATACTTAATGGGTACTTCTAGTGACAGTGGAAAAACACCCTATGTTAATCCTGACTACGTTGGTACCTAATAACATGAAGTCCCAATAAAGGGACTACAAAGATCCTGCAAAACTGCCTTTCCCAAATGCTTCATGCTACCTCATGTTTATTTTTTGCTCAAGACTCCTCTTATAAAAGGCATTTTGCCATTTTCTTCCTTAATCTGGTACTGGGCATGCCTCTGTACCAGAACAAATTATTCATCCCAGGTGTGAACAGATCCATCCTTGACCAAAATTAAGGCAGTCCGCATAGGGATGGCTATTCTGGTCTAGCCACTGCTCCAACTCAGAAGCTTACACCAACCTCTGAAAGCTCTGATGACTGGGAACAAAGATTCTTGGTCTTGAAGCCCCAATATACCTTTTGCACCATTGAACTGATTCCCTGTGGTAAACTGAATCATGGAGTGTGTGCTGTCCACGTGCCTCTGTGTTCTAGTTTACCACCGCTGCCTAGTCTGCTTTGGTCCTGTACAGATGTAACATACCAGGAGGGGCCAAAGCCTCCTCTAGGGTGCATCCCCATGATCAGATCTCTATGCTACATGCAGGACAAATGGCAAAAATCCGTGGCAACCCCCCTTTCCCACTGTTCTCGTCCCGAATTAGTAGGCAAGCACACATTATCCTGGGGGCATGGGGCTGCACTTGGGTTATTGGGGGCATAGATTGGCTATCGCAGCATTAGCGGGTGGGGTTATGCTGTCCCTGCCGTGCGGACCGTGATTGCAACTGCCCCCATTTGCCTGATCACCTGATCAGCAAGGCACGGATGGGTAAGGGCTTGATTTAGCACATAAGCGCCTGACAGCTTCCCTGAGCAAGATCAGCTGTCACATGGAGGTATGCCCGCTGTCATTCAATGAGCCGCTTTCCCTTCTGCACCCCCAAAAACTGCACACTGTACAACAGGGGGGCATAATAGGAAGGAAACCTGGCTCATTGATTGAAGCTGTGGCTGCGTTTCAGTTATTTTACCAGAGCTGCACTCCTTTGCTTGACAGTGGGCATACCTCCATGTGACAGCTGATCTTCCCCAGCTGAGTGCAGGGAAGCTGTCAGGAGCTCATGTCCTAAATTGAGACCTTACCCATTCATGCCTTGCTGATCGGGTGATCAGGCAAGGGAGGGGCATGCTTGTACCCAGGGGTGAGGGGTAGAGAAAAACGCAATTCCCCGATGCAGGGGTTTACCACGGTTTTCATGGGGACAGGTGGGT
This sequence comes from Aspidoscelis marmoratus, assembly GCA_014337955.1. Classification (NCBI taxonomy): domain Eukaryota; kingdom Metazoa; phylum Chordata; class Lepidosauria; order Squamata; family Teiidae; genus Aspidoscelis; species Aspidoscelis marmoratus. Next base: position 26,518,590 of record MTQE01002208.1, on the reverse strand, counting down.
TCAGCTTGAACCCACACTGTCCTCAATCACCATGGGGACTTCTTAATGCGAACTATGATTCGTACTGGGGTTGCCTCGAATCCACTCCAAAGTAATCAAAGACCATGGGGTGTCATGTTTATATTGTTTTGCTTAATTATGTTGCAATATTATTTCAATTAAATATTTTAAAAAGGAAACAGATTAAATTTATTTGATGTTTCAAGGTGCATTTTCCTCCAATCATAAAGTTAAGCCTTTCTTTTTTCAAAGCTCATTTTCAAAATTGTTCCCAAATAATATTGTTATAAAGAAAGAAAATGTTACAATGTGGCTATGGTTTCATCACACTGTAGCAGACTTTTATATCATTGCTTCAAGGGAAGAGTTGGGTTTAATTTGATCCAGGACTGAGGGATTTGTTTTTCTTGCAATCTATCTCCAGATCCATAGTTTGAATGCATGTATCTTTCCCCACTCTTTCTCAATGTCCAACTTTCATCACTCTATGTAACTACATAAAAGACAACTGCTTCAATTATTCTGATACTTGTTATCAGTGAAACATCTTTATACTTAATGATGTTGTAGAAACTTGCCATCATCCTCTTTCCTAGAATTATTCTACTCCTTAATTATCTCTGTTGTGGGCCCAATAGAATAAAACTGTCTACTACTCCTGCTTCTTGATAATCAGCTATATATCCAGCAATGCAGGTTGATATTAATATTAGTGTTTGTTTAAATACCACACTATTACTCAGTCTTCTTAATACTTAGTGTTAATCTAGATCTTACATTTTCTACTTTCACTTTAATAATGAGTTATTCTAAGCCTACTTTACTTTCCAGCTAAAATAGGCTACCTTTTAAAACAATAATAGAAGTTTAGAGGCATGATTCTTAATCAGGCTGCTTCTGCGTTGACTGGTTATTCCAAAAGTTAAATTTACTACTACATATTTTATATAGTTGTTAAAATAATATGTCAAAGAGAAAATTATTCTTTTTAGAATTAGATCATGAGAGTTTAAAAGAAAACAGGGCCACCAGAAGTTCTGAAAAAATGTATTAGCATACCACCTTTAGTAGGCCAACCAAATATAACAAAATATTCAAGCTCCTTCATCTAGTAACATAGTGAACAATTGGGTATGAGGGAAAAGGGAACTATCAAGAAATACTACTGTATCAAGAGCACTTTGCAAGTAATATGGAGTTCATAGACTTGCTTCTAGTTCAGGCTGAGGCCATATACAGAAAGAGATCTTTGAGATTAGATTGACTATCAGTGTATAAGTTCTATTTGACACACATATGCTGGTGTTTAATTGGAGTTTATTGAGAGAGGATGCTTGGATCCCAAATGACCAACTTCAGGTATACTAAAACGTAGTCTGCCCTGAGAGGGGTTTTTTGGTTTGTTTTTTGTAAGACACCCTCATATAGTCTTTATTTGAAATATTGTACTGTATTCTTAGTTGCATAAGTATTTTCTATGTGTGCGTGCTTTTTAACAAAACATAAACCCAGTTTTTACATTTATATATAGAACTAATTACAGTCATTTGAATCTTACTTAATATGGAAGAGTAGAAAGGATAAATGCACATCCTCAACTAGTGATGGAAAAAATGGCACACTTGTATGAATTGCATACTTTCTATATTCATCAAAACCCTGATCTACTTCCATTCTACTGACTCTTAAACTTCACCATTGTGAATGCTGGGCTTCTAATTGGTCCAAGCATCCCCTTGTGTGTAGTTTGGCTGAGGACACACAGAAAATGGATTTCTAATAGCTCCAAGCTTATTAGAATTTCCTTTCCACTGGTAACATTAAAAGGCTATGGATGCTGAGCATGGAGCATTGTGCTGGGGGGCGGGGGTGACCTATAAACATGACTAAGTACATATTGTTGAAAACTGAATCACAGGATCTGGACAGAGCAGCAATCATATCTCTGTCCAGTGTGCATGCCAACCATGCATGCATGAAGGTAGTGATGCAGCCATCTGGGAATTCGTTGGTGGTCAAATTGCCTGGATTACGTGTCACGAAAACACGCAAAGACAGCACTGCAGTCACTGCTGTCTATGCAGGAAGCAGTAATAGCAGGGGAGCAAATATGCTGTTATTTCTTCCTGTCGCTATATCTGGTTGCCATCCAGATACAGTCAGGATTTCAAACAGAGTTTGGCTTCCAACAGAGAACTACCCATACAAAATACAATATCTGTCCTAGATGTTGGGAAATACTGTGTTCTAATGTCTTATGCTGGCACATAAAGTATAGTGATCTGTATGCTTTATTTATTGTTACTGTTGTGTATGGTTGTCACGTTCAAAGTCACGAAATATGTCCTGTATTTTCAACCATGCAGTAGTCAATGAACATGACCTTGGGCAAACTTCAGGAGACAGAAGAGGACAAAGGGGCTTGTCCCGTGTGGCCAAATAGTAGATGAAGACAGAGTAGGAACTGGCTTTTCTACCCTGCTTTTCTCACCCATTTAAGTGGCTGACAAAGCTTTCTACGCTTCTCCCCCACAACAGGCACCATGTGAGGTAGGTGGGGCTGTGAGAGCTCAGAAGAGAGCTATGACTCGCCCACAGTTACCCAGCTGGCTTCATGGAGGAGTGCAGAATCAAACCCAGTACCCCCAGATAAGAGTCTGGCTCCCTAACCACTAGACCAAACTGGCCTCTCAATAGTTTGGCAACTAACTGACTGAAGAACAACAACTTGAATCAGAAAATATTTCTCAGTGAATGCAGACACCTAAGGAGACCTTAATGTATTTTTAATACATCGATTATACTGCACTACTTAATGGATTATTTCTGTCTCGCTGTGGTGTCATCTGCTAACAGTTTTCTCCTTGCAAGGGAGATTCCCAACGTTTTGGGGGACTCTGAAGCAAGCATTTCCCCATCGTATCGAATAGGGAACTCTAACTCCCCCTAACGTCAAAGGCCTGAAAAGACTCCAAAACTCATGCAAATAAGCCCTCTGCGCTGCTTGCTGATTGGCTTTGGCGGGGTAGCGCCCGATTCCACGGCCGCCTTTATTCTCTGCACTGGGGAGTTTGAGTAATGCAATTTGCCTGAAATCCAGAGACGGGAGCGCGATCTTCTATTCCGCGGTAGCTGAAACCTGATTTTTATTTTATTTTCTTTGCTGCTGTTGGCTTGTTTAAATAAAGCGCGATGACCATCAGACGCATAGATCAAGGACAGCGTTACAGGCCAAGAATGGCATTCCTGAAAAAGGTAACTCAGTATTATTTTAAAAAGCCTCCTGAGATATTAAATGGACAGGTATACCTAGGCGGGGGGTGCAGAAGACATTGGTAAAATAACCTTATTTTGTCCAGAATGGTGTATCACAAATATTTTGCATGTAAGCAATAGGTGTGCTTTGCATACGAAGATGCCATTCATGCTATTTCCTCGAGATTCTTTTGAGTAAATTCTATTTTTTTCTTGTTTAAGCTCTCAATGAGTCCCCTCCCCCTTTTTGTCTTCTCTGCTTTGTTGCTGTAAATGAATTAGAGGGAAATCCTGTACTGTTTTGTAGTTGCTAGAGGAAAACAACCTGTTACATATTCCTATTTGCACATGATAGCAGGGCTGCTGCTTGAAGTAACAGGGCATATTGGTAATTCTTTATAAATATTTTGGTAAATTAATTCTGCTAATATGACATAACTGTTCTATTGATACCATCTGTAATGGTTTTGTTTTATACTCATACATTTTGCAAGGCTTCTCTTCCTCAGAGGGTCATTAATATTAATCCTGGGCAATAAAATGCATCATGCTGGTACCTAATGTTGCTTAATATCATTTCCTCCTTCCACCTTACCTTCCATAATTACTATGGCTACAACCCGACCCTGCAAGTCAAGAGCAGTTTAGCTGTATGCTACTATTATTAATCCAGAATACATTATAACTCCCTAATTTTATACTCACAGCCTTTCATATTCCTTTATTCTTCTACCTCTTAAGGGGGTGGATTTTATCAGTATATGCTTATCACCTGATTTTGAATTGTCTATTTTTTATATTTGCTTGAGCGTATATCCCTGACATATTGATGAGATCTTTTTGAAACTACACTGTAGGATCTCTCCTTGCAATCCATTTTGAAGAAAGTGTGCCTTACAATTGTTTAAGGCTTACAAAGAACTATGCTTGAGATTAAGTACCTCTTTTCTTGCCACAAAGCATCTGTTTGTTTATTGTTGTATCCCATCCTATAACCGAAGGCCTCATGGCGAGTCACAATAACATAATTATAAAACAAATGAAATGGACTAGCAAAAACATTAAAGGGGCTTGCATAGGAGGAGATGCTGTTCCCTCAGCTGAAGGCCAGGGGAGAAACTGTATCTCTACCAGATGTCTAAATACATACAATAAGGGTGCTGTATGCACCTTGGAGGGGAGGTTATTTCATAGCTTTGGGCTCCCACCGGAAATGCCCACTCATGTACTTCCAGTTCCTTAACTGCTGTTTGGGGTGGCATGCCCAAGAAGGCCTAAATGGCACATCTTAGGTCATGAGCAGGCCTGTGTGAGAATAGCATTCCTTTAACTGTTGGGCTCAACTGTTTAGGGCCTTAGAAGTTATATGTACTTAGCTGGTATAATATAGAGATATTAGGTCAGCCCTCCCGTTGAGTTTTATAACCTTTAATTTTTGTGGACTGTGCTGGTAAATAGCATTTGTTCAATTTCCTGTGAGATAAGACCTGCCCACTTCTGGCTTTTATATTACCAACATAGCTGTACATTTGCATTCTCTTTGGCTTTAGCAGGAAATCATCACAAGAGGCAATTAAGCATTTCAAAGAAATTATAAAAGAAATTTTGACTCACAACATTTCTTCTCGATTGTCAGCACTTCTTTTTATTCTTGCCAGAATACCACAGCATTTTCCATTTGCAACTGTATATTTCTACAAGTTGTCAAAATCTCTTTGCAAGAGCACTTGGGTCATGTTCTAAAGAAAGCAGGGCCATTTATCCCATACTGAGCAGAAGATTACTGTTTGAAATATATTAGTGAAAATCAAGCTTTTGGGGTTACAAAGTAGAATAAATAATCCATATATTTTTCCTGCTACCCTTCCCACTCACTTTTGAGGTTTACAGCTCTCCTGCTACTATATAAGTAGAGCACCTTTCATGACCCCCCCCTGCTCAATATACAGTGGTACCTCGACATACAAGTGCCCTGACATACAAGTGTTTTGAGATACAAGCCGCCGAGCGAGTGATATTTTGCTTTGAGATGAGAGCAAGATTTGAGATACGAGTATGTAAATACAGTACATAACAAAAAGAACTGAGGTGGTGTTTTGGGAGCTGGAATGGATTAATGGGAAAATTGCTTTGAGATACAAGCGATTTGACATAAGAGCAAGGTTACGGAACGAATTAAACTCGTATGTCAAGGTACCACTGTATAGAGGCTTCAGAAAGATGCCACAGTAGAAATGGTACATTTAGTCCTAGATTTATCTACTTGGAAGTAGGCCCTCAGAGTTCATGCTCGGAGGGATGCTGACTCCAATTTGAGACATGGAAGTAGAGTGACTCCAGATCTGCCACTATGTATTCTGGCTGGGTTCACACCTAAGTTTAAAGTCAGATTCTGTCCACTTTCAGAATGGAAGAACACATCAGCTAAGTGAAACACTTGTTTTCTTTCCGCATTATCTAACTCAAAGGTGGATCTTCTGCATTAGATAATGTGGAAAGAAATCAGCTTGTAACTTTGTTGATGTGTTCTCTCATTCTGTAAGTGTCTTGAAGCTGGATTAAGCCAGTGTCACAACGTGAAGCCCATCTAGGTCCATGGTAGCAGTGACCACATGCTATGGGAGCCCTTTTAGCTACCATTTGGGCAGCTGGCAAATCTCTGTCTTTCCACCCTTGGACTTCTTTTCAACCACATAATGGTGTCATGAGCTGACCAAGTATTCTTGCAAAGCTCTGTGATTGCATATCTGTGGTACACAAGACAACAATGAGGCTTGGCACCGAATCTGGGTCAGCATCAAACCCACATGTGTGACCACTGCTCAGGTCTGATAATGCGTTGTTTATAAGTGGCAACACATCAATAAGAAATATCTCCTGATAAACATTTCAGTAGTAAGGGAAAGGGAAAAAAGACAGACTTTTTGTTTCATGGAGCAGTAGTGCTATCCATCTATCATCTAGATTAGATATTCATATGTCCCTATGCAATGCTCATACTTTGGTCTACTGTCACTTACCATGATGTTCTCTAGGTATAGTCCTATCAAACTTCATTTCCCACCTAGTGCTCGTGGTCAGTGATCAGAAATGATGAGGATCAGGCCCTTTCTGTACTTAATTTGCTAGATTAGTAATGAATCCAAATTAGCTTGATCTAGACAATCATCAACAGGAGGTATCCTTATTAAGTGAGTTGGATGGAAGGAAATGCATACTAAGGTGAGATGCAGTATGGATATGCAACCACTGTTCTGCAGTAGTAAATGTGAAATACTGGCAACACCACCTTTCAGACCAGATGCAACCAACCAACATTCCCATCACTTAACTGCTGCATTTGGGTAGTGTGGGTGAAAGGGATTTGATGGCAGTATAAAGACACCAAGGAGATGTATTTTCAGGCAATGTGAAGTTACCTGTGTTTTTAAAAATTATATAACCAAATAATATACTATGCAATTATACAAAACATTGGAGGAGGGGAACAAATGGGCAATAATACCAGGTCCTCCTCCTTTCCCCTCTCCAAGTTTACATAATACAGAAAAAAAATACAGCATCAAGTCATACATCACGTATTATAATAAATAATACATTATGGAGTCACAAATAATACATTACATAGTAATAAAAAAAACTTATAAAGCAGGTGGGACAGCCGCTTGTTCCTGATCAGGCTGTGCTAGGATGTTTGTGATACTGATTAATCAGGTCCATCACTATTCCCGACTATTGCAACCTTAGTACAGATTTTACCTGGATTACCACTAGTCCTTGCAGACCATATGGACTACAGAGCTCCTTATTCCAGATAATGGAGCAAGTGCAGAAAGGGCCTCAGAATCCAAAGGCATCTGTAGGGATACCAGACCTTTCTGCATGGCAGGGGCTATCCTGGGCCATGCTGACCTGAATTATGCAACCCAGCTCATTAAGTTGCCAGACAGGGCTACCCAGAAGTGGCACATTTCTGGCACTGCTTCTGAGTACCCAGTAAAATAATGTCAGGCCCTTGGTTGTGTACCCGCGGTTTGTGTAACGTCTGTGTATAAGCTGATGGTATACCAGTTGGGATACTTAATTGATCGCTCCCAAGCGGTCCACGCTCAGAGCAGGTTATGGTGTGGATGAAGCAGTCTACCAGTGGTCTGTCGAGAGACCATTGTATAGTGCAGTGGAGCTTGATAAGTTTAAATAGGAGCAGAGTATGTACAACACAAAGAGGAAAAGAGCAGGCTAGTTAAGGAAATGATGGATGTGATCAAAAGCAATTATGCTGTAAGCAGTTGAAATTAGAATTGATGGCTTAAAGTATTAAATGTTATGAAAACCAATTATCTCCAGAGCTTACTCCACATAAATAAAAAACAAACAATCTGGGGGGG
>MTQE01002208.1:26482380-26510865 GCA_014337955.1 Aspidoscelis marmoratus | reverse complement strand
ATCTCCAGAGCTTACTCCACATAAATAAAAAACAAACAATCTGGGGGGGGGACTTATTGAAACTCCCAGAAACAAGTGTGAGAGCAGTATCGATGTATACCCTGTTCCCATATCTGAAACATTTCTTAAGAAATGCTGAAAATTCTCAGAGCCAAACATCCCTTCTCCCAGCCCCCTTTCTGTCTGCATATCAGCAATGGCTGTTCAAGTGGCATACAGCAGCTCCACTTTTACAGCATTACACACTGGTCAGTACACTGGCCCAGCAAGTCCTTTCTGCATGCAAGTGTGATCTAAAGAAGGTGTTGCCCTTAGTTTCTCTTCTTTGTATCAGAAGCAGCAGGTGTTCCCTTGTAAAAGTGCCTAGGAAACTGCTTACAGGATATTTATTCTGTACTTCATTGTATCATAAATCTTTAGTGAGTTTTTAAACTCTGCTGTAAACTCTTGTGTGACACCAGACATAACATCTGAAACAAGTTTCAAAGTCTGGTTAGTGTGGCAAAAGAAGCAAGAAAGAAGGGGTGCGTGTGTGTTAGGGGAGAGAGCTGACCCACCTCAGCTTCTTTTCATTTCAAAATCACCCTTCCCGTTTCTTGATCACAACTGCCAGTTTTAGGAGAAGTGTCTGAAAATTTTAAGAAGTATTAGATTTAAGTGGAGACCTGCATTTTACCAGACTGCTTTGTCCAAACGTGGATGGCTGACACTCTTGCCTCAAGGCATGCTTCCTGAGGTGAATTCATATTTCATATAGGATAATTTGTGGCTAGTGAATTGCTCCCATTTTTTAAATTTTAATGCAGGAAAAGGGGTACCAAAATATGCATGTAACCTCAAATTAGAGTTTGTTCAAAGTAAAAACAATCTCTCTTCAAGAAGACTCATTCATTCTTTTACTACTGTTTTGTATTCCATTTTTAAAGCTCTCAAGTGTCCACATAAAAACAATTACAACAATTAAGCATGAAACAGCAATTAAAAGAAATGCCTCCCATTAAAACTGAAAAGAAAATTAAGAAAATGTCACTCCAAGCACACACTCAGCAAATGCATACGAGAAAATAGATACTTTCAATTCATTTGCAGGCTGTCCTGATCAGCAATTTTATCTCCCCATCACACTGCTCAGAGTCCACAGTGCTGAGTTGAGAAGAGAAAGCCGGGTCTTTTATATTCCCAGCTCAGCACTGAGGAGCTGAGTGCTCATTAGGGTGTTAAAATCCTTTCATATTCTGGTCACAATGTTGTCCTGAAACTAGGAGATAAATTTGTAGGAGCTGATGTACCACCTCTTGAAGTATGGCTGAGCTATATCTTGGTTCCAGCCTCCAAGGAATTGGAAGGCTATAAAAGTTCATTGCATCAGTGCTTTGAATTGGGTCAAAGAGCTTACAGTGGTGGCCAATGGAGTTGCCACATGAAAGATTCAGTAAGACACTCTTGTCAATATTCATCAAGAAGTGGTGATGACTCACTCAATAGAACCTGTAAAGGGGGAGCAGGGGAAAATTTTGATTAAAGTCATACTTTTGATCTCTCTGGACTAGCTGCTTTTTTAAGGGCAGGTTCATACAGAATTCAATTCTTGATACAAAATTGTTGGAAGCATATAAATGACAGGGCCCACACAATGAAGGCAGCTGATCTAAAATGATCTAGGACAGGGTCAGTACTAGCTTACCCAGGAGCATTGTGTTGATATGTACATTAGGAGTAATAGGAATGCAACACAGGTTCATCAATTTTAAAAAAAGATGTTTGATTTTAGATGTTGTTACCCACTTGGAGACCTCCGGGTATAAGGCGGAATAAAAATGTAAATAAACAAACAAATCTCTGTGTGTATTTAGTTTTAGTGATTTGTATCTGAAGACTGTGCATGCAGGCTAGAACAGGGGGAGCATTTCCTAACCTTGCTGATAGAATCTGTATTATCATGAGGACTAAATGGGATACCCCTTTGACTATCAAGGAAAAGAAGCAGCAATGAATAACAATAGGATGGTGTTAATATACAACAGTATCTGCTTGCACATGTCAACTCAGTAGCAATACATTCATTTATCACTTAATATTTCACTTTCCTCCATGGAGGACTTAAAGAAGTCTTTTTTACCCATATTTATGTATTGCATAGTATTTCTATCCCACCTTTTATACAAAGGCCTCAGGGTGGTTCACAATGTTCGATAAAACATAGGATATGAGAAAAAAAGATTGAATTAAGAAAACAATTCATAATTAAAATGCCAAATCTGCTCCTACTGCATGAAAACATTACAAGAGTATGAAACAACTGAGTCCTGAGTGAAGAGAGATGTTTTAACCAGACATAAAGGTATACTGTTAGTGCTTGGTGTACCTCAACTGGAAAGCTATCCAAAGTATGGGGTGCCACAGAAAGGTCCCTCTCAAGTGCCACCACCCTTCAAGCATCTCAGGGTGATGGAACACAAGAAGGCTCTCCCCATTAATTTTAATAATTGGGAAAGTCTACATAGGAGAAGGTGAAGGTCAAACCATCTAGGGCTTTATGTGTAAGAGTCAACACCTTCCATCAGGCTTGATAGTGACTGGTATGATATGTGTCCTTCAAAGACTGTGGGCTGTAGTTCCTATCCACAAAAAGTGGAAACCAGGAAACCGGTCAGAAATGGCAGTAAGCACTCCAGCGAGGCTAGCCTCAAGTGACAGCAGTAAATCCTAGAAGTAGTCCTAGATCATGAAAAATAACTCCATCCAGAATTGGGTTCTCTCTAACTTTTCCTGTTCAAAACCTTGTGGCATACAGTCTTGTCTGGATTAAGTTTATTGGCCCACATCCAACCCTTCACTGCCTCCAGGCAAACAGTCAAGTGCCTGAATTGCTTCACCTGAGTCTGATGGCACAGTGAAATAGAACTGAGTATCACCAGTATATTGATGACACCTCACTCCAAATGTTCTGCTGAGCACTCGCAGAGGCTTCATATAGATTTTGAAGAGAGTGTGGGACAGAACCAACCTCCTTGTGTAAGCTTCCAATGTTTGTTTGTTTACATTTCTATCCCACCTCATACCCAAAGGTCTCTGAGCGGGTAACAACAGATTAACAAACAGATTAAAAACAAGATACACATTAAAACAAGATACAGATTAAAAACACCTTACAAATTCAAAACAATACACTCCATATTGCATTGATAGTGACTGTAACTGAGGGGGGGGGGGAGGAGAATATAATCACCTCAGCCAAAGACCAGGGCAAAGAGGTACGTCTTTACTGCCTTCCTAAATATATATAAGGAAGGGGCATGGCACACGTTTGCCTTTGCAGAGTCTACAACACAGGTAGGCATGGAACCACTGTAAAACAGTGCCTTCAGTTCCCGATCCCGGAGTCACTCCAGCAAGCAGTATGGCTTGTGGTACTAAAGGCCCCTGAGAGGTCAATGAGGACAGATGGGGTTGAATTTCCTTGTCCCTCACCCACTAAAGCTAATTTATTGGGGCAGTTTAAACTGTCTCAGTGCCATAACCTCACCTGAAGCCAAATGGAAATGGGTCTAGATAATCTGTTTTCTCCAGACATGTATGTAGCTGCAAAAGTACCCAGATGCAAGGAAGCACCCTCCCACTTCCCTTTGTTTTGTGTATTTCCTACATATGGGGCTTTTGCAAGAGCAGTGATCTCGCAGTGAAATGGCAGACAAGGCAAGCAATTTAGCGTGATGGAAAAGCCAGAATCAGAGCTGAATTTTCTGTATTGCCAATATAGCACATTTTCAATGGACTATTCTGGTAGTATATTGGGATTTCCATGGGAAACTACAGAAATCCCAATATAGCCCTGGGAAAATGCAGTTTTCCCACCATGTTTGGTGGCACCATTGGTTGACTGTAAAGAAGGAGTGATAGCCTTCACATGTCTCATAGTCCCCTGGACCATCTGTCTCTCTCTCTACCTTATCTCTCGTTGTCCATGGCAACTGAAATGCCCCCCTCCCAGTGACTTCCTGCTCCTATCACACCAAGTCTCATAGCTCCCTCTATCTATTAGATCCCATCCAGCAAATCTAGCCTAGGATCCACTCAAGATGCATCAGCTACTCAGCACTGGCAAAACTGATGGACTCTCCATCATTCATCCAGAAAGCAGAGCTAAATTAGAGTCATTAAGGCTTCCTTTCACATAGCCAGATGTGACCCTACACAGTCTCTCCTCCTTGACCCCTCTCCTTATTTCATTTTCTGACACTCTGTGCCATCAGTGAGAGAAGCAGAACTAGATGGAGTGATCTATGATGTGGTCACTATTTTGTTTTTTTAAAAGAAAACTGGATTCACTCCGTCTCCCTGAAGATCCAAACTGGGCACCTAAATGGGTAGTGTCTTTCCTTCAATTGACATTTAAAGTCCTCTGCTAGTCAATAACAGTCTGCTCTCTCCACTGTCAGATGTGCCCCACTAGCATCAGTTTCAGAAACTTGGTGATTTTCCTCAGGGGTGGTTGGCAATTGGCAGCAGCAAACTTTCTGATACTCAATAGCTACCCAGCCTCTCCCCCTGGAGTCCCAGGCCTGTTTTCGCTATCTGCTGCTCAAAGTAGTCCAGAGTCTAGAATCCAAATTCTAGAATGCATATAGGAGCAATAGGCTGAAGCTGACTTTTTACTCAATTTTCTTGCAGGCAACAAAGTTAAATGGAAGATGGTGAGATTTATTGTATCTGTGCTGTGATACATGACTGTAAGTGTGTGTAAAGTTGTACCTTGTTCTTTAAAGAAATAAATTGTGAGCAGGTTCCTCTTAAAGTGAAAATGCTGCTCATTTATAATTTTGATGCCAGGACATGCCTTATTTGGTGGTAGCCAGTTGGGAAAATTACAATCTGTCAACTTTTGTGATGAATACCAGGCAGTAACTGTAACTGCTCATTTTTTAGATGTTTTCAAATTGGGGAAAATAGGTCAGTGTAGACAGTTCTGTACAGTATACTGTTCTACTGCTGTTGGGATGGCTATGACCTGGGAACCATGGAAACATGTTTTCAAGAACCAGTCTTTCAGCCAGTGTTTGAGATGAATGGGTGACCTAATCTCTGTGAAAGCATGATGTGCCTCTTGTTGGCTCTGAGGGCCTAAGTATTAGTGCTTTTCAAAATTGAGAGGATAATGGTCACATTCCGCTGAACTGCTGTTATCAACTTGAAAATCCTGGATCTGGGATTTTTTTTATCTTAGCAAATGCAAATAGGGAAAGCAAAGGATAGTAGGAAAATGTGGAAAATGTGGTACATAGCAACCATTAGTTTAGGTAGGTTGCTAATGAATACTGATGTTGGGCCCTATTGCGAAGGTTTTAGCTTGTTGGGAGTGTATGGAAAATGCTTGGCATTTAAACCTATCTTTAGTTGATCTTTTGATGACATTCTCTTCTCTTATGGTATGGCTCTAAATTTCTTAGTAAAAATGTAGTGCAATGGTCTGGTAATTTAAGCATTGCCTATCATTTATTTGATATATAGATATATGTATTGACCTTTTTCTGCCACACCACAGTGGTCTGTTTTGCAACACAATGGGAACTTAGGCTGTTTTCAGCCTGTTCATGCCTACTCACTCCAGACAGGATGCTCAGGGTGAGGTGAGGTGGCTGTGGGGATGGTGCAGCCGGATTATGGCCAGCAATGGATGGAAGAGGGTGTGCTGGGCAGAACAGATCAGGTTGACCCTGCTAGCTCTGGCTGGAAGAGCTCACAGGCTGCCCTCCATGTTGCAGCTGAATGGGGCAGAGATTGGCAACACTTTGCTTGTACCTAGCACTTTGAGCACAGCTCATGGACCTCTGAACATGTGCCAGTGCTATGTGCCCTCCTCCCTGCCCCTCCCAGCCTTATGCTCAGGAGGAACCTAGCTTTTGGGGTAGGCAGACAGGCACACCTTGGTCTTTTCTTGCTTTCTTGCAGCTAAAATGAACTCAGTGCTGGGATCCAATTACAGGACAGTTTGAATTGAGGTGATGATGGAATAATCTGGAGAAGAAATGGAAATGCATTTTGGCACGTGATCCCTGAAAACAGAGGATGGCCTGAAAATGGATTAAGCATAATGTGACTGCAGCCATAGAGTCATAACAGCTTTGTAAGGAAGACTTAGAAATACTGAAGCTATTTTGCCTCTGTCAAATTATTCAAGTCTCTGGGTTTCTTTTTACTTAAATTTTTTTTTGATACCTGGAAACATGAACCTTTGGATTTTCTTAACTAGAGAGAAGGAGAGGTAGAAATTAAAGCCTTCTGTGCAAGAGAAGCAGAAGGATAAAAATTGTGATGGGACGAGGACAAGAGGGCAGGGGGCATTGATGAGGTATGTGGTGGCAGATCCAGCCTTGTTGCAAACAGGGGCTAGAGCAGGAGTTCCCACCAATCAGGAGTTTCCAGCAGCATTTTATGGCAGCAGTTTTCCCCAGGAGGTTACAGCCAATCAGGGTCAGGGATATGGGTATAAATGAACACAGAAGACAGCAGACTAGGACTTCATGCTGGTACAAGAGCTGAAAGGAGAAGAGAGCTGAATCCTGAGGGAGCTGGAACCAGTAGCTGGCCAGGGGTCGTTTGGCTGGAAGATCTTGAAGGAAAACTTCGATAGCAACTGACCAGGCTGGATGATCAGACAAGCAAGGACGGACTGGGCCTTGTGATCATCTGGAGCCACGTTCTGGTACACTGGCTTGGCTTGAGCTGTGTCAGAGCAAGCCAGAGGGGGAGGAATGTGGAGAGGTTTGTCTTTTAAAAGGGGAACTATTTTCCTTTAGAGAAAGGGGTAGCTCCTGGCCTTAAGAGACTTACTGAGTTAAACCTGAGTTAAACCAACAAATACCTGAACCTTATTTTCCTTCTAGTATTGCTTGTGTATAATAATAAACTTGTTTTAGTTTACTGTTGAAACGCTTGCTACAAGTGTTTTGTGTCCACACTGTAGTATTCACTTGGCCGTTGCATGAACTCAGCATCCTAACAGGGCCAAGCTTCTCCTAGAGAGGGCAGGCACTAACTGGATCGCTGGGCATCGTGACATAAGGCCTTTACCCATGGATTCCAAGCATAAGGGTGGGAAGACAGAAGCTGAGGCATCTGTTATTGGCATGTGCACAATTTTTTTTCTGTTCACTTTGCATCAAAGCAAATGGGGCAGAACTTCACATTCATGTAAATGGAGCCACCTCAAATGTCCTAGGCTTTGTCTGATGTCCCTTCAAGTCTCATAGGGATCATCCTGTGCTCTATTACTTTGAAATTGAAATGCTCTGGGTCTTTGTTCAAACAGGAATTAACAGGGTTTATTTTAAAGTAAACAAAACAGATAAACAATTGCCAGTCTCTTTCTCAAAGCTATCAAACAGGTACTTTGTGGGAGAGTTCCCATTCAAGGAATAAAGTGCAATATACATCGGGATTTACATCAATATGTAAAGGGTGTTAAAAGGAAGCAAGGAGCATCTGGCAATCGGATTCAACTCCGATTTTGTGTCCCCACTCTTAAACACTAAAATGCTTCCAAAAATGGATTGGGGAAAGTGATTCTTTCCCCTCCTCAGCTTTTTCCTACCCCTCTCTCTCCATTGCCCAGGGTGCAGCTCAAGCCCCATTCACCCGTTCACCTCCACACACACCATCCCCAGCAGGGGTGCCCTCCGAGAAAAGCACCTCGGCTGGTTAGAAAGACTGAGCGGCGGCTGAGCGACCTCCTCCTCCTCCCTGCCCAAGTGAGGTGAGGCGAGGCTCCCCCTGGATCAGCGCAGCACTCGCTCAGCTGCTGCCGCTGCCTGCACACATACGCACTTGCACACGCCCCCGTAGGAGCTGTGCAAGTGAGTGAGCGAGTGAGCAAGCAGTGGTGCTGCCACTGGAGGCAGGGGAGAGGGAGACATGGACTAAGAGCTGCCAGAAGTAAACCTTTTAATGCAATCCAGTTTCTGTAAAATGCGTGGGTTGGAAAGGAAACATTGTTATAAGGTACAAGTGGGTGGATTGTTACAATGAAACCGGCTGCTGTACAGGGGAAACCTGGCATTTTAGCTGAAAGGGGTTGACTTGCAGGGTGAAACCCCATCCATTTCATGATGCATTTGCCGAAATACTGCTCTAGCGTTCCCACAGCAATAAGGAAGAAACGTTTTTAAAAGCCAAAACCGGAAAAAAACACTGTTTTAAAGCCAAATAATCCTCAAAATACCCCTGAAACTGATTGGGAGTGGGAATGATGAGCTTCCAAATCATTTTTAAACCATTTTAATCCATTGGGGTGGGAACTACAAGTGTCCAAACAATTTTTAAACCATTTTAAGTGTTAATGGGAACTCGCCCTATGTGTCTTTCAGTTGAAGCAAAATGGACATTCATTGAAACTCTGAAGCTCAGACTCTCCTTTCATTTTCTTGCTTCGAAGGATTCAGATTTCTTTGTGACTTTGTGTTCAATGTAATAGTTTTTGCTATTGCTTTGATACTGCTTTGTTATTGCTTTGTTACCACCTTAAAAACAAAAACACACATTAGTAAGGATGGCCTAAATGCTGTATTTAGCTCTGAGCACAGGCTTTCCTTTTTCCCTCTCTCTGTAAACTTTCTGTCAGAAGAGTGTTGGAATGTACCAAAACATATCCAGCCATGGGAGTGTTCTCACAGCTCCACCCAGCCAGGGCTAATACATTTGAAACTACACTGAAGGGTTTTCCCTTTAGAACTTCTGGCTTTAAACAGCAAATTGGGGCAGGGCAGCAGAACCATAATACATTGAATTCACTTCAAATTCTTGGCACCACCAGTTGCACCTCTGAATTGCTCTGAATCCAAAGCTGCGAATGAAGGCCCAAAAACTTTCATTTCACACTCAAAGTTCAGTCTTTGAATACAGTCAACAATAGAGTCAAATGCAAAGTTTCAAACCTTTGCAATTTTTATGAATTGTGAAGCTGACAAACATTTTTCTCCCATCCCGTATCTCTTAAGAGGATGTAGGGATGTGCTAAAGATTCTCAAGACTTCAGTGAAGCGAGCGGTTTAAGTTAATCCCCTTGTTGATATACCTGTAATGGCAGGGGATCTCCATGTTGTCCAGCTGTCCTCTGAGTTGTTCATGAAAGGCACCTTTAAACAAATGCAGTAAAGTAAGGGCAGCTTGTTGTCAGGGCTTTTGGTGTGTGAGAGAGCTGTAAAGTGGAAAGAATAAAAATGGCATTGCTGAGCCCAATAATAAAATGGAAAAAAGCTGGCAAATAGAAATGAGGCGCCCTCTGAGCTTTTGGTCCTCCTAAGCCCTTGTTGGCATGATGACTAGCACTTTTTAGTTGTTCTCTTAATAAGCCGAGAAAAATGACCTGCTGCTGTGTTCTCATCAGTAAAAGACATGGATTATGGTTGAGTCAAGACCAGCACCCAGTGAAGGCTTCCAAGCTAATTTCCCTTGTTCGCCTTTGATGTATATTAGTTCTTAGGGTACTCAGCAGGAAGAGGGAAATGACAGCCCCTGGAGTTCTGTGCTTATTAGAAAAACACTAGGCCCTGCTAGAAGGCCAAGGCTGGTTTTCTGAGCAAACTATTTTCTCATAATTGATAGAAGCATATATGAGTGGCTCAGTGGGGATATATCTTTTGTGTGTGTTCAGGATATGTGGGCTCAAAGCAAAGCCTAACCCAATGGATTACTTTGACCAACAAGGTAAAGAGGCACTTGAGAAGGTTGTCCTTAATTTTCAGCATGCTGAGAATTGCAAAATGAGTCCATTTTTCACATATTTTACTGAATCTTACAGATTTCTTCTGGTGGAGAAATAATGAACTGAGCCATGAATGCTCTATGTGTTAATCTGGTTTGTTATGTTCAAAGGATTGAAAGTCCATGAATTAATAATTCTTTCATCTTTGAATTCTTCAGGACTACTTTTCACATTTCAGAAATGTTAACACTGGTGTCATCTTGCAAGTATAACAGATATCCTTCCCAATTCATAAAAGCTATGTTTCTGAAAAAATCCACAAATTGTGAATGTGTGGATGCAGAGAGATATTGGGTTTCCCCGCAGGGATTTATGGCAGTCCTGCAAGTCCCTGAACTTTCTAAACACCCTTAGGTCTGCAAGGGAAGAAACGACCATTCTCTGGAATCCAAAGTGAGGCTCCCAGCTGGAACCTCATTCTCTCTCCCTCTGCCTTTACAATGCAAATCTGTCTGCTGTGCCTGCATAAGGCAGCTACTTGGTAACTCTTTGCAAGAGGCTTGGGCTGTGTTCACACCAAAGTTTTAATCCACTTTCAGAATGAGAGAACATAACAGCAAACTGACCAGCCATCTTCTTTCTACATTATCTAACCATAAGGTCAATTTTCTGAGTAGCATGATACCAAAAGAAAACAGCTTGTCTCTTTACAGGTGTGCTCTCTCATTTTGAAAGTGGACTGAAGCTGATTTAAAGCTTAGGTGTGAACTCAGCCTTGGTGCCACTGAGCTTTCTGTTGCTATTCTGATCTGCCCTTTCTAAAGTAACGTGTTGGGAAGGAGCCTTGTGCCAAAACTTTGCTTGATGCCTTCTGAGTGATATTTGAGTTGAAGATAAGTAGGATGAAGCAATCCCTCTGTGGTATCAGGGCTATTGTATCTTCTCGACCTGTCTTTCTGTTTTTGAAACACAGGGCATTTGGGCATTTACCTTTGTTTGACAACTCCATCTGGTCTGTTCTTATTAAAGCCAAGTGGTCCACCCACTGGAGCAGCCCAACTGTTCCAGGACAAGGCTGTCCATATTGGGATGACTGTCCTGGGACTGGCTCCGTGGAGTTCCTGGAGAACTAATTTCAGGAGTACAACAACTCATACTGCCCAAATGGGTCACCTGTCTTAAACTGGACCACAGAAGCATGCTTTAAATAGGTCCACCTATATACAGGAGTAGAGGTCCCCCATCAAAGTGAGCAACTCTTGATAGCATCTCAATGCTTGAGTCCACTTTCCCTTTCTATTTGATGTATGTTTCAATTCAGGGCCTGTTAATGTGTACGTAATCCTCCATCTTCTGTGGAGTCCATTTTTTGCATAGGTTTGCATAGAACTGCAGCCTTTTGGTACTTTATCTTTCATAAGCAATAGTTATTCTGATCTCTGGTACCATTTTCTTTGCCCACGAGCTACAACTGCTACCCAGTCACCATACATCACACAATTTCCTCTGATCATTTTTCAGACTGGATCAGGATCTTCTAATTCACTCATTCAAGGGGTAAAGGATGGAAGAATTTCAAGCTATTATATAAAGTTTTGGATAAGTTATTTATGCACTTTCCATTTGATATAGGAAAGGCCTTTGGGGCTTCTCTTCTGCATGTTGGTGCAGGATAAGGGAGGCCTTGACCATTCTGAGTACACTCTGTGCACGTGCGGCTAAGGTGTCCACTGCTGTACTAGGAGATGTTATACCTGATCATGGGGGCATCTGGATGACATGCAGATGGTCTGGTATACCACAGTTTCTAATACTGAAAATGGGCCCTGGCCTTTGGAGCATTTGGAGATTCCCACACGTCAGTTCTGAAGCTGGTGTGGGGGCTGAACAGGCAGTTGCAATGTGGATAGCTTTGTTTCATGCCAGGAGCCATCCATACAGGCTGAGGATGAACTGCTTATTGTGGTACAAGGCAGCCTCTATACCAGGATAGGCCAGCTAAGTGCAGAAACAGGTTAAAATCAAGGAAGACAGGTTGTCCAGCTTTTTGTAAGCCATCTGGCTTTAAATCAGGACATGCTTTTTCTTTTGCCTGTTCCTGTAAGTTAAACATCTTTGCAGTTGCTTCAGGCAACCTTCAAGTTGTACATGGCATTTTTAAATTTCATGCGCCATAAGACATGAGGGAGAAGAGTTTTGCTGCAAGCCTGACTAAAGGATATGCTCTAAGGTGATTTGTTTTTGTTGTGACATAGGCAGGATCTCCATGGTGCCATCTGTGAAATCCCATATTCATCAGGCCTCCATTTCACCACAGAAGAATGGAAAGCACTGCTAAAAGTGTTTTTCCACAGCATGAGAAAAAACACTCTGGTGGTGCATTCTCCTTCGGGTATGGGGCGAGATAGAAACGTAAATAGTGTATAAATAAAGAAGAAGTGGTTTCTAAGGTCCTGCCTTGAAGTTTTCATATTTTGTCATGATTTTGCAAACAAATGTTCATATTTCACCAGAGATAGCCTGTATGAGAGGAAAGCAGGAAATCAAAGCAATGGAGCTTTGATGAGTAATACATTAGGAATTAAAGACCTATTTGTGGTGGTTTCCTGACTTCAAAGGCTATTGGAAAATCTCCAGTTAAATCTGCCTTCCTCCACTTGCATGCTGGCCACTCTCTTATTTTATGCATTCTGTATGAACTATGGGCTTTGTGTGGTTCACACTTAGTATCAAATGCTTCTGAAAAACCACCATGATGCAGTTCCTGTTATCACAGAACCTCAGTGATGGGATGGTGCTTGGGCAAAGAAGGTCTGTGAAATGTTACTCAGCACCTTTTCTCTCTCTTGTTTTCTTTTCCACCTTTGTTTTCCTTACCCAAGATGTTCTCTGTACTTTGCTGCTGTTTCCTTATCAGCTTGCACACGATCATGAGGTCTGGTCAGAAAGTTCAGGAGACCACCACTTTGCTGAAACTGAGTCAAACATATACCAACTCTAGATGCCATGAAGAAGATGCACATAAAACATTTTAAAGACCGTGTATTCTTTCTTTGATTTGCAGCTTGAAGCTTTGATGGTGGAGATGCAGGATCCAAATTCTGGCATCAAAATGCAAATCCAGCAGGTCACAACCACCAGTATCCCACACACAATGATGGGTAAGTCATGTGACAGGGGGCAACATCAGCTACTTAATCTTCCTTGTGCAACATCACTTGGCATTCATAATCACTTCATTGTTCCTGTCTGCCGAGCAGGTGAAGTGAAAATAGTGACCCCATGATCCCAGCATTGAGGAGAATACCCATCCTTAAGATGAGGAAAAGAAATTCATCCTAGGGAATGTTTTTGTTCTCTAGTTCACCAAAGAAGAGCAATAATATACAGTCCCTTCCACGTGCCTGTAAATTCCTGCTTTCCTTCCCCTGGAGCACACTAAATAAGAAATAGGCATTTAATAGTACTTTGATGTGAACTTATCATTACTGTCTCCTGTGACAATTATGCTCTTTTTTGGTGCCTGCCAGCTATGCTTGCTCAGGGCAACCAGAGATGTTAGTTTCTTCTTCTGCTGCTGCTTCTGAATACAGTGCTAGATTCCTTTTCATCTGGTGAGATCACAGTTCATGAAAAGCCTTTCAGTATCTTTATAAGAAGCTGTTTTACAAGCTTTGTTTTTCCCATGAAGGATCATGATCCTATGGGACACTTCAGTTTGAGAGAGGTAATTTGTCCCAAGCCAGGATGGATTGGTCCTGGCGAAGAACAAGGCCATCCCCATTGAGGCAACCTGCTCTGTGCCAGCACCCCCCCCCCAAGTTGACTCTAAAGCATGCACCTTGTCTCCAGCTTCACCAGGAACAGCTGCTGAGCTCCAGGATACAACATTCATGCTCTCTTCTGGTTGCAAACTCTGCGAGTGGGCATGGTGGTGTCTGTGCAATTGTGTGCTGCAATTGCCATGGCAACAGTTGGGCACATGGCACATGTTGCTGTGGCCATTGCCACAATGATCTGAATGGTCTGGGCTTGACCATCTGTCCTGCAAGTGCTGGTGGTCTCATGGGGACTCCACCAGTGTTTGTGGTGCTAACATGTCCTTCTGCGCCTGCAGTAAAATGGTATAGCTGAGGCACTTTGGATACACTTTTTTTGTTACATGTGAATGGGGTAACCTTAGTTGCTTCTGTCATTGCACAGAAGCACTAAGTGAGAAAGTAGCACACATTAAAGTGTTAACTGATAATACAGAGTAACGAGTAAATGAAGTAAGACTTGTTAATTTATGGGAACCAGATGAGAAAGTGAGGGCTTTCACTTTCATAAGCCTGTACAGGCTCAACAGCATATGCCTCCATTGCATGGCCTTAGATGCCTTTCCCACAGCCCTGGTGTGATGAGTGTCCATTGCATGCCTTGTGGCAGCACCTGGGGACAGGTGCCTGTGCCTCCTGGGGCATGGCAAAGGTGCCTGGGGTTCATTGTGTGCAGAATGACTCTGATGTAGCTACTTTTCAACCTGGCCCTTTTACCATCTTGCCATGGACCACCTGGAGTTGCACATGGATGTTGATCTTGGCCTTTGTGCTCTGGTGTGGCTGCTCCCCAACACATCCTGGCCCAGCAGCAAAGGAACAAGGGTGCTACTTCAGTAAAGGTGCCTGCCCCCAAATGCCTTTGGAAGAGAAGTGGAAACGCAGACTATGAATCTTGCACCGCATGACTGAGCATGGTGTTTAGCACTTAAGCACCCTGGTTTTACATCAATGTCCTATTAAACGTTTGTGAAGGAATACCAAGAGTTTGTTCGCTACGTTCACTGAATCTTCAGTACATCATCATATTTACCTGTTGTTTCATCTCCAAAGTCAGTTTTACCTCATATACCCTGATTGGTGGCTTTTCCCTTTTTAAACCACAGTTTCTTTTTTCGCACGCACCCATCCCCAATTCTAGCACTGCACTTTATTACTTTTGTACATAAGCCTGTGATAGTCTAAAGGGGTATTGTGCTATGTAGGACACAGGGGGAAAAGAAAAGCAGTAGATCCAGAATGGAACCGTTTGCCAGTGGCTCAGATTCAAAAGTGAGGAAAAGGCGCACACTCAGAGATAGGCATCATGTTTAAGCTCCGCATCGTGCCAAACAGCAAGGAAGAACTACTGTGAGTAGGGTGAATAAAAAACAACTCATCCACTAGCCAACTTTCTCCCAGCAAGTATGAGGGGTTTTTTTCTGGGTTTTTTTGGTACCCAGAGACACTGTACTGGCAATTTCAAGCACAGCATGCTGTTCCCCAGCATCCTGAAAATAAGCCTTATGCTTTAACAGAGAAGAGCAGATGCAGGCCAGGTCATCCAGGTTAGCTCTGAGTGGCAGGCTAATCTTTTAATTTCATCTATTTCAGGAAGCAACTGGTAGGGATAGCAGCTCAAACTGATGGGTACAAGTCTCAGGCAATCAATACAATGTCAGGTTAACATTTTAATCGGCTTCTTAATGGCATTTGCAGAAGCTGGGGCATGGTTGGGGAGTAGGAGCATTCTGAAAACCTCATCCTGTTAAAAAACATCCAGTTTCAACACACCTTTAATCACAAAATCCCAACTAAAATGTCACTGCTGGGAACAGCTTAATCCCCGAATCATGCATTACATCCATGGAACCCTTCCCCTGGGTCTGTTTGGCAAGGTAGTTTGGCAGTATTCTGTTGTTCAGGGGCAATATAATGCTGTCTCTTATCACTTCCCACCATGCTAACGATTTTGTTGTAATTTACTAAAGCCACCCCACTGGAGATGGCAACTGTATCTTCATATTAGTACCATGCATCCTCCTCTTCTCCCCATCTAGGGGTCTTTCTAGCCTGTGTGTTATGTGTTTCATTTGCAGTCACAAACCTATAGGTGACTTGCATGTGCCATAGTTGCCCTTCCATTTTCTTGCAGATAATGAATGGCACTGATGAGTCACCCTATAAAGAGGACAGAGTTCAATCTTGTTTACCTCTAAATGTTGCTTTACAATTTAGATTTGCAGTTCCACATAGGACTTGTCTGTGAGCGTAAAGGAAATGCACAATGAAATGTATGTATTTAGAACAGGCAGGAGCATGAGTTTTGTTTTGAAGGAGTGATTTAGATTATTAGACTACAACTGAGGAGATTGGCTGGCATGCCTTGTTATTAAGTTGCTCCAGATAGAAGGCAGCAAATTGCTGTAATTTTAAGGTATTTGACTGGAAGTTAATATGGGAAGAACATGCATATGCAACAAGCAGACGTCTTTTTTCAAGGTATCTTTAGATTTTTGGGACCTACTTGCACTTGCTGTCTGGAGTAGTTCCATCTGTTTCCTGGTCCGCACTCCACCAGAGTGGGATAACTCCTCTGCAGACCAACACTGTCAAAGGCTTGTCTCCCAGACAGCAGCATCCGCAGCCTCTTTTCGACAGGTGGGTGGGTGTGGTGGCATGACTAAGGCTCTGCAGTTGCATGCAGCATCCAGGGGCATTTTTGCACTACCCTTCCTGTCCGCTGGACAGGAGCACAATGGCCCAATATTGATTAGCACTCACACTTGAGCACTAGTCAACTTTACCCATTCCTTCCTCCCAGGATCACATACTTACCGTGGTGATCTGGCCTGCCCCGGTCCAGCCATTTGCACTTCAAGTGCTGTTGGCCCAGAATGGGGCTTTTCTGTGCAAATTGCTGCCATCACACTGGATTTTTACCAGCCTAATATGGTAGAATTATACCATACTAGGCTGGTAAGCATGAATAGGCCCTTGAAAAATCTGTGGCTAATCTGAGAAGTACTGTATATTCTGGTGTATAAGACTACTTTTTAACCCAGGAAAATCTTCTCAAAAGTCGGGGGTCGTCTTATACACCGGGGGTCATCTTCTTATACAGTGAGTATATTCCAAACTCTATATTTTAACTGGAAAGTTGGGGGTCATTCTATACACCCAGTCGTCTTATATGCCGGAATATACGGAACATTACAGCTCAAAGTTGGACTGATGAATTAGGCCTTGAGGGAAATACTAACCCAATCTGTCTTACGAGACACATCCCAGATTTGCACTTGCCAGGTTGGTTTGGTATAACAACACTGACAAGAATCCAGCATGGTGGCAGTCATTCCCATTACAAGCATTAAACACGTCCAGTACCTGACCAGCAGCACTTGTGAAGCCCCAGGCCAGGGCTGCTTGGATCACCAAGACAATGTCCGAAACAAAATCTAGTGAGAGGCTGGAGACTGTCATGGCATTATGGCAACTATGCAGCTGTGGATGCACAGCCATGTCCACTCATCAGGCTGCACCTGGAAGAAGATATAAAACCACATTTTTGTGAGTGACCAGCTGCTTCTGGCCAGACTGTGGCCTGCTATTTAGCAGCCCATAGCTGGATCACTCCAGGGAGGGGTTTTCCCACCCCGGGGTAGCTGTGGCAGTGGAGCAGTGTGAAAGTGCTTGACCTGTGAGTGGATAGACCTGCTCCACTGGTAGGTGTGGAAAGGCCCATAGTTGTACCGCAACCTAGCCATGGGGGTCAGTTCAGAATGTGAAGAGTGTCAGCTGTTGTCTTTTCATTGCAGGTTCTGATATATTGCAGTGGATTATGCAGCGCCTGCAGATTACTAATGAAGGTGAGTAGAGGCATAAGAGTAGCAAGTGCGTCTGACAGTCTTAGACATGTATGTCTTTTAAATATTGGCTTGTGGGTGAATATTTGTCTTTACTCCGTGTTCTAACAAAAGCAGCTGCTCTCTTTATTTCTAGAGGCACTAAATTTGGGAAGTCTCATTATCAAGTATGGATACATCTATCCCCTTCAGGAACCAAAGAATCTTACTCTCAGACCAGACAGCAGCCTCTACAGATTTCAGGTGATGGCAGGGAAAGAGCCTGATATGTTTGCATGGTAGTTTAGAGTGCTTTTTCATTAAAGTGAAAGGCTGTGTCTGCATGTGTTACTGTGTGTGCTGTGCAGCTTGATCTTGAGCTGGATTGAATGATTTGGCCCAAAACTGGAGTGGCAGCTGGTGGTGCAGGCCAAGGATTGGCCTGGCCCAGCCCGACTTTGGAAGCTGGGAACAGAAGTTCCCAGCCTCTGAAGTTGTTGGTGGGGGACTGTTTTAGCTTTGTACCCAGAAGGGGCTGTTTCTGGCATCGAGCTCTAGGAGCCTGGCAAACCAGGCTAACTGCTTGAACACAAGTAACTGCTCCACATTCATGTGGCTGGTCCAGTTCACTATCAGGAAATATACATAGTAGCATGCGTGTTGAAAATGGTTATACAGGATCCTTGTATTGATTTTTATGTGGTTTTTTTCCTATAGACACCCTACTTTTGGCCAACCCAGCAGTGGGCAGCAGAAGATACTGATTATGGTAAGGTATTAATAGTTGAAAGAAAGGGTCTTTTTGCACTTACCGGCTTGGTGTGGTATACAAATTCTATTCTAGGCTGATAAAATAGTAGCATGGTAGTGGTCATCTGTACTTCAAGTGCTGGTAAAGCCCCTTATCAGGCCAGCAACACCCTTTTTGTGGTGCTCCAGGAAGTGAATTCCCATTACAAGCTTAAAATGGTTTTGAAACGGTTTCGATCCTCGCAGTCCCCACGTCAGGTTGGCTTAACACGCTTTCCGCATGTTAAATCACCCCAAAGCATTGTAAATGTTAACACTCATTTCAACAGGTCTTGCTCCAGTTTGTGCATTTGAAATGTTTTACATTTCTTACTGTGGGAACCGTACCATTTAGTGGGATGAGAATGCGTGTTTAGGGTTTTCCTGCCCCAATAGCTTGCTTCCAAAGATAGTGATTTTACTGTAAAAATCCACCCCTTACAGCAGCTGCTACACTGTAGCAATCCACCCACTTCACACCTGATAACAATGTTGCAATTTTGTACAATTCCGAAAGTTCTGACCTTTAGAAAGGGAAAAGAAAGGAAAGCAGCTGCAGGTTCTGGGAGATGTGTGAATGTTTTTAAGGCTGTGGCTGTGAGTGGGCGAAGGGGGCTTGAGTTGCTACTGCTGCTGTGTACCCTGGGCAATGGGGAGAGGAGGGGAAAGAATCGCTGGCTGCCCGGTGCCATTTTTCCTTCATCCAGGCAAGCGGAAGCCACCCAGCCACCCAGCTAGGCTCCCTGAAGGGATCCCTTATGGGTGGCGTGTTCACGCCAGGAGGAAGAGGGCAGGGCAGCCCTGAAAAGCGGCTTTTAGAAAGTAGCCACTTGAGTCCTCCCTTGAGTCACGTACACCACATATGATCCTCAGAATCTGGATCAAACGCGGTTAAGTTGAAAGTAATGGGATCAGGCAAATTTGTGTTTGCATCCAGTCCTATTATTTCGGTTTGAGGAAACCGTATTAAGCTTGTAATGGGAATGCGGCCCAGGAGTTGTGTACTCTAAAAAGGGCTGCTCCAGAAACTGAATGCTCAGAACTTTTGTTTCTGTCCTTCAAAGGCTTGGTGCTACCTCCAAGGGCTCCCCAAAGGAAGAGCTAGGTCAGGGTAGAAAGGGCTTTCTGCACGTGAGTGGCCTTATCCTACTCCAGCACCAACCCATCTCAGTGTGGGATGAGTTGTTTGTTCTGGGAGAGGATGTCCCACACTTGTCCTAGAATTGGGGGTGGGAGGGAATGTGGACAGAGCCACATTGGTCACCCAGCTGCATAGGGAAGCCCACCACATTATTGCTTGCAGTCTCCCAGCAGCTGGAATTCTTGGTACACAGGAACATCTAAAACATAGTTTCTTTAAAAGAAAATCTTCAGGACTTGCTTACCTATAGGACTGGTTTAGCAGAGAATTTTGATAAGAATTTCTTCTTTTGTATTAAAGATACAAGCAAGCTAAGAGTAGTTGGGGAAGGAGAAGGAAGAGAAGGGACTGACCAAAGAAGAAAAAGGAAGAGGGGATGGAGGAAATTTGATGGAATGGGAGGAATGGGAGGATGGGCTTTTAACAAATTCAGAAACAGTGTATCTCAATGATCTCTGCCTGTGGGAGAAACAAAACAGACTGTTAGCTCTGTAAGGGACTCTGTCTGTGCATGCTCAGAAACATCATGGAGCCCTAGGAGAGGGCAAAAGAGAGAGGGCCAAGAGGGAGGCGCCAACCAGCTTGCTAGGCTTTCCCCCTTCCTTGTCTTCCTTGGCTTCCTTGGGCTGGGAGGAAAAGAGTCTCGCCAGTTGCCTGGTTATCGTTTTTTTGGCTTCCCCTGAAATGTGTATAAGGATACACACTTGAGCTTGCAGAGATCTATGTTTCATGTTTTATTTTTTAAAAGAAAGTAAAGAGGAAGTAGGACATGTGTGATGGTTTCTGGGTACAGGCTGCAAACTGTTTTGCTTTCTGGCCTTGCAGGCTTCTAGCAAGCTGCAATAGCCAGCCTCTTTGCAAACAGCTTTTTGCAAGCCCTGGGTTTTGGGCTGCAAAAAGGGGGGGGGAAATCCTGTGCGGGTCTGAGTGCAAGGATTGGCTACAGCTGATTTTTGGAGGGAAAAGCTGTCCGGGGATCTGAGTGCTGGAGGGGCTAGAGGAGGAGTTCCCACCAATCAGGGGTGAGGGACAGAAGTTTCTCTTAGGAGTTTCCAGCAGCATTTTATTGCAGCAATTTTCCCTAGGAGGTGACAGCCAATCAGGGCCACAGGAAAAAAGGAACACAGAGTACAGCAGAGGGTGTCTTTGTGCTGGGACTAGAGCTGAAAGGAGCAGAAAAGCTGAATCCTGAAGGAGCCGGACCAGTAGTTGACCAGTGGTCTTTTGACTGGGAGATTCTGGAGGAAGACTTCGCAGGCAACTGACCATGTTAAGGCCTCTTTGAAGCTTTGAAACTTTGTATAAAGGTCATCCTTATACTTTTATGCGTTTTGCTCTTTTCTGGCTGTGTGTACTTCACTCGAAAGAGTTCATGTGCGGTACCCATGGCAAACATATCTGAGTCATTTTAATTCAGTGCATTTGTTCTTCAGCAGTGTGCAAAAAAGTATGTTGTCTTTCTTCTCCCCCAATCCTCAGCCATCTACTTAGCAAAGAAGAATATTAAGAGGAAAGGAGTTCTAGAAGAATATGAAAAGGTAGGAAAGTAAAACTTTTGCTAGCTCCACCTTTTTCCTTGTGCCATGTTGGTAAAAAGTCTGATTAGTTAGAGTATCCTGGCAAGCTAAGATCAATAAGAATTTGATCTTCGTCAAAGAAATCCAGTTAAGATCTAGTATCCCAGAAACCAACTGTACAGTATCTGCACATAATGCTAAATGTTGGTTATATACTTAGGGCTGTCCTATAGGAGCCAAGTCAGGGTTTTTAGGTGGAAAATGGAATCCTCCAGGTACAGCTTATAATGCAAGTAATACTCACTGAAGTTCTACTTTTTTTTATATAATTTGGCCAGCATGTGCCCTGAGGACAGAGTTATCTTATACTGCTGAGGCGTAGATGCACTCTAACTACTTGTAATTTGGTTGTAGGCAATGTATTAGTAATATCTATTTTTGATAGGATATAGCTCTGCTGTCATACATTTACAACTGTTCTTCCTACCCTTCATTTCCAAAAAGTTGCCTATTACAATGAATCTGTCAAACAATTTTTGCTCATTGGCCCAACAAGACTGGGTCAAGTGGGAGCAATCCATCAACTGAAGTGGGGGGGGGGCAGCTATACCAGAACAAGGCCATCTGCATTTGGGTGGCTGTTCTCATTCAGCCCCCATGCTGGCCCTGAACTTTGTGCGATCTTTGGAGTCTGCTTCTGCATTCTTCTGAGGGACCCATTTCAGCATTGTGGTTTGGTGTGCTGCCGAAATGGGTCTCCTTGTTACCTGGAACACGGAGGTGAGTGTGTTACATTCACACACTTCTGCAGTCCAATCTAGCAACTGCTGGACTAATGGTAGACCTTTTTAAAAGGTCCACTGGTATACTTGCCTTGGTAGCTGTTTTGGGCCACCTAGCCCAAGCCCAGTCTACACTCCAGTACATTTGGAGCATACTAGCAGGGAGTGGGGTCTGTCTGTGCTGCACAATCATGCAGAACAAAGAGAACCAGATGAGGTCTATGGCCTACTCTGTACCAGATTATTGACAAGTGTGAAAAGGAGGTTTATCTTAGGCTCCATTTACCCACATAAATAAAGGCACTTTGGAAGTAGCTTAGCGGTGGTAGCATGCTGATGCTAATGTTCTCATCCCACTCATAATCCACAGTAAAGTCCAGAGAATACATTTTTGAAGTTTATGTTCCGAACCTTAATGTGGATTAGGGCAACACATGTATGCAGATAATATCACCTTTAAGCTGCTTTTGAGCAACTTTTTTTTTTCTGTGAGCAGATGTAGCTTTCATATGTTATCTTGAAAATCTCTTCAGACTAACTTTTTTTGTGCTTTGTGCACATAACTGTGGGTTGGAGCACTTTATCTTTTACTTTGCATTCAGAGCAGAGCGGAAACCTGCAGCCTTCCTTACTGTTTCTCTACTATTTCTTTTCTAGGAACATTATAACTTGCTGAACAAAAAAATCAACCACAAATGGGACTTTGTTATCATGCAGGCCAAGGAGCAGTACAGGTGAGACCTCCCTTTCTGTGTTTTTGATGTTCTTCTCTACTTTACCTCACTGATTTGTTGAGTGATAATAAGCTGCTGTGCCCTTAGCAATAGAGTATCTATATTAAAAGGAAAGTATTCAGAATTTGACACACCCATCTGTTTCCTGTGAATATCTGCTTTTGCTCTTTAATCACTAATTGGGCTTGCAGTTCTGAACAAAAATAACCACAGTTGATTTTCATGATTTTCTTGAAAGGCTGATTTTATTTCATACTTTGTTGTAATAACGGGGTACTAAGAGAACTCTTTCCATGGTTTTCAGTAACAGCTTTTACTGCTAGTATAGAATAAAAGGGCAAAAATGAGTAAGGAAATCTAAGGCCATTTTTGCACTTGCTTCCTTTGGAACGGTTTATTTAGTCCACTGTGGCCTTTCCTGAACCAATCCCAACAGGTGCCTTCTACGCTGCAAGGGCTGGAATACCACTGTCCCAATCCAACATCAGCAAAAATGCAGACACTCCTTCCCTGTTATGTTCTAGATAAAGTGTACACCCATCACAAGCGCTACTGATTCCTGCTGTTTCCCTGTGATTGGCCCATGCCCATGCCCCTGTCACTCCAACTTCACATTTGGTACACGAGGGCAGGTTGGAACTACCTTTTTGTCAGAGTTTTGAAGGTGGTCTTTGATTGAAGCTTGCATAAGAATCAATGGAAAATGCTACAGCTTTATTTTCAAAACTTACACAAACTTAGGAACTTCTCTTCAGAGCTTATGGAAGTTTTAATGATGTGGTTTCAGTGTTTTTCTTTTTCCAGATCAATGCCTGGACTGGAACATATGGCATTAGTAAGCCCACAGACCTTTTCAAACAGGTCCACCACTAAACTGCAATAGAGAGTCCTTAGGACAGTCCTGGACCACAATGGTGCAAGTCTCATATGGAAGATGTGTACAAGCAAAGCTTGTACCAGTATACTTGTAAATTGTGGAAGGGCCCTAGGTCTGGTCAGGGTTGTCTGGTCAAGGTTTTTGTAGGTTGTCTTAAGCAAACAGTTGTCAACCTAAATTCCTGGCTATACAAGGGTAAGATTAGAGGTCTACCACACTGAATTAGTGCATGCTGAACTCTTTGAACAGTAACAGCTTCATACGTACCTTTCCAATAAGTTCTCATTATGTGTTGCAATCATACTTGTGATCATACTGTATTTTGTGAATTACAGTAATTCTTTTCTAGATCAAACGGAGCAGGTCCTATCATTGTTTTCAATTTCACTTTACCAATAAGGTAATATATTCAGATCCCCCATTTGGTTGCGAGAGCTCAGTGAATCAACTTGTACCAGTCACTGCCTCATAAGAATCTAAGAGGAGCCCTGCTGGATCAGGCCACGGTCCATCTAGTCCAGCATCCTGTCTCACATAAAGGCCCATCAGTTGCTTCTGGGTATCCTCAAAAAGACAAAGGGAAAACCTTCAGTGGCTATTGACTCCCTGCAACTGGCTTTTTGTGGTATCTTGCCTGTCTCTCCAACCTAGAGGGAATACTTAGGCATCAATTTTAGTAATGATTTAACCTCTCAGGACAGGATCGCTGTAAAGAGGGAATAGAAGGGTAAGATCTTCAGAAGAAAGGTGGTATATAAATGGTATGATGAAGTCCTTAGGGATCATACATTTTCCGACGGGGTCAGCTTCAGTTGGTTCACTGAGGGTTGATCTCCTCTTGCCTTGCCCACTGACCGAGAGGAGGAGCTTTTCTCCCCCTGTATATAACCCCCTCCTTAACCCAGCTTCCCAGTTTTATCTCTCGGGAGTTTGATAAGAGGTTTCCTGCTAAGAGGATGAGATCCCCTTCACCTCAACCTCAGTCTGCTGAGGTCCTAGCGAAAAAGGCAAAAGGAGTTAAGTACTCTTCTCGAGTTCATTCTAAGTCTAAAGATGATGGCAGGTCAGCTGCTTCGCGTTCAGAGGTACGGGCCAGATCAGTGTCTCCTGCTTCTGAAACGTTTTCTGAAGAACGGTCCTATGCATCGCATGAATCTCTTCCATGGACAGCTAGAGCTCATTCAGATTTAGCCAGAGCACTGGGCCAACCAGTAGTTGAAGAAGGTGAGCTCTCAGCTTCTGAGGAGCATGATCCAGATTCTGTCTCTGATGATCAAGATACCGAAGCACCAGCATCCTCTGGGCAAAAGCTGTTTTCTAAAGAGGAGTATCCGAGACTTTTGAATTGCCTAAGGATCTCACTTAATATGCAGGCGACTGGCCAAGAGGCAAAAGAAAAAGAGATGGCAGAAGCTCAGGATCTCTTATTGCCTGCACCTTTAGAATTAGAATCCTTGGTGGTTCCAGAGGCTTTCCAAAGAATGGCCAGGAAAGACTGGGAAACTCCCTGCTCTACAAAGAGATTTCCTTCTTACTTGATCAAGATGTTTGCTCCCCCAGACGCCTCTAGCGCCATGTGGGCGGTGCCTGAACTGGACCAGCCTGTCTTGCAACTGGTATCAAACCACATTTTTCCCCAAGAGGGATTGGCCAATTTGAAAGAAGGAAGTGAAAGAAGACAGGAAGTGATGCTTAAACGGGATTTTCAAGCATCGGCTATGGCGGCCAGAGCATCATCTTCAGTGTCCCTTTTTGCTAGAGGCGCGTTAAAGTGGACAGATGAGATCATGTCAGATCCGTCCATATCAAAGAGATCGAAGCAACTCTTAAAGGACGTGAGACATGCTTTAGCCTTTTGCGCTGACTCCGCCTTAGACGCCTTTCAGCTGAATACTAAAGCACTGGGAGCCTCCACAGCAGCCAGAAGACTGTTGTGGCTTAGGCACTGGAACATAGATCACGCATCAAAGATGAAAGTGGTGTCCCTTCCATTTCGAGGCGGAAAATTATTTGGTCAAGATGTTTTGAAAGATTTCTTGATCGAATCGAAAAGTAAGAAAATGATTTTACCATCTAATCCATCTACTTCGGGGCAGTATAAGGGAAAAGAAAGGAGATCTTACACCAAAAAGCCTTACAACAAACAATCTTCTACTGCTCAGCGTTCATCTTATCGCCAGCAAGACAAGCAGCAACCGCACTGGAGCCGTTCCTATCAATCCCAATACAATCAGCCATCGACATCGGCCCAGTACAAGCCAAGAGGAACATATCAGCGTTCCTTTCGCCCTACGAAACACCAAGCTTTCAATCCCTAAAAGTCGGGACAAGCAGCCACCAGTGGGGGGACGGCTGCAGTTCTTTGTAGAGGCATGGGAAGTGGATGTCGCGGACCCTTGGGTTCTGGATATAGTCACCAAGGGTTATGCGTTGGAGTTCCGATCAGTTCCCAGGGGACATGTTGTTAAGACCAAGGTCCCTTCAGATCAAGAAAAAAGAGATGCTCTGATGGCAGAGATTTCTGAGTTGTTAAATATGGCAGCAATTGAACCAGTTCCTCCGCATGAGTATAATGTCGGGGTGTATTCAAATTTGTTTCTGGTACCCAGGAAAGGTGGCTCCTGGAGGGCCATATTAGATTTAAAGTTTCTAAATAAATTCTTGTTAAGGAAGAAGTTCAAAATCGAATCTCTCTCGTCCATCCGTACTGCGATTCACAAGGGGGATTGGCTGGTGAGCGTAGATTTAAAGAACGCCTACCATCATTTGCCTATATTACCTTCTCATAGGAGGTTTCTTCGTTTTCAGGTGGGAAATCTCCATTTCCAGTATACCTGTCTCCCGTTCGGACTCAGCCTCGCTCCTCGTGCCTTCACTAAATGTTTGGCCCCTTTAGTCCGAAATCTTAGGGTCCAAGGAGTACCCATTTATGCCTATTTGGATGATCTGATCATCCGCAGCCCAGATCCGGGACATGCCACCTGGGCGGTCAAGCGTACCATTGACCTTCTGGAAGGACACGGTTTTGTTATCAACATTGATAAGAGTTCTTTAGAACCGTGTCAGTCGATTGTGCACCTGGGGGCTCTTATTAATACGTTGTTGGATAAGGTGTATCCCTCCAATGATAGGGTGGAATCCCTATTGGCTGCTCTGAGCCAGATCAACCGGTTATCACGGGTGAACATATTGGATCTAGCGTCCTTGCTGGGGAAAATGATTTCGGTCCTAAGGTTGGTCCCCTGGGCACAAATACATGCCAGGCCTTTACAGTGGTTTTTATTGCCTTGGGCATCTGCAATTGCTCACTCAACAAGGGTTTACGTATCTATCCCACTACAGGTCCGGAAGTCCTTGCAGTGGTGGAACAGCAGGCCTAATCTGGTGAAAGGGGTGCCTATAGGAGAATCTAGACGCATTTTGGTCACCACGGACGCAAGCCTTACGGGCTGGGGAGCGCATTGTATGGGCCATACGGCTCAAGGGCTATGGAGCAGGTTGGACTCTAAGCACCAGATTAACTGGTTAGAGCTGAAGGCCATTCTTATGGCCCTCCGTAGTTTTGCTCGCCTCGTAAGGCATCAACATGTCTTGGTTGCCACAGACAACACAACGGCAAAGGCTCACATAAATAGGCAAGGTGGGACCAGGTCTCGTTCACTCATGTTGCTATCCTATCAGCTGTTCCAGTGGGCTGAGTCTAACTTATCATCTATCTGTGCCATTCATGTGCAGGGAAGCTCGAATGTGCTGGCAGATCGTTTGAGCAGGCAGGAGGTATCCCAGGCAGAGTGGCAACTCAATCCGGCAGTCTTCCAGCAGATTGTGCAGGCCTGGGGGGTCCCGGTGGTCGACCTGTTTGCCTCCCACGAAAATCATCAACTACCCGTGTACATAACACGATACCGAGACCAAGGGGCCCTCGACATGGACGCTCTATCAGCTCCGTGGCCGAAAGGCCTCTTATACGCATTCCCGCCGCTGCCGTTGATTTCCAAGTTCCTAAGGAGGGTACGGGAAGAAAGGGCCACGGTGATTCTTATAGCGCCCCTGTGGCCGGGAAGGGTATGGTTCCCTCAACTTCAGTCAATGCTGACAGAGAAGCCCTGGCGCCTCCCAACCCTCCCAGACCTTCTGAGACAGGGACCGATCAACCATCCGGATCCGGAGTGGCTTGCCCTGACGGTCTGGAAACTCAACGGGGCCGTCTACAACAGTTGGGATTTACGCCCAGAATTATTCAAACTATGCTGAAGGCGAGAAGGGCTTCCACGATTCGTATGTACAATGTTACGTGGAAGGTGTTTTTTCATTGGGCCTCGACCAAGCAGATCGACCCGGTGGACCCCACTATCTCGCATATCATTATGTTCCTGCAAGAGGGTATGGACAAAGGGCTGGGATTTAGTACGCTCCAGAGACAGGTTTTCGCGCTCCAAGCGGTCCTGGAAAATTTCTCCCTCCCTGATTTGGCAGCAGATCGTAATATCAAATTATTCTTAAAAGGGGTAAAGCAATCTAAGCCAGCTGTCGTACATAGATATCCATCTTGGGACCTTCATTTAGTTTTATCAGCTCTCAAAAAGGACCCCTTTGAGCCCATAGAGGACATTTCTCTAAGATTTCTTTCGTTTAAAGTTTTGTTTCTAGTGGCCATGACATCGGCCAGGCGTGTGTCAGAAATGGCGGCTCTCTCCATAGAAGACCCATTTTGCCAGATCACGCCAGATTCGGTTATACTCAGGCTTGCACCTACTTTTCTTCCTAAGGTTAATACTCCTTTTCATCAGCAGCAGGAGATTCACTTACCTTCCTTATGCCCAGAACCCGGGCATCCGATAGAGAGGGACATGCACATGTTAGATGTTAGAAGGGCCTTGATGGTGTACTTAAACCGTACAAAGGGCATTCGTAAGACCCAAGCCTTATTTGTTTCTTTTCAGCCGACAAATTTGGGTAACAAGGCCTCCCCTAGGGCCCTCTCCTCCTGGATTCGGTCATGTATCATGTTAGCTTATCAGGCTAAGAATACTAAGGCACCTGACAACATCTGGGCACACTCTACTAGAAGCGCGGCTACTTCAGCCGCCTTTGCTAAAAATGCCTCCCTACAAGAGATCTGTAGGGCGGCAGTTTGGAGTTCACCGTCTACATTTACAAAACATTATAAATTAGATCAGTTTCGGTCTGCAGAAGCGGCCTTTGGCCGAAGGGTACTGCAACATGCTTTGTAAGTTGTTTTAAGAGTATAACCCCGCCCTGGGGACATTGGCTTTGGTACGTCCCTCAGTGAACCAACTGAA
>MTQE01002208.1:26445071-26474761 GCA_014337955.1 Aspidoscelis marmoratus | reverse complement strand
GTTGATAGGGTGCCAGTGGGAATGGGGAGGGACTGTGCTCTGTGCGGCCATAAACAGGAAGACAACTCCCGACAAGTCCAAAAGAAAAATAGCATGGGTATTCACAAGTTCTCCATCTGTTTCCCTTGCCTGCAAAGGCAGAGCCGGGCTGCAGCCAGCGCTTGGGTGGAAGCAATTCATTACGCTATTCACAAGATCTCCAGTGGCCGAAACTTCTCCCCAGCCAGCGATCAAGCAATCATGCATCCATTCACTCTCAACACTTTCACTTGAGGGTGGAAGCAATTCATTATAATGTATCTTATGTGATTGGAATGCCTGCCTACTGTTTTCATAGATCTTGAATGTTGGCTGTGGATGAGAGACAAAAAAACAGAATGAGTGAGAGAGAGATGATCTCTCTGGCCGGCAATCCCCACCCCCAAACACCTCTTTTGCCATGGAGCGTCTCCGTGCACAATGTTGCGAGGAATACCCGTGGCTTCCAAAAAGTGAGCTGGTAGTCTTGTTTAAAGGGGGGTCTTTATTCCACACATTTTCCTCCTTTGTGGCGCTGGAAACCCGGAGAAAAGCTCTGCATGCAGATGCTCCATGGCAAAAGAAGCTTTTTAACGGGCTTTTTATTTCATGAAGATGGGGCCAAAGTTGTTGTGAAACAAATTACACTTTAAATAATAATGCGGTATTACAATGGTTATGGAATACAGTATGCAAAGTATTTGATGTCTTCTTCTCTAACCCCCAGTGACGCATGGTCCACAGGGAGAGAAATATTGGTTTAGCTGTGAATTGAAAATGAATTGAAGAATGAAACCGCAAAAGCTAGTTAATGCCCATTTGTACAAGTTCTTTTGTTTCTGAAATAGTATATTAACATTTCCTCTCACCATTTTTCTCTTCTTTTTCTCCAGTTTATTTTCTGTGATGTGTATATCACCTTCCTGACTGCAGAGTCCTTGGCCAATAGTCCTATAGAAGACTAAATCATCGTAACCTTCATATCAGTCATGTTCCATTCACTGTATGTTTAAGGAACTTCAGCTGCAAAAATGAAGATTAATAGAAATAAGGGATTAGTTTAATTTAATTTACCAGTCTTTTTGATGCTAAGCATTTCTTTTCTCTGGCTTAACCACAAAGTCTTAAATGGTAACATTTAGCTGATTATTTGACAGTCTGATTTGATTTGATTGTGGACAGTCTAATGAGATAATGAACTGTTGTAAAATGCAAAAGGATTTGATTCTAGAGTTAATGATTTACTGGAGATTATCTCTGTGTGTGAATCTCTCACACACATAACAAACTGCTACCCTTGGTAAAATTGTTAGGTACAGTCTTCCGTTTTCAAATACCACGTAATAGCTTACATTCTCTTGAAAGAAAAAAAAAACCTAGTGCTTAATATGGGACAGTCCTGCTTATTACTGCTGACACAATATTCTAAGATTTTATTGATAAAGCAAGGGATGGGACATCTGCTGGCCTAGTTGTTCAGTTTCCGAAGACATGGATGTGAAGATTTCAGGTCAACATTTATTTTTTTATTTAGATTGCTTATTAAGATATTAATTATACTTGTTTTATGCTATTCTTGTTAACAGCTTTCTTAGTCTTTTAGAGAAAAATTATACTACAGCTGACAAAAGGTTTGGGATCACAAAGCAAAAAGGGGAGGCAGGTGTATTATGGTAGAATAAGCTCTTTGGATTTCAAACATTTCATGGCAATTGTGGGTGGTTTGATTACATTTGGGACTGATGATGGGACAAAGGGATTAGCTTCCCCACCAAATGCTATTTTCTTGTTGAAAATGGCCCCTCTCTAAGGTTGTGGCCTGATCCAGCAGGGCTTCTCTTATGTTCTTATGATGCCACAACATATTTGCAGCAGTCCTGCACAGTTGATTGTGCATCAAGCCCACCCAAGCCACTCCAGTTTCAGTGATCATGCCATCCCAGATTGTGGCTGGCCTGGCACAGGTAATTGGAAATATTGCCAAAACAGTAATAGTTACATCCCTGAATTATCATTCAGATTTCACCAGTCATCCTGCCAGCACCAGTGCCCACCTCTGGGGCCAATCAACTGCAGGCCCAAGCAGGGAGACAACTTATGGGAGAACAGAAATCCAAATTGATCATGATACCAGGGTAGCCAATGCCACAACAAGACCACTCCAACCCAACATTAACTCCCAGCCTTTTTGATAGGGGCCCAGCTTGGCTCAAAGTTTTCTTGATGCAATTTAGAATACATACAGAAGTCCATCTACATGATTTCTTTGGTAGCCTATCTGACATTGTTTTCAATATAAACTTTCTGATGGATCAAGCTGCACAGTAGTCTCTGACAGCAGTGGACAGTAATGGTCCTAAAACATGGGACTTTAAGTATCAGTAGCTAGTAGCTACTTCTGCTTCCAAGTTTCACACATTGACTGCAGAGGTGGCTGATATGGTTGTTTAGCTGTGCTGTTCCAAGATTGGTTAAGCCTGGACTTTAAACTATTGTTGACACATCACAAGGACCCTCAAGCTTTGGAGGATTGGATTCCTCTAGCTGCTCACTTGGTTGGACGATCAGCAAGCATACAAATCCTTACCAGCAAAACCTTACAATCGCTTCATTGTAGCCTGACTATGGCAACAGAAAACACATCTGCTGCTGGTACATCTATCTGTGGTTGCCTAACAGTCATGGAAACATACCATAGATGTTCCCGCATGCAATATATGTAGTGTAGAGGAGCAAACTAGGTAGTAGCAGAATGCCCAAACAAAATTGCTTCAGCCACTACTTTCAAAGGAACCTTCTCAAAATCTTCCAGAGAAACTAAATGTAACCCAAAGTGGCCATCTGCCACTGCCACAGAACTACCACTTGTGTTTGAAGTAAACATAATCTCTGCAACCACTACTGCCACTGAGTTGGGAAATGTCTTAGTCCTGCCCAAGGATGGTTCACTGAGGCATCTCTCCCAGTCTTCACTTCGTTATTTTCTCTGATAGGGCATTGCTCATCTATGCTTGCCTGCTCTGGAAAAGGCAGATGAATGTACAAGCTTGCTTTGTTCTGAACTGGTCATGAAATAGAGTAGGAACATATTTGTTGGTAGGCATGACAAAGAGCACAAAGGTTGAGTCTGAAAAGGAAAAGGAAAATGTCCTATCAAAGGAACCGAAGGGCATGTCAAATTATGAAGTTTTGGGGAGTGAGGTACTGTTCTGACCTGGAGTAGCAGAAAAGTCTTCCAAAGGGTTGTTTTGTTTCATTGGAATCAGATCCCCTTGCAAGTAGTATGAAAAGGCTTTGTGATTGTGCCTGGGTTCATGGACAATATGCTGAGGCTCTTCCAGTCATTGGAGATTCGTTGACATTGGTTTATAGCAGTATTCTTGTGCTATTTTTGAAAAGAAAAGCTGAATTTGAAAAAGAGCGGAAGGGGAAGAAGTATTTGAACTTTTTTCCTAGCCTTTTTTTTTTGTGTGTGAAAAACTTTTCACAAGATGCATCTGAAATCCTGTTAGAGGGACTTGGAGGGTTTTGAATGGAAAGGGGATGGAACCTTCCCTTTCAGTCTTCCCACTAAACCTTTTCCTCAAATATATTTCAAATATATATTTGAAATGTAATGCAGTATTTAGCAGGATCCTTCCCTCTCCGTCCTCTCAATCCCTATCGTATCCTGTCCTGTCCGAATGATCTCAGGATAGACTACGTGGATAAAATGCTATAGAGAGATCCACTTAAAACCAGGTATTATGAAACCATTAACTTTGCAACGATATGAAATTAAGAGTTTCATCCAGTCCGGGGGCTGTGCAGTCTTTCTCTGCTTTAATCTGAGTCATAGAAGGAAAAAGGCCTCTGTAGGACTTGGGGACTTTCCTGTGAGTCTGAACCTGGCATGCTTTTCCTCTACCCTATTTCCATCAGCTTGTTCCAAACAAATTTGCGGTGTGATACTTCAAAGCAAGCTGCAGGAACAAACAGCCTGCAGTTAATTTCTAACTTTCAGTTGTCTTCTGGCTGGTGGATGACACATGACATAAGATCATATGAGCTATTTAAATCACAGCACAAGCACAGCAGATATTGTTTTCGAGGCTTTTAATTGCAATGTTTACGTTTTACAATATGTCAGTTCCTGTTGTCTTTAACTAATACTGAATGATCTAATCTCTGTCTCCTAAATGAATCTGTATTAGCTCCATTAGGATAAGCCTGTAATTAAATTCATAAGCACGTGGAGGCAGAGAAATAGCAGGCAAACGCTATCTGCATAAATGAATTTGAACAAAATCATATGGCAGGTTGAAAGTCTTTATATCGCTGTGCTCTTTGTTGAGTAAGGTGAGTGAATGCTAGGCTGAGGTTCTTCTGAACACCAAAGGGTGGGAAAGCTGCTCTCTCTCTCTCTTTTTTTAACAGCATTCTTAATACACAAAATTTATTTGTTTTTCTATGCCTTTATCTTTACAGAAAAAAACAATGGATGTTTACAGGAGAGAGGTACATTATTTTTGCCATGTCAATCAATGATTGTTTACATCTGTCATGATGAATAATTACCCCAATAATACATCTGCCTAATACATCTTAGGTTACATTTCCACTTGTCAAAAAAAAAAAAAAAATCTGGGTTTTAACACGGATTTTTTTTAACTGTGCCGAGGACTCTTGCAGCCATCCTGACTGCATTGGGGTGCCATTCCCCCACCCACCCGACGTTCCTCCATCTTTCATCATCATCCCACTGCTTGCTTTCCCCGCCATTCTCCAACAGATGGAGGGAAGGAGTGGGGTGGGAACACCAAAGACAAAGAAGACAGAGTAACAAGGCGGGGTGAGGGTGGGGAGAGATGGTGGAAGAAGAAAACAGGGTGGGGGGAAGGGGTGGGAGACAACGAAATGGGGGAAGGGGTGGGAGATTGATGGTGGGGATAACAACAGAATGGGGTGGGGTGCAGTAAATGGCAGGGGGGCATTACCTAAATATTTGGATTTTAACAGGATTCCCTGGATTTTCAGATATTAAGTGTTGGGATGGTGGGCCCTTGAGTGGTATTCAGGCCGGACCAGAGGGCCAGTGGACATGCAGCCTTAGTGGGCATCTAGACTGTGATTGTGATTCATATCCTGACCTTCATGTGGAGGTCCCAGGGTAGATCACAGCATACCATAAAACACAGACACTAAGTCATATTTAAAATATAAGTCACCCCGGTCCTCACCCTCCTACCTGGTGTTCTCCTTAAATAAGAATTATGTGTTTTTGTAGATCATGTATTATCAGCAGGCCATCATGAAGACCACAGTAAAGTCATCTGTTTCCCTGGGAGGGTAAGTTTTCACTATCTTTATAGCCAAGCACAGTTTCATTAGCTAGAGATTTAACCTTTTTGCTGGAAAGTTCCAGGTGTGCACTTGCTGAAGGAAAGTTGTTTCCGTTTGAAGTTTACAGCACTATGAATACATGCTTTGCATATAGGAATTTTCTGAAGTATCTCTAATTAAAAGAATTCAGTACACAATCTGAAGGAAATGGCAGATAGTGCCCTTTATGCCCTTGTCTTGTTCCAGATTATATCCTGGAATAGGGATCTGCCATCTGCATGCTCGGGGCCTGCTATAATTTGCATCAGGGTGCAGATTGCAGGGGTGTTTCCGCACTTCCCTTTCCGTCCACTGGATGGGAAAGGAGCATGATTAACCAACGTTGACTAACACTCACACTTGGAGCATTAGTTAGTTTTGGCTGTTCCCTTCCCCCGGGATTAGGTACTTAACTTATTTGATCCTGGGGCCGGTCCTCTGCTGGGCACCACCATTTCACTGCGGCACCCTCCACGCCAGTGCATGCATCAGTGGCGTTGCCTTGACGATGCTGACATTCTGTGCATTCACAGTTGCATCTGTGGTTGTCCAAGGTGCTAGCGCGCTTGTGCAGCACCTCAAACAACCCTGGAGAATCTAAAGAAGAGCGTATGCTCCTGCCCTGGTTGCTTCAGGTAAGTCTCTGGGTAACACTGGTTAATGTATGGAGCACGATTTTGTGCTCTACACCTAATCATCGATCAGTGAATGTCTGGGGAAGGCAGGCATGCTTGGCATCTGTAACAGCCTACTCTGTGTGCATATGCTCTTCCCCAGAGGTTCACTAATTGTTCACTAGAGGCTGTAGTGTGTAGTGGTCTCAGGGTTAGGGTTAGGGTTAGGGAAATTTGTAAGACTGGTGGCTGATCCTGCATGCAATTCTGCTATTCTGTTCCAAATTCTGTTTTAGTCTGTGGCTGTGAGATGTATGGTGAATTCTCATTTAGTGGAATCTTGCACATACATGTTACTGAGTTTCATGAAATTTTCTTGGCAATAATACAGTCATGGTTTGCCATTTCTGGGTAAAATGGTATAGGATTTCAGTCTCTATGTTATTATGTCCTTACCTTAGGAAACCCAACTCAAGTCATTAAGCCGGTTGTTTAAAATTCATGTAATTGGCTAGTCCATCTGGATCCTTGCCAGTCATTATATCCAACAGTAATATTTCTTTCCTTAAGCAATCTGATAGAAAGAGTAATGTTTTGAAAGTGGTACAACAATCTATTTTATGCCAGTCAAGACTTGACAAGAATCAAATCTCTTAGGTTCTTTATCAGATTCGTCAATGAATTTTCTGATTAACACAGCAAAGTATCTTCTTAATTAGTGGCTGTCATAGGAAAAGAGAGGAAAAGAGAGGATGAGGGCAGTAGCGGTTACTGGTGATGATGGTGTATACTTTCCAATATATAAGGCCATCTTCTTGCTTCTGCGGTAGAGGTCTTCAAGATGCTATTCTGAGTAATTAGGAACATCTATGTACCCTTTGAGTGGGAGCCACATTTAGACATGTTAGCATGCTTTTTCCAGAGCTCAGGAGCTTTTCCTCACCTGGTCACACCTGTTCCATTTTCGGCTTCCTGGTCTTCTCTGAGTCTGAATCCGAGCATGGGCGAATCCATGTATTGCAGCACTGTATAATGATGTCACATAGCACCATGCATTTTGGGGTCTGTGTAGGCTTTAGCTGTGCCAAATGTAATTTGGAAAAGCGTTTTGCACATCTCTTCACTTAAGAGAAGAGTGTAAACATCTTTATGTCTTGCTTATTGGTTTTATACAGGTTTATGGCTTTCCACTGTGAGAACTAGTTCCTGGACTAAACAGGCAATGGCTCATGCATGGCTTCTCTTTGGTGTCCTCTTTTCTTTTCTTTTCTGATCTGAATGTCTAATTATCTGTGCAGAATTTTGTTTTGAGCAATTGTAGCTCTTGATAATATACCACAACTGAGTAAGAAGGTTCCAATGTATTAAAATCATTTTTAATGCTTTATTGGTTTCACATTAATGACTAAGGGCAAAACCTTTCATCTTATTTTATTAAAAATACAATACAAGCAATTACAGCAAATTATAAGCATCCATAGTGGATCTTGTGTGCCTAGGATGACATACATATATACACCAAATTATATGTATATTGCACAAATTAATCAGATGTTTTCACTTGCCATCAAGTAAACATGCTACTAGGAGATAAACTAAGCTCACAATTATTATTTATTGTGTTTACGCTGCTTGTGCAATTTGTTTTGGCAACTTAGAATTAAAAACAAATGAATGAATTAATCATAAATGAAAAATTTTAAAATACATAACTGTGTGTTTTAAATCTAGAATAAAATACTAGAATTACTAGGACAATATTTTTTAAACAAAGGAAAAAAGACGTTTGGGTGTTGTACTAAATGGTACATTTTCTAGGGGAATAAAATAACATTGGCAGTAGCTACCTTGAAGAGGTCCTTCTTGTGTTCCAGGCATTCAGATTTTAGTAGTAACGACCATTCTGAGGATCGTCTCTGTGTGTGAGCTTATTTCCAGATAAACTTCTATAGGGAGAAGTGTTTCTATAGGATACTAAGCTATCCAATGCTGGTGCCTATCAGACCATCACGCCACCACTGTGGCACTGGAGCAGGCTATACAACATTGTGTGGTTGCACAGCATGCTTTATAGCCAAAAGGCATCCCATGGACACTTGAACATAGGATGGAACGTGGACATCATGTGACTCATGTGCTGTGGCAGTGGATTATTTTCCTCTTGCTGGCTTTTTTAACCTTGTCTTGAACATAGCCCAAGACTTTATTATAGGTTTATACCACTGGTATTCTCTGTATCTTGAGTTTTACACAAACTCATACTTTGATGGATATCTTTCA
The DNA here is from genome assembly GCA_014337955.1 of Aspidoscelis marmoratus. Lineage (NCBI taxonomy): Eukaryota > Metazoa > Chordata > Lepidosauria > Squamata > Teiidae > Aspidoscelis > Aspidoscelis marmoratus. The sequence goes on along the minus strand of MTQE01002208.1, from coordinate 26,466,488 downwards.
GAACTAAGGATATAATGGACACGTGGCCATATGTAGGCTTTCATGGCCAGATTCAATCTCATTTGTAGCATTTTTCAGGCTGTTATGCCACATTCCAGGTTTCTTCTGAGAACCTAAGCTTTTGGATATTGCAGCAATATCTAAGGATTTAGCTTCAGAGGATTTAGCTTTGGGAAGGGTCAAAAGTGATTGGTGACCTAACATGGCATAACAGCCCCAAAACTGCTACAAATGAGATAATGGACACGCTTTCATTGACATTAAATATATAGTAAGGCAAATGAGGTTTTCTCCATTGAAACCCAAATGGTCCATAAAGGAGGAATGGCCAAACTATGGTCTTCCATATATGATTGAACAACAGCTTCCATGGTTCCTTGCCACTGGCCATCATTGTAATTCAGCAAAATATGGAGGAGTCATCAGTTCGTCTCCTCACCATTGCGTTAGGATTGACCAAGTCAAAATATCATGTGACAGCATGAATGTGGCTTAGATGCCGTGTGTATCCCCAAATCAAATTCTTGTCCCTACCTTGAGAATGCCCTTTTCCTGCCCCATCCACTTACAAGTTGCACACTTACAGTGTGGTTTTCAAGGATCTTCAGGAAGGAGTAGGCAGCTCTTCCCTGCAAGACTGCTGAAAATGTGGCCCTGACATTGCAACAACTAGCCACCTTTATCAGTAGGATTTTGGGGTTTGTTCCATCCTAGTCTCCTGTAAAAGAATTTGGATAGAATTGGACAGAAGGCTAATTACCACATTCTGAAGCTTTAAAATTCAGCTGAAATTTTAAGTTGCTGTTTATTTTATTGTAACCCTTAAATTTGCTTGCTATTCCCCAGCCCCCACCCCTTAAACTCAGTGAGGCAGTCCCAAGATCCCAAGATTATAAGCATTAGAAGTATTAGCAATAGTGGGAGTACATGATAGCATAACTCATTTACATCCGCCCAGTTCAGAGCCTATTCATCCATATCTGCCTGCTTGTCATATTTGGGAAGAATGTTTTCTAGCAGAACACACTAGGAGTGGTGTGGGATGGAGTAGAGTGGTCCATGCTGTTACAGAAAAAGAAAATTAGCAGAAATGGACAAGTGTGCAACAGCCTTCACCTGTTAAATTCCCTGCTCCTGTGCAACTACTGATGCTATGGGAATCCCATTTTCCTTTGCACCTGGCCTGTCTCTGTCATCTGCTTGCTAGCATGCATGAGCAGGCAGTGCTAGAAGAGCCTGCCAGGCATGAGTGTGGAAGAAGTCCAGGTGCATGCCAGTACTATAAAATGCAGGCATCAGTTTTACAGATAGACTTTGGAGACTTTTAAAAGATGACATGGAGCTGGATACCTGCCACACTGAATGCCTGCCAATTTTAGTCGTTAATTTTATTCATTAGGCTGTTTGGAAACATTGGGTACTGCAGTTTCTATAGTACTGCGGATATGGAGCTTCATGTTTGAATGTTCTCTCTTGTTAAAATAAAATTGTCCTGCCCCATTTTCTCTGGGACAGATTTCCTTAGGATGATTTTTTTAAATTTTATTTATACCACTGGTATGCTCTGTCCATGCAGGAGCATGATCTAGATCACCAGTAGAACTTGATATTGTGGTTTACTAGTTTGGTCTATTCTAGAACACAGAGGCATCCAGAAGGTACACTTTCTTTGTTCAGGAATATTGGAGGACCCACTTTGGAAACTCTGAGACTGGAACATTTTATTCCTAGTTCTTTGGAGCCCTCAGGGCTGGCCTGGACCAGTGCTGTTGTGCAGGCAGTTCTATTCCTTGCCATGGCCTGGATCAGCAGGTCTTGTTGGTCCAGATCCATTGGTTTGGATCATGGGAGGGCTACTGCGAAAAGAATCAGTATCAAGCATAACAGAAAATTCCAGGTGTTACACTAATGCTGACTTATCTTTTTTGGGGGAGTAATTCAAATCCTATATTTATAGTTCCTTGTCTTTCTTCCTGCACCATAGTTAAAATGTTGCTACAGATGATATTTCTGTTTTCATCTCCAATATCAGAATAGTGAAGTACTGTGAACAATTCCGATCCAATGACACCATAATTTCAGGATGTCTCCCCAGTAATCCCTGGATTTCAGATGATACTGATTTTTGGGACCTCAACGCCAAGCTGTATGTACTATAGTTGCCCTTTGTTTGTGAGTTGTTGTGACTGTATGATACTTTTTAACCTCAGAAATATGTTAAGTTGTTTGTGGGCTTACTCTTTCCTCCTACCTTTAGGTTTGTGTGCTTGGTGAGTAGGAATGACTTGTCTTTGGCTGCCATGAAGTGGAGAGGAGTAGCAGCTAGACCCGTGTGGGGCTTCTCTCAGCATGGATCAACTTGCCGACCATATGGAAAGACTCCTGCAACATTACTTTGCTACCAATGCTTGGGAGCTTACAGAGCCTTCACCCCCTTTCTTTCTTTATTTTTGTGAACTTGGGCTACTTCTAGAAGTTGGTAGAAAAGTGATCTTGCTGGAGTTTTTCCAAATGGTCAGTGAGTCAGAGCTATGCCAGCACAGTAAAAATAGTGCTGGAACTCCAGCATATTTTTACTTTAGAATTAATTGGCATATTGACTGTGACAACCCTGGCATGGCCTTGAGGTTGTTGGGTGGTCCCGCTGCAATTCTGACAAGGTGTGGGCATATTAAATTGTGATGGTGATTAGACTCAGACAAAAAAAAATATCATTTTTGAGGTGGCTCAGAGAAGCTTCAAGTGGGATTGTTCACAGTCCAGTCTGCTCCTCCCCCTCTCTTAAATATTCTGTGCTAGAAAAGGTGGATTAGAGAAGAGTTGGGAACATAGTGGCCACACACTGTCTCTGTGTGAAGTGTCCAGTAGCACCATTTATCTGGCTTTGGTTTCTGTATCTTTGAAAGTTCCAAGACATGGTAAAAGGATTCATTAGTTATGCTTCTTCCTTCTTGGTCCCCTTTTCAAATTGCTTCAGCAGAGTTTTCAGGAACTTTGTATTTTCCTGATTTTAATTTTTTTTAATTTTATCTTAATTCCGTTTTCTCCAAGAAATTCTACACAGCAGTTATAGTGTTCTCCTTATCCACATTTTATTCTCAGCAGTCCTATGGAGTAAATTGACATAGAGTGCAGCCAATATCTCCTGTTGTGCCTCATGTCTGAGTATTCATTTGAATTTTGGCTTCCATGTTTTACTCTTAACAGCCGGAAGTTGCATTGGACTTCATAGGGCCTTCATGGTTCTTGAGCCTTGGAAGCTTCTAAAGGGACAGGTGTGCTCTGAGTGGGTGTATTTTTTTCTTGCCTTTGTAAGCACATTTATATGTAGCAATCATGGCTTTTTACAGAAAGGAGAGGAAAGTTAAATGAATGAAAATTCTATCCAGTGAGATACAACATTTATAAGTATGATTTCAGAAAACTACTTCCAGCTCCTCATGTGGGTCCTAAGATGAAGTGAAGAACCTTTTTCATATTGAGAATTCTGTTTCATTGGGTTAATTTGTGGAGGGCTGGATGCTGACATCGAGAAGGTTGAAACCAGTACTGGTTGAATCAAAGCCAAATTCAAACCAGATCAGAAACAAAAATGGCTTTTGTACCCCACTTTCCTTTCCTTTTTTTTTTTTTTTTGCCAAAACACCTTTCTTTATCTTCTTGTTTTACTTCTTTGGCACTTATGGGAAAATAGGATAAGAGTGCAGGTCGCCTGGTCCTAGCTTAGGTGTCAATTACAGCATGATTTACAGCTGTCTGCGGGAGCCATAATATTGCACTCTCTTGTTTCAAGGTGCAATCTTCAAAATGTAATTAGAATTTCTACTTGGAATGTTGTTCCAGTGTAGCATAAATAGCTAGAGCACCAAATTAGAATCTAGGAAATCCCTACTCTGCTGTGAAAGCTCACTTGGTGACCTTAGGTCAATTACAATGTCTCAGCCTAACCTATACCTCTCCACCCCGTTATTGTAGGAATAAAATGGAAAGGTGAAGGACTAGCTTATACAACCTTGGGCACTTGGAGCGAAGGCAGGATGTAACTGTCCTAAATAAATAAATGAATTCTTAATTACTAGTTCGGCTAAAGACGTGGCCTCAGGAACTCATCATGCATAATTGGAAAGAAGCAGAAAAATCTCACTGCTGTTGGCACATGGGTGCATAGGGCTTCTGTTTTCTATTAAAACACAAGGGTAAAGAAATAACTTGAATGACTTAGGAGCTGATTTGGGGTATGAGGAACCGTGCAACTTATTTGTAATCTGAACTTTTGCAGGGTAGACGTTCCCACCAAAGCACGAGTAGAGAGGTGGGCTTTCAATTTTAGCGAGCTGATGAGGGATCCCAAAGGCCGCCAGAACTTCCAGCTATTCTTGAAGAAAGAGTTCAGTGGTAGGTGAACCCTCCCTGCTTACCTGCCTCTCTGATTTCCCTTTGTACTGCTGGAGAGCTTCAGTGTCACACCGGGCATTGCATGAATCTTTGTTGAAGTTTTTTCTTCCATTTTACAGAGAGTGAGGAGATCAGAGGTAGTGGTATAGAAGTTATAGAACTTGCTGATGAAGTTAGTTTGTACAAAGGCATCAGATAGCGAAGGGCATAAAGAATATCAAATTTGCACCCATAAAGAAATCATGGCGATGTACTAAAAGGGCATGACCTACTCAAAGCTTTTGAGCGCTACAGATTGTCTGTTTAGCTGGAGGGCCACAAAGAAATGAGTGACAGGGTGTTTGTCCACTGTCACTAGAAGTACCCATTAATGGGTACTTAATAGGTACTTCTAGTGACAGTGGAAAAACACCCACAGAGTGGTTTGATACAAAGGGACATGAGGTCTTGGCTGCTAATATTTGTATGAAGAGACAGTTCTGACAAGGGAGCCTATAATAGACGTGTGTGTATGAGAGAGAGAGACACACACAGAGACACACAGAGAGAAGAATAACCTCTTACTGCTTCTGTTAATTTCTAAAACAATTTAAGATCCTCTTTTCACTTTAGCCACCAGTGAATTCTATCACTATTTTTATTAATTGGCAAGTTTTTATTATTCGTGTATTTATATTTATATCCTGCCCTATACCAAAAGTCTAGGGGCATGTTTCAACAGGTAGAACCAATTCAAAGAACAGGTCTAGAAATGATTAAAATATACATATATAGCAGTGAGACAAAAAAAAGTAAAATTACATCTAAGGTGATAGGAGAGATGTTCAAGAGTGGATATACTTTTTTCTTTTCTGCTTTCAATTTAGGGGAGAATCTAGGATTTTGGGAGGCTTGTGAAGATCTGAAGTATGGAGACCAGTCTAAGGTGAAAGAAAAAGCAGAGGAAATTTATAAGTGAGTGTAGTAACGTGCTTCAGAATCTTTGAGCCTTTTGTTAACTTGTTCAAGTAGTATCAGCTCTGTTGTTTTAATAAAGTTACAAACAGAAAGTCCTTCCATGTGTTTTGGAAGATTTTATGGTGTTGCTAGTTCATGGAGACTCATTTTGAATGAGGCATTAAAACCTGGGCTAGAAGATACATGCAAAAAAGCCTCTTCACAGTGGTAACATTGGTTATGGAAATCCATTTAAGAATATAATCATGCTTTTGTAAAGATAAGCACTGAATAACTAACTCCCCAGTGTAAAAAATTCAGTTAGTATTCCCCCCCCCCCAGTACAATAAGAGAAGTCTAGTCCTATCACCTTAGATGCTTGGGTTGAAATATTTTTGCGGCAGCCTAAGAGCCTGTCCAACTTTGCCCTCTGGGATGGCTGTGGATGTTCCAACATGTGTGCATTCCCACATAACAGCTGCTTCTGTCCCGGAGCGGGTGAGTGTCACCCTGATCTCTACATGTTGTGGAGCAGTTAAAACTGTTCCACAGCTTAACTGAGGGCATCTGGGGCATTCTTGGTATGGCCCCACCCACAGCTTTCACATGACTATGCTGTGTGGATGCGGGGCATTGTGGCTGCAGTGACTGCGCAGTCACGCGCCATGTCACCCAGTCATCTGGGTGAAGTTTGGGATGGGGACAGCATTCGCATCCCCTGTCTCTGATCTTAATTTCCATGGGACCCTGTCCCAGGGAAGTTAAGTGTGAAAATCCCTTAACTGAAATGTCAGCTGAAGCCACTGAGGCCGCATCCCCATTAAAAGCTTAATCTAGTTTCCCTAAATCGAAATAACAGAACCGGATGCAAACGCGAATTTGCCTGATCCCATTACTTTCAGCCAGAATCACGTTCAATCCGGATTCTGAGGATGTACGTGACTCAAGGGGAGACTCCAGTGGCTACTTTTTAAAAACCGCTTTTTGGGGCTGCCCTGTCCTCTTCCTCCTGGCGTGAATGTGCCACCCATAACAGACCCCTTCACGGAGCCTAGCTGGGTGGCTGGGTGGCTGCTGCTTGTCTGGGTGGAGGAAAAACAGCAGCGAGCAGCCAGCAATTATTTCCCCTCCTCTCCTCATTACTCAGGGCACGCAGCAGCAGCAGCAACAAACATTCACACATCTCCCCAAACATGCAGCTGCTTTCCTTTCTTTTGCCTTTTTTTAAAGATCAGCACTTTCAATGGCAAGATCGTTATCAGGTGTGAAGTGGTTCCATCGCTACAGTGTAGCTTTAAGTGGTGGATGTTACAGCTTGCTTTGGAAGCAAGCTATTGAGGGAGGGAAACTCTCATCCCTTAACACAGAAGGGTTCCCACAGTAAAAAATGTAAAATGTTTCAAGCGCACAAACCGGAGTGAGACCTTTTGAAATGAGGATTAACATTTACAACGCTTTGGGATGATTTAACATGCGGAAAGCGTGTTAAGCCAAACTGACATGGGGTCTGCCAGGATTGAAAATGTTTTGAATTCGAAATAAGCTTGCTGTGGGGATTCGTCCTAATTATTGCCAATTATTACTACACAAACTAAGCACAGCTTAATTTGCAGTGTCAAAGGCTGTGTTAAGACAGTCTCTGCTGTGTTGCATAATTGGCCTTTCTCAATGCTTATACAAGCACTTCCCCTCCGCTATGCCAGAGGAACAGTGGACAATTGGCTATATTTAAGGCTGTAAAGCATGTCATGTGGTCATAAAATTTCGCATGGCTTGTCCGTTCAGTGATGTGTCATCTCTGTACTTAACTTTCTTCTTTGACTTTACCATAAACTGTATTATTATCATGTATTATCATTTTCAGAACTTTCCTGGCCCCAGGAGCAAGGCGCTGGATTAATATTGATGGAACCACTATGGGCATCACAGTCAGAGGCCTCAAGCACCCTCATCGCTATGTCTTAGATGCAGCACAGACTCACATTTATATGCTAATGAAAAAGGTTTGCTGTTTTGCTTGGAAATACAGGTTGTATTTTCTAGCTATCTGTGTGATTTAGCCCTATCTCCCATACATTTCTATTTGGATGTAATTTGAATATATCAATTTGAAGAAAACTTGAAACAACTTTTGGGGGTGCTGGCTCAGGCTTAGTCTTGGACATGGAAAATAATCATAGTTACCTTTTGATGGTGTGGGAACTGATATGTTCCTTCTGCAGAAGATTAGACTTCTGTAAGAATCAAGATTCAGCCACCTGTAGTATGTACAGTGGTTGTAGTTCTTAAAATGTAAGGCAATCCTGCTTTTGCAGGCAACATAGCAAAGCATCAAGAAAATCTCCAGGTGTTCTTGATTTCTATGGCAGTACTCTGTAGACAGTTGCCCCAAACTGCCACTTTTTCTATTCTAGGGTCCCTTTCCTTCACAAAATCCATCTTACATTTTTTTTTCTCCATGGCTGACCTAAGAACAATAGAAATCGAAGCAATTATTTGGAGTGTTTGGTAGGTTTTGAATGATTTCTGCTTTGATGTTGTGGTGTGGTGGCATCAGAATATTTCAGGACTGCAGTTTGTGGAAGGTCTGTGCCTTGCTGTGTGGAAGGCTGGCATCTGCAGTCTACGAAAAGAGTCTACGAGGAAGCTTTGGGAAGCAGGTGATGCAGGCAACTTGGTTGGCGTCCATGTGATAGAGTTTCCAGGCATGGCATTTGTGTATTCTGCCATTATTGCCCCTATAGTGAATGACCCTGAGGAGGCTGTGATGTTTTCTTTTTAATGCAAGTTCCCCTCCTCCATTGGCTTTCCTCATTCAAGTCGATATAATTTTGAATAGGTCCATTCAATCACATTGAAAGTCATCAGATCTCTCAGCCAGGGTCCCCCATCTCCTAGACTTACCTTGAAGTCTATTGCTCTTATAAAGCAGATTTTCATTAAGTGACATTTTCCAGGAGGATCTACTGGAATTTATAGGAGGATCTACTGCACTTGCATCACAGCACTTTTTGTTGAAAAATTTACCAAGTTGTGTCCCTCACAACTTGGATACTTGAGGAGCATAAGATGTTTTCCATTACAAGTCCAACTGTGAATTGCTGGAACATGTGCTTGTAAAGTGAAGGGGGAGGTATTAAAACTATGTTTAGATTTTTTCCCTCTGCTATTTTTGTCTACGTTCTCATCTGGGATAATGATTTCATTATCCCAGCTTTGTTGTGAATTCTGACTATATCAGGGTTATTTAATTAGTGGTTTGCATAACACATACCAATACACGTTTTGATACAAGAGAGGTTCTCTTGTGCTATTGATTGAAATTATTTTCTTCCTGTATTCCCCACTTCCAGTCTCTTTGACTCCTAAATAGCTGTAAGGAGAGATGATTTTAATTAAGATGCTTGTAATCTATAACTACCGGTTTCCCTTTTCTTTTCCCCAGTAGGATTCTTATGGTCGCTATTTGAAGTCTCCAGTATACAAGGAAATTTTATCCAAGGCAATTGTACCACAAGAAACTGTTAAAAAAAGGCAAGTGTATTGTGGTTGAATTGTGAATTATTTGTTGTTGATTAAAATAAGCCACAAAAAAACAAAAGTTTCAGGGCAGAAATTGGGTTGAATGTTTCAGAGAATTGGGGGGGGGGAGGCATACAGAACTTTAGTTTTAAAAACAGTTTAGTTGTGTTCTAACCACTAACACATGATTCCTCCTTTTTGTGAAAGTACTTAAAAGCATAGCTGACCAGAAACAGCTGTACCTTGCACTGCTCTTAGTTGTCATGGAAACCATCCTGTGGGTAGCCTAGTAGTCCAAAGGCACCTCAGGCCAATTTTATTGACTTTAGAGCAACAGCAGCAGCAATAACAGCAGTAACAATATATTCTTAAAATGCTTTCCCCAGAGGGCTCCACATTCATTTCCACAGTGTCCAAAGATTTTCATTTTATTATTTATTTAAAATAGTTTTAAATGCCACTTCCCATTGAGATATAATCTCAAAGAAAACATGGAGGATAAAAACAACTAAGATCGAAACCAAAAAGAAGACATTTGCTGTAGTAAGGGTTAGGCAAAAAGGTAAGTCTTTCATCGGTGCCTAAAAGCCAGAAGTGTAGGTACCTTACAAATATCTAAGGGGAGGTTATTCCAAGAAGGTAGATGCCATCTGTAGGTTATCTTCATAAAATAGAAGAGGGCAGCTGAGATGTGTAATAGTGGCTGTGTTCAGATACAATAAAAGAGGCACCTCAGAGAGACAGCGTGTGGCCCTTGTGTTCCCAAGTCTTATCTAATCTACCTTTTCAAGCACAAAATATTCAAGAGAGAAGGGAGGAGCAAACAGGTGTGTGAACAATCCCACCTTGGAGCCTTTTTGAGGCAACCTCACAGGCACCGTAGAGTTTCTTTTGTTTTACTGTGCTTGATCACAGTCAGTTGGTTACTAAAACAGGATTCTAGGTAAAAACTGAATGAGTATTGTCGTGGTCTTAAGCAGCAATGCAATATATCTGCCACGAAAAGCTGTAATAAGAGAAAATGTAGCAGAAAATGCTGCAGAAGGTGAAATCTCTTTATACTACTGCCCATCTTTTTAAAATACCAGATTTCATGAAATCAGTTCTTTGACCATCATTTGTTGATAGTAGGTTCCATTTCTAGGAAGACAGGAAGGCTTTGCCATCCAAGGAAAAACTCTTGCTATTCTCTTAACACCTCTAAATGCCCAAGGGTGCAGTAAGCCTCAGTTATAGAGTTGCATTTAATCTGGATGTACATTTCATGCAGGCTTGGAAAAAGAGATAAACAACTACCAGTGATTTCACAAGGTTACAATAAAAGCCAGATATCCCTGTAATGTTACAACAATAATGTGTGGCTGCCTCTAGACTAAATCTGCAGTTAAATGTAAAAGCACACTTACTGCGCAGCCACAGCCAGGTGTCCCCTCCCCGAACTGTCTCGTGGGTTGAGGCAGCCAATCAAACTTTGAGCTGCCCTTCCTGCTTTGCCGGCATCTTGTCAACCTGCCCTCCTGCCTGCATTGACTGGAAGCTCTGGATTTTCTTTATACTGTGCAGTGAGTGTCCTTCAACCGGCATTAAGGTAACTGCGCAGTCCCAATCATATGATGTGACACCACTGCGATCTATCGATTGTCGTGCGTGATGGTTCGAATGGGACTGCACATTCCAGTGTGCAGCATAAACGTGTCTGGACACAGCCTGTCTTTAGTCCATGAGCAGTTATGCAAGTATTTTTAAAGCATCACTTTAAAAATTGGGAGGGTATCCGATGGCATTCTACTTGTTGAAAGGTATATGGCAAACTTGGAGCCTGTTTTTTGTTCTTTCCTTAAGTATAAATTTTGTCTTTATTTCAGTAATATCCTTATTTCTGCCTCACATATCTTTTGGGCAACCATTTTCCTATAAAACTTTGGAATATTCTGGATGATTCTTAACATTGCATTTTATTTTATTTTTTAAATTATTTTTGTAAAAATATAAGAAATATAACAAATTTTAGCAATAACCATAATACTACAATAACAGCTTAACTAAGAAACAGTGCACTCAGGAAACAACGGATTGGCTTGTCATATTCTTTCCTAACCAATATTTTAGCGGCTTGTAACTTGGAATGGTTATATTTCTGTCTCTAGGAATATAATTTATGAAATCGTTCCATACTGTGTAAAAATATGGCATTTATAATTTTCATGATATTCTATACTTCTTACTCATTACAGTTAAAAAGAAAACAAAGATTGACCTATACCTATTCAAATTAAAGAAAACTTCAATGTTGTAGCAGCAGAATTTATTTGTAGCATTTTTTGGAAAGACACAGCAGATTTGTGTCTTAGGGCCTTTCTGCATTTACCTAGGCTAGTAGGTTTGAATGAAGCAATGCCATCTGCATGTTGATGGCACGTTCCTGACTAATCTCTGTGCCAGCCCCAAAGCTCACATGAGCTTCACAGTTGGCCCCTAAGGGCTTTGGTGGATCGGAGCAAAGATACCTAGCCTCAGAGCCTATGGGAAACCTATTTTGGTGGTGCAATAAGGCACACAACCAGAAAGAGTCTCTTTGTAAACTGTAACATGGAAGTGTGCGCATTCTGCACACCCCCATGTTCTGCATTAATCCCCACTAGTACGCTGGTAGACTTTGATATCAAGGTCTAGCAGCAATCAAGAGGCCTCTTTGCACTTAGGCTACTAGTGCATAATTAGTACAGCTCTGGTGAAGAGCATATGCATGCCCACCAAGTTTCTACAGCCTAGAAGCATGCCTGCCCACACCAGAACTATACTAACTGCTGATTAGGTGGGGAGCACTAAATCATGCTCCACACTTATCCCAACCTATACTCTGGACTTGCCACAAGTGTCTGGCGGCACAGCCATTTACTCTTAGTCCATCTTGGGTGGGGACCATGTTGCCTGCACATGTGCGGCAAAGTTGTCAGCACTGATTGGCTGCTGGCTTTGTCCGCAGGCCCAACGTGGCCACCATCAGGCAGGACCATGTGCACTAGCACCACAGCTGGCTGTGGCTGATTGGTCCAGTGAGGTGGCAGGACCCCAGCTTTTGTGGCAGCGGCATGGCCCATCCCACAGAGGACCATTCGCATTTCTGGATGGTGAGGAGCATCCCTCCCAGCCAGAAATGCATATGATCCTCCTGTACCTGGAATGTACTGTCCTTAGTGCATGATGTACTGGGGGGGGGGTTGCATGACGAACTGGGGGGTGCGGAAGCATTACGCTTCTAATGCCATTTGCTGGGCTTCAGGAGCAGAAAAAGGTTTGTCCTTGTCTCTGTTTGAGATGCCATGAGCATTTGGCAGGCCACAGTGTGCAACAGGATGCTGGACTAGATGGGCTGTGGCCTGATCCAGCAGGGCCTCTCTTATGTTCTTATGTAAGGTAAGTGCAAAAACAGCCCAGGTCAGGGGCCTCCTGATTTGGAAGATGCTCTGTCCTGTGTCGACAAAGCATGCCAGCAGTGGATGGGCACTAAGAAGAGGCCCTGAAGAGCCTCCTGTTGTCCTTCTCTGTTGATAATATCTGGATCAACACTGAGGATATATTTCTTACATCAGTCTAGGATAGTGTTCAGAATTACTCTGTATAAGATTGATCAGGGTACGTTCATGGCTTAATCTAAACTAGATCTTACTGAAACCAAATTAGCTTGTGTTTTAGTATATGGGTGTTTTTCCAGCGCACTCCTTTAATCCGGATCTAAGACGATCCGGATTTAAGGAATAGGTACTTCCCTTAATCCTGATCTAGTAGATCCAGATTAAGGGAAGTATCCAGTGTGTTTCCACGGGTGGTTTAGCACCCTATAGCAATGGGTGCAAATCCGGATCTACCCACAAGGGATCTGCCTGTCACATCAGGTGTTTTGGGGGACAGGGGATGCAATCACCGAAGTTGCCTTTGGAGATTAGCAAAGGCTTCAAAGACAAAACCCTTAGGAAAGAGGTGCATATTAATTAGCTCCTTGCTTGCATCTCTCTTGTGAGCATTGATGAGTCAGCCTCATTAATATGCACCTCTTTCCAACACCTTCAGGCATGGAAAGAGGTGATGGAAATGGGGGTCATCCGCTCTCAGCCAAATGGGTCCTTATGGTTGCTTCAATGGGTACTTAGTGACAGTGGAAAAACACCCCATAATATAGATAAATGAAGTATTTTCTTTTCATTTATGCTAGGGAAACAGCAGAGCTTTCATCATGAAAAGTCTAAATATGTACACATTTTAAACAGAGCTGCGGACCACAAAGGCTTCAGGATTGCAAATTACCATATTAAATATTGAGAGTATTTTTGTTTTATTTAGATGTGGCAGGAAACAGAATAAATTTATTTGCTGTAAAGGCTTTTGATACAGAAAGCGTAAAGCTGCTAGGAAAATCATACTTTTTTAAATAATGAAATTAAACTTTATTATTGATCATCATAATTGTACAAATATTTGTTAACATTGTCTTGTTTTTACAAATGTCTTAACCAACTTTCAAAGTTGTTTTATAAAAGTAAAGGCAGTTAATATAAGAACCTTGTTTAAGGGAATCAATAATCAGTTCCAGTTTTCCAAAGAGATTTGCATATTGTAGTGCTTTCCAGAAACTGAACTAGCATGTTATACAAGGATTGCTGCCATTACTCATGCAGCAGAGTAATAGATGCAATGAGCACAATCTGCTGGATGGGGACATCTCATCCCCAGGAACAGTCCAAAGTTTGATTTTCACTGCATACTTTTTCATCTGGATACAAGAGGGTTATTCTCCAGAACTGCTTAGTCTCTGTGTCAATCTTCTGCCCTAGGACCCTGTACACCAAGAGGGGCATAGGTAAGGTAGTCTGGATCCCTGGCAAAGAAATCAAGATACCGTAGAGTGCAATAATAAATAACGACCAAACTCAACAACCTGCCAGACATTCACCAAACTCCCCCTTTTGCTTGCCGGGCCTCTGACAAAAGAAGCAAGCTTGCTTAATGGTAGTTACATCCCTAGGGTCAGTGTTATATTGGCTTTTCCTCATAAAGGATGTACTTTTACAGCTGCCAAACCAGAAGCCTGTTTGCACTTTGGCCAGTAGTCAACAATTAGTAAATTTCTGGTGAAGAGCATCTGCACTTTCAGGGGGCTGTTACAGTCTCCATGCCCACCCTCCCTCCCCAGAAGTTCACTAATTCTTGATTAGTGTCCTCCTCACCTTTACCAGTGTTGACCAAAAGCTTACCTGGAGCATCCGGCGGCACAACCATTTGCTCCTCTTCTGGTTCCCTGTGGTTAGTGGTTGGTGGCGTCATCCCTGCAGGCACAGTTGCAGTGGTACCTGTGATCGATTGCTGACCTCTGATGAAACCTCTGATCTCTGGGACTGGCCCCTGCTGTGGTGGGAGTGGTGTCCAGTCATAAAGTCACAAGAGGGACATGATTGGCCACAATATATCCCTGGGCTTGAACACACCCCTCTCACAACGGTGACCAAACATACCACGTAATGGCCAATTGTGGCAGCGAGTAGGTGGAAACTTCTGGCTTCTGTTGCAGTGACGTGGGCTGGTAAATGGGAGGATCCCTCACACTTCTGGCTGGTAATGGACACTTTGGGGAAGCTTTCCTCATGGCAAGTGCAAGTGGTCCACCTTCACCAGAAATTTACCAGCCCTCGTTCGTGGCAGCCTAATCAGGTAAGTTTGAAAACGCCCTGGTTATGATTGCCAGATTCATGTGTTTTGTCAGCATCTAAGACAGAGGTGTCAAACTCAATTTTGCCAAGGGCCGGATTAAAAAAAAATACTGTCAGGGCCAGGGTGTGTGGCTGGGGGTGTGGCTGGGGGAGTGGCCAGGGCACAGAGGAGGGCTAGGGTGTGGCCGGGGGCATGGCTAGGGTACAGGGGACAGGCTGGGGTGTGGCTGGGGGCGTGGCTAGGGCACCGAGGAGGGGCTGGCTGTCCTTGGCAGCGCCCACGCACTCAGCGGAGGGTCCCGCCGTGCGCTCGCCCTCGCCTCGCCTCCTTCGCACCCAAGGAGGACAGCGGCAGCGGGCGGCGGCGGTGGGTGGGCGGCGGCAGGTGGCGGCCGCGGGCCGTATTCATACAGCCCACAGGCCGCATCCGGCCTGCGGGCCGTACCTTTGACATCCCTGATCTAGGAGGTGTGTTCTTACCATTTGTCCATCTGCATAATTACCTACAGGCAATGTGGCTGTAATCAGGAAACACAGAGCAAATGTATTTGATCTGGAGATTGGAACAGCAATATGCACACAGTTATGTTGTGTAAAAGGTAGAGATGTTGATACCACCAGAAATTGTTGTCTGCATTTCTTTTAACCTCTAATTGATCATTTCCCTGTACAGACAAATCAATTAGGTAATGCTATCCCAGGATAATTCATTTTGTAAACAGGCATTCTTTTATTTACCAACACAAAGCTGGGTTGATGTGGTTTCTCAAAGTCCTTCTCTTCTACTCCAGAAGGCCTCAGATATATTTGTGTGTCACTGTCATCCACAGTAACTCTTTTTCTCCAACATCCTCTGTTTTCTTTCAGCTCTAATAATCCATTTGCTCGCAAACATCTCCGTTCCAGTCCTAGCCCTGTCGTCTTGCGGCAACTGGAGGAAGAAGCCAAGGCTAAAGAAGCAGCAACCAATGTGGACATCACCCAGGTTATGAGCAAGCTGGATCGTAGAAGCCAACTTAAACAGGAGGCACCTCCTGCTAAATAGGGCCAGATGTGTAAAGCACGAGGGATAAATTCATAAGGATGGTGGTTGGGTATAGGGCTGTGCTTCCACCCCCTTGCCTGCAGGTGGCAGTGGTGCTTCATCTTTATAGTGACTCATTCATCTTTCTGTGCTTCCCTCTGCAGCATGCTGTTGCCATGGTATCCAGAGTACTATCACTTCATAAAGTGTTAAGGATAGAATCATAGGACACAGATGGCAAAAGAGTTGCCTTGTGAGCCTCATGGTGACTTTTCTCTTATCAAATGGGCTCGTTTTACAAGCCGAGGAAACAGTGTTTTCTATAAACTGCCTGAAACATCCCTCCCACATCTAAAAATTCAAAAATCTGGATACCATGGCAACTGGCTGCCACTATTCTCGCTGCCTGAAAATAATGGGGGGGGGGAGGAGTGAAGACAATTGTGCTGGGAGATAAAAGGCAGAATTCAATCTGTTTTCTGTATACTATGAAGGTAGATTAATGGAGAATTCTAAATTAAGGGGCATGCTCTAGGATACTAAAACAAGTTACTTAACTGACTAGCTTCCATTATCCATTTTGCCATGCTCACTATTAAGTGTGGTTAAATATTAACGAAGTATAGATATTATTATATCTTTCTTTTGAAGATATGCTTAGGTCTGATGTAGGAAAACTGATCACTGCTAGTGAGGATTGTTATGTAGGGGCAGAGTAATTAAGGATATGATTCAGTATTCCCGAATGATTATTCATTATGAGCAAAGTCTGTGGTACTGTTTGCACTTACCTGTCTGGTTGCAGCGCAGCAGCAGCCATCCATGCTGCATGTGCTGGGTAACCCTGTACGTGGCCGGCAGTGTGTGCAGTGTGAATGGCTGGCTGAATTGCCATAGCAAAGTCATGGTGATCTGGATGCTGCATGTGACTGTGCGGCCTTGGTTGTGCCACCACACTCACTGCACCGCACCTGGAAGATTTAGCCACTTGCAATCAAGCTGCTTGCGGGCAGTCCACTGCTGGATGGCTCCAGGGAAGCCTGCAGCAACTTTTGAAAGGTTGCCGCAATTTCCCATGTGAACGCATTTCACTAGGGATAAGTGCAAACAGGCCCTGTCTTTCAACTGGCAGAACTGTAATTCATTCATGAAGATAATTTTTCCTTTATGAAGACAAGGGGTGAAAATGTGATCCTCCTGCTCCTATTGAACTTCAGTTGTTATTTTTGGCCATGATGGTTCAGGATGATGAGAGCTGAAGTTCCAAAAAGATCTAGAGAGTCCACATTAGCTTTTAAAGTTACATAGAATTCTGCAGGAACTACTTTATTTCATGTTAAAAGGGATGCTGCTGAGTGAACAGACTGAAGAAATTCACTGAAGAAAATTCCTGAAGTGGGAAAAATTCCTGAAGTTAGGTTTTTGGAGCGTTGTTCAGCAAATCAAGGGCTTATTCAAATAAATAACCGAGTTATGGTTTCAAGTGACTCCAAGCATCAGCCTCCACACATCCAAGGCATGGATCATCATGCATTGTTGTTTTTATTGGATCAATTGTTCCCCCAAATGATAACAGGGCTTCAAATTAGAGATTTGTCTCCATGCCGTCACCTGGCATTCCAAAGTTGTAGGCTGCTATTGGTCTGTAGGGCACATCTTAGACCTGTGCCATAGATCCCTCTCCCTTCCTACAGGTATGTCAAAGTTCAGTCTAGTGAAATTAAAGTGAATCTGTGATTTTTCACAATTCAGTGATTTTAAGCAATTTCAATTTTTTTGAGCTTCCTATATTGCTTGCATATATGTTTCAAAAAAGGGGTGAGGAAAATAACCTCTGCTGTTTGTTTCTTATTCATACATTTAACAAATAAGGTATGTTGGTAATTCAAGGTTCACATGAAGTGATGGCTTGGCAGACTCTGGCAAAGGAATGTGGTAGGAATATAAACATTGTGATACTGAAAAGGAATCTACCTGAAAAAACTGCAATATAACATAAAACCAGTGGGTATACTTTGTTTCCTCTTTAGTTTTGGCCAATATCGCTGAACAGCTGGAGATATAGAATCTGGGCTGTGAACTTTTGGGCTATGTTCTTTTATTTCTTTTAACTTCCAGCTGAAAATAATACATAGTCTTTGGCAGTCTCCCACTTAGCACAGTTTAGAGAGAAAGTGTAATTCAGACCCCCAATAAGCGGTCTTGTTGGTAGGAGCTTAAATATAGGTGCCCTCTTTTGCAGTCAGGAGGACCCAAATGTTTGCTCAGAAAGAAAAAAAGATGCTTGACAAGATCAATCTTTCACTAGAATGTTTGAGGTTTAATAAGCTTATTGTATATTTATTTATTAGGTTTCTGTTGCTAGCCACAGGTTCTCTGGATGGCTCACAATTAAAAAACACACACATTAAAGTATATAATCCCCCCTCTCTAGACACAACACAATTTTAAAAATATACCCAAAATTTAAAAGAAAATCAAAGTACCAGTGCAATTGAATTGAATTAAGTATCACCCAATTTTTCCTTAAAATCCCACTTTCTTCTCTCTCTATCAGATTAGTTCCATTATAAAGTTTCTAAAGCTGCCATTGATACACTGCTGTTTGGACTTAATTTCAGTTCTTTTTCTTGTCTTTGCATTTCATCATGTCTTGAAATATAGTAAAAAACACAGTGAAAGTGGCAGAGTTAAAACAACAACAACTACAGTCTGGAGACTACAGAGAGACCACTAAGGCCTTTTCTGAACTGAACTTTATTCCAAATTACATCCAAGGATAGGAACCTACCATCCATGATAAGGCCCAATGCAGAAAGGACATAAAGATGTGGTCAATATTATCTTAAATTCTTTTAGCTGGGGTTGGTTTCTATGAGCTCAAAGAAGGCTTAATGGATCCAAGGAGTACTGTATTGTACATGTTGAATCTTGAAAATGCAACAGTAGATGTTAAATCCATTAAAGTGTACACCCTACCTTGTTTTATTTCTCTGTTTATCAAGCCCAGTAGTAAAACAATAGAGTAGGCTACAGTGTTATAGGCTAAAATACTGCTCTGACGAGATAGGGGTTCCTTGGAGACCTGTCAGGAATAAATTCAGCAGTAGTGATAAGCTTAGCAGCATCAGCATCACCCATGCTTTCTTGAAAGGTTGTTTGTCTAACTTCATAGATCTTTACTTGCCGTGTATAATGGGTAGGGTGTATTGAATGTACTGTAGAATATACTGTTAGCCAGATGCAGGATAACTATAAAGTCAGTGTAATATGGAGAATGTGTCATCCTTTACATTTAACAATTGTATAAGAGACAGCTCAGTGTGGAAAGGGTCCATAGGTTTTAAACAGAATGTAGTTGTAAACTTATGGGTGGCCTCTGATTTTATGCTTTCTTCCTTCTACAATTGTTTCTGCATAAAAATATGTCAACATGCATGTGATGTACTTGCTTTTCCTTTTCTGTTAGAGGCCCAAAGTAACTTGGGCTTCACCTCTGGTTAATCAAAAACCAGCAGACTTCAGCTGGGATTTCAGAATGCTGCTCTTTCTTTCTTTTTTCTTTCTTTCTCATCCATTTGTCACATTTTCTTTTCATTGTCCTCTGTGGACAAATAAAGCAAGAAAGCAAAACTGTTCTAATGCTTGCCTGTCATGTCTTTGTCTCTGTTCTGTATGTCTTTAATTTGTTCATGATGTTGCTTCTGTCTCCCTGGTTTGAATTGGCTTTTCCCTTCAAAATGCTAGTGAGAACTGCATATTATGATCCTTAAAATATTTCCCAAAGACCTTGAAAAGACCATAGTATGAAATACTGTTAAATTTAAATAATCATTTGCTTAATGTGCTACCATTAAATCCTGTGACTTGTCTTGAACCTAGGATATCATCTTTTGAAAACTTAGTTGAACAGTGAACCTTGTCCTCCCACTCGCTGTGTTTGAAACAATAACCACATTTAATGTTAACCAGAAGTTTCTAGCCCTAACTACACGTGGCCTGATCCTATGCATTTTTATTGAGAAGTCATGCTAGGGGCTTAGTTCTTGGTAAATATGCATAGGAATATAAACTTTTAAAAAGGAGGCTGAGTTTTATGCCATGTCTATAGATTTCTCTGCCCCAGTGCTTGTCTGACAGGCAAAGAAGAAGTTAGCCAACTTCTAGATGCAATATTGAGTTATTACAAACATATACTATAATTGATCAAATAAAATACCACCTGGATACGTTGACCAGTGTCACAACTGGATAGTGACAATTGTCACCCATCACAAAGTAAGCATAATGCTTAATTTTATCACTGCTTGATGGAAGATGCCTCATGACTTTGGTTACAGGGGCCTTTCCACACTTACCCAGTATAGCAGAACAAGCTGCTTGACACAGAACTAGTGCTATTCTGGTCCAGAATTGTCTTAAGGGTTCCTTGTCCCCAGTTATTTAAAGAGATCCACAACTGTTTCAACACTTTCTTCTCGTCCAGACATCAGGGCATCAAGCTTCGAAGATCGGCTGCAGAGTTTTCCATAGATCCTTCAAAATCCTGATATAGAGGCAGGCCCATAGCCAGCTCCATATATATGTGAGGACGTGTCACAAATTTGGAGGACAAATTTGATGGATTAAAATTTTGAAGGGGGTCTAAAAATTTGGAGGGCTGCCTCCCTCTCCCCACTGTCAGCAGTGGGCCAGTATAGAGGTAGTTCAACTCTGCCCTTCTGCACCAGAAACAATGATGGTATAAGCAGGACATGGGCCAATCACAGACAACACTTGGTTGTACTCTTTGATTGAAATGTGCTGTGCTTGGACTGTCAATTTCAGAGTGGGACAGTGGTGTTCCAGCTCTTGCAATGCAGATAGCATCTGCTGGGCTGGACTGGGACAGGCTGAACTAGACTAGTTAAACTGCTCCAAGGGAGTTAAGTGTGGAAATGTTTTATGTTGAGGAACCTATTGGTTCTACAAAATACAATCAGAGGCGTGTAGTTGCTGTACTGATAATCAATTTGAAACAATAACTTGTGACTAGGTAGTAAATTTAACAGTATGACCATTTTTTTGTATAATGAAATAATCCACCAAATATTCTGTCAGTAACTAGGGGTGTGCATGGAGCCATTTCCCCACATTCTATTTGAGTTGAATAGAATGTGGAAAAATTTGGCTCCGGCTGAATATCCCTCCACCCAGGATGTGGGGGTATTCATATCTGTGCATGGATATTCTGTCAAATATCCGTGCCTAGAACGAATAAACCCTCCCCCAACCATCCTTTCTCACCCCTCCCCATACCCATACTTTCCCACCCCCTCCCCACTTAGTTTACCTCCTTGCAGGAAGGCCTGTATTTACCTCCCTGGAAGCCTGCCTGTGGTTCCAGAGGGCCCTGGAGAGGTGGGCGCGCACTCCGGTGGTGCTGCTGGCATTTTCCAAGGCCCTGGAACCACGAAGGGGTTATGAGAGCTAAATACTGGAAGGCCTGTATTTACCTCTTTGGAAGCCTGCTCGCGGTTCCAGAGGGCACTGGAAAATGCCCGTGCTGCCACCTGAGGAGGTAAGGGGGCTGCGGGGAGAGGTTTGGGGGGAGGGTGGCCAGGGGGTGGCTGAGGGGGAGGCCCTGGGACATCCAGTATCCTTAGAAGCTTCTACGGATACTGGATTATCTGATTGGTGGATGGATAGGGCCCTTTGAATAGGGCCCTATTTGATCCGTCCATGAATCTCAGAATCCAGACGTATTCGTCCGTATTCTTAATGCACGAATAATTTGTGCACATCCCTTTCAGCAACCCATTCTGAAAAAAAAAAAAAAAAAAAAAAAAAAAAAAA
>MTQE01002208.1:26425287-26439676 GCA_014337955.1 Aspidoscelis marmoratus | reverse complement strand
TATGGAGTGGATGGGGTGGGGCAAGGTAAGTACTCCGCCCGGCAGCGGAAATTGTTCAACATGGAGGAAAACGTGATCATGCTCTCAGTCCTTTTGTAGTCCATAGCAACAGAATGGTGCATCATAGATGGTGGTAACTGGTTAAAGCTGGGTTTTTGGTGTGGGTTTTTTTTTTGTGTGTGTGTGTGTGTATGAGAGAAAGTCTAAGAACTTTATAGAGCATCTGGAAAACGCTCAAGCTTGAACGTATGGCTAATCTTGGAAGAAAACAGAAAATATCTTGTCTTTTAGGGACTTGTTTTTATTTCATGTAAGGCCCTGTTCAGATGGGGTGGGATGTAGTACCATTATAGTGTCACTATGGTGGGATTGTCTTATGTATCTGAGAGAATACCACTATTGCCCTACTTCTCTCCTCCTCCTGAAAATGTGCTAAAAACTATTGCTGGAAAAGTTGGTGTGGATTTTCTAAAAATAATATGTTTATTTACCTTCTGGTCAAAGCTATCCTGATTGATCTTTCCAACGCATGGAGGTGGAAACACGCATACACATGTGCAGAGGTGACAATGAGCACATCTGGGTATTCTAGATATCTGAATGCCTGGATGTGCATGTCAGCTAAAAGATGCAAAGACAGTGCCTAGCTAGGAGGCAGTAATCCTTCGGAAGGATTTCCCATATTATCACCTTTTACTGGGCTATCTGGATGTAATCTGGAGGTGGTCTTAGGCCCCATCAGGTTTTGTGCTTCATATAGGTTTTACTTAATTCATGGGGCAGGTTGAGAATTGTGAAACTGGAGACTGAACTAAAAAGAGGTCTTGTCTTATTAATACAGGAGACTGAGATTATTTTTCTAAGGAATACAGTGAGATATCTTGATGTTTGATGGTTTAATTTTGATGTTTAATAATTATTGTTTATTGCATTCATCATTAACTTATTGCTTAAAAAAACTTTTTAAAAAGCCTTATTGCTTCAAGCAATAAACAAAAACAGAATAATACAAAATAAAAGTGCACATAAAATGCTCTAAAGTCAGTTAAATTTATCCAATAAAATGGTAATTCTTATTAGTTTTATTGTGGGTTAGGTACAGTATTTATTTAGAGGTTTTGCACATAACCAATTTATAGATCATATAGACTATCATATCCTTAGACTATTTATTTATTTTTATTTATTTATTTAACTTTTGTCCCGCACCATCTCCACCTTGGTGGACTCTGAGCGGCTAACAAGGTTAAAAATATTTGGTTCTGTTGTATAAAACAGAATGCTTTTAACTTTAGCTTTGGGAATATCTCTTCCACCTTAAAAACTAGCTTTTTGTGTGTCTATGATTTCTAGCTCTAGGCATGGGTAACAGCAGGTGCTGAGGTTCTTATTTCAGACAGACAGCAACATGGAATTGGGTTTAGTGTAGATGAACAACTAGCAAGATGGTTGGGACCAAACAAGTGCCATTTGATTGCAAGCCTAGTGCTTTCTAGGAATTTCATGCCGTCTCTTATGCTGTAAATGTTTTCTTATCTCCTGTGCAGCTGTGCCAGTTTACTGCTCCTGTTCCCCATCTTGCTGTTTACAGTGGTACCTCTGATGCTTCATCTCCTTCCAATACGCTTTTCTCCTCCTGCTATGTTCTGAATGACCCTCTTCCTCAGTGCCCTGGGGAAATTATTCTGCCAAACACCACTACCTTTACCTCTCCAATTAGTGTAGCCCCAGACAGCACCCCAGGAACGGATAGGAAATGGGATTCCCATGGGACTGGCTCTAATTCCTTTCCATCCATCACAGAAAATACTGAGCTCCCCATGGATTCTGAAGCAGAGATGTGCAACAGCTCACAGTTTACTATGAGCTCTGAGACCAGACTTCTCCCCAAGTCGCGGATGACTTTGTCCTTCAGCAGATTCTTAAAACTGGGATGTTTGAACTCACCCATTTTTGCAAATCTCTCACCCAAGTGCCCTACAGTGTCTCACGGGAAAGTGCAGCCACTAGATGATCTGAATCAACAACTGCAACAGAAATCTAAAAAAGTGTCCAGGTGAGTATCTTTGTAGATTGTTTCCTTTGGACAACTAGCAGTGTTTATGTATGTAGTCCCTGGGAATTGAACTAGTCTGATTTCACAGCATCATGAGATTCATGTGCCCTCAAAGGATGGCCACTAATTTTTACACCAATAAATCTTAATGGGACAAAAGGGAAACGTACTATGACTGAATTCAGCTCTTTCAGTAACAACTAGTTTATTCAGTCCCTTATGACCAAAAATTGTTGGTGATACTGTCAAGGATCCGAGCTCTGTCCTCCCAAAAGGAAAGGGCAAGAAAAAGGGACAAACTCTAATGGGTGGTTGACATTAAAGATGCCAATTAAACGTTTTCTTATCACCATGCTGTTCTGAATCATAGTATGGGGTATAATGATAGTGGCAAAGCAGAACCTTGAACAGAAAGTTTATCAACAAAGAACCACCATATGTTTCTTCCCATATTTGTACTCTAGGTGTAATTGCCATCTTCCATTCTTTAGCTGCATCTCCCACTCCTAGCTACAGTTCTCATATGCAATATAATTTCTTTAAATTTTAACAAGCTTTTATCTAATGGTTTCCTCGACAAATACCATTGTGCATCCATTTCAAAATCTATTTTTAAAAATCTGTCATATTCTCAGATTTTTTTAAAAAAAATATTTTACAAGACCAGGGATCTCATTATATTTGCAATATTTACCTGTACATTCCTTGGGGTTATATACCATGTAAAAATATTTCATACCAGTTTGTCTTATACTTTGCTAGTTTTTTATATTTTTTGCCAATCTTCCATTACAATTTGATTTATTAAAATTCTCCATCCATTTTATCAGCCTTTTTTTACTTCTTCTGTTTCATGCTTCAGTAACAATTTATATATACCACCCATTTATTTACCTTCCTGTGATGTCAACAACCTTTCAAATTCAGTTTTTACTATTTTCCTGTAAATAAAACAGCCCTGGCATCTTCCATTTTTTCTTCCTCTGTTGCCATGATTAAATAATAGAGCAGAATTTGTAAAATAACAATAATAATCCTAAACCAAATTGCACTTTAAATCACCCATGCATTTTCCCTTCCTCTTCCCTAAGGAATTTCAGATGCACACTTCCCCGTGAGATTTTAAATGCTGTATTATAAAGAATTTATAACCCCAAGGTGGCTAATCCATGGACTACAAAATATTTCTGCACCTTTAATATATGCTTGTCAGGGAGCAACATTCTCCCGTAAGTGAAATGCTGCACAACTGTTTAACGACACACCTCCAGGCCAAGGCTTGTAAACACAGTTGCTGACAAGAAATCAACCCAGCCTTAAAAGAACTCAGGCTGCATCTTCAGTCAGAGACATGACACCTATGCTTTTTTATAGTTCTGTAGCACAGGAAAATTCAGAAGGCACATCTTTTACCATCACTGACATTACCAAAGCATGAAAAGCAGCATCTATCGACATTTTTTCTTTTTTGACAGAAATGTTAGAAGGCAGAATAGACCTGCTAACCAGCTGTCCTATTCTGATATGTTAGTGTAAGAGATTGACAGTGAAAAGAAATTGGCCTGACCAAACTGAGAAATTTTCTAGTGTACTGAACAGTTTTTGTTGTAGTTGGGCATTTTTGAGTCTCCGTTGACCTGTGGTAGACTACTATGCACACAGTCTACATTCACATCTAAGTTTAAATCCAGCTTCAGACCACCTTCAGAGTGAGAGAAAGAGACAGTCATTTTCTTTCCACATTATCTAACCTAAAGGTGCATTTTCTGAGCTAGGTATGTGCACAAATATTCATTACATTCATTATTCGTACGAATTCATCCAAATTTGGACATTTGTACATGAATCGTAGGTTATGACATCCATACATTGACATTCGTATGAATATGAATGTCCTGGACATTTGTACAAATAGTTTAGACATTCATATGAACAGTTTGGACATTTGTTAAACTGGGGAGGTGGGAAAGTGGCTGTGCCACACCTGCAATGGATCCAGATTGCATTCAACATGGATCAAGAATGGATTAAAAGTGGATTCAAGTCAGATTTGATGCTTTCAGAGCACAGATTTGTTATGGGATATGTATTGGATACGTATTCATTTGTATTGGATATGTATTTGTTCATACCGGATATGTATTTGTTCATACAAGATTCGTATTCATTTGGACGCATATCGGATATTCATATGGACTCGTACAAATACATTCGTGTCGAATAGAATCCTACCACATTTGAAGGAGGTCTATTCAAACCAATATGGATTTTCTAACATTCCATTCATTATGAATAGAATGTCAAAGAACCCATTTGTGCATGTACCTAATTCTTTCACTCTTAGGTGTCAATGGAACCAACAAATAGTTTCTTGTTACCTCCTAGGAAGATACCAGTGATCAAACCTGTGGCCCCTCTGTTTCCTAGGCAGTTGATCTATCACTGAGGGCCTTTTCGCACTTTTCAAAAAGGGGGAAGACCAGGGAAGCTCTGAGACAGAGTATTCACACTGCGCAGAGCCACCTCTATACCAGAAATGGCTCTGTGTGTTCCCATTTGTCCCCCAGCCCTGATAGCTGTACAGCACAAAAACATGCTCTACAACTGTATTAACCACTGGCTGTTATAGCCGGGCATGCTCTGTTTGCACCTCTTCCAGGCAAACAGCATTGTGGCAGGGCAACGTAGATATGGTTCTGTGCTACATTGCCCAGTCACCGTGGCAATGATGCTGTACATGTCTGTTGTCACAGCAAGGTGATTGGCTAGTATACAGGTGATCACACTTGGGGAAGTGCCATCTAAGTCTGGAATGGATTGGGCATCACAAAGTGTGGGCATCCAAACTGTTCCAGATGTGCGCTGGCCATGGCACCTAATAAAGGTGCAAATCAGCCCTGAGTTAGAGCCAGTTCCAGCTTTAAGAGATACTAAATGATTGAGAAATAACTTTTCCCTCCTCAATATTTTCAGGCAAATGAAAATGTGGATTCTTGAAGATGTTGCAGATCAATGTACATATTCTTACTGCTATGTGAAGAAGATACTGCTAAAGCAGGTGTGGCCAAGGGAAAGGCCCTGGTGGAATGCTGGCACAAGATCCAAATGCAGAGCAAGCCTTGGCTTTGTTTGCTGATATATGTTGTAAAGTGCATTTTTGCTTAAGTCACAAGCCCTGTCCAAATTGGGCAAATATAGCACAGTTACAGCGCTGCTACAGTGGGGTTGCCTCATGTATCATAGGCAACGCCATCACAGCCCCAGTTCCCCCTCTCCTCTAAAAGTGCAAAATACTATTGCTGGAAAACCCAGCACTGGTTGTGGGTTTTCAACAACAGTGCTTTTTAGGGTAGCCACTTACTTCTTTGACAGAGCTGCTATCGTAGCTCCATCCAGCATGTGTGTGTAAAAGCTGAAACAGCTGACCACGCACGCGCGGTGATGTTGACGTGGATGTTTGGGAATTTCCACATTGCCCAGATTGTATGTCACAAGGACACCCAAAGATGGCAGCAAGCAATAATGGGAGGAGAGCAATTTTCTCTTCCCACTATACTGTATTTGGCTACAGCCTGGAGGCAACCATAGTTGGACTAGGGCAGCAGAGGCCTTGGAAATAGTTTTCCTCCCTGCCACCAGTGAGAGGACTTCAGACTGGTACTGTTGCTTCCTACTGAAATTTGGGAGCTGTAGATAAACAACTGGATTTCAATATTTAACACGTGCACTGAGGTTTTTCCTGTGGATTACTCATCAATATCTTGGCAAGGCACCACATCAACCCATGCTTATGTCAATGATCAGGGTGGATCTGTAGTAAAGAGGGACTGAAGCATAGGGACAAGGGGGGGCACGAACAGATCTGGTGGCATTAAGAGGGCAAGCTGATTTTCCTCAACTTCCCAGGTGCAATTTTCGTATTTATAACCTTTGTATACCACATAGCCTCAGGGTTGCTTATAGCTATGGAAGCTGTCATAGAAATGATACATGTTCCACCTAAGTGCCTTTGGGGCTCCACTCCAGATTTTCTTCAGCATTTCCCACATTAGCCTTTGCCAAAACTCTTGCAAGGCAGTAAGGCTAGTTTGCCCAGTGAGATTCCATAGCAATACAGGGATTCGAACCAAGAGACTCCTGGATTCTAGCCTAGGATTTCTCTGAGGGAGGGAATTGGATAGGGAAAGCCTCACCACAGAAGAAGCCTTTATCTTTGCCCTAAAGTGAGTTCCAAGTCATTTAACAAGGTCATGCCAGATGAACTTTGAGTGTACACATTTGTGCCCATAAGAATGTACACACAGCCTTTCGGTGTCAAACCTTGAATCACTTCTGGTTGACATTGGTTTTCTGAATTATGAGTTTCCTTGGGGATTCTCTGCAGAACTCTAAGGTGAGATATATGTCTTTTAAATCTAATTGTAAATCTGTTGCTCTGAGGTAAGTAGATCTCATCAGAACTTATGAGACTTCAAAGTGTACTGAATCAGAATAGAAACCATTCCTCCAATTTAAGTCCTGCTGTGAGATGAATTAGAGGCTGTGCTGTTTTGGTTGCTTCACAGTATCAAAATTTAGGGCAAAACCAATTATTGGCATCATCCTTTGTATATTCTGAATGTACTCTAGAAGCTATCCAAATGATAACAGTTTTGTTTCCCTTTGCATCTCAGCTTTTTCCAGATAAAAATGGATATACCTTTGGAAAGCAAGGTCTACCCAATGAACTGTCAGGAAGAAAAAGAGAACAGCCATTGGGTTTGCAAGGATTCTGCAAATCAAGTCATCTGCCCATGGGAAAACCTGGCAGAGGAAGGAAAAGATGGATAATAAGAAAACTTAAGGTTCTTAAAAATATTCCCTGTTTTAAAATGGCTTGTATTTGTACTGGCAGGGATAATGACCTACATTAGATTATTATATAGTAGAATAATAGTTAAGAATCATCTCACATCAATCATACGGGGCACAAAAAGGAATTGATATACAGTTCTTTTATAATCTTGAAATGTAAGATCTTTCATGGACTTTCCCATTCTTATCTATATAATGCAGTTCTGATCCAGCATTTTTTGGTTTCTAAGCTTTTTCTATGTCAATTACCTTATATTCTAGAAAGAATACAGTATATTCCTTCCTTCCTTCCTTCCTTCCTTCCTTCCTTCCTTCCTTCCTTCCTTCCTTCCTTCCTTCCTTCCTTCCTTCCTTCCTTCCTTCCTTCCTTCCTTCCTTCCATTCATTAATTTAGCTTCCATGAGAATGATGTGTATGTGAAAGT
This sequence comes from Aspidoscelis marmoratus, assembly GCA_014337955.1. Lineage (NCBI taxonomy): Eukaryota > Metazoa > Chordata > Lepidosauria > Squamata > Teiidae > Aspidoscelis > Aspidoscelis marmoratus. The sequence continues at coordinate 26,432,342 of MTQE01002208.1, read as the reverse complement.
ATGGCCTTCCAGATGTTCCTCAACTCCCACTGTTCCTTGACATTGCCTAATGCTCAAAGGAGCTGTAGTTCAGTAACATCTGAAGGATCATATTTTGGTCACCACTGCCTTAGATGATAATATTTACATACATTTTCTAGTGGCTGTTTTATCCAAGGAGTTATAAAGTTCACATCTGCATGGACTTTAACAGTATGTTATTATAAGGTGACTAAACTCAGTACCTATCTTTGAATTAGAATCAAATATTGCAGTAGAAATTTGATGTTTATCAGATAGACATGACATTTATTTGTCGAACTTTGGTTGCCCTTCAAAAAATCTTTTACAAACATTTGTGAAGAAAAGATTGATATTTACTTGTCAAGAAATTCTGCTGCTACTGATGTATCTTCTTTTTGTTGTTTCATACCAAGTGTTATTTGCTAAATCCATGTTACCTTTTCTGTCAAGAAAGGATCTACTCTGATACGCAGATTCTGGCATCAACTGAAACTCAATTCAGGTTTTGGAAGTCCTATTTCTAGACAGTTCTTAGTCTAATAGAATATGGCTATCAGATCTCTTTTTTGAGTTGGCCATTGTGTAGCATAAATGTCCCACTTGAGCCAAATACTTGTCTTACTAAATTGAAAGCCTGTTTTTAATGTTGATCATTACTACTTAAAACGAACTTGAATTTGTAAGATTCTTTATCCTGGATCCTGATCATCTTACCATTAACCCTGTGAAATACCCTATATCATTGTTAGTCCATTTTAGGTATATTGTAAAAAGCTAAATAATGACTTGAGAATGTACAAGTTAATATAGGACTTCTTTAACTGGATCTTGCACCTTGGCCATTGGACCATAGTACGGTAGATTTCATCTGTACCAGTTTGTCTGCTTGCAGTGCTCAAATAACACTATCATAGTGCTTTCAAGGTTGTAATAATGATATGGTTGATCTTATGTCCCATCAATAGAAAACACCTGCAAACCAGGCATTTGTTGTAGTTTAGATCTACACCAGATACACTTCAATATTTTTGATTCTCAGTTGGTCCATCAATGGCCTGTGGTCTGCAAACAGTCCTCTTACAGCACAGTTGGGAGCAGTTGTGCGACCAGTTAACCCTGAATGCAAAACACACCCATAATAAAGATGTGGATTACACTGACAAGCTGGACTGACATTTTAAAAAGGAACTCTGTTTCAGGTCCTGCTTCAGTTTCAAGACCTAAAGGCAATGCTTTCAAAAAGAATGCATTTATATCCATTGTCTTAACAAAATCGAAAATAGGATAGAACTACATTTAGAGATAATATTTGTACCACTAGCTGTGTAGGAATGCCCAGCCAGAGGATAGACTTGGATCCAGATAAGGAATCATGGCTTGTTCTTGCCTCTCCTAGTGATAATGGTGGTGGTTCCCACTTACATCCCCAGACAGAAAGACTCTAGGATAAATGGGCTGGCTTATTCAGTTGGCTTCATTTTAACCGGAACAGGAAAGAGGAGTCACAAAATGCCATTTCTGCTTTCTTCTCTTCTCCTTTTCATTCTCCATTTCATGCCAGAAGGTGGTTTGGGACCTGTACCTTGAGAGGGCGTCCTTATGCCCTCAGGTAACAACAGCTTAAATATGCTAAATACTAACTGAACCATACACTTAAAGACTGTGGTCACACTGTCACTTTAAACCCTCTTCAGTCCATCTTCAGATCTCACTGCTCACATCTATCCATTTTATTTGTGGACTTTCCACCCTCTATTTGCACTTGGACTGAAAAAGGTTTAAAGTGAAGATGTGACCACAGCCAAAGTCTACTAACGCTCTACATTATCATGAGCATTACTGAGACTTCCCTAAGTAGCTCAGAGCATGTGAAGATGCCCCAGTCCTCCAAATCTGTGGATCAGTTCTTACTGCTTTAACAGCTTCGGAGATGATAGTGAGATGATGGTGGAGTGCACTGAAAGTTGCCATGGCTGTTGCTATGGTGATGTGGAAGGTGCGGGATGGACTGTCTGCGCTGTGAGGGTCACTAGGTAAGGTGGGGACAGTGCTGATGCTCATTGTGCAAATGCTGGTCAATGTTCCTGAACTTGACTTCAGTGAGATACCATCCCACAGATTTTAATTGTGAACAGGCCCAGTGACTTTGGGTCTTTTTGCAGTGGGAATTCTGGGGAACCCCTGTTATGCCCCAGCACAGGGCATATGAATTGCAGAGAGCCACTACTATTCCAGAAGTGGCCCTGTGCATGGGGGAATGCACCTCATACATATAGGGGTACAACACTAAAAAGTGCTCTACACCCATACTAGTGGCCCAGCTGGGACTGTCTGAACCTGTTCTGGGTTGAACAGAGCATGTTACTGGGCTGGCATAGGCATGGTTGCACACCGTGTTGCCAGTCATTGCAGCAACAGTACCACGCATGCCTGTTGGCCCTGTTGCCATAGTGACATTATTGCCTCTAGCACAGAGGCGATTGGCCCGATTCACATCTTGCCAGCAGTTAGGGAAGCACTGGCAAGTTTTGGCATGGATCCAGTGTCCCAAAGTGCAAAAGCCGTATACATCCCCCATCTTCATTTCTTTGGGATACTTTCTCAGGGAAGTGAAGATGTAAAAAGGCCTTTTGTTTCTCCAAAGTTACATGGGGAAAAGTTATATTCGTGTGGGATGTCCTGATAACGTCCTTGGAGAATATTGTTACTCAGTGCATTCCATCTTGTCCTAGTAAATAATTCGCTTTATCTTGGATTAGTTAAGATTGAGAGCAGATTGGCAGCTTGCCCAAGAAGGCTGGAGGCCTTGATTTCTGGTGCTACAGTGTTGGCTGGCATAGGCACATATGGGCAGAACCCCCTCCCACTCCATAGTTTGGTTTGTGGCCCTATAAAGATGCTTCTACAATGCAAGCAAACAGGCCTATTTCTGCAGTTTATGGAGAGCCATGTTTCCTGGTCCTGGGTAGCAAATAGTATATGTAAAACTGGTTCCTACTGCAATTTATTCTAGAATCATACATTTTCTAGTTCAAGCACAATGCCAGAATAATGGTCTAAATTTTCTTCAGTGCAGGAGGAACTGAGGGAAATGGTTACCTTCCTTAACAATGGTGGTGAGAAAATAGCCAAAGAAGAGCCTCCACAAAAGAACAAAACAGGGCCATGGCAATGAGGACAGCTGGAGCAAAAATGTTCCCTGTCTCTGAGGTTGTAGGCTGGAGTGGGTGGGATTTCCAGGGTTGTTTTTGGAGGCCAGCAAAATGGTCCCCCATTGGAACACTTCTCCGTGCAAGATTTTGCACTGGTGAGCATTCTCAAGTGAAAGGCCCATGTTGGTCAGAGTCTTCCATTGGAGACCAGCAGATGCAGCTAGCACACTCTAAACAGACTATGCAGAAGCTGTCACACTGTCTCCCATTCTTTTCTTCTAGACAAAATTATCTCAATTGCTTGTCAAGTATAAAAGTATGGTACTTTTCCCCCAGTAAGATACATTACTGGACATGATTATTTTATATAAATAAACTAAAATAAACAGCACAGGGTTCATCTGTTTGCGCAATAGAGGACATTTGAACCATTGCAGTTGCTTCTTGAAAGCTGAGCCAAGCTGTATCTCTCATAAATCTCACATAACTAGTAAAGGTATGGGAGCCTTTGGCCTTTTTCTTTGCTTCTGGTTCACCTAAGGAAGTCTGGGGTGAGGTAAACTTCACCAAGAGAATCAAATGCCCCCTAGTCTTGTTTGGAGGGAAATTCATCTTCTATCAAGAAAGATGTTTTTTAAATTCAGTTTGGAAGTAAGCAAAGTAGTCTCCTTTCTCAGGCCATGAAGAAATCACAGTAATTTGAAAGATCTTTGATATATTCTTAAATCTACATTGGAATGTGTGCATGTAGTATGACCATGACCATGTTTTTGATATTGGCAGGTCATTGGTCACTGGTAGAATCATCCACCTTGTGTGCAGAAAGTCCAGTTTGATCTGAGGAGATGTCCTGTTTTGAACCTTAGCGTGTCATATAATTGGGCTTCCAATTTAATAGCCCAAGCAAACCAGAGAATCACAGAGTTGGAAGGGACCTCTGGGGTCATCAGGTCCAACCCTGTACTCAATGCAGGATTCACTAAACCACCCCAGACAAGATGGTTGTTTGTTTGAAGACCTCTAGCAAAGGAGAGCTCACCACCTCCTGTGGCAACCTATTCCATGGGCCTTACTGTCAAGAAGTTTTTTTTTCCTGATATCTGATCTATATCTACTTCCTTGCAATTTCCTCCTGTTGTTTTTTGTCCTCCTTTCTTGTGTAAGTGAGAACAGGGATGATCCCTCTGCACTGTGACAGCCTTTCAGATCCTTGAAAACAGCTATCATGTTTCCTTTCAGTCTTCTCTTTTACAGGCTAAACATTCCCAGGTCCTCTAACCAAGCTGCGTCTCCAGTCACTGCCTGCTTCCCTACACCCTGGCTCATGGAACAGTTGTACTGAGGAAGATAGGCATTGAGCCGTTGCAGCTTGCCTGTGGCAACAATCATTGTTTCTTTGCTAACATACTTTGAAAGTGATTCTACATCTGCTCCAGGCCTGTGTATCACCTCCAACAAACAGCAGTGGCCCCTCCCTTGTACAAAATCTTTGCAGGAAGCCATGACAGTTGAAATGGAAAGATAAAATTCTTGTCATCTTATCAAAGCAAACATCAATTTTGTGTTCGTTCTCCCTCCACTTTCTTTAAAAAAACAAACCAAAACAGAATAAATCTTCCAGCTGTCTGCTTCTATTGGAAACTGCAACAGATTTTTCTCTTCTAGATGTGTGATTTAATGATAATAAAGTGTATTTCATGCACAATTGTGTTAGCTTTTAATGAGTTATAAATAAAAGCTAATTGGAATGACTCCAGCAGAGAGTATCTTTCAAATCAATATTGTATTTTCTTCTGTTTTCAAGTGTGCTTTGTTCCTTATGGTTACATTTGTTCAGCACATTTCAGTCTAATTCCAAAATAAAACATGAAAAAGTTAATCACAGTATTGGCTCAAAAATAACAAAACCCTTTTAAAACAAGAAAACAGCAGTTTACTGAAAGTTTACCAGGAGTTATGCCAGAATCAAAAAGAGTTAATTTTTGATTTCCAAATTTCTTGTCTTTCAGAATCAGCAAAACAGAATCAGAATCAGGGAGCTTCTTCTGGGTTGTAGGGGTCAGCGGGTGGGTGGCATGCATCACAATGGTTGCTCAGAATGCTACCTCCATTCAAGTAAGGTGGTGGTATTCAAAGCAGTACTCTGAAGTGCTGCAAAATTGTGCCCTCAGAAAATGGCACCTTGGACAGCGACTGTATCTGGTAATGGGGCAGCATAATCTCTGTGAGGCATCGAGTGCCATCAAAAATGGAGATGCAGAGATTGCATTGCCCTGTTGTGGGTGCCTCATCAGGTACATGGAGACATCCTGGGGACATTTGTGCTGGGTGCTGCCTTTTAATAGCTACAGCATTCCTTGGAGTTTCCAGAATCTCCATGGGAACAGGGATGCTGCAACAGGCTTGACAGAGCATGCAGAGGTTTGATGGTGGGAGTGTTTACCTTCACCCATGGGATCCAGAATGCTAAGAGCAATGTTCAGAAGCCAGCACAGGGGGTGGCTAGGGTAGGGCTCCCCCTCTCCTCAAGGACCCTGGTAAAGGCAGAGCAGCCTGCCTAACACCAGGATCCTTAGAAATACTCAGTTCCATACAGCTAGGACTGCCTGCCTGCCAGATCCCACTGTGTTTTGCCCTGTGGGTTGGGCTGACTAACTACAGCCTCTTAAGGGTAACAACAACCAACAAATCTCGAGGGGGAGGTGAGGCAGAGGTCTCCCATTTTCCATAGACAATTTGGGCAAGTGTGAGCTTGTGTATGCAAGATTCTTTTCAGTCTGTTCTGGTATTTTTGTCACTTTACATTTTCTAGAGGATATGCAACTACTGGCATGCACATTCATCTGCATCAGGTGGATAGATAAAGTTGGGAGAACTGAGGTACCATCTAGTAAGAATAGGTTAGGGCAGAGTCCTTTATCACAACTGAGATGTTTTGCTTTAGCCTTCCTTTTTTTCAGCTTCACCAAGTCCGGTTTTGAAATTGATGTTTAGGCAGTTGTTGGCATCCAAGCACAAGTGACTCCCATGTGAGCAGCTTGTGAGAATCCCAAATAGGATCTGAAATCTTCAGATTCCTGCCTAGATGGGAAGAGCGCCTGAATCCCTAGTATCGAAAAGCAGATCCTGTAGGAGTGTGGAGGATAACAGATGAGTGAGAGGAGTCCTGATAGAGGTGATTGAAGACTTCTCCCCTTCCCAAAGATATTAGAATCAGACCAATGAAGCTCAAGCATTTACAATTCAGAAGAGAAAAAAATGATTTTTTTAAAAACTCAGTGCATGGTTACAGTTTGGAATTTGATGTGATGTTGGTGACCAGCTTGGATGGTTTCAAACGAGTTTTAGACTAATTCATAGAAGTCAGAGCTCTCAATGGCTTTTGCCATAATGGCAGTAGAAGGTGCTCTGCCTCCAAAAGCCGGTTGCTGGGAGACTGCAAGCAGTGCAAGCTGTGTGCTTGTATCTTGGTGGTGGGCTTCCTTGTGTAGATGGTTGGCCACTGCAAGACCAGACTACTGGACTAGATAGGCCACTGTCTAATCCAGTGGGATTATTTTCCAGTTCTGTACTTGGCTTTGACCTTCTTTAAACCTGAGCAAATTGGCTCTGAAGGAAATCTGCAGCTGGAGCCTTATTCTTTTGATGCTTGTATGAAATGCAGTCCAGATGAAGTTTGCTTGTGCTATTTCCTTTCTTGTGTCCAGGAATTTAGACACAGATAGGATTAAGTATAAATGTTTATAAATATACAGAGGAATAGGGATGTTAATAAATGGGGTATTTTGCATTCGATTTGTATTGAACCATGTAAGAAAATTTGTATTCGTTTGAATTTGGTAGAATTCTGTTCCATTTCCATTTTTATTTGTATGCTGCCTTTCCAAAATAAAATTTTGC
>MTQE01002208.1:26399434-26413453 GCA_014337955.1 Aspidoscelis marmoratus | reverse complement strand
TACGTGACTCAAGGGGGGACTCCAGTGGCTACTTTTAAAAAACCACTTTTTGGGGCTGCCCTGTCCTCTTCCTCTTGGCCTGAACGTGCCACCCATAACGGACCCCTTCACGGAGCCTAGCTGGGTGGCTGGGTGGCTGCTGCTTGCTTGAATGGAAGAAAAACGGCAGTGGACAGCCAGCAATTCTTTCCCCTCCTCTCCTCATTGCTCAGGGCACACAGCAGCAGCAGCAACTCAAGCCCCCTTCGTTAAACATTCACACATCTCCCCAAACATGCAGCTGCTTTTCTTTCTTTTCTCTTTAAAGGTCAGAACTCTCAATGGCAAGATCATTATCAGGTGTGAAGTGCTTGGATTGCTACTAGGGCTGCTGCTTTTATAGCTTGCTTTGGAAGCAACCTATTGGGGGAGGGAAACTCTCATCCCTTAACACGGAAGGGTTCCCACAGTAAAAAATGTAAAACGTTTCAAGCACACGAACTGGAGTGAGACCTGTTGAAATGAGGATTAACATTTACAACGCTTTGGGTCGATTTAACACGCGAAAAGCGTGTTAAGCCAAACTGACGTGGGGTCTGCGAGGATTGAAAACGGTCTGAAACTGAAATAAGGTTGTAATGGGCATGCGGCCTTACCTGCTTCTTGATCAGGATTAACATGTAAGTGCATAAAGGACCTGTGCTTCCTAGTGGCACTGGAAATCTTTTTTGCACAGGACACTGTGACCTAGGATCTGCCAAGTCACAGGTCCTTAGGCTTTGTTAATTCTTCAGACAATATGGGAAGAGGCCTGGAAACCTGGTATAATTTCTTTAGTTTTAGCATTTTGCTTCTCTGTAAACACAATAAGAGGAGTACACTAAGAAAGAAAAGAAGACGAAAAAGGATGTTGCAAAACTTAATGTTTGTGGCACCTGCGAAGGTATGATGAACAACCCAGCTTCAACAGGAATGTTTCTAGTCAGTGCTGATAGGTGGGTATTTGGCCCAAACAGACTGTCCCTTTAACCTTTCTACAAGGTGACTCCTGGCAGGGAGTAGGATAAAAAAAGAGATTGCAGGATGACTTTGGGAGGGCATTGTGTAGGAGGGGAGGGCGGCAGCAGCTGTGCTTTTGCTATTTGGTTAGGACAACATAAAGCTGCATGTCTGCACCTGTAGAAGTTTGCATTGCAGGTGGCAGAGTTTCCCAGCAGACTAGGAAGAATGAGCAGTCCCAGTGGATCTAATCAAGAAGTTTCAGTGACTGAGGATATCAAAAGCTGCAAATCTCCATCTTCTTTGGGACTGTATTTTGTTCTTCCCTCTCATGCATGCCTCAGGTTCTTCCTTCCCCATTCTGCTCCCCCGACCAACAACTCTGGCCTGCTCTTTTACTCTTCAGTATCTAGTATTATGGGAGTTCAGCTCTTTCCTCAGAGCCATTTTCAAATGCTTGACTTAAAAGAAAATGTTTCATTTGAGGACAAATGCTATCTCCTCCCCTTTTATATTTTTCTGCTCTGTTTCCCTCCCCCCCTCCCCCCCCCTTTACACACAAGATCTGTCTGGGAGGAAAACAAAGTGATTCAAATCAGGAAGCAAGGGAACTCCGTCTATTTTCCACTGGGACCTCATTCCCCACTGGATTGGGTCTGAGCTGATTGAAGTGAAATTTAATCCCCTCATCACTTGCCATCATTCGGTTTCTACAGAAAAACAAGCCTGCATCTGAATTTCAAACACATTGTCGGATATCTCAGGCAAAGGGAGATCATTTGGTAAGCTTAGGTGAGGGAAAGGGATACAGAACAAGCAGAGAGCTTGGCCAATTTTTCCAAGGATGTGCAGCCATTCTGAAAATGTCAGGTCGATTGTGATTTATTACCAGTCTTTGTGTAGCTGAGCTTAAGTTGTTGAAGGCAGATCCTGCTTTAAAAGGCTCCTTTTTTTCATTTCTGTTTAGCCCCCGTCTGGTTGCAGAAGGGCCTGGAAGCTGTCAATCAGCAGTTACACCCTTACCGTGAAACATCATGGTCTGCCTTATAATGGTGAGGGAAGGGGCTATGGCTCAAAGTTAAAGAGTGTGTGTGGGAAGCAGAAGGCTGCAGATTTGATCCTTGGCCTCTGCACCTCTTGTGCTCACTGGAAGATAGGTGAGCAGGTGGAATAGTGGTGCATTTCCCTATTTCCAAATGCACAAAATACCGTATATCTTAATATTTGGCTATTACACATCACATGCATTCTATTTAAAGAAGCTGTCTCTTTTTGTGAAATAGCCTGGAGTTCTAATCATTTATTCCCCTGCCCTTGGCTTATGCACCTGAGGTGGGAAGATGGCACTCTCCTAGCCAACCTTGGTCAATGAATCCTTCTCGCCTTTGACAGGATCTCTACTTAACTCTTAACAAAGGTGAGACGGTAGATCTGCATTAATTGCACTTTCTATAAAACTGTGAATCTGGACTTGAACACAGATCCGTCTGGGAAGTGCTGTGTGCTGGACCAGAGAAGGATGGGCCCATCATTCTTTTGGAGTCCCTGTTGGCAGAAGAGTCTCCAGGTTGAACACTTGGTCAATGAATCCTTCTCGCCCTTGACAGGATCTCTACTTAACTCTTAACAAGGGTGAGACGGTAGATCTGCATTAATTGCACTTTCTATAAAACTGTGAATCTGGACTTGAACACAGATCCGTCTGGGAAGTGCTGTGTGCTGGACCAGAGAAGGATGGGCCCATCACCATTCTTTTGGAGTCCCTGTTGGCAGAAGAGTCTCCAGGTTGAACACTTTGCTTTCTTATTATTCTCTCCTTTTTGGGATTCATCCAGTTGGTGAGAATATAGAACCATTATAGCATTGCTATGATAGGGTTGCCTCACAGATTGTAGGCAACCCTGCCATAGACCTCCTTCCCCACTCCCCAAAAGTACTTTTTACTATTTTACTATGTCTTAACTTTTTGTTGGAAAACACAGCAGCTGTCCCAGCAATAGCACTTTTTAGGCTGCCCACTTACCTTCATGACAAAGACACTATTGCAGCTCTCTCCAGCGTGCGTGCATGGAGGCTGAAGCAGCTGTCCATGCATGCATGTAGGTGAGAGCAAGTACATCTGGGCATTCTGATGCCCAGAAGCATACATAATTTAAAATGCATGAAATGTTTAGCTAGCAAGGGATAGAAATGAGGGATCAATAGCTTGTGTTATCCCTTGCTATCAGGGTTTTTGGCCACTGTCTGGATGCGGCCTTAGTGTGGGGGTTGTAAAGCTCACCATTGATTAATCTTTTGCTTTTTACTGACTCAGAATAAAACTTTCCATTTTCCAAATTGGCGTGTTCATTGCCTTTAAGTCCAGAACAGCATGCCGCATTGATAGAAAGTATGGAAGAAGCAGAACAGCATCACCCAGGTATAAGGGAGTGGCAAACCACTTGTGTGTATCCACCATGACAATTTCATGGATATGTCCCTGTTTGCTCCTACTCAGTGATACCAAACAGCAACAAATCTGAGGAAATTCCCTTTTATGTTTCCACATAATCATATCATGCAAGATTCATGCAAATATAGGCACAAAAACAAGGATTTCAGCAAATGTAACTCATCAGCTGAAATTCTTTCTTCTGCACCTATCAGAATGGAGAATACCTGTGATCCGTTTCATTGGGCTACCTTATGTTGGGAACAGCAGGTAATCAGCAACTGACTTAGGTATAATTGCTTATGGTTTATACGCATTTGCTTGGAAGAACCTCCCTTGTACTAAATGTTACTTATTTCTATGGAAGTTTGCATAGGGATGCATCTGCAGAAGCAATAATGCACCGCCAATGTAGCGAGTCTGATGTTTTTCAGTGCCTTAGGGTGCATCCACGCACGTTAAAAAAGCAGTTCAAGAGAAGCTTCAAAGCGGTAGCAAGCAGATGCTAGTGCTCACATCCCATCACTAATCCACAGTTGGAACTGCATTATTTGGCCTTTTCATGGGAATTAAGGCAATAGCATGGAAATGCTACAACTCAAAACTGCTTTGGAACCACTTTTTTTTTAAAAAAAAACTGTGTATGATGCAGTCTTAGACACTTGAAGGTCTGGAAGGACATTTCCTGCTCTACACACCATTATTGTATGGAAGAAATAATACTATAGCATGTATCTGCTTTTTCAGCCAAAACAGGACCAAGATGAAGGATGTGTGAGGAGTGATAGGTGGTGATGTTTTGGAACTCCCTATCAAGAAGACAGCCTGATGGTTGGACTAGACCCTAGAAATCCCTGGGTTCAAATCCCCATTTAGCCACAAATACTCACTGGGTGATCTTGTACCTCTCACTATGTCTTAACTAATCTACCACACGGGGTTCTTGAGGGGATCAAAGGGGGAAAGGAAAATGGTGCACACTGGCTTGGGTGCTTTGGGAGAAAGCAAATAAATACATAAATAAATATGTCCACATTGTCTTGACCCACAGCAAACCTGACTCCTGGAACTGGACCATTTCAGCCAAGACTTCTTTGTTTTTTTGCACCTTGAAAAATTGGACCAATCTTTTTCTGGCATCTTCAAGGTTTTGCCTGACCAGAAGACAAGCTCTTATTTCCCATGACCAGCTTAAAGACAAGCCCTAACCCCTTTCCGCAATTTAGGATTTATGCTTTGAACCTAGGAAACAGCCCACAAACTCCACACCTCCATCTAGAATAGAAAGAGCTTTTGAATCCCTGCAGGTGGTGGCTGTTCCACTGTGCAAACAGGAATGATCCCACCTGAGAGAACTCTGTAACTGTGATACTTTGGGAAAATGATTGCTGTACAGCCCCAAGGCTCTTGCCTGCACCTGTGCTATGGTGATACCCGGTAGGCAGGCCGGGTTGTAATTTAACACACACAGTCAGGGGAACATCAGCTGGCTCAACCATGAGAGAAAGGCCTTTTTCATCTTTTTTTTCAAGCCCCTTTGGCTTGCTGACGATTCCTGAAAGTTTTTGGCACAGTTGAAGAGCCAGTTTGCAAAGCTGGCTTGAAAACTTTCCAGGTGCTCACGATTTGTGCCATACTGAAAACATGTGCACTGCAGCTTTATAGCTGGGGAGCAGCAGGCGAGGGGAGAAAAAAGAACTGCAGGATGGCTAGGAAGGGAGGAAGGGGAAATAGAAGATCTAGCCCCCTTTTCATCTCTCTGGGCATAGGAGAAGAAATGGAAGGGAAAGGAGTGAGGTAAGTTTGTAAATCCAAGCTGCATAGTTTCGGTATTTAACAAGATGTGCAGGCCAAATGTTACTCTGCTCAGAGCTTTATGGAAGCAATTACAGACTTCTGTTCTTTGAGTTTATATGCCACAATAAAATCCATATATTTTTTTTATTATGCAGCTTTATATGAGTGATTTTTAAAAGAAAAATATTATTAGAACAGCTTACCCAGTTTTGATTTGCATATGTGTTTAAATAAAGATGATTAAGGCAAATCCACCACTCCAGAACCCTTCTTTTGGCTGAATTATGTTTGTACAAACACATACACAAATAAAAAATCAATAAAGCAATAAATTAATTCAATATCTCACATATTCCAATGACAGAAATACCTAGAAACAGAATTTCAAACAGGTAATTGCCTCTTCTTGTGAGTCAGTTTGTTCTAGTGGTTAGGGAGCCGGACTCTTATCTGGGAATACCGGGTTTGATTCTGCCCTCCCCCACGAAGCCAGCTGGGTGATCTTGGGCTAGTCATAGCTCTCTTCTGAGCTCTCACAGCCCCATCTACCTCACAGGGTGCTCTGTTGTGGGGAGAAGAATAGAAAAGCTTTGTCAGCCACTTAAATAGGTGAGAAAAGCGGGGTAGGAAAGCCAACTCTTCTTCTTCAGTCAAAGGCTGACTTTGTGCTTACTGTGATGGAATGGGATACAGGAACAATCCCAGGGTAGTGAACATCAAGGTTGGTTTTGGTCATTCATATACTGCATGCTTAAACATTCCTGTTCCTGACTACCAGCGTGAGCAATGTGAATGGCACACCTTATATGACTTTGCTCCTGGTTTCAGACTCCCTCCCACTTGCAACTGGGCAGTGAACCATCGTGTCCATTGTGCAAGGGTAGCATATGCGTTGACAGGTCTGGATCCTACAGGTGGTTCTAGAAGTGGTGCAGAAGCTCTTCACTCATGCTCCTTCTCTGGGGCATTCGCTTAGTATTTCATCTGTAGGAGCCATTTTGAGAATGTATTCATGGATGTTTCTCTCCTTTTTAGGACAGTGGTCTTGAAACCTGTGAACTCTCACTCTCTCTTTTTGGCTTGTGTAAAGTCTGTCAACTCTTGACTTGGAAAGAAATCCTCTGTGCACTGTGATAAGTTTCTGGGTCTTAACATCAGCAGCTTCTATGTCTCCCTTTGGTCAGTTTATTATTATCAGTTGGGTATCTGACAACTGGCAGTGCATATGTATTGATGGATTGAATCTTGCTCCTTCCACTGAGCTTGGACTTTATGAGTTGTCTTACTCTTTGAAGATATTTGGTTGTTGCAGTTTTCCTTGCTTCTTCATTATGATGCCCATGTGACTGTGGAATTTCCAGATGGTTGTAGCTGTCTTGTATACCTTCTCTGAAGCCTTTAGATAGTTCAGTTCCTTCAGTTGTTATTATCTGATCTGTTTTCACAACCATTTGTCCAAACATTGGGTGGGTGGGTGGGTGGGTGGGAGAAATAGGAATAGGACTAAAGTATTATGTCCTCTGTATTATGCAGGACTGCATATTATTGTATGATATATGATTCGTTGTATTGTGCTTAATTCCCCCCCCCCAAAAAATTATATATTAAAAAAAAAAAACTGTCCTCATTTTGCCAGTCTGAATAACATCCCAGTGCCTTCCTTGTAGATTCTGGTGAGGCAGATCATGTCTTCCTCATTCTTGGAGTATAGCTTGATAAATGGAGGTGATTCCACTCTTGAACATTTATCCATGCCTGCCTTGTGAGCTGATCTGATTCTGGCCTACACAGAACAATATCTATTTATCTATCCTGTCCTATACCCAAACGTCTTGGGGTGGATTACAAAATTAGAAACCAATGAACATATAAAACATGGGGAAGAAAAGCCATTTCCTTGTTTAGCCAAAGGCCAGGGAAAAGAGATGTGTCTTCACAGCTCTCCTAAATAATGAAATTAGCACATCACCTTGGTTAATGTCTCTCTTTATGGCCACTGTCTTTTTGTCCTAGACCTGGCTTTCAGTGTTGTTCTCCACTTATCCACTGAGTTCTTGGTGAAGGTTCCTAGTGTCTGATAAACCTCGTATAGAGCCAGGTATTTTAGGATCCACAAGTGTGGCATTGAGTCAATCTATACTGTGTTCATGTTGGTCTTTTTATGCCCTGAGTTCAGAGTGACTGCTCTATCTATTACTAGCTGGTACTTTGAGCTTCTGGTGTTCTTTGCAATCTCCTTTTGAGCTGTGTTCATGTATTGGCATGCATATGTATTCAGCTTCCACATTGTAGAATGTTAGGCTATTGAGTGGTTATTGAACAGCACTGTTCCTTTATTGGTGTCTTTGATTATTAGTAAGGTGCTGGCTTGTGTCAGCCAGTCAGGATGGGAGCTGGCTGATAGTAACTTATTTGTTTGTGTTGCTTCTAGATGTTCGCGCAGTGTTGTTAGTTGCTTTAACCAATATGAGTGAATCATGTTATGATAGGATTCTTTTCCTCCCATTTTGTTTCTAGTATTGTTCAGTTCCAGCTCTTGGTGGATCTGCTCTTAATAGCTCTTCACTGTTTTCATTGCACTAAATATATGCATTTGCTGATACAATCCAAATGCATGGAGTGTGCCCCGGCTCCACTAGCCTCAGTGGGGTTTTTATTTCACTTAGAGCCAGCTTCAAAAACACTTAGAAGATTTGATTTCTTTCTCTGTGTTTAGCAGTCAGTATAAGCTGTGTCCTGTCACAGCTCAAGGAGTCCCTATGTGTCAAGGCCCATTACCAAGGCAACTAGTGTGCTCACAAGGTTGGGGAACCCCCCCCCACTTTATTACTGATAGACAATAATCAGTTTCAACTTATGAGCTTTCTTCCCTTAAACAGAGACTCTAAAATCAGTCTGCCTTCTCCCATTCAGGAGCCCACACCTTAATTCCACTCTTTAAGGCTGTACTTAGGGACCTGGTCCTTATCCTAAACTAACCCCGTCAGTAGTTAAGATAACAAACATTAACTGCCATGCTGCTCCCACTGTTTATGCCTTCTCCCCCTTCTCTGATTGGTCAGATGCTAGAGGTTGCTCACCCCCCTTTGGGCCTGTAAGCTCCACCCCCCACAGGCTTGCCCTTCCCAACTAACTTTACTCTCCAATACTTACCTAACTTACCACTGTTACAGCTTAACCATCACAGAGTGGCCTTAGTTCAAGCCAGCTAACTAAACAGCAAGCACTTCTCAGGGCAACTGATTCTTCTTGCAGTGTGTTAGATCATTATCAGATCTCCCCTTGTATGAGGAAAACATGAAATTGGAGCCTTGGGTTTTCCTTAGATGGGGTTATGTTCTTGTTGTTTCTATACTGTTGCAGCAATCTCTGCTGTATTACCCTTCATTCCACGAATGATCTTACTACTAGGACACTTACGGTTTTGATGGAAGATACAGCCTTGACCATAAGAAAGAATCAGGGGAAACATTCTTTTAAAAAATTGGCATGGTTCAGATGAAAGCACTTACCAAGATTCAAGCATCTTGAGAAAGTTGCAGGTACATATAGTCAAATTTTAGGAAAGTGGTGACAACAAATGTTTAATCATGAAAATAATGCATAAAAGCATATAACGATTCATGGTCACACCTTCACTTTAAACCTTTTTCAGTCCTTGTTCAGGTCGACTCACACCTTTTCATTTCTCTCTTTTTTAATTTCTGGACTTTTTCATTCTCCATTTGGACTTTCCTGAATAGAAACTCCACAAATAAAATGGATAGGCATGAGAAGGTGTGAGTAGTCAGACCTGAAGATGGACTGAAGAAGGTTAAAAGTGAAGGTGTGACCGTTCAAAATGGTGTACAAAAATGTTTACAGAAATCTTGTAAAGTCAGTTATGAAATCTATCTAGAAATGTACATAGCTTTAGATTGATCTATCCAGCTTTCTTTCCCATCTTTATCAATCATTTGAAAATACCCCTCTGTGGAAATTTGTGGGAGAGAGAAGGGATTTCTCTTTCCATTCTCTGAGTTATAAGCTGAATTTTGAAGAAAAGCTTCTTAGTTTTCACTCAGTAATTGCACCCCCCAGCAATGCTTAATGATGTGAGTGGCCCCTTGTATATTTCTGTTCTTGTTTCATGCACACACATTTATACACACAGGTGCATACACAATATTTCAGTTTAAAGTTCTGCCGGGGTCAAATCTCTGAGACTAAAAAAGGCATTCTGAAACCTGTCTACTTTGCAAACAACCTCTCTCTCTCTTTTTGCATTATCAAAAGGAGGTCATAAATCACTGACTGTGCAAGAGGTGAAAAGACCACCATCATGTAACTCAAACAGGCTCAAAGTGAAAAAAGAGTCCCTTCTGTGTGAGGGTGGTCTAAGAAGTTAGAAGGCACCTGCTAGCAGATCCTGGGGACACTAGCATCTGTGTAAACTTGCCCCCTCCCTATGACCACAACCCTTATAAAGGTGTTGAATGAATGGGCCTCATGAAAAAAGGCTCTGTCTAAAAC
This sequence comes from Aspidoscelis marmoratus, assembly GCA_014337955.1. NCBI lineage: Eukaryota > Metazoa > Chordata > Lepidosauria > Squamata > Teiidae > Aspidoscelis > Aspidoscelis marmoratus. The sequence continues at coordinate 26,403,735 of MTQE01002208.1, read as the reverse complement.
AGCCCAAAGCTTTCTAATATACCTAAGGAAAACAGAGGCTGTGCTGTTCTGGGATGGCTTATTAGAGACCACAGGGAAACCTATTAATTATAGTTACAAACAGATCTGTTTGTTGACTAGTGGATTGAGTTCCCTGCTGTGCATGTATAGATACGACAGATTGAGGTATCGGGTGACTCAGGGCTTCTTTCCAAACCTCTGCTCTTCACCTTTACCTGCCTAGTTTGAACACATGAAATGATGTGGACCGTCTACTGAATTTTGCCATTGCAGTGTGAAACGGGTCCCAATAAATGCATCATTGTCAATAGGCTGGGGAGCAAATTCTAAAAATACTGACAGCTGCTCTGGCATTGGGTTTTGTCAGCTGATAGAGCCATAAAGGCAAAATGTTCTTCTTTGAATCCCTTTTCTCTTACAATCTTTCAGAGATGGTTGAAATGATTCACATTTGCTTTAGATACTTTTGTCAGGGGGTAGTGGGGTGTCAGCTAGCCCCCTGTGGTGATAAATCTCCACTCTGCAATGCCCTTCTTTATATATTTGTAGGGTTTCCCCAAACTTTGCTTGTTGTCAAAATATGAAACTGCGCTTCTGAATGTTATAGACTCAGAGGCAGAAGAGCTTGAAAATATTATTAGAGGGTACCTTTGCTATATTATCCTGTGCCTGAGGACAGATTAGACTTGCACTCAGAAGACATGTCCACAGTAGTGTTTCTATCTAACGTTGTAGAATGAGCAAAAAGAAAATCAGTGAGGTCCCTTTAAAAACACATTTTCTTTCTTTCAGGGGGGAGGAGTCAGCTCAGCTCAGCTGTGTTACAGGTCTTTTGCCATAAGACACAGAAGAGGAGTCAGATAGGAGCTGTCCAGGGTCCTGATTTCCCTGATCTTTCCTGTTGTCATTTGTCACCTGTTTTGATACAACATCGATGGTTCTACTAGAGTCTGCCTGCCTGCCTTTATGCATATGGAAAATAGTTCTCTAGGCTTAATGCTTTTCCTTGGTGAATAGGATATTGGCAGTATAACTGATTTAATGCCTAGTATTCAGAGTCTCCACTCATTCAATTGCTGTTCAGAGATAAGTTGCCCCCATCTTGTATGCAGCCACTAACCTTGTTCTCAGTCTCTGTGTTTCAGCTTTATTCACTGACATAAAAAGGAGTTCAAGAGCAGGTGAAGGTTTTGCCTTTTTCTTTTTCTTTTCCTTTTTCTTTAGAATGCCTAATAACACTTAGTGGGCCTCTGTGTGAAACAAGATGCTTGACTAGATGGGCTGTGGCCTGATTCAGCAGGGCTCCTCTTATGTTCCAGTGACCACATGTTTATATTTCTTACCAAAGCCTTTGGGTCAGTAACGTACTTTTTTTTACTCTCAGTTTGAGGTGATGGTGGGGAGGAATGGGAACAACATTGAATTTTGGGATAGATCTTTTAATGTCATCAGAGTACTCTGCATGACAAAAGGCAGCTGCTTCAGGGATTTCCCTTCATAATTAGTTAATATACTTCATGTGCATTTCCTGTCTAATTAAGCTGCTACTTTGTCAGGAATGCTAAAGAATTACAAACCCCTGTAAGAACCCTTTCAGGATTTCTTCTTCTTTTTTCCTAAACACCTTTTGAACAAGCAGTTTGTTTCTTCAGCTTATTTATTTTTTTGTGAATCCACTGGAACTACAAATAGCTGTTTATTAGCCAGTTGTTTATCTCTAGAGGGAGAGAGAGAGAGAGGGAGGGGGAGGGAGGGAGGGTGTATAGAAGGTTCTCTGGTGATCATCTCTGCTGGCAGGCAACTTTAGACTATGAAAGAGAAATACAATGATTTTCCTTCCCTAGTTGGTGGAGGTTGCCATGTTATTAGACTGTGGCAAAATAATTCTGGGTGGCATATTAATGACTAACATATTTATTATACCACAAAACTTTGGGGACTACATCACCTTTCAGGAAACCTCAGTGGCATAATTAACCTGTTCACATGGTTGGCTGTCGTGCTCGCCCATGCCCTGAAGTGAATCTGTCCTACTCAAGTGATTGATTATGAGAAAAGATAGAGAGTTGGTCATAGTACTGTTGGGCTCTCCACATGGCGAGCTGTTCTGTTTTATATGCAAATTTTCAGAGTGTGGAGGGGAAAAAAAACTTTGCCTAGATAATAATTCCTAACGTCAGTGGTTTAGGTTCATAGGAACCTTCAATCAAAGATGAAATTTTGCCAAAGCGATTCTTGCCTTTTTCTCTCTCTTTTAGGTATGAATCAGAGGAATGCAACATCATAATGCACTCATATTGGAGATTGTGCACTTTGTTGCTGCAGATCCATGATAGCACAATGAAAAACCTGGCATGAAGCTTTACTCAGAACCTCAGTTAGGCTGCATCCAGACATTGCTTACTTTTCCAACTATTTTTGGATATTCCAGACAGTGGAACAAATAAGTGCTGTCTGGATGCAGCATGAGAACTTAAGGTTCAATTTCCAAAAGTAAGCTTTATGTTATGAAATCTCAGAAGCTGGAAGACTGTTCATGTAGAAGTTATTTTGCTCAGGAAGTGGAGCTTCAGGGCCTAGCCTCCTCATGGCCTTCTTCATGTGTAACAAAATCAAAAGGCATGTCTACAACATTCATTGTAACTTTCATGACAGTGATTTTGTTAGCTCCTCAAGTATTTTTTAATGTAGATGAGACAGACAATGTATACTGTATGCCATTAAGGGCCACTCTGTACTTACCTTGCTTTATTCCAAGCCAGTGGGTATCACTCAGCACTGACTACACACTGGTGTTGCCCCAGGTGAGCCCCTTCCAAAGTTTGGACAAGATTTGGGGTTGGTCTTGAGAACTTTGAAGGGCTAGGAATGGATGTTCGTAGCCTTGAAGCCACCACTGGACCCATTTCAGAGGTGTGCTTTGATGAAATGGGTTTTCTTAATTTATACAGTTTTTTTTTCTTGTTTAAGAATTTGATTTCCTATTAGGTTTCCTGCTTCCCACCTACTGACTCTCTCTCCCCCTCAACTCTATATATCCATCCTGTAAAAACCACTGTTTGGATTTAAATATGAAAGGTACAGTGACTTGCGCAGGTTAAGTCTTTGGTTAAAAGTGCAGGATGTTAAAAGCTATGTAGCTGTTTAAAAATGTCTTTCATTATAAATACATCCAGATATTTCTGTTGCAGTTTTACGAGACAGTGTTGAAAGCTTTTGTAATATAATGATCTCACGTTGATCGTGCATGTGACATTGTTCCTTTTCTCAGTTTCCTCAGTCTAATGCCAAAATAAATTCAATGGAGGCTGTGCTTTGCACACTGTTCGGTAGGAGTAATCCCCGTTTGATTTTGTAGGTCATTCATAAAGTTGGACTTCATAGCTGCAGTTGTACGAACATGAGGAAACTCTGCTTGATCATGGTCTGGAAACCTTTGAAGGTTCATCCGCAAGGCATGTGCAAATGGACTTCCTTTCCTGTTCAGTCCGGCCACCTGAAATTCTGCACTATATACTACATATTCACAACTGCTTAGTTTTCATAACTTCTGAATAAATATTATGACCTATGTACTACTGACAGTTTTAAGACAACAGGCCAGGAGATATGAAGCAACTGTGAAGACTTTTATGGACCTTCCAAATTTATAGCAGAGGTAGTAATTGTGTTTGAAGGCAGGATTTCCTTTGATCCTGGGGATGAAGAAAAGTGAGAGATAAAAACATTTGGAGGGAACCACAAGCCATGATATATCCTTGTCCATGTTTATCTTTCAGGATTTCAAAATGCCTGTGTGGACTGATGAGTATGATTCTAGCCAGCTAAAAAGAAGGCTGTATGAGGAAACTGAAGATGAGAAGGAATATTTTATTTATGTAATTCCCCTCCCCCCATTCAACTTTAGAAAGCGCAATTGCTGTTCAATTGTTCTATATATTTGATTCTTTACTTGGATCTGAAATGTGGAAATCACCCCTCAACATGGTAATCCCTGCCTCAGAAGAGGGCACTCTGCTGGGGCTTAAATCCCTCCACAATTTCTAGGAAGTAGATGGTGGCAGTTTTTGATTGCTTAGATCTCTCTGGATGAAGGTAATGGGAAACTGCTGTTCTATACCTGCCCAGAAAGCTGTATGGATCTCAGGCAGTGGTACCAAACATCATCATGATCATCATGATCATGATGATGATGATGATCATCATCATCAAAGTTTATATCTTGAGCACTATAAATGTACATAGCGCTGAACAGACTACAAAATTGAAGAACAGTACAGTAACAGGAAACATAAAGAAAA
>MTQE01002208.1:26381194-26392322 GCA_014337955.1 Aspidoscelis marmoratus | reverse complement strand
GGGGGGGGTAATTGCATTTGGGGAATGCTTCTCTGGCTGAAGCCAATGTAGTACATACAGAACTAGCCAGTAATAAATAAACTGTCATTGTTTATCTTTACAGTAGCACAATACAATGAGGCTCCTCCTCAGACTCAATCTGCATACGCAGTAGAACTGTATACAAGTTACCACAGGTTACCACACATTAGTGCAGACTACAGCAGGAGCACAGAATAATACTATAATGCTTCTTAATTTAACTTTTACATTTTCAATTCTGATTTTTTTGGGGGGGGGTAATTGCATTTGGGGAATGCTTCTCTGGCTGAAGCCAATGTATACAGTTGGAGTGATTTCCAGATTCAGAAGTGGGTTCCATCCAATATGCCACCAAGCTATTATATACCAATAAGTCATTGCGCCATTAGCTTCTAAGACAATGACGAGGAAACTCTTCAGGAGCTTAAATCAACACTGTACAGGGGTGAAGCTCCCATGATTGGCTAATAGTAATGCAGAAAAAAGAACCTTGATGAAGCAACCAGGGTTTCCCCTTAGTTGTCTTTTCCCAAGGGAAAGTGGAGAATGTTGCTATTGTTTCCAGAAAGACTCTTTTGAACAGTGACCTTTTATTACAGTTATGAAACAGAATCATTGCTGGTGATCTCTTTAACAATTGGGTAAAAGAGAGGGTGCCAGCATGCATGGCTTGCAGTAGTGAATCTCTGACCTAAGTTCCACAAGACAGCACTACACTCAACATGCGATGTTGGCATTCTTCTGTCTCAAAAAAGAATGGGCATAAAGGTATGGAAACTTTGAGTTCCCTATGCATCATTCTCTTTTGGCTTTATCGGTGTGATCTCAACGACCACAAACACAAGATCTAGCACTGGGTTGGCTGTAAGAGCTGCCAGTCCATCCAACCACCTTAACCATCTAACTGTCTCTGGATTCCTGTTGGGGTTTAATATTTTTGCCTTTCCCTTCCCCAAGACAGTGAACTTCTATGATTGAGTGGGTATTTGAACCAAGAGACTCCTGGGTTCTAGTATAGTGTTCTCAACCACTGTGCCATTTTCAACCTAAAATACATAATCTTTTGCCGTAATTTATGCCTTCCAGAGACTCCACAATGCAGGAGGAGATCTAAAGGCAACATCCACATTGTGTTCCTGAATTGCAGAGTTCACATGGGATGGCATGCACTGGTATGGAACATGGTAGACATAGCTACCATGCCTGGCCCATTCCAGGCTGTATGTCGTGTGGATGACCATCAACAACTAATCTGTCCTCCTGGGCCATGACCACTTTCTGCAGAAGTTATTAAGATAACTTGACAGGATCTAAATAGTTGGGAGTCTTCCTGAAAGGCTGGATCATCTACAATTTCCTGACCCATGCAGCTTTAATAGTCTACTCTTACTTAGATTAGCTGTGGAATAGTCTTCCCCTTGAGGGGGTATCTGTCACCTTGACTGTACACATTTAATGCAGTGAAAACACATCTCTTTGCCCCGGCCTTCAGTTAAACGGGTATACACTTTCCCTTCCCACTTGTGGACACTGTTGTTTTAATATATACAGTTATTGTTTTAATATGTTGATTTTAAATGTTGTTACCTGCCCTGAGACCTTTAGGTAAAAGGCAGGATAGAAATACAAACAAACAAACAAATATAGTCACACTGGAAGAGCAACTTTGGGTGTTTTTCCACTGTCACTAGAAGTACCCATTAAGTACCCATTAATGGGTTCTTCTAGTGACAGTGGAAAAAAACCCTTTAAATTCTTTAATTCTTTAAAGTTTGGAGATTTCAGGGAGGAAAGAAGAGAAATGATAGAGCAATTAAAATTAAAATTATGCCTGATGTGGTGGAAGTGAATAGTAAAAGAAGAACATCTTCATTAGTAAAAACAATCTTCATTTCTCCTAATACTAAACTCTTCTGTCACTGTTTCAAAGTCAAACCAAAGGGTATGTTTCTTTAGACCTCTGATAATTAGAACAATGCAATGTGATACCACCAGGGGTAATGATGGCCATTAAGCTGGATGCTTCAAAGGAGGATTGCACAAACCACTTTGGAAGATGCCACCATCAGTGGCTTCTAGCTAGAATGGCCTCTAGTCATGGAAGCAGGATTTCTTCAAAGACCAGGTGCAGAGAAGCAGATAAGGGGGGATCAGAGAGATGACTAGTCTGTTGCAGTGTGCTTGTGGGCATTTGGTTCGGCAATGAGGGGATGAGGCTGGAGGATCAGATAGTCCTTTCATTTGATCTACTAGGCTGGTCTTGTGCCCTTAATTGATCTGTGACCCTGCACGTTTTGAGTATAGGCAACCAGCAAACACACAGATGCTGTTCTCCCTTGAAGTGAAATTTGTTAACAGTGGATTCTATTTTGAAGTGAATGGCAAGACTTTAATATAACCAGGCCCTCGACTGTGTAAAAACAGCAAGAGCAAAAACAAAGCACAATGACCACAACAACAATCTTTCCGTATTTAATTTATTTCAGTTCAAAAATCACTTTTGGAATGGAGCTTCAGATACATACATGACATTGAAGGAAAATTAGACCCAAACCTGACTTGTTCATGGTCTAAAATGGGAACTTTGAATGAAGAAACTGAGGATGTAGCTCCACAAAAGATGGCAAAGGGGGCTGATGGCAGGTGCCTCCATCCAAGAGATCTTTGTGCTTCCTTGGAAGGTAGCCTGGCAGCTCTATTGCTGCTGGAGAGGGTCAGTGTTCAGACCTCTGTGGATACGTGTGTGTGAGAGAGAGAGGCACCCTTAACCTCTGTGTACAGATGCAGCAGGCCTTAGAGAGTGGCCTGTTTCACTGTGGTAAGGGCCAATATCAGTCTGTGAGGTAAATTGGCTGAGAAAGTCTTCTTGCTCACAGGCCTCTGGTTTCCTTTCACAGGACTCCAGGGCCCTTGCAGGTTCCTCAGGGGCTTTCAGTGGGGGAACTGTGGAGACCAGCTGCCTTGGGGACCTGCCAAAGGTGTGCTGACCATGTAGAGAAGTCCTGGACTTTGGCAACAATTAGAACCAAATCAAAACAGCCCAAAGAGGTTATAAGAGTAACCATGTTTGACAAAAATGGTCAATTTGGAATTTATGGGCAACTGCCCCCAAATAAACACCACCTTCCCCCCCAAAAAAGATTTACAGTTTATGAAAACTTTGGGACCAAGCACCTGAAACAGTTTTATAAAATGTCATATTTTTATGTGATTTCACAGTGTAGATAAAATTATTGTAAATTAGAATGTATAATTCTTTGCTATTGCAATACTAAGCAACGTCAGAGGAAAAACAGAAAGAATGCAAAATACTTTATTGTAATTTATAGGTTGAGGTGGAAAGAATATGAAAGGGGAAAAATCAATTACAATACTCATTCTTATTGGAGCTCTTAAAGCAATATCAAAAAGATTTGACAAATATTTGGAAATTTTACAGCTAAGAGACTTTGAGAATCCCAAATCTGCATAAACCTACCCTTCTTGGAACCATCAGGATATCTATTAATTTCTATATCCTTTTTAGGATCTAGATCAATAGGGACAAGACCACTGTGAACCTCAAACGATGTTGTTGGTGTTGTTAATATTATTAATCTCTATGCTTGGATCCACACGCCTCTTACACTGAAGCGTTATGTCATCCTCAGGTCTTAGGAAGAACTCAATGTGAAATGAAGGCCAACAGCAGCTAAAAACTGGTAGCTGTGATGTTGGGTTTTATGGTAATAATAATACAGCACTGATAACCTCTGACTATCCAAGGTTTTGGGAAGGATCCGATGGTCAGAGTAGTAAACCAGTCATAAAAACAGATCCCTCTATCTTTTATTTATTTAAGTTCAAAAATCATCTTACTTATAGTTTGAACCTCACAGATCATTGATAAAATAAATATTTTTCATTTCATTCCGCTTTTACACCAGAGCTTCAACCATTCTGGCACAGAAATAATCCGTTTTCAAGAGATACTGTGTTTATTTTTTTCAGATTTCTTTTTGTTCTTTGAAAATATTAGTAATGATAAAGAAAGCAGTAAAGTTTTTACCTCATTTTATTACAGTTTGAGGTGAAAACAGTCAACAAAGTTTGCCATTCTGAGCAATCTCCTTATGGCCCAGATAAAGAATTACAACCAGAAACCAGCCTTTACTTACCACAACTTGCAGGTATGTATGTGTGTCACATCAAGTCATTCATTCTTCTAAAGACTTGAAAGCCAGTAGTTGTCCAATGTACCACTAGATGGCTCTATTTCATATCCTCAGAGGTAGTTTTGGCAGTTCTCCTGCCTGACAGCAGTTCAATGGTACTCCAATTCCAAAATTTCATATTGGTGATGGAATAAATTTGGAGGGGGGTGGGGAGGGTCACAAAAATTCTTCTGACTTAGATTTGTTTACAGATTGCAAATATATTCAACAATTTTGTTTCCCTTCAGGGATTTTTGAAGGGGGAAAAAAAATACAGCTAAATTTCAACAGTACACTTTTTGCGTTAATAAAATCCACCCATCCACTGATGCATCCATTTGTCCACTCATTTTTAAATGTATGCGGACTTTAATTTCAAAACTATTTTATGTTTTTAAAGGACAGGGTTACTTTATAACTCCTGGATGCATTGGTTTTAACAACAAAAATATCTGTAAGAAATTACAATTCATGCTTTTAAATCTCAGCTTCCAGTTAAATCAAATAAAGACTCTGAAGTGTTAACATGGTAGGCACTGCCCAGACTGTACTCCTTTACCAGACAATTATCAATTATTCCTTTTCCCATCTTTGCTATGGTCCCAATCTGACATTTAAATATGAGGCTAAGGGAAAAGTTGTCAGTCTTTTAGGTTCCATTTTGAATTTTAAGGGTGTTCTCTTTGTCACTCATGGTGGTTTCCAAAAATGATGGTTGCTATGCTGGCACCCCGTGTATTGAAAGATTATTGAAGAAAGATCTTACATCTAGTGTCTAATTCTAGGATGCCATAGCAGTTGAATTTGCTCTTCTCAAAGAAAGCAAAATGGCTTTCCCATATAATGAAGACTAAGACCAGGAGCTTGCACAGAGTAGAATAACAACAAACTATGATGAGACCAGCAAGCCAAACCAATTAATAGAAATATTAATAAACATATTAATAGACATACAGGATATTTCGCTGTCCATCCATCCATTTAGCTACATAGTGTAGCTGAATGCTGATCACAACACACACAAAGCAGTCTACAAATCTTAAGAAAGCAACCAACAAACTAGGTGATATTTTTAAAAGCAGAAAAACAAAGAGTAATATCAAATATAAAAATTCAGTGAAACAGCTTGAATAAAATACAGGAAAAACTCACTCTTGGCCTTTTCACTCTTGAAATACCAGGATGGCCCTGCATACTCTGGGATACTATATCTACATCCTGCGGTGCCACCTCCACCAACCAACAGCTCTCAGCCAACTCCCAGACATAGTATTCTCACTACTTTCTAGTGCAAATAATGTGGATGGGTGGGACGGTGTGTCTGCAACTGCGCTGTCCTGTCCTGTCCTGTGTTGGGATAGTGATTGTTATAGCAATGGCCCAATGCTATGTGGATGGTCGTGGATGGACTTTCTGCACTGCAACAGCCTCCAGGTAAGTTGGAGATGGTGCTGGTGTTTGCAGTGCAAACGGTGGCCACTGTTCCTGAACATAACTTCCTTGGGATATTATTCCATGGAGATTAGGTGTGAAAAAGCCCTCCCTGTCTTTCAAAACCTTTGCACAGCTGCTTCTCCCAAGGATGATGTCCAGATGATCTTTGTTTATACTCAGCTAAGTACGCCAGTGCTCTTGACAGCAGCATCAAGGTCCTTTTTCCTACCCCAGTCATGTTCCTTTATTTTTAAATCAGAGTTGAATTTGAGCCCTTCAAATAGTGATGCTCCCCTAACTGAGAACTGTCTACCAAGATACCCCCTATTGCCAGTTGAGTGGGATCTATGACCATCCCCCAGTCTTTATGATTCAGAATTGTATCCTCTTTTTCCACTTACCTTATAGGCCAGGGACCTATTTTAATATATCCACATGGATTAGACACCCATAAATCTGTCCTTCTCCCTCATTTTTGTCATGATCTTAATGTCCCCAATTATGATGATGTTATTTCTTCCACTCTTCCAGCTGTCATACTTTTGTGGCTAGAAAACAGGCCTAACCCTAACCCCTGACTCTCAAACTACAAGGTCCAGAGTTCTTTGTTCAGTTGTTTTCTAGGTTTAATCATCTAATCAGAGAGGGTTCCACATCCATAGCAGGCTATAGCTGGTTCCACACGAGGACACAATCTGTGCTCTAAAAAAATATTGTTCTTAGATCAATATTTTTTTATTTGTTAAACTCCCATCACTCACAGCGGTGGCCACATGCTGTTTGCATATCTAAAATGCCCACTGCCACTGTTATCTCCATTTGTGGTAGCAGCAGGTCCCTTTCAGTGGTTGCACTGCCCAATTTCTGGGTGTGGTCTCCAATCAAAGCTTCACTGTTGTAGGGTGCAATTTGGCACCCTGAATGAAGGCACTTCCTTTCTCCACTCACATATGGTGATGCAGGGGTGTCTTTTTTACTGTCAGATTGCAGTGCCCTCCCACACACACACCTGGGAAGCAGACATCTCAGCTAACAAGTGAGGACCAGGCTGACATTTGTCTTCCATGGTGTAGAAATGGGCTGAAGATAGATCGGGTGGGATTTACTGATGGACATTTGGATGACTTGGCGGGAGGCAAGAAAGAAGAATTTAGATGCTTTTTGCTTAAGAAAAAACTACCTCCCAGACTCTTTAAACTTGTTTGCTGAATTCAAGCAAGTTAACTTGTAAATGGCTTTCAGGAGAGAGTGCTGGTCCTGATCCAGAAGGACAAATTTCAAGGCTAAGAATTACACCTAAAATAATCCCTTGAACCTCAAGAGTTTTGGGTACGCTTGAAAGACTCTTTGATTCCCCCTGTCCCTTCTTGTTCATGGCCAAAAATAATGAGGGGATGACTTTGCAGATTTTGCTGCCTGTGACTCAGCACAGGTATCTGGCACTTTGCCAAGAAGTGTTCAGGTGCCCCTCCCTCCAGAAATATCCCACGTCCAGTTCCCTCAATAGCTGTAAGTTTCCATACCCATGGGAAAACAATAGCAGAGTAACTTCACAGATCCTAAGGGAAGACTGAAAAGCTTTCTTTCATTCTGGCTATACTAGCTCTTGAGTATAGTTGATAGATCTTGAGTTTTGTTTTGTTTTTGCAAAAGGCAAACTAGGGGTGTTTTTCCACGGTCAATAGAAGTACCCGTTAAGTACCCATTAATGGGTACAAAAATGCCATTATGTACCCATTAATGGGTACTTAATGGGTACTTCTAGTGACCATGGAAAAACACCCTAGATCTGGCAATCCTGAAATCTGTCCAGTCATCCCCATATCCCTTAGTCCTGTCACTTGATATTCTTAACTGGAGAAATGAATTATGACATCTGGGGGTGGGGGTGGGGAGTCTTCATAAACACAGCCAGTAATTTGTGGAGATTGCATTGCTTTACCTTACCCGTATTCACAGAAAACATTATGCTAAAAATAAGCACCTTCACTCCACATCAATAATGATGTAGCACTCTGCCAAAACAAAGACTGACCCCTCCGCCATTTCAGTAGTAGCAAGTGATCAAGACAGTGAAAGGTTGGACTTGAGGGAAAAAGGATGATTTGCCAGGGACTTGATTAACTCCCCCAACTTCTCATTATAAGATTTGTACACATCATTTTCAGTCCAGCTGACTCATATGTCAAACGATTTCCTGGGAAGCCGCTTCCCTTTGGAGTTTCCAGGACCTTTTGAGGACAGGCAAGGATAAAAGCCAGTTCTTTGAAACAAAAATCACTATTCAGGCCATCTCAAACAAACACAGCTTTCTTCCAAAGTAATCCAGCGCAAAGGAAAGTGTTCAGTTTCCTTTCTAACCCAGCTGCAAAGAAACTAAGATGTCTTGTCTGCTTAACCAACCCAGTCTCAGGAGGCAACAGCAGCTCCAAGTTACAGGTGTGAATTCTGGACCTGATCTTGCAAGAACAAGTATCATACATTGAAAATGCCTTTAAAAACTAAAGCCCTTCACCTAGAATGCTCTTCTCTTCCCACCCTAGCCTGGTTTTCCCCCCTCCTCCCCACCAAAGGATTCAGCTGCTTATTCCTCTTTTTCTACCATTCTCTGATTACTAATTCAAAAACATTTCTTTTCTGAAAGGTTGCTATTACAGCTTTCATTCATTCACTCATTCACTCCAAGGCCCCCCCCCCCAAAAAGCTGAATCCGTAAGTGGTAGCCCACTGTGTTGAGACTTACATATTGCCCAACAGGAAGTAATTCTCCTTCAAAGTCTTCTGGAGTGATCAGCTTCTTCACATAGGGCTTTTTCACACTTGACTTCTGTAGGATGGTATCCCACAGAAGTGAAGAGGCAGCGTTGCTGTCCCCAGCTTCCTTCAGCTTCTTTCAGTGCAGATGGTTTGTCCAGACTGTTGCTATGGTGATCAAGAAGTGACCCGTAACTGTGCAGTGGCTGCTGCAGCTGGGCCACCTTGTGCAGCATTTGTATGAAAAAGTAGTGTAAACATTGCATCTGTGGCTGCACCAAGAGTGCCCTGAGTACTCTACCACCACAGATCAGGACAGCCCTGCACACTCTTGGAACGGGGTGGCACCATGGTGAATGGATGCAGTATCCCAGAATTTTTGGGGCCATCCTCATCTTCCAAGTGCAAAAAGGCCTGTAGATGCAGAAACAATTAGTGGTTGATGCACAGTTTCCTCCAAGGTACAGTAATTTGTTCAGCTTTTTAGGAGTAAAGTAAAGGCAACAGATACTTCTCTATGCTCTGTCTAAAAGGATACTGAGAACCTTAGGAGAAGCTCTTGCAAAACATTTGTACAGTTATATCTCAATTTCCACATTAAATCAATGGATATATATATATATATCTGAAGTTTCACCTTCTAAACTTCTATATCAAGCCACAGCCATCTAGTCCAGGATCCCATTTCACATAGTGACCCACCACTTGCTTCTGGGCATCTCAAGCAGAAAACAAAGGCAAAACCTTTGGATGCTCTCAAATCTCTCCAAATCATCTTTAAAGGCATCCTGCCTGTCTCTCCAAGCCTTATTTCTGATTCTTCAAACTACGGCTGGGAGAATGCACCAATGTTTCAAAAATCTCTGGAAAAGGAAAGCATGATGAACCATGTTTTGCTGTGAACTCTCATCTGCTTCTTTATTGTCAATCACCTGAGATTTACAGAAGCAAAATACTTCTAAGGACAGACAGGGCCTTGCATTGCACAACAACGTTAGGTACATTCCTAATATGTCTGAGCTGTTCCTTATCTGTCTTTCAGGCATGCAGGATCAGGCCTTCAGCTTTCTTCACTGCTAGCTCATCGCAGCCCAGATGCACATTAGAGGGATATTTTGCCACTCTGGGCTCAGGATAGATCTTTAAAGCTAATAGATTATTTGACAGCAAGTTGAAAGCATTTTGGACTATATTCAAATGTGGAAAAGGGGGAACACAGGAGTGACCAGAGAGTTGTTCTCATTCTGTCAAACACAGTTTCACACATCATGCCCTAGACTCGTTCTGGGATCCAAGAAAGCATCATTTTTGCTATTGGAATAAAAAGTTCTCAGGGTGCCTCTAAGGCACTGGTTGCTGCCTTTGTCCTTGTGCCCATCTTGGCTGGAGATGAAATTCTGCCCCACATATTTGAAGGTACAGAACTGTGCATCTCTGGAAATCTCAGGTTTAAGCAAGAACAGAAATGGAGATGTAAGCTGGAGACATGGGGCAAGGAACGAGGTGAGGGATGCTGGGACCCTCCTATTAAATATAGAAGAGAGAAAAGGATGGGAGAACTTCACAAGAAATACTACTGTTACTCTTGCTTCCATGCATCTGAAAGAACACTTTTGCACATTTCTGGAGATCTTAATTTAAAAACTACGGGAAGCTGCCCTGATTAGACGGCGCGCCTGTGCAGAACGCCTCCTGAGGGCAAGGGCTGCCAGCAGCAGCCCTGGCCACTCAGGAGGCGCGCAGGACGCAGGCGCACTGCATCCTGGGGTCCTCCTCTCAGAATCAGGGCGATGCTGAACAGGTAAGGAGGGGATTTGCTGCACTCCCCCCTGGGTGGGCTAGGGTGGGCTTTAGGGAGGCTCACCCTGGCTCCAGAAGCGGTGATCCACCACTTCTGGGTTGAGGGCGAGCCGAAAGATAGGAGTCCCCCGGCTTGCCATGCTTGGCTCCGGGGAGCCAAGCATGGCAGGCCGGGGGAGGGCCCTCTGTAGACACACTTGCGCTATGCGGACGCATCCTAAATGGACGTGTTTTCACGGCACAAGACCCTTTACGCACACTTCAAATATGGTGTGTAATTAACACCCATTTAACACGCTTGAGGTACGGATAGGTGTGGACGCACCTACCGGAAGTGTGCTAAATAGACCCTGCAATAGACCGCCGCCGAAAACCGGTTTCAAAACGGTGTTGTTGTGCGGACACACCTCACCGGAAGTGTGCCAAACAGCAACGCGTGTGCGGTCGTGCTTAATGGGTGTTAAAGGGCCTGTGCGGAAGCAGCCCAGGAGTGCCTCCAGATGCACATTAAAAACTCACAATTCTCCCAGAACTATATTGGGATTTCTAGACATACCTGTGACAACCCCAATATAGTTTCAGGTAATATCCTGAAGGATCAGTATTACAGGAAATTCAGCACCAATTTATCATGCCTCATGTGGAGTCATGTCCTCTCTGATGCCTTGGTGGAAGACCCCACTTCTGCCAGCCAAACCAAGGGAGGTGCACCTCAGGGGCCAAACATGGAAGCTGCTTTTGTCCCCCCAAATGGGGATAGTTTGGACTCAGATAATATGCAATGCCCAGAGCTGAGTTCTCTCGGGAGAGAATGACAAACAGCAGTAGCGCTAGGCTTGCCTCCATGCAAAACAGCTGTGCCACCAGGGGTGTGTATCTGAGTCCTACTTAAGAAATGCCCAACTCTGCACCCACCGTTGCAAACA
>MTQE01002208.1:26325835-26345509 GCA_014337955.1 Aspidoscelis marmoratus | reverse complement strand
AGTCACTTCGAAGTGAATGTGAAGTCAACTTCGAAGTGACTTCGAAACCAGTGTTGGGGGAGGGGTCAAAGGTGCATCTCCTCCCCCTCGCCTCCTTTGGACCCCATTGCCTGTTTCCAGTGGAAACAGGCTCCCTTTAATCTGGATTTTCTGGCAGAAGACCCCATTGTAGACCCCGTTAATGGGGTCTACAGAAAATCCGGATTAAAGGCCAAAAAGATCTAGATTTCCCCCACGGCAGTGGAAACAATCGGGTTCAAAATGGGTGCCGTAGTGGAAATGGGATCATCAGGCTCACAGCCAAAAGGTACAAAAATGGGTACAATTGACAGTGGAAAAACAACCTCAGTTTGCTGCAGAGATGTCCCATAGCCTTGAGGCAACCACTTTGGTTTTTTGTTTTGGCAACACCAGCTTTCAGGACTATGGGGCCTTTCTGCCCTTATTGGTAGTCTGTTCTAGGAAGAGCCCTTGGGTATCTGCTGCAGGATAGTGGAAATCCCACATGACATGATTATGTTCTTATGTTCACTGGGACCATGGTCACGCCTTCATTTCAAACCTTCTTCAGTCCACTTTCAGGTCTGACTGCTCACACCTTTTCATTTCTATCCATTTTATCTGTGGACTTTTCATTCAGGAAAGTCCAAATGGAGGGCAGAAAGCCCACAAATAAGTTTTATAGAAATGAGAAGGTGTGAGCAGTCAGATCTGGAGATGGACTGAAGAAGTTTCAAAGTGAAGGTGTGACCATAGTCTGGATAAAGCAAGAGAGCAGGATAGGTGCTATCCCAGTCTACTAGTGGATTAGTGAATATACAGGGGAGATGTTTCAGCAGCAGTTGGCCCTTCTCCCACAATGTCTATGAAGAACTATGGGAACTGGGAAGGCTGGGAACTTTTTGTTCCTGGCCTTTGAAAGTTCTGCACTCATTCTGATACCTAGGTCCAACCTTTGCAGCTGGTGCTGGGCCTGAGCAGAGAAGGGCTGCCAGAGTGTAGGTGTCTCTTACCATGGACCAGCGTAGAACAGAGTGTCCTGTTGTGTTCCAGGGTAGTGCACGGGGGTGCAGAAATGGCCTAAAAACCAGTCGATCAATGCAGTATATGCTGCCATGAGGAATTTGTTCATCTAAAGGTTACAAGATGCTTTTGGTTTTGCTTAAAAACAAAAATAAACTAAGATTGGATTCTTACAATACGTTATCGGTAGTGAGATTTTGCTGAGTTATTCCTAAATAACTTATTGATCTTCTTTTCTTTTCCAACCTAAGTTAAGTAAAGCTTATTTCTCAATAGGAAGATGTGATAACATTAGTGCTGCCTTCACTTTTCTGGTGTCTCTGTTCACAGTGTCAGATGCACTCTGCCACTAGGGGGCAGCAGTACTCTCAGCAACTAAGGGGAAAAACCCTGCTCCATAGGATACCTAAAGCCTAAATCTGAAGTCTTCTTCTTGAGACTTATAGGGACTCACTGGGAAGCTTCAAGGCATCAAGTGTTTTCAAATGGCTGTAGGAAACCAGTGCAATTCCTTTCTCCTACAAGGGAAGTTGCTTTCCCTTACAGCCCAGCTGCAAATGACAAATGTGTTTCTGATTTCCATTCTAATCTGACACATTAGTTTTCTTCTCTGCACCCCACCACTGTTTCAGGCAGGCTGTTTGCATTTTATTGCTCAAATAATTCTACTTAAAAGTTCAGTCAGCTTCTTTTTACTCTCACACACAGGCAGACAGGGGGAGAGGGAAAGGGAAAGGGAAGAAAACTGAGGTGTGATGAAATTCAGAGGGACCTTATAGGTTCTGACCAATCAACACCAGGTACGGGTGGCTTCTGCTTTTGTTTCCCCTGAGCTTGAACCTGATGAGAAGAGATTACATTTGATCTTCACCTGGCCATCGGCATAGGTGCGGATGGCTGACCAATGAGGGGGCGCCCCACGCGCACACGCACAGCACGCCGGGCCTCCTGCAGGTAGAATCGACCCAGCAGCCTGCAGGTAAGGCCGCAAATGTGCGCACACGACCCAGGGTGGGTTGGGGGTGCAGGGTGCAAGTCCCCCTGGCTCTAGAAGCTGCGATCTCAGCTTCTGGGGTGCGTGGGACCCCAGGGAAGCCACCCGACAGCCTCCCCATCCCTGGCTCCAAGGGAGCCAATCGGAGAGGCTGGAGGGAGGGGCCCAGCTGTCAGAGAGGGAGAGTGAATGCTTTCCCTCTGTGACAGCTTGGAATGCATTGGGACACGTCCTTGGCAAAGCAGCCTCCTGGGGGAGGGGGTCGGGTGGCGGCAGAGTCACCACCTGGATTCCCCCTGCCCCAAGAGGCTGCCCCATTGCTGGGGAGGTGGGTGGAGATGGTGGCAGCGGCGACAACAGCAGCCCCTTTCACCCCCATGTGGCTGAAATGAAGGGGCGACTGTTGGAGGGAGTGATGGAGGGACAAGGCTGCAACCGCCGCCGCCTCCCCTCCTCTCCAGTGACCAGGCATCCATGGTAGGCAAAGGCAAACTCCTGCCGCCACCTGCCATGGCTGCCCCATCGCAGGAGAGCAGCAAAGGGACTTGGATGACAGGCGGGGGTGGAGGCAACCTCCGCCCCTGCCTGTCATCCAAAGCCCCAACAGTGACCAAGGGAAGGGTTTCAGAAGCAGGCTGTCCTGCTTCCGCCCTCCCCAAGATGGCGGCCGCCGGGACATCTGGCCTTTGCCTCTCCATGTGCGGAAGCGTCCTGCTTCCGAAACGGATTGAGGTTTAAGGCCGGATGAAGATCTAATTTTTCAGGTCTTCCCAGAGGCCGGATCTTTCGTCGGCCAGACCTGATTAAGAGCGGGTCTTGCCTGCCAATGTGCGGAAGCGCCGCCGAAAAGGGTCCTTAATCTGGCCTCTTGCATGGAAGGTAAGTTTATATGTGTCCTACACGTGTGTCTAATGTGTGTTTATATCCGTTTTTAGTGTATGTGCGGAAACACCCTAATTCCTGTTTTTTGTGCACTGATTTCTGCGCTGTCAAAGGAAACTGCTCTCTCCAGGTCTGACTTGGCTGATGCTTACTACACACGCGCGCACACACACACACACACATGCACGCACGCAGAGGAACAGACTAGAAGGGATGTATAGGACCCTGGATTTTTCCCACAATCCTTTTCTTTCTTAAAGTGTAGATCTCAATTTCTCCTCCTGCACTAATACATGGAAAAGTCTTTTTTATCCTTAAACAAATATATGTCTTAGAACATCAAAGATGCTCTGGAGACATGACAATGGGCATTTCCAGTCTGAAACAAAAGTGCTGAGGACACAGTCTTCTGCTGTACCATTTTCAGATCTTTGTGCACACACGCAAGTTTCTCCTACTTAGTCTTGAATGACATGTGTGTCTGGACACTTAGGCACATATTATGCAACAATTATCCAGTGACTGTACTATTCCTTAGCTAACTGCTTATCCGTAATAGAACCTGACCTTTTATTCCATGATTGTTAAGTTTATGGAGAAGCTTTTGGAAAATTGTCCTTTAGATGATATCTATTAGATTGCCCTTATGCATGTTTATTAACAGGCTGAAAACAACTGCAGAAGCTTTGTTAGACAAGACTTTACTTACGGAACAAGACATAGGTTTCTAAATGTTTGGTAATTTTATCTTTAACTATGGTTTCCACTCTCTTCTCTGGAATGGGTATTAAGCTGAGATGCCCATAATTTTCTGGGTCTATCTTTGAGCCCTTTCTAAAACTTTAAGTTATGTTCTGTCCCAAGCTGTAGGAGCCAAGTGATGTGATAAGTTGCCTATATTTGTTGGGAAGCCCACGATTTTAGTTTTGAGCTCTATAATAACGTTTGGGTTGAGATCTTTAATAACGTGATCAAAGCTGGTGATTTATTGATGTTTAATTTTTAAATAAGGCCTATGGCGACTTCTTTTTCATTGTTATATGACGCAGTTCATTAGACTCCCTTCCTGCGAATAGAAGTTTAGACATAGGGTTCTGCCCCATGTTCTCTTCCATGAATACAGATCATTGGATCTATTCTTCTACTCACAGCAGAAACCCTGTGAGATAGTTGGGACTGTGAGAGCTCAGAAAGAGCTGTTACTAGCTCAAGGTCACCCAACTGGCTTTGTGTAGGAGTACAGAATCAAACTGGGAGATCAAAAGTTGGAAACTCTGACCTAGGGATGTGCACAAATGTTTTTTTTTGACATTCTATTAAAATCAAATCAAATATCTGAAAATCTGATTCAATTTGAATCTTTTAAATTCAAATTTAACGATTCAATTCGTATTTACCAAATTTGAATCTATTTGTTCAAATTTTTAATTCGAATCTGCACATAACGAATGTCGGCAACATTCCATACACGTCCGTATGCGTAACGTAGTTATCCCGCGTGCAACCTGTTTTCGTCCTGTAAGGATCCATACAAATGCGTACATATGTGAGAAAGATGCGGATCTTCAAGTATGCATCATGTACGAATCCGTACACATACGAATGTCCAGATTATTCAGACAAATTGATCCGAAGTTTCAAATATGATTCAAATGTATACATTCAAATTTTGGGACATTCTGTTCAAGTTCAAATGTCAAAGTTCAGCACATTCAATTGGATTTCAAATACCTATGAATATTCATGCACATCCCTGCTCTGACCACAAGACCAAACGGGCTCAGAGATAACACAGATGCTAGTAAGGTGCACCATCCCTCCATTTTTTTCACAAAGAGGGAGGTGAATTTTTCTGCCCTAACTACATTCAGGTTTGTTCTTTTCACCATCTTTCAGGAAAAGCAACGACACAGACATGTGTAGGCTGGTTTGTTCAGGCTACATTCAGTGGTCCCAGACAAGCAACCTTAAGAACATAAGAGGAACCCTGCTGGATTGGGCCACAGAATATGTAGTCCAGCATCCTGTCTCGCACCGTGGTCCACCAATTGCTTCTGGACATTTTCAAGCAGAAGAGATAAGCAAAATCTTCACTTGCCCTCAGATCCCTGTAAATGGCCTTTAGAGGCATCCTGCTTGTTTCTCCAGCCTGGAGGAAGTACCTAAGCATTCATTCTAGTAGCCAAAGGCGGTGGTCACATCTTCACTTTAAAACTTCTTCAGTCCTGGTCTGACTGCTCACACCTGTTATTTTTATTCATTTTATTTGAGGACTTTCCACCCTCCTGAATGGAAACCACAAAAATGAATGAATGAAAAGATTTGAGCAGTTAGATCTAAAGCTGCACTGAAGAAAGTTTAAAGTGAAGGTGGGACCATGGCCATAGATACACTTGTCCTCCATGAGTTTCTTTAACACTTTCTTAAAGTTATCCAGGCTGGTTGCTGTCACTCCCTATTCTGGTAATACATTCCACAGAATGATGAGCCTCTGGCTGAAAAAATATTTCCCCTTGTCTGTCCTAATTCTCCTGACCACCAGCTTCATAGAGTGCCCCCTGGTTCTAGTGTTTTCCAGCCTTGGCAACTGAGCGGGTGCAGCATTATTATTTGACATGTGTGTCTTTCTGGGATGGAGGAAGCAAGCACGTGGAGGTTTCTGTCCTAGGCAATGGAAAGGGTTAAAACATCAAAGATTTTCATGCATCAAAGACCTTGGCACTTGGCAAAAAGGGATACT
Source organism: Aspidoscelis marmoratus (assembly GCA_014337955.1). Lineage (NCBI taxonomy): Eukaryota > Metazoa > Chordata > Lepidosauria > Squamata > Teiidae > Aspidoscelis > Aspidoscelis marmoratus. The sequence goes on along the minus strand of MTQE01002208.1, from coordinate 26,339,870 downwards.
CCAGATATGCTCCCCAGTGGAGCATATGCATTGTGCAAAGATACTTCTATATGAGTGTGCCACGTCAGGATAGGCATGGAGCTGCTGGCCAGGAAACTCCCGCAAGCTCCATTTGCACCTCTTCTGGGTGGAAGAGATGAAAGGGAGCATGTAACTGGGTGGTGCAGATGTGGTTGCATGCTGCACCACCAGGTTGCCACAGCAATGGTGATGTGAATACTTATAGGTGCTGTTGCCATGACAATGCAACCATATTCTTAATGGAGGCAATTCACACTTAGCTGGCACTTGGTGAAGTGCTGGATAAGTTTGGAATGCTTTGGGCATTGCAAAATATGGATGCCTGAACCATTCCAGCAGTTATCTGGCCCTCATACCTCATCAAGGTGCGAATTGGCCCAATGAGAAAATAAGCCATCTTGGAGTCTGCAAAATTATGGTCTGAGAAGATAGTAGTAGTCCCTAGGCATGGGGAAGTGATGTGCATCTCATGTGAAGGCAAAAAGCTCTATTGATGGGTCTGAAGCATTATCATCTTGAGCAAAGGGGTGGGATAGAAGTTGGTTCCTCACCTTTGCTGGTACCAAACCATCACAGGCCACGGCTGGTAGACTGACTCTTGAGATTTGGAGATTATTCTGTCATGATGGTTCCTAACATGCTGTTTAATGAAACACTTTTCAGGGTACAAAAATGCAGATCTGGTGTCTGGATATAAGTAGAACAGCCCATTTCCTTGTTTCCTGCCTTGTCTAAAGATATGGCAGGACAATGCCAGCGTTCCTCTACGGCGTGTGCAACCACACGTGACTATTAAGCTGAAAACCGAAACCTTTTAATTTCAGCCAGTCCCCGGTGGACCAAAGTTGATTTTCTTTTAAGTCTCCCCTCCCACCCCTGACACACAAACGTTTCATCCCACAAGTTCTTTTAAAGTTTGCTGATAAAGAAACACCACCAAATGCTTTGATAACTTGTTTTCATTGCCTGGATCTCCCCCACCCGCAATTTAAACAAATGCTTCATCTCAGTTGTTCTTTTTCTTTCTATACGAATCGCACAGAGCTCCTGCTGGGATTAATTTCAGTGTATTTTATTTCATATGGAGAGTACAAGGTGAAAGGCACTGAGAGCTCATTTCTTTCTGTGCCGGTTGTTGCAGGGTCAGAAGAAAGTTACCAGGCTGAAAGTCAGGACTCCCGTTGGAGCCCTTTCTGGGGCTGTCCCCAAGGAATAAAAAGTGTGCCAAGACTCTCCTTTTGCCTCTGAGCGCCCCCAAGCCAGGGTTTTTAACGAGGTTCCAGCGCTACAAAACGTGGAAATCGCGCAACAACAGCAGAGACTTTTAGGAGACTGAGCAAGGGAAGAAGTTAGATGTTTAGAACTACTGCGTTTCTCTGTACACTGTTTTTTGATGGCTTTTGTAGCCTGGCAAGAGTGTGTGTGTTTATATGCATCCACACGTGTTCTGCATCTACGAGGAAATAGGTGCATAGAAAACAAAGCACAGAGATATATAAACATTTAGCTGCACTGAGATGATAACAAAAATCTTTATCAGGGGTACATTGGAATTTTAGTCTTTTTCTTTCTTTCTTTCTTTCTTTCTTTCTTTCTTTCTTTCTTTCTTTCTTTCTTTCTTTCTTTCTTTCTTTCTTTCTCTCTCTTTCTCTCTCTTTCTCTCTTTCTCTCTCTATTTCTTTCTTTCTCTTTCTCTCTCTCTCTTTCGTTCTTTCTTATTATTTATTTGCATTTTTATTCCAACAAAGGTCTCAGGGTGGGGTACAACATTAAAAACCAAATATAAAACAATGCAGTGCTGAAAGTGGGAGGAAAAGCTGCTTGCTTATCTAGCCAAAGGCCAGGGGAAGGAGATGTAAATCTGAACATGTAAATTGAAGGTGTCTGATGCACTTTAGGGGGGAGGGAAGCTATGCCATTGTATGGGAGCCATTACTGGGAAGGCCCTATCCTGGGTTGACCACTCTTTTTGCTACTGGTGGTACAATCAGGAAGGCACAGTTTGCTAAGGTGTTAAGAATGTTGTTAGAGAAACCTACCCAGCCTTCCTTCAAAAGGAGCCTTAAGGGCCAGTTATACTTTAGTTTTAGTCCACTTTTGACTAATCTCCAGAGTGAAGAACCTATCAGCAAAGTGACAAGCTGTTTTCCATCCAGATTTTCTGAAAAGTGGATAAAATCTAGTTGAAAAGAATTTTTCCCCCCTGGAAAGCAGGTTACAGTTTTTGGTGTGTTGCTCTAAGGCATTTGGGGAGGCTGGGCTGTGGATGAAAACAAAAGACAAAAAACAAAGTGAATAACTTACAGAAAGGGTGGCTAATAGTGTTGCATTTCTGGGGGCCAGGAAATTATCTGGGCTGCTTCAAATGAGTTGAGACAGAATATACAATGCATGTTCTAGAAAAAAGATGGGAGAGAGGAAAGCTTGAGGCAAGCCAACCAGTATGAATGGGAGCATTCCTGAAGTGGAATAAACTGTTTTATTGGTGCAAAGTGCTTCAGGAATATTGTGTGTAGTTGGGTCCTCAGTGCTTACACAGTGCAGTGAAAAGAATAATTAAGCTCCGATGAGGAGCATGGGCTATATTTTTCTTAGATAGCAATTGTTGTTGCCATTAGGTTCCACTGAATTGAGGCTAATTCCTGAAGACTACAGAGTGACATCTGTATAAATGGGAATGGGGATATACCAGGAATTCAATTTGAGACCCTCTACTTTCTAGGAAATTGTTCTCCCCTGAGCTATTGACACTCACTTTTGGCTATAATCCATGGCTACCTAATGCTACAATTTAAGCCATAATATCCAAAGTGAAGGCCTTGTCTAAATAGAGTATTCAGTATTTTTTAGTACAGATGATAGTAAAACACAACAATTGGGGTGCATCTACAAGAAGTCACACAACCATGTATTTGCAAGTGCTCTGGTGTCAGATTAGGTATGAATGGCACTCCACAAGCCAAATCTGGTAAGGTCACATGGTCAACCAATTTTTTCTTAGCAAGCAGATCTGAGAGCAGCAGCCAGGCTTAATTTAGTAGCCTTTCCAGGGAACAATCCTGACTAAAGTTTTTCTTCCAGTGTGTCTGGTGATCTGCACAGAGAAGCACCTTCACATCATTGTGCCATTATTTCCCTTTCCTGCCATGCCCATGGCCAGAGTGTCAGCTCTTTTGCTAGCCCTTTGTTTAATGCGATGACTTTTCACATCCAGCTCAGTGCCTTGTGTCTACTGGAAAATTCACATTATATCTTTCTACCCCCCAAATTGAGCCTGGATCACTGCATCATAAGGAACCAAGGTGAGGTCAGGCTGCAATACTAACTGCTCAAATGATGTCCTTCAGTGGTCAGATGCAGCCAGGTCCAGCAGCAAGTTTAGGTGCTTCATTTTTGAGGGTTAAGAAGACCCTCAGGCCACTTGTTTTGCTGTCATCACCTTTGCAGGTTCTCCAAGAGCAGTAGCAATGGTGACAGACAGGTTTCCCACCCCTGTGGATGCACTGACAAGACAACCTAACAATTAGCTGACTGTTGGGCTCTCAGAGGGTGCAAGGGGGGAAGTGGAAAGTACCAACACCCTTTGGATTTCTGCCACAAAGGTGGTGTGGTAGACACTGACTGAAACAGGACCAACTCTGGACTTCCTGCCCCAGCCAGGACTCTTTAGTTCAGCGGTTCTCAATCTTCCTAAAGCTGTGACCCCTTAATGGAGTTCCTCATGCTGTGGAGACCCCCAGCCATGGGGTCAGAGCAGCTGGGAGGTGGGAGGGAAGGGCGGTGGGAGACTCATTGCGACCCCTCTGAAAGGGTAGTTCGACCCCCAAAGGAGTCCCGACCCCCAGGTTGAGAACCACTGCTTTAGTTAATTGCAAGAAATGAACTTGTTTCAAAACAGTGTGGTCCAACAGTCCTGTATGTCATTGTCAATAAGCAGAGTACTTCCTTTCCTGCCATCTATTTCCTCTTTGGTGTCACAATGATCTTCATTAACAATTAGAAATGAGGGGTTGAGGTGGGGGGAACTCTGTGTTTCTCTCTGGCACATACCCAGACACACTGCAACCTTTCAGAAGAGAATGGCTTGATATCTGTACACCTGAGATCCATTTTTTTGTGTGTGCTTCTGAGTGCAAGATGGTGCATTTACACATGAGGAGGGTCTGATTTCATACTGCAAAAGACAGCAGGGGATCCAAACCCAACTGCCTTCTGCAAGGTAGGGGAAGATACAATAAATAGATCAAACATTAGGGGGAGATGGGTGGGGAAAATCCTTCCCCTTGGAACCCTTAACCCTATCAAAGAAGCAGCAACCTGACTGATAACACGGCATAGCTAGAAAGACATTTACTGCAAGAAGGGTTTTAGCGAGTCTGGTCATGACAAACACACCATTCTCATTCCAACACGTTTCCTTTGGCTGCACAGGAAGATGAGCAGGCCTCAAAGTCCCCTACCCCAGCAAGAAAAGAAAATGTGAACTAATTCCACAATAGATTTTAAATATCCATAAAAAGCTTTAAAAAATGTACTGTGTGCACATCTGGGCACCATGTGAGTAACTCTTCCAAAAAGAAGGGCATGGATTAACTTGTCCATTATGTGGGTATGTGTATTCGTTGCACTTAAATGGACAAAGAGGAGCTCCAAAGAATCCTTTTCAAAAGGGTATTTCAGGTTACTTCAAATTTAAATGGCCCTTTTAGAATAGTCTCAAGCTTTGTTCCACAGTGCTGAGTTGGCCTACAAGAAATTAAGAATTGTCCTGCAGGATCAGACCAGTGGCCCTCCTAGTCCAGCAGCCAGTGGAGCCAGTTGCATAGGGCGTGTCTACATGCCGAAAATACTCCGGATTTAAGCTTGTTTTGCCTTGGAGCGTCTCCATGCACAGCTTTACTCCCAGCTACATCAGGTGCAAAGGAGGAAAAACCGTGGCAGAACCCCCCCTCCTTTCAAACAGTACTACATCTGACACTGGGGGACACCACAGATTATCCTGGGAGCATGGAGACGCACACGGATTTCTTTAAAGTGTCTTTCCGGCTACATTAATCTTTCTCGCTCTTTACGTGTGTGTGTGAAAACATTCTTTTCCTTGGCTGCCAAGAGTTAAAAGCATAACCAATGCTTGTAACAAGCATAACTAACAGCAAATTGCTCCCTGCAGCCTGTCAGCCAGGCAGCTGTCACATCCAGCCTCCCTCCATTCCGTTTAAGTGCACAAACAGACCACCGATCTCTTTCTTCTTAAAATAGATGTTTCCCCCTCGATTGTTAAGATACTTAGCATCACCTTCCCCTGATAGCAAGCACAGAATTTCTCCCCCCCCCCCAATCATGTGAAAGAAAGAGAGAGTTCGCTGGATAGCTTCTGCACATAGGCAGCTGCAGGGAGTGAGCTGCTTTCAGTTATGCTTGTAATTATGTTACAAGCATTAGTTATGGAGAGAGCTAACTGCTTTCAGTTATGCTTTTAACTCTTTGCAGCCAAGTAAAGGGATTATCTGTGTTGTGGAGGTTCAATTAAGGTTTTTGCCTGTCATCACTGCAGTGGGCGGGGGGGGGGGAGAGAAAAAGATGTGGGCTCACAAAAAGTGGCTTGCATAGGGACAGGAAAGTATGTTTTAAATCTGCATTGCCCCAAACCACATGGGGATGCTTTATTTTGAATTACAACACACATTTTTAAAATCTGAGGCAAGAGAGAAGCAAAAAGAGACCATGGAGAAGTGCCCATATAGAAGCCCATAACAGGGTATGAAGGGTATGTACCTTGCCCTACTTCTAGTCTGCCAGCAACTGGCCTTCAGAGGATGCCTTGGTACTTCCTCCAGGCTGTAGAGACAGGCAGGATTCCTCTAAAAGCCATTTGCAGGAATTTGAGAGCAGGTAAAGGTTTTGCCCCAAGCAGTCGCAGTCCTAGGTCCTGATAAAGTGAAAAATTCATCTGTATCATCTCCCCTCCCTGCTCCATCTCTATATCAAAGAGTGAGAAACAGGCCTTTGTGGGTAGGAGAAATTGTACAGTGAGGTTTCCAAGAAACTGCAGCAGCAGCATATGGATTGGATGGTCAGTCTGAAACTTGCTAGAAAATCTTGATAGCTAGCAATAATTAGCAAAATATCTGTCAGCATCCTGAGCTTTTTGTGCCATCCCATTTCCTGCTCCCCAGTACTGCATGACACAGAGTGCCAAATGCCTCTCCCTTCTCCGCCACGGACCAACTCCACATTTCTTAATAATAATAATAATAAATCTCAGAAGGGAAATCAAGTTATTTCCTTCTTTCATCATGTCCCCCAAACCACTAAGCTTGGCTTCAGAAAGGAGGAGGCATCAAAGTGTTAGAATCGAAACTGTGTACGCTCTGGTCCAGCCGAGCAGCCGGCCAGCCTTTCTCAAGTTACCATTTGTGGCTGTTTGATCACTGCAGAACTGCATCACCAATTTCCTCCGCTGCCTTGAACTGGTGCCACCAAGCCATAGATTTGGAGAAAGGTCACAGAGTGTGCTGCAGGCTTGGGATGCTTTCCAGGACTGCTGCTCCTCATTTCTGAAGTTAACTGTTGGAAAGAGGGAAAGAAATAATCACTGTAGGCTATCACTGCAGCTCAGCACGGATGTTCAAACTTCTGTGGTGATGCTAGGACTCAGCTAGGATTCTAGGATGCCAGGATTCTCTGTGATGACTTTCTTGCTTCTCAGCGATGTGGCATCTCACTTTGATGAACACTGTTGAGTTTTCTCAGGCCAGTGCTTCAGGATGAAGACAGTTTACCCTAGGTAGGGCCCAGTTTTCCTTATAAAATGGAACATTCGTTTTATCAGATGTGAGAAGAACCTTTCAAAGAATTCAGTGCATTGTACGTATTATCCTCATAGGAGCTCTACGTGGTGAGCTGTGGCTCAAGGAATGAACTTTTACACTTATATCTTAGGAGCTCAAAGTCAAAAATGTCCTTCTCCCCTATTCCATCCTTAGAGAAACTTTGTGGGGTAGGGTACACAGCAAGGAAGTGGCCGGTCTAATGAGCTTCATAGCTGACTGAGGATTTGCATCACAGCTTTTTAGTGTGCACTGTGAAGTTTAATCCTGGCCTAAAATATTTAGGAACAAGAGCTTAGTGAGTGGCATGTAGTGCACTGGTGGCCATCTAGATGATAGTCCACCCACCCTGGTCTACAAAAATTCCCTGATTGCAGGTTGGGGACATGTCTTGCAGCCCAAAAAAGGCCCCACAAGTGAGCTATATTTCAAGAGCCCATGAAATGTTACTGGGATCTCGAATGAAGCCCGGGGCCAGTTTGTACTTGATTTTATTCTGGAATATATCCTGGAATAGGGGCCTGGTGTCCACATGCTAGCATAAGCTACAGCAGGCCCCAGGTGAGACCTGTCAGGGTCTATATTAGCATGTGGACAACAGACTCCTGTCCTGAGATATATTCTAGAATATGGCCAACAGCAAATAGGTCCCTGGACTCCTCTTGATTTACTGCAATTAGCCTTGAGAGGCATCCTGCCTTCTCTCCAGCCTGGAAGCAATACCTAGGCATGCATCCATTCTAGTAGCCATTAATACATCTGACCTCCATGAATTTGTCCAACCATTTCTTAAAACTATTCAGAATGGTTGCCATCGCCAGTTGTTCTAGTAATTAAATTCCATAGACTAATGACCTGCTGCTGAAAAATAAATAAATCTTCCTCCTGCCCATCAGCTTCGTGGAAAGCCCCTAGTTCTACTAGGAATTTTGCTCTATCCATATTAGACTAATGTGTTTTTTGTTTGTATTTAAAGTTTTATGGTAACAAAAACTGATATGAATCTTTTTATGGATTGATGCCCATATTTCTCCTTCCTGGAACACATTCACAAATGCAAAAAGAGGCTTGGTGGTAAAACTGTGGAGACTGAATGGTGGCACACAGCTGAAGCACACAGCAAAATTCAGTTCTGCTGCTTCATTCTAGTGATGGGGACCACAAAGTTTGACCCAGGACGCTAAAATCCCTTGGACCAATCCTGTCTCTCAGTGATTTTTTCAATGCCATCAATCATGGTATCATCCTGCACAGACTGGTTCAGTTAATGGGCTGCAGTGGTACATCTTGTGCTTAGGTACATTTTGGGAAAGCAGGCACTGGAGGGATTATTCATTCATCCCTCGTTACTGCACGGTTACAGAAGACTCTATTTTATGTTCTGTGCTGTTTAACACCTGAATGAAGTTTCAGGTAGAGAGTCATCTCTACTGCTGAATATGAAGACATAACATGAAACATGAAACATAAGCAGGTGATAAGATAGAGTTTGGTCCACTAAGGCTTATGCCATAATCAATTTGATAGGCTTTAAGATGCCCCAGGTCCTTTTCTTTGCTTGACTGACTATTACACTGTGAAATACTGAGTCCTGAGCTAGACTCTGAGGAAAATACGTTGCGATCATTTTCACGTGTGTGGGGAAAAGGGATGCCTTTTCGTGCTGAGGGTGTTCTAAGGGGTGTACAAGTGGGAGGGGAAAGGAATGTGTTCCTTTTGGCCCTATTAAAGTTACAAATTTGTTCCGAAGTGGCTAAGTTGCAAACAGATGTGGGAGAACGGCATTTGAAAAGCTGCTGCAGTGGGATGGCCAGCGATGATGCAGCACAGAGAAATGTGTAACACTTCATTTCAAAGCTTCTACAGCCAAACCGCCAGCTCAAAAGAGAAAATTGCTCTTGTGTCATCAGCCGTGTGTGGGTCAATGGAAGGGCTTCACCAGAGATGTTCCTTGTAAAGAACTACAGCCGAATACCAAAACACTTTGCTCATGACGAATAGTTTTTTAAAAATAAAAATAAAAATGGGTGGAGGATTTTCTAACCTACAACAATATTATCTGTTACTTTATCACTCTGTCCAGTCTTATATGTGCATAACATTGAGCTGTCTGTCCTTGCATGTTATTTTTACACTACAGTGCAGCAATTAAATTAAGATGTTTGTTCATGGAATGTCACACAAAGTCCTTGCCAGAGTGATTTTGTTTTATGGGTGTTTTCCCACTGCACTCCTTTAATCCTGATCTAAGAAGATCCGGATCTAAGGAATGGGTACATTCCTTAAACCTGATCTAGTAGATCTGGATTAAGGGAAGTACCCAATGTGTTTCCATGGGTGGTCTAGCACCCAATAGCAATGGGTGCTAGCCTCCCTGCCATGGAAACACTGGAGCACCCATTTGGAAATCCAGATCTACCCATGAGGGATGTGCTTGTCACCTCAGGTGTTTGGGGGGGTACAGGGGGTGCAATCTCCGAAGTGGCTTTGAAATCATTTCGAGGTCATTTCGAAGTCACTTTGAAATCACTTCGAAGTCTGTGCAAAACAGCTCCATTGAAGTCTGTGCTGATCTTCGGAGTGAACTTTGAAGTGACTTTGAAGTGACTTCGGAGTCACTTTGAAGTTCACTCTGAAGATCAGCACAGACTTCAAAGACGCTCCAGAGTCATTTTGCACAGACTTCAAAGTGACTTTGAAATGACTTCAAAGCTTAGGTTTTGGGGCTCCCCCCATGGGTGCCCCCTCCCTCTAGCCTCCTCTAGACCCCATTGCCACACAAGCGTGGAAACAGGCTCCCTTTAATCTGGATTTTCTGCCTAAAGACCCCATTGTAGACCCCATTAATGGGGTCTACAGAAAATACGGATTAAAGGCCAGAAAGTACCCATTTGATCCGCATTTCCCCAGCGGCAGTCAAAACAATCGGGTCCCAAATGGGTGCCGTGGTGGAAATGGGATCATCCAGCTCACACCCGAATGGGTCCTTAATAGGTGCAAAAATGGGTACTTTCTGATAGTGGAAAAACACCCTATATGACATTTTTATGCAGTTGGTAAAACATGGATTCCCTTGTATGACATGTTTTTTTGAAAAACATATTTTATGCGTTTTCAATATCATTTAATGAAATATTTAACAGCCTTAAAATCCACCATATCAAACAAAATATTATATATTGTTTAAATATATATTTAGTAGAATATCCCCCCTGCACTTGAAACATGATCCCTTAGAACACCCCTTGGACAATTGGATTGAAGTAGTAAGGTAACTTACTGTGTTCAGAAGTCAAAATGCTATCTTTTTTTTTATCTCTGATGTTATGGAAAGAAATTTTGATGCTATACCATAGTCTGAGAAGTCCAGAGATCTAGAAGAAATCACATGAGAAAAACGTGTGTTTTTCTGTCCTACAAATGAGACTCACAGCATGGCTGAAGAAAGGCTTCAAACATAAAGTATCAACGCCTTTTATGAATGTTTTCCTTCATTTTCACAATTCCTCTATATGCACCTTCAGTGTAGGGATGTGCACGAATATTCAAAACATACAAAATTTGATCGAATCCGATTGAATTTGGACATTCGAATTTGAATCGACTGTCTATACATTTGAATTTAACATTTGAATGAATTTTTGAATCTTTTGAATTATTTGTACAAATTATTTGGACATTCGTATGTGTACGGATACATACCCGTTACATACATATCCGTATACATCTTATTTGTATCTATATGCATTTGTACAGATATGTACAATATGAATGGAATATTTGTACAAGTAGATTCGAATGTATTTGATTCAAGTCAAATGTTAATGCATTCAAATTTCAAACATTCGGATTAATTCAAATCTTCAGATATTCAAATCAAATTGAATTCCAAAAATTGCATTATTGCATGCCCCTATTCAGTGTTGGCTGAGGTTAGATGCACATTCTAATAGGAAAACATGGAATTAAAAACATCCCATTTTCTTTAACTTTTCTACAATGGGTAAAGCAAAACATTATTACTTTGTTTCCCTATTAAAGCGTCAAAGGCCTTTTCTGCTCTTACCTCAGTTTGATCTTGATCAGTGAATTCAGAACAGCTGAACTCACTGATCTGGATTGGTTGGAAGTATAGGCTGGATCAGACTGCACTGATCCAGCTTAACCTTCCCACAGCTGTATAGCCACCCGATCTAGTTGTGGGGATTAGGGGTGTGTGTTTGGGTGGCATGCTATAATGCACCACTGAAAAGTGACCCCCTGTAGTTCTGGATCATGAAGGTATGCCATCTGCATGTCTCCCATGATCTAGAACAAAGCCCTTGCTCCTCTTGTGTACCTCATTAAACAGAACCACAAGAGATCTGGATTAAGAACTTCTTAGTTTGGATCTAGCTCTGTCTTGTTTAGATGAAGTAGGACTTATGGGGGGAGGGACCTCTTTGATCCACATCAACATGTGGATAGGAGGATGGTCGTCTGGTTTAAGAGGTTCCTTAATTTAGATCTAAAACAAGTGCATTCATGGGCCCAGATCCAAGAACAAATAGACTTGCTTTTATAGCAGCATGCCAGGATTTATTGACAGCTATCTATATTGGCATGTGTGGCCCTTACATCAAACACCCAAGATAACTTCTCAATTTCTCATAAGCTGCAAGTGGCCTTGAGACAACGTAACACCAAATTCAAAGATATCCCAACTGTTATCATATTATCTCTACAGCAAAGTAAAGATAGAGTCAGGTGAAGTAAGCAAGCAGAAACCACCTGGTATTGCATGTGAGAACTAAAAGGCATGATCCAGCAAACAAAAGAGCAGGGTGTCCAAGCATCTGGATGCCTATGCTTCTATTCCCAAGTGGCTTCTGGGCCACCCTAACCACCATGGGTGTTGACTTATTTGCAGAACTGAATGATGGACACTCAGAACAGTTGTTGGGCCTTAATCCACCTCAGTGCTATGTGGAGGAACAGGGGAGAGAAGAGGCCCCGTTTCTAGCTGGGCTGCTGTTTCACTGTACCAGAAACTGGAACTTATTGTGCATGAAGTACATGTCATCTGCTCTTCTCTTGCTATGTGACCATAGGAGCCCATAGGAGCCACCAACATTATGGTGATTTTGTGGCAGAGCTATCTGAAGAACTATCAGAGCTTTTCACAATGTTCTTACCTCACAAACCCTTTGGTGGCTGCTACTACTGCTGAGGTCATCAGTAGTGCTGTGGCATTTGAACCCATTTCTGGGTTTGAAGAGTCTTCTCCTTAAGATTAAAGACACTCTTTGATCTGACAATGATGGTGGTGGTGGTGGGGGGGGGGGAGATGGCCTGCAAACAATGAACATAGTGCTGTTCTTAAGCGTGAAAGGGAAGAGGCACACTTTTGTCTGCCCATGTGGCTCCTGGGTCCTTCTTGTTCTGAAGGACACTTTTCATTCTATTATGAGCCAAGAAACAACCTGTTAGAATGTGAGGCATTTGTGAAAATCTTCTGAAGACAACACAGTAGGTGCACCAATTACGAGAGACACAGTAATATCTATTATTTTTGAGTTCATTGCAAAAGATAGACAGCCATAGGGGTTTTAAAATAATGGCCCCTTTTATTGTGTGATTGGCAGCAAAGGGTGAAGAGAAAAAAGCCATGTTAGCATAATCCACATTTTATTTGTTTACTTTTTAAAATACCTATGGGGGGGAATCATTGAGATGAGGGATAGAGAAAACCTGATAGTTTATAGAAGTTCTTTGCAACAGTCTCACATCCTTCTCCTCTGTCTATCAGACTCCATAGGTTCCCAATAATGTTTGGGGGGGGGCAGTCAGCTGTTCCAGAGGGACCTTCTCCTCTTCTTCATTCTCCCCATAATTCATGAACATAGGAATTCCTCTCTGCTGCCTTATTTGTGGCCTCAGGGCCATTTGTCGACGTGAACATAACCAACATGTGCATTTTAACTATACTGGATGCACGTTCAGTTTCTTGCCACGGATTTTTGGGTCATGGCATTTACATGAAGCATAGTATATTGTGTATTGTGACCAAGGAGTTTGTTTTGTGAATTTTGTTTTGGGAAAGGTCTGGTGATGAAATTCCCGAATGCCCATACCTAACCATGGGAACCAGAATGATTGGAGCTATTGTTTCTTCAGTATGATACCAAACTACTTTGGGAGATCACATAAAATTATTTGAGGATCTATTTTTTTAATTCAAAACATCCACATTTTACCCAGTTCTGATATAAAAATGTCCAGTGCAAAAGCAAACACACACTAATGACCAAGCAAGATATTATTCTATATTATGGTGAGCCGTTTATCAGATCCTATTAAGATGAAAGGGAGGGAGGAAAACACAACCAACCAAGAAAGTTTTAGTTGCATATGGAAATTTTACTTAGCATTTTTTCAAGAATAGTTTTTGTAAAACAGTGAATATTAAAATGTAATTAAATATTTATAAAGAAAGTTTACAAAATTAAGGAACAGAAATGTGGCTCGAAGACCTCCAAAGTCATCAATATTTTATGCTGTTGTTTTCAGGAGTGACTGGATGAAAAAAAAATGAACCCCACCTTCTTCAACTAAAAGTTGTTGAGAACATTTATCTTTCATTGACTGCCAGGCAGGATTTTTAGATATCAAAAAATTATTATTTTTCTTTTACAAAAGTAAATAAATTACAGAGTATTTTCATATTTGCTCTGGTAATGCAGATAGGGCCTTTCTGTATTTGCTTGTTAATCTGGATCTAGGAGCTGCTAAGAACACATCATCTACATGGGACTAGGATAGATCAGGATCGGAACTGTGCTAAGGGCTCACTAATCTAGATAAATGTGGTCTACATCCATGCTACCACTCTCTGATCTGCAAAGACACCTTGCATCCCTTGCAAAGCTGCCTTTGCATTTCCTTTGAAGGCCCCTCATCCCCCTGCTAGCTGGAAGTAACATATGGGGACATGGCCAATTGCATTGGGTGTTTGAGGTGCTGTGGACCAAGTGAATCACAATATGGGTGGTTTGTACGGTGGTAATTCAAATCCACTGATGTGGAACATCTGTATTGCATTGTTCCATAGCACACTTTTACCTTATTAAAGCTCACTCAATGAAATGCCTCTGCAGCTGCATCCGCACGGCATGCCTTAATTCGGTTTAAGGAAACCGAAATAA
>MTQE01002208.1:26308236-26324795 GCA_014337955.1 Aspidoscelis marmoratus | reverse complement strand
CCGTCTGAACTGGGAGGACTCAAAATGTTTTGAATTCGAGATAACGATGCTGTGAAGACAGGGCTTGTCTGTCATTGTTCCAGATATAGCTAATATGAGTTCACTAATACAGATAAACTGAAGTAAGTGCAAAAAGGCTGAAGACTGTTTCTGCACTTACATTACTGGGCCATTCCAGCAAGATTGGGTCTAGTTGGTGATGTCCACCACCTGATCCAGTTTTTCTGTCCCAAAACTAGGTAATCTACATTTGGATGGCAGTTCTGGGACAGCCCCTGCACTAGTCCCGAGAATTACATGAACGTCAGAGACAGATGTGCATTTCCCAATAGCCAGGAATTAGAATTCTGGTCTCAGAGTCTCTGGGAGATCCATTTGATAGTGCAATGTGATGAGCTGCCCCAAAGGATCACTGGACTCAGTTATAACAGCAGGGGCCTCTACAAGATGGCTGCCTGTGGTCTTTGGAGAACCAATCTGGGGGGAAATGAGGGTGAGGACCACCCCCGTGGCCCTTAACTTCTGTGGTTTGGATGGCAGATTTTAGTTGACACACTCTATATGTGTTGGGGGGGGGGTTCTACTCCCTGAGAATGCAGGAAAAACTGTCAGCCAAAATATTGGTGGTCCAAATAACAGCACAGCAGTTCTTATGCAAAAAATACTCCAAGGTAGCTGAGTTACTCCCAGCTGGCTACCTCAATGAAGATGGTCTTATTCCAGCTCAGCAGCAACTTGTCCCAGTGCATGTCCTGCCCTGTTGTGGGATAATAAATGTCAGCGTTAAAACAGGATAGAATCCATGGGTTGAACAGGATCTTTGTCAACTCCACACTGTACGACTTGATATTTATTTATTTATTCATATTTATATTTATATCCCGCCCCATACCTGAGGGTCTCTGGGTGGCTTACAACATTTAAGAACAAGCACATTAAAATTGTATCACACTACAATAAAACCAGCGTAAGGTTTACAATCCAACATGATAATAAGAATAAGAATAAAAATTATACAAAAATAGTTTAAAAGACTGGTGTTGGGAAGGAGGAAAGAATAAAGAGCATGTGGTATGTGATATGTGAGCAATTCAGGACAGGTATAGGTGAGGTGAAGTGTGCCAGCATCCACCTACATTGCCACAGCACCATCCCAAGCTACTCTGCACAGCCACCATTCTCTTCTCCTGCCACGAGCACCATTTTGATGTTTCGGTGACAGAGATGTTTAAAGAGCCCCCAGAGCTATTCAGACAAATCGTTCTGTTCTTCACAACTGACAGAGGGGAGCAGAGGTGTGCAGAGATGAATGAGAAAGGGAGGAGGTGCTAGTATTGTAGTGTTTCCCCCTCCACCTGTGCAGACCCTGCCTTTATTTTTGACAAAACCCGTACAAGCTGCACTATTTGGACCCGAACGTAATGAGAATATGGTCTCAGTTTCATAAGAGAGGTGAAATAAAAAGTGATAGTGGATTTACAACTGAGTGAATGAGAAGGGTAATTAATGGCTCTCCATCATCCAGGAGGGAAGTACCCAACGAGTATTGATGGCCATATGCTTGCCATTCTTTAATTTCTTAAACGGAGATGCTGGCAAGCCCATGAATGGGTTTGCATTTGAACCCAATGCCATCATTCCTGGGCTGTATTCAACCCTAAATTCTAATCCTGCTCCAGTCCACTTCAGAGTGATAGAACATATCAACAAAGTGTCAAACTGTCCCTGTCCCCCACAGGCACATAAGTCACCCAGGCAAAGTGGTGAGATCTATTTCTCCTTTCTCTTTTGGCTACGTGTAAGTTGCCACACCTCCTCCTTGTCAGTTGATGGAAACATTCGTTTGCAGAGCACTTCCACAAAGCTAATTGGAGCATAGCTGAGGCTCTAGTTGGACACTTCCGTGCTGGTTTGCCGCCTCACTGCAGACCAAAGCGTGCCTCCGTAAGAGCAAGGTGAGTCTTCCAACTTGGGTCTCATTCAGTCTCCTTGTCCCTTGGTGGGGGGACCTAATGTGTTCATCTCTGCTGCTTCTATATAGAATTTACATCACATTTCAGCAGCACATTCTTATATGGCAGGATGTTCACTGTTTGTAGGCAAATATTTGATTGGTTGGCACCCCTCCTTTCTGTAACAGTCCTAATCAAAGTGCTGCTTTTCTGAACCTGTCTTTGCTCTTCTTCATGAAATCAGCTATTTGCTCCTTTTAAAGATAAATTAATCTGGGAGGAGGGAGTTTGCATAAGTAAAGAATCCTTTTCCTTAAAGCTGATGATTGCACTTGCAAAATGTGGCATGTGTAAGTGGGGAGGAATTGTCGCATGTCATCTTCCCGTTGGAAACCTACTACTGAAATTCTGTCTCTTTGCTCACTGCAGTCGCCAAAGCTGTGGGGAACCAGGGCTCTGCATTTTGTTACTTAGTAATTACATTATTCATATTTTATTTATTTCCTCAAAAGAAACAAGTAATTATGACACAATTTGTCTTTGTCCCTCTCACTGCACAAAGACACCACTTTGGAAGAATTATCAATTATAATCTAGAAGACTGTCCCCAAGTAAGACTTCAAATGTGTCTCGTTATGATGGTGTTCTTTTCTTTTTCTTTTTAAAGGAAATGTGGTGGAATAAACAAAGAACTGCTGTGCTGTTGTCTTTTACTTCTCTTTAATGTTGGGTTCAGAAGTACTGATGGTGGGAACCATCAGCTTCCAAGTTTCTATTTTCCTGTGTTTACTCATTAAACATGAGAACCAGGTGTTCTCATGGGGAGAAAAACTCATTGTAACAGTGGCTTTAGATATCAAAAAATCCTTTCACCTTTCACTAACAAGCAGAGTTTTGCAGGCAAAAGGACTGAGGAAAATAGAAAGCCTTTCTGCGCTTATAGAAACAGAATCGTAGAGTTGGAAGGGACCTCCAGGGTCATCGAGTCCACCACCCTGTTCAATACAGGATTTCTTAAAACATCCCAGACAGATGTAGCCCCAGCCTCTGCTTGAAGACCTCCAGCGAAGGAGAACTCACTTCCTCCTGTGGCAAACCTATTCCACTGACTGATTGAGTGGACCATGATCCATGTCTGTGCCTCTTTTGTCTTCACCTTCAAATGGGCCAGAGATGCCCCCTTCCTAGTATACTTCATCCACATAGGATGGAGCGGAGAGCAGACTAGGGGACCAAAAATAGCAGTCTGCCAGTAAATTTCTTTTGAGGTACTATAAGGTAGTATACCAAACCATGGAGACATGTGCACAGCACAGCTCTATGGTCCAATATATCACAAGGGACCCATTTGGTAGTGCAACAATGCACACCTTTGAAATGCCCCCTTTGGCCTTTCAAGCATCTGGAGGGCCTCTGTGCCAGGTCTGAAGCTGATGTGAACTTTGAAGCTATACAGGGCAGATGTGAGATAGGCTGTCCCAATGTGGATAGCCTTATTCTGGGCCAGAGAATAATCTGACACTGTGTGGGACAGATTGCATTTTGCATTTACCTGATTAGGCTGCTGTGAACTAGGGCTGGTAAACTTCTGTTAAAGGTGAACCATTCACACTTCTCATGAGGAAAGCTTCCCCAAAGCATCCATTACTGTCCAGAAGTGTGAATGGTCCTCCCATTTACCAGCCTGTGCTACTGTGTCCAAAGCCAGAAGCTCCACCTCCTTGCTGCCGCAATTGGCCATTACATGCCATGCTCAGGTGCTGTTGTGAGAGAGGCGTGTTTGAGCACAGGGACATATCATGGCCAATCATGTCAGTGCCCGTGATTGAATGCCCCTCTTGCGACTCCATGCCCAGGCACCAGTCCCCCTCCCAGATGCCAGTCCCAGTCCCAGGGATCAGGTCCAGTCATGTCAGAGGTCAGTGATTGATCATGGCCACTACCGTGATCACCCCTGTGCAGATGCTGCCTCCCCTGCCCACTGACCACAGGGAACCAGAAGAAGAGTGAATGGCCATGCTGCTGGACGCTCCAGGTAAGCTTTGGGTTTATGAGCCTATTCGCACTTGGCTTTATTCTGGAATATATCCTGGAATAGGGACTTGCTGTCCATATCCTAGTGCCGGCTTCAGCTGGCCCAAACTGAGGTCTGCTAGAGTCTGCATTAGCATGTGGACCACTGACCCCTATCCTGAGATACACTCCAGAAAAAGGCCAAGTGCGAATAGGCCCTATGTCTGTGAAAGTGTGGAGCCTGATTTAATGCTCCACATCTAACCAACAATTAGTGTACTTTTGGGGAGGCAGGGCACACTTGGAGGCTGTAACAGCCGCCTCAAAGTGCAGATGCTCTTCACCAGAAGTTCACTAATTGTTGACTACCGGCTGAACTGCAAATAGGCCTCCGGTCTACTGGAAGCGTGGATAAGGCCAATTGAATAAATGATGCAAAGGTCTGCTTTAAAATGAAATAAGATCCAATACAAATCTCCTTCCTGTGGTTGTGGGAGAGGGAAAGAAAGCTGACAGCAGCGAGACACACAAAGAGAGATTTTGTGCTGCTGCCAAAGCGGCTGTATGAGCCGTATGGACTAACAGCAAGCATAAACGTGACTACAGTTTTCTGAGCTTTTCCAGGACGGCTGTGATGTCTGACAGCAGTGTATTTGCACACCATGGAGTCACCTCCCAAAACAGCTCCCAGTATGTGTGGCTGTCCAAAATCTTCAGAAGCTGTGCAGCAGTAAAACTTGCTCCACGTCTTCACTAGGAACCCCTGCAGCTCTCCTAGTACGGTACCACATGTAACTTTTGTATTATTTCCATGCAAAGGCTTCATGGGGGTGGCTGTGGGTCACTATGGTTGTGCACTGTGTCGCCCAGTCACCGGGCCCCAGATCACATAAGGTGAGTATCCGATCCTGGGGGGAGGGAATGGCCAAAGCTGACTAGTGCTCAAGTGTGAGTGCTAGTCAACATTGGTTAATTGTGCTCCCTTCCTGTCTAGTGGATGGGAAGAGAAGTGTGAAAATGCCCCAGGAGTGCTCACTCAAAAGCAGCTTAGAGACGATAGCACCTACATACTCATGTCTTAATTCACACTATGGTCTTCAATGTGGATTATGGGTGAGATGCAAGCACTAGCGTCCGTATGTTACTATTTCTAAGATGTTTTTCAGCTTTAAAACAAGAACAATTCTGTCCAGATGCCTCCAAGGAGAGAAATGACCACATGCATGATTTGACCAGGTGGAGAGGTGCCACTTTCCTTTCTCCTTTGCATGCAAGGATTCAGAACCATCAACACCATCCAGGGGGGTTGCTCCCTGTCCTCTTTCCCTCTTCCCTTTTCTCCCCACACCCTGTTAGACAGGCAAGCATACTGTCCCCAACCCACTTTTGTAAATCTCCATCTCAGTCTCCCCTAAGGCATTCACCCCATGTATTTAATTAGTTTATACCAATGAGTCATAAATGCCTGACAATCTCCCAGATTTCCAAAGAGAGATTGGTGGCTCTAGGAAATATGCAGTGCAGCAGAATAGAACAGATCATCTCCAGTTGAGTGTGTCTACATGGCATTCTTTCGGGACTGTGGGCTGGGTGGCTGGGTTTGTTTCAAAATTTCAACAGATGTAAGCCCAATGGAAATAATTAGGCTAATCAAATTCAAAGCAGGCAAGCATTCCTTTGTCTTATCTATCTATATATATATATTTTGTGTGTGGGAACAATTTTGTCATGAAGGGATGAGCAATGCTGGACATAGGCAATTTATTTTCCCACCGTTATTGGTAGTGGTGGTAGCTAGGGATGTGCATGAATATTCATAACATGTGTTATGCATACGAATTTGTACGAATTTGAACATTCATACACACATTGAATGTTATGATATTTGTGTACTAACATTTGGACATTGTTTCAATTGGAGGTGTGGGAAACGGAGCGACAGTCGTATCCACAATGGATCCAGATGGCATTTGACTTGGATCGGCAGTGGATTAAAAGTGGATTCAGGTCAGATTTGATGTTTTCAGAGGGCAGGTATGTTACTGATACGTGTCAGATACATATTTGTTCATATCAGATACATATTCATTCAGCCTTGATTCAGTGGTACCAGAGAACAATGCTATCATTTTAAAAAGGAGTAGATAAGCTAATCTGTTTCTATTGCGTTTGTTCACTCCCGTGTCCAACTTGTCCCTCCACCACATCTGTTTATTGTTTACTTTTAGTATTTATATCCTGCCTTTCATCCAAGGGTCTGAGGGTGGGTTAGAACTGTAAAAAAAATTTAACAGTTAAAACATAATTAAAAGACAACCACCACTACCTCACTCCCTGCCCTCACCAAGACTGGAAGGAAGCTAACCATCAAAGACCTGGGTGAAGAGATGTGTCATAAACAGGCTCCTAAAGCTAAATAGTGTTAGGGTAGTCTAGAAGACAGTTCCAAAGTCTGGTGGCCACCATAGAAAAGACTCTTTTGCGTGCTGCAACCCATCACACCTCTGGGTGTTGCAGAATTACAAGAAGGCCCTTGTTTTGTGATCTTGAGACAAGGGCAGATTTATATGGCAGGAGGCATTCCTTCATATATTCAGGGCTCATTAATTTATGGCTTTATACATCAATGTCAGCACCTTGAATTGGGCTTGGTAGCAGTTCTTGGTAATTAGTGTAGTTCTTTACAGACCAGTGTGCTGTCTGTCAAGCCAGAAAATCCTGTCAGCAGGTAATGTTCACATTGTCCTCTAATCCCAGACTCCATATCATCTTCAAGGGTAGCCCTATATAGAGTGGTCACGTTTGGAAATTACCTGGCCATGGATCACTGTAGCCAGGCTGTCCCTAGTCAGGAAAAACTGGAGTTGATGAAAGAGCCAGAGATAGAGGTAAGCTCTCCTGACTACCGCATAAGCCTCAAGTGAAAGCAATGAGTCCAAGAGCACTCCAGTGTTGTGAAACCCCATACAAAGCTTCCTGGACCTCCATGACAGCTTTTGTCTTGCCAGGATTCAGTTTCCATTTATTGGTCATCATAGGCAACAACAGAGTACTTGAACTGTCTCACCTGACTCAGAAGGAATAGAGTTGGGCGTCATCAGCCTAATCCAAATTCCCTGATAACTTAACTTTCCACATGAAAGGTCCCAAGATGTCAAATTATAGTTCTCCACTGCTACTTCCTGGAATCTATCCTGGAGTTAGAAAGTGAACCACTGTAAAAGCGTTCCTCCCAAAACCAGACCACAGAATCACGCCAGTAAGATCCCATGACTGATGGTGCTGAAAGCTGCTGAGAGACTGATGAGAACCAACAATGTTCCATTGCTTTGTCCCTTTTCCAGTAAAGGTCATCCATCAGGACAAGCAAATATTTGCCTGAAGCCAGGCTAAAATGGGTCTGCACTGAATGCAACAAACTATATGTTTAAATCCCCAATTCCAATTATGCATTTGTTTTCACGGCTGGAGCACCAGGTTGAAACTCGAGCTAGGAAGGATTCATGCACCCTGTCCAAAGACCATTTAATAAAGTTAGTAACGCTGTTAAGATTTATGTGTTCTAATATGTTAAACTGTGTTTTATTTTTTACTTTTTTGACTTTGCTGTGCATCACCATTGTTTTTAGTCCTTGTTTTTTCAGTGTTTTCCTTTACATTAGTAATGTATTCTTTTCCTACAGCTTGTCACTTCCTGCTTATATTCAGACTGAGATATTGTGCATGGGTCTGTTTTCATTAGTCTGTGCTTAATTCTAAATGTGGAGAAGAATGAAGGTTGAAAATTTCAGCAGACCTGAAAAACAATAAATACTATGAATGCAAATCTCTTTGTGAATTTTTCAGAAAAAAACCCCAAGTTTCTGAAAAATTCACTCTAAACTGAGCAGGAGACAGATTTTCAGGGCCTTTTCACCCTTATCGAACTTTTATGGTATATCACACCAGACAGGTAAGGTAGCAGTGTGACAGCAGCCATGTGCATTGCGCATGCTGAACTAGGCCTGCACTGGGCCAGAATCACATATTGTGTGAATGACCACGTCAGGCCAGGGCTGGCTGGACTTCCAAGGCAACATGCAAGGCAACATCTGGCACTCTTGGATGTTTCCATAGGATCTGGGTAACCGCATTCCCCCTTGTCTGTCACTACTGCTTTGCACCTGGGACACTAACTTATGCACTACCCCCCCCCCCCCAAAGGAAGAAACGCAGGAAGGCGGAGAGAGAGAGGGGGAAGGAGCAGAGCACATAGGGTTGCATAATATAGTGCTTTTAAACAGGAAGTGCTTTGGCTGGATAACCAGTTTGTCTACTCAAGTGTCTACAAGCGATCACTTTCAGCCCATACTGTCAATTTTTTAGGCCTTTTCAAACTGACTTTGGAATGGATAGCCCTTGAAACAGGGACTCCTCCTAGTAAGAACTGTCCTCTGACAGTTTTTGAAGTCAACCTCTGTTCTTTGAACGAAGGCCATCTGACTAGCATAAAGCATATCAGCTGCCTGCAGAAGGGCTATAACTAGGAGGGGCTGGCTGCATTCAGAAGGTCTCAGGTTCAGACCCTGAAATCTCTAGGCAGGGCTAGAGATGGTCCCTGCTTGTAACCCTAGAGACTCATTACCAGTTTGTGCATGCAATATGACCTAAATGGATTGGTGGCCTCATTCAGTCTAAGATATCTGTTCTGTATTCCCATAACAACAAAAAAGAACTAGGAGAGGGTGCCCTGATTCCTGGAGGCTTGCGATTGGCCACTGTGGGAAACAGAATGCAGGATGAAAGCCATTGATCTGATTGTGTAGGCTTCTTGCAACGTTTGTTCTTGTGACCCTGACCTCAAAAGGCAATATGTGGAAAGATTTCTTTTATCTCCGGCCTGAGTGATAGATATTCTCTAAATGACACAAGCCAGGCTGCCTTTTAACTGCCTTCATGGTCACACACCTGCTCCTCAAAGCTGTCAGCACAGAGTCCGTGAGTGTGTGCGTGCGTGCGTGCGCAGCCAGAGCAAACGCAAAGCCTGAAAATGCAGGTCCGTTGCTTCTTTGTTCAAACACCATTCATTTGTTGACTCAGGTGGCCACTGCAGTGGTGATAGAGCGACAGACACGGTCGCTCTAACAAGTGTCCCTCCAATAACCATTGCTCTGCGTTTTGATACCTGGAGCGAGGATGCACAAGCCAGGCAAGAATGTATCAAAAACATGCTGCTGACTCAACATCAGAGGGAACCTCAAAGGGAGAGTGAACTAGAACAAAGAACAAAAACATTACAGAAGTGCCACACTGGAGGAGGAAAAGGGGGGGGGGCTTTGTACTAACAACAGGAACAAGGTCAACCATAAAACCCCGAATTGAAATAGAAACTGCTGAAAAAAAGAGAGATGTCTATAGAAAGCACAACAAGCTAAAGATACAAATCTTCCCAGCCATATTATTTATAGGATTCCCAATATATGCCCTCCATTACAAGTTTTTCCTTCTGTTTTGGAAGGTAAGAAGAAGGAAGGTCTTAGGAGGGAGCTTAAGAATAATGCAGGACACCAACACATGGGGAATGCTACAGGTTCAGTTCAAAAATGACTATTATTATCCAAAAGGATTCTATCAGGATCTGCACTGCACCACAAGGCATCATAGGATATTCCATAAGACATGAGATCTGTTCAATCCTGTGCCCTTTGGACCACTGTCAAGCCACAAAAGGGTGGAAAGCTGAGCAGGAGAAAGCATTCTGACACAGCTTTCCACTGCACTCCTGCCACCATGTGGAATTACCTGCAGCACTTCCATGTTGACAACCTGAATAGCCCTTGTTTCTGCAAACACAGAAAATGGCTGACTTTCTGCAGCCACTTCCTGTGTCTCCCCAAAAAGGCCCAGGCAAGAATGTGGATGCTGGGAAATGAAAGTTCCCCAGCTTTGGCATCCTTCACGAGCACGTGACAGGCCAACATATTTCCTGCCTTAAGAGCTGCAACAAGGGCTCCAGTGCTAAAAGTGGTAGGATCCGGTGTTGTGTGGATCCTGTCTCTATAATCAAAACCAGCCTCATGAATCTACTAAATAGCCAATAAGCCTGATAACCATAGAATAGTCATTTTCTCTCAGCCTGGCCAACTCCATAATAGTGTTTTGGGAACTGAGTGCAGAGGTGGGCCATGAATTATGCTTTAGTTGCTTCATCTGAAAAGGTTTCGTAAAGAATTTGAATGAGTCAGTCAGTTTGTCACTGCAGGTTTGCAGCAGAATGAAACTGAAGGTACTCTAGTGCTAGTGGGAAAAAACCCCAGGGGTGTTTTCACACTTCCCTTCTGGTCCACTGGGTGGGAAAGGAGCATGATTAACCAACACTGACTAGCGCTCACACTTGGAGTCAGCATTGGCCATTCCCTCCTCCCGTGATTGAATACTTACCTTATTGAATCCTGGGGCTGTTCCTCTTCTGGGCAGTTGTGTCTATGGTTGTCTGAGGTGTCAGCATGCTTGCGTGGTACCTCAGATGACCCTGGAGCACCGGAAGAGGTGCAGATCATTGTGCCACTGGATGATTGAGGTAAAATTTTGGTAAACCTTAGTTAAGGTGTGGAGCACTATTTCGTGCTCCACATCTAATCAACAATTAGTGAACTTCTGGTGAGGCAGGTCAGGCTTGGAGGCTGTAGTAGCACGTGTGGATGCTCTTCACCAGACATTCACTAATTCTTCACTAGAGGCCCTAGTGTGAATAGGCCTCAGGAATCGTACATTGGTGAACAATGTAACCAGTGTCGACAACAATGTACCCAATGTCAACAAATGAATGAAGTTTGAACAAAGAGTGGCTGGTGTCCCTGAGTCCACTTAGACATGGAAGCCCATTGGGTGACCTTGGGCCAATCACTGCATCTCAGCTTAACCTACTTCTCACAGAGCTGTTATACTAAAATGCAGTGGGAGAATAACATTAATTGCCTTGATCTCCTTGGATCAAGGTGGGCTATACATGCAAAATAGAAATGGGCACTATAATTCCCATGGAAGTTAAGTGCAAAATGCCCCACAGTTGCTGAGGAAAACTTTTGTGCAGGAACACTTTTGCACAGGACTGGAGAACAGAAAAAGGGCAAGAGTCATCAGTAGAGAGTTCACCAATATGGATTTATATCAGATCACTTTTCCCAGCTCAAAGCAGCCAGTTCAAACTCAAGCAGAATCAGGGCAGTCCACCCACCCACCCACCCACCCATCCACCCACCCACCCACCCACCCATCCATCCATCCATCCATCCATCCATCCATCCATCCATCCATCCATCCATCCATCCATCCATCCATCCATCCATCCATCCATCCATCCATCCATCCATCCATCCATCCATCCATCCATCCATCCATCCATCCATCCATCCATCCATCCATCCATCCATCCATCCATCCATCCATCCATTTGTATTTTTATCCCAGCCTATACCCCAAGGGTCTCAGAGCAGGTACAACATATAAAATGAACACATTAAAACCAATTACTTATTAAACATATTAAAACCATGGCAGTGTCTGAATGTGGGGAGGAAAAGGCTGTTCATTTACTTAGCCAAAGGCCAAGGTAAAGAAGTGTGTCTTCACAGCTTGTCTAAATACATAGAGTGAAGGTGCCTGATGCATCTCAGGAAAGAGACTATTCACAGTCTGGGAGCCACCACTGAAAAAACCCTGTCCCGGGTGCCCACACCTTCTGCTGCTGTTAGGTTTGTGCCCCAGAGATTGTACTGACTAACCATTGTATATTGGATATGATACTTAGGTCTGTCAGAAAGAAGAGCACACTGGACCTGCATTAACAGTGCACACATCTCCAAATGAAGAAATAAAGACCATGTCTTTCATTGCTCTGTTCATTTCTTTTCAGCAGTGTCCCAGAAAATGGCGGCAATGCCTGTTATATTGTGACTTTTTTTCCTTTCAGGAATAAGCTGAATGGTGATGATGTGGCTGCCATCTGGCACTGTTGACAAGGAAAGACATTATCAAGGAAAGAAAACTTTGTGCCCCCCTAGAGTGGATGCAAGAGGTATAGAGGAGTGCTTCTGGCCCATAAATAAGTTTCACCAAACTTCCAGTTTCTTGCAAAATACGTTAATTATTCAGTTGAAGTGTGCAGAATAATAAATTCAGATTGCAAGGGGACTGTGTTTTAAATGTCTCTTCAAGAGTGTGTGTTAGGGATGCACTTGAATATTCATAACATTTAATATTCATACAAATTTGGACAAATTTGGACATTCATATATGAATCAAATGTTACAACACTCATACAATGACAGTCTTATTCGTATGAAAGTTTGGGAACATTCATGAGGTGGAGAGGTGGGAAAGCGGCCGTGCCAGTCACATCTGCAATGGATCCAGAATGTATTCAATATGGTTTGAGAGAGCATTCAGAGTGAATTCAGGGCAGATTTGACACTTTCAGAGCAGATATGTTACTGGATATATATCAGATATGTATTAGATATGTATGGGATACGTATGAGTTTATATTGCATATTCATATGAATTCATACAAATATATTCGTATAGAATAGAATCCTACCATATTTATGGGGATCTATTTGAACAAATACAAATTTTCTCAAAAATTTGCAAAAAGCAAAACAAAAAACCCATTCATGCACATCCCAAGTGAGTGTGAGTAGAAAAAAGCAGAAAGAAACTAGATTAAGGATGTGCACCTTAATCTTCACATGTTCACAATGAATGAATTTCTATGAATTTGAATATTTGAATGAATTTGTATGAATTTGAATATTTGCAAATATTCAAATTGAATGCTGGCTACATTTGAAGATTGAGATTTGAATGTGAAGCAAATGCTTTTGTGCATTCGTTTTAAGCTTGTTATATTCGTGAATGTGAGGTCTTGCCACTGCTGCACTGCTAGCAAGTGGCTGCCTAGTCACTTCTGCAGGGGATTCAGATCTGGCTAGGTGCTGCTGGCGAAAGCATTTGGCTGCCAGAGAGCATTCAAATCATGCAATCGGGTGGCAGAGCTTCCAGATAAGATTCAAATGTACCGATTCAAATGTCAAATCTGTACATTGAAATCTTATCTGGAAGCATCCATTGTAAACAACTGCTGAATATTCACAGCAAATATGAACCAAATGTAAATGCTACCTCATTCAAAGTGGTTACATTCGCACAAATGTGAACTTTCTTCACATTCACTTTGATGTGAAGCACACACACACACACACACACACACACACACACACACACACACACACACACACACACACACACTGTGCACATCCCCAGACTAGAGTCCTTTCTACTACCATGCAGTCTTTCTGCCAGTTTGAAGCTTCTGATATGGAAGAAGGATTTGATTGTCTGATTCTCTTACTGGAATTCTAGGAGCTATTAACCATATGGATGCCCCCTACCTCTGCATAAATCTTCTTGCAGGGGTAGAGATGCATTGAATATGCAGAACTCAGAACACCATCTGCTTTATTACAACAGTTTTTCACCATGCATATTCATTCCTCCAAAACCACTTTTGGGAAAATTTCAACCAAATGCAATAAGAAGAGATGATGATGATGATGATGATGATGATGATGATGATGGTGGTGATGATGATGATGTGGTACTTAATATTTATATTTACAACCATCCCTTCAACACAAAGTCTCAAGTGCATTTTTCACTTTTCCTTTCAACTGATGAATTCTGGTGATGCGCTTAAGTCTGAACTGTGAATTGTGCAAAAGTATTCTACATCCTTTATTGCTTAGCCAAAGGCAGTCACCAGTTGTTTGCTAAAGCAATAAAAAAGTGCTTAGAGTACAATTAAAATATAGCCTAACAGCCTGATTCATTGTAATATCCAATATGTATTAAATAACTTTGATAATAAAATGTTCTGCAAGCCTTACTACAAAATTTATTCAGGCAAAGATTCTATCCATTTACATTTTAATTCAGTATTTTAGGGACAATCGTGCTGAAGAACTTATATACAGCAGCTGGGGAAACATAGCCGTGATTCGTCCAGTTTTGTTCACTATACTTTTTGACCTCAGTATGAAGCCACTGGCAGCTGCCATTATGGATCTTGGAGCAAAATATATCGATAGCACCCACCTCTTTCTCTCAGTTTGGTCTAGTGGTTAAGGAGCTCTCTTCTGAGCTCTCACAGCCCCACCTACCTCACAAGGTGTTCTGTTGTGGGGAGAAGAATAGAAGGCTTTGTCAGCTGCTTTAGAGTCCCCTTAAATAGGTGAGAAAAGCAGAGTAGAAAAGCCAACTCTTCCTCTCCTCCTCCTCCTCCTCTGTAGCTGCATCCTGATCAGGGTAGCGGGGGAGTGGAGGCCCTTATCCAAACAGCCAAAGTTCTGATGGTCCTGCTCACCACTAGGACCATGGCCATGGGTGGAATCCACCTACAGAATTATCTTGCTGGGGATGCTGACCTGGAAGTGGAATCAGAAGTTAGGCCACATATATTGCATACAGCCTGGAAATTTGGGTTAAAGGTTTTCACGGGGATTATGGCATGGTCCACATATTGCTCTTTACCAAATCCTCCAAAAGAAGCAACTTCAAAGTAGCATCTTTTGGAGAGTGGAACATGAAGTATCTGCATTTGGTGTGCAGCCATGTTAGCCATGTTAGCATCTGTGAATGGTGCTTCAATCAGCTTTTTGCATGTTTGACTGCTGTCTAAATCAATAAGAATAAATAAACTGAAACTGGCAGGATTGTCCCAGGGCTGGCAGCAGGGCTATAACAAAAACTGCTACTGTATAGCACAGTAAAAACAGCACTACAATTATGGCACTTCTCCTAAAGTGGCAGTGTGCCATATGCCTGCCACTGTCTCCAGCCACATGAAAATCACATTGCTTATCATTCACTTCATTGCTCTTGGGCCCACTATGGGCCTGATGTGCCCCTGATGCTGGCTGAAGTTTCCAGATTGTTTTAGAAATTGTAATGATTTATCATGCATGAAAGCAGTAAAGGAAGAAAGTTAAACAGTGGATGATTGTCATTCCAAATAAGGTCACAGTGCTCTCTGCTCCAGCTTTCTCCAACTTGGCAGCCTCTGCTTGTTATGGGAGTTCAACTCTCATCATAGCAGCAAACAGCCAGAGATGTTGGGAAGTATGGTCCAATACCACCTGGAGGACATCAAGTTGTCTTCTCTGACTAACATGATAATACTTGCCCAAGATCTTCCTCAGAGATCTTCCTTACTTTTTAACTGATTTGGTTCCACTTGTGCCTTGCCTTTCATTTATGGTTGAACCCAAGGTGATGTGAATGCAGTTGCCAAGGGACCTCCCATTTAAGCACTCACCAGACTTGGGCACAGTTGACTTCAGCAAGATGGTGTTTCCAAACCAGGACAGATCCAGAGATCTTTTTTGTGCAAGGGAAATACGTTACCACTAAGCCATCTTTTTCAATTCTATTTTTATGAAAGGAAGATTTTACTTGGGAACAAATACCCAAATATCTGATTGTTCCTGTTTGGGGCTATATCTTCATATCAGGTGTGGGGAGACCTGATGGTGTGTTTTCTAACTGGGCATTTGTGGGTTTGTGGATCCACAGTGAGTGCACTTTTAACATCATCTAAGAGTCAGACCATATTTGAAATGGAAGAACAGAGAGCAAAAGAGGAGGAGGAGCGCAGCAGCAGCAAAAAAAGCAAATTCAATGCTGGGAATAATTAGGAAGGGAATAGAAAATAAGTTAGCAAGTGTCATTTTGCCTCTTTATAAATCTATGGTGAGGCCACATTTGGAATATTGTGTACAATTCTGGTCACCACACCTTAAAAAGGATATTGTGGAACTAGAGAAGGTGCAGAAAAGGGCAACCAGAATGACTAAAGATCTGGAACACCTCCCTTACGAAATCAGGCTGCAACGTCTAGGCCTCTTCAGTCTGGAGAGATGGCGTTTAGGAAGGGACCTGATTGAAGTATATAAAATTATGCATGGTATAGAAAAGGTGGATAGAGAAAACTTCTTTTCTCTATCGCACAACACTAGAACCAGGGGGCACTCTGTGAAGCTGATGGGTAGGAGAGTCGGATCTGACAAGGGGAAATATTTCTTCACCCAAAGGGTCATCGGTTTATGGAATGTGCTGCCAGAAGAGGTGGTGACAGCTACCAGTCTAGATCACTTCATGGTAGGGTTAGACAAATTTATGGATGACAGATGTATCAATGGATACTAGAATGAATGTCTCGGACAGGTACATCTTTCAGGTTTGGGGGGGCAGAAGCAGGATGCTTCTAATGCCATTTGCTGGGATTCAAGAGCAGGAAAAGGTTTGTCCTTGTCTCTGTTTGAGATGGCCATGAGCATTTGGCGGGCCACTATGTGTGACATGATGCTGAACTAGATGGGCTGTGGCCTGATCCAGCAGGGCCTCTCTTATGTTCTTATGTTCTTAGGAGGAGGAGGAGGAGTTGGCTTTTCTACTGTGCTTTTCTCACCTATTTAAGGGGACCCAAAGAAGCTGACAAGCTTTTCTATTCTCCCCATAACAGAACACCTTGTGAGGTAGGTGGGGCTGTGAGAGCTC
>MTQE01002208.1:26244980-26288032 GCA_014337955.1 Aspidoscelis marmoratus | reverse complement strand
CCCCCCCCCCCGACTATGTGAACCCTGCATAGAAACTTACAATTATGAACAGGGAGGCTCCTGTGCCTTTGAAAAGAATTTTTTTTCTCTCAAGGCAGAGTAACTTGTCAGTGTACAGCTTACATTCCACGTGTGGGATTAATGAAAGCAGCTTTCTTTTTCTTTAAATTGTGTTACGTCATGAAGTCCCCCAAATCACCATATCTTCCACTTACATGATTGATGCCTTTAGACTCTATGCATGAAATGCGCTTTTATTCATGTATAAATTCAAAGAGGCCTTTAAAAAAAAGAGAGAGAGAGAGATGCATAGTAGTCTGGTGCTAAATGGTGAGATCCCTTCTACAATCAAACTGGCTTTTGACCAAGCGTTGCTCTTGTTATTCAAGGGAAAATGTTGTACATAAAGTCACAATTGTGGCATTAGAAAGGAACCCTGTGCAAAGCACCAGCTACAAAGGAGCCATTTTAAATTGTTCCTTGGATCAAGCTGCTTACTCTGAAAATTGGTGGACACTAGTTCTTCAGGAAAATTCAGAAAATTATTCTATAACCAACTATGGTTGTATTATAACTAACTAGGGGTTTGCACGAAGCCATTTTTTCACATTCAGTTTGGTGTGAACTGAATGTGGGAAAATTTGGCTTTGACTGAATCCTACTCCCACAAATGTGGGAGGCTTTATATTCATGTACAAATATTCAAATGAATATTCATGCACGAAATGAATGAAATCTCCCTCCACCCCTCCCTTCATGCCCCCCACCACTTAGCTGTACTACTCCTTGTCGCCACCACAGCACCTTCTTCTAAGGGGCGCACAGAACCGCAAGTGTCATTTCAGCCTTCAGAAAGCCTTTTTCAGCCTCCGGAGCACATTGGGGATGCCATAGAAGGTCCCCAAAAGGTAAGGGAGCAGGTGGGAGGCCTCCGGTGGAGTCCCTGGGCCTATTTCAACACACATGCAGAACCAGAAGGCCTAGGAAGAAGGTCCTGCGGTGGCAGGTAAAGGGGGCAATGTGGTCTGGGGGGGGGGGACAGGGGTCCATGGGGGATAGGGAGATCCGGGGGTGATCTAGTATCTGCTGAAGCTTTGACCGAAGCTTTGATGGATACCTGAATATCCAATTCATGGAAGAATAGGGCCTACAAATGTAGGTCCAATTCAGTTCGTCTGTGAATGTTGGAATTTGTACCTATTCATATGAATTCCAACTTTGTCAGATATTCATGCATATCCCTAATTCTAACAACTATAGTATCAGGCCAGGGCTGGATTGGTGGGAGGAAAACATGGTGCTCTTGACCTAAACAGCAGTCTCACTGGGGTGGCAAAAGTGAAACAAAGGGCAATTCTGCACTGGCAGGGTCACCAGGGTGCAAAAGGGAAGCCTTTACTACGCTATTGGCACAGAGTGGGCTCACCCTATATCTCAGTTTTAAACCAACTGATTACAAAGAAAGGATTGAAGGACTGATTCCCATTATGGCAAATGCCTTTCATAGTTGCCAGGAGCATGCATCTGGCTTAGTGGTACCCAATGACAGCCAGACTACTAGAATTGTTCATAGTTGCTTCATTCATGATGTTTGGACACACAGAGGAAACTGCTAAATAAAACTTACAATTTCTACACACTTAACAGAAAAAAAGCATCTCATGAGGGCAGCAAAGAAAAGGGAGTCAGGGGCTTTCTCTCCAATATTGCTAATGTTCATCTCACACACACACCCCAAAAAAGGAGGCAGGAGACAAGCCCCTGCTCTGCCTATGGGTGTGCCAGGTGAGGTGAATGATGGAGCCATGATGCTCAGATGAACATCTACACAGGTCCCTAAACCAAAGAAGAAGGAGAAGAAGCCATAAGAGTAGATCTGTCTTAAGTTAAAATATTTTTAGGTTTTCTTTCTTTTTCTTAAAGAGGAACATAAATTTGCTCACCTTTTGTACAGCAGGGATCAGAATGAGGCTTTTAATGCTTACTCTCTACGCATGTCCAATATGTTATGAATGACCATGGAATCAAATTTGTCTCAGATTTCTTGTACTATTTGGTGGCAACTCAACTGAACTTCTCAGCTGATATCACCAATGGCAAGGACAACTGGTTTCCTTCATAGCACTGATAGCAAGAGACAGGACAGAACAGAGTCAGCAGCTGTGGCCAAATTCCTCACCTTGGGTCAACATGGGGGTGATGCAACCATCAAACATCACTCCTAAGGCAACTCAACTATCAAGGTAGCTACAGAGTATCCCCCCCCCCCGCTTTTGTAAGAAGTTGCTTCAAATGGCCACTCAGGTGGGAGGAGGCCATGTCTGGTACATAGCTGTTTATGTGCCTCTCCCCTCCCCTGATCAACCCTACGTTAGCTAGAGCTGACGGTATAGATGCCATAATCTAAAGAGAACCTAGAGTTCAGGGACAATGATTGTTTATACCACAGGTGCAACTTGTTCTTTCTAGGACTTTGAGCTGAATAGTTTGGATGCTCTTAAAGTTAAATTACTGAAATTTGTCCTAGATGTCAGGATGCATTATCCACCAAATAATGAAAGGGCAGAATGTGATTTGACCTCAACAATCAACTTTAGAAGAGTTTTAGAACTTATATCTAACCTGCTTCATCACACAGCATGGAATGGAGCAAACAGCAAGTAGTAAAGAGCTATGAAAAAGACAAATCTTAGGCTCACCCAACCCTTCTATAACTTTCTTTCCCCCATGTTTCACCTGCATGGCATCACTGCTTACTACTGCACCTAACAGACTAACAAACACACCAATATCTATCTAATCATACTTCATCTTCAGTTAACATCACTTTTATGTTAGACAGAACAAGGAAATGAGACAACAAGAGTGCTAAAATGTTATATGTTATCAAGAAGGTATTGAATTTTTAAAAGAGTTATAGAAAACAAAGTTGGTAATATTACAACGTCCTTTTACAAATCAACAATATAACCTCATCTGGAATAGTATGTATAATTTTGGTTAGTGCTTTTAAAGATTGGAGAAGATTCATAGGAGGGAGATTGTGGACCTGTCTGTACTTAACTGCATGAAATTATGTAACTATACCATTCCACCACAGTTAGGTTCAGGGACGGAGGCCCTATTGGCATTATAAGCCCTGGTGTAACCTCTAATTTTATTACCAGTGCTTGCAGTGTGGATGGTCAGTTCCAGACCATCAAAATTACTATAGTAGCTTTCACCATGTGCCCAGTGCACATGGAAAAAAAAGTGCAAATGCTGCCTGAGAGAGTTATGAGAGCAGGCTGCTGGACTAGATGGACCATGAATATGATCCAGTGGGTCACTTCTTAAGTCCTTAAGGTGAACTGATGGGCAAGTCCTTTTCTTCAGCTGTGTTTCCTATCACTTTCACCTTTCAACCGTCTCCTGCTTCCAAAGTTGCAGTTTTATTAACTGTTCCTCTCTACTGATTGATAGGTCAAAGACACTATTCAGAATGTCTGCTAAATTATTGCGCGACTAGGATTCTATTCTTGTTGCTTCTTCTGGTGTTTTGTTATATAGGTATCGTCCTCCTCCCCACTGATGGGTGTTTCCTAATGGGTGCTTGTGGAAGAAACAGGGAACGAGGGCCTTTCATACATTCCTAGGAGGGCTATGTGAAAGGGGGCTCAGGGTCTTTCTGCATGTGCCACTGGAAAACGATCTTTTCAGGTCTTACATCTGGGTCGGATTTTGGTGGCAAAACTGGTTTAAGAAACTGGTTTTGTGTGCCGACATGCGGACGTGGTGTCCTCAAAGGGGCTCCATTCTGGCCTCCAATGTGGAAGCCATGTCCAAATCCTTCCTCAAACAGGCTCTAAATGCATTTTTAGAGTCTGTACAGAAAGACCCTCAGATTGTGCTATGCAAATTGGAAATCACACAATAAATAATAAATATAGTGTGAGGTAACCTTGGGCCTGGTGGTGGGACTGGAGCCTCCTTCTCAGTCCACATTAACTTCATGCAAACAAGACCCTACTCACTATGAACTCCAGAAATTGTTTGCATATATTTGTGCAAACTGTGTGTATAGAAGAATGGAGGTCCAATGTTGGTTGCTTCCATTTGTGTTTCTTTCCCAAGCTCCCTTGGTATGTGTGAATGGACCCAAAAGTATTATTACTGAGGAAATGGTAATGTGGAGTAGTCATTATAGGGGTAGAAAATAGGATAATAAGGTTTACCTAAAATGAAATTATTTCAGATCTGTAGAGCAAAACACTGTGTTGTTACATGTTAAGTTATTCTAAAACTAAATCCAATTTTAAAGCAATTGAAATAGAAAACAAGGTTTGTTTAATGCTATTTAGGGATTGAAAGAGGTCACATAGCTTTTAGGGATGTGCACAATTTTTAAAAAAATTCAATTCATATTCAATCAAATGCAAGAAAATTTGTATTTGTTTGACTAGATCCCCTTCAAATGTTATAGGATTCATATCCGATACGAATATTCAATGCCATATAAATGTTTTATACAAATGTATCAAAACATTTTATTCAGCTTTGAATGTCCAAATTCAGTTGAATCTATATGAATTTTTAATGTTATGAATATTTGTACCCATCCCTATTATCTTTGGCTGTCACACCTTCACTTTAAACCTTCTTCAGTCCATCTTCAGGTCTGACTGCCACACCTTTTCATTTCTATCCTTTTTATTTGTGGACTTTACATTTAGAAAACTCAAAATGGACGGTGGAAAGTCCACCAATTAAAAAAATTGGTAGAAAAGAAAAGGTGTGAGCAGTCAGACCTGAAGATGGAGCGAAGAAGTTTTACAGTGAAGGTGTAACCATGGCCATACAGACATAAAATGGGATCAAACTAACCTCCAAAATGTCCTGAAAAATATCAGGACAAAATGAGCTATTCTAATGAACCTGCTGCCTCTTCTAGAGAAAGCAGGTGCAGAGGAGGGAGGCTGAAAGGATGAGGTGGTGGATGGGAAAGGAGCTATTCCTTGCACTGAACCAGACTTCACCTGCAGTGGTACTGTACCCACTTTATAGAAGGAACATCATCTCTCATTTGCAACCTCGCCCGTTCCCTGCCCCAACATCTCTCCAAATAATCTTGGGCCCATTTGCCTCTTCCTGATCTGTAGCAGAAAAGTTAATTCTGTACAGAAGAGGGGTAGGTTGGTGGGTTGTTTTTTTTTTAATGTTCTGACTTTTTTTGAGACATATTGGAAGCTATGGTGATACTAAGGGTATTTCCGCACTGCCGCTAAAACCACATTAAAACCACATACAAGACACATACAAGACTGACCTTCCACACTGGAGGATGGTTGAGGGACCCTTCCAGGCAGCTGCTTCCACACAGCGGCGCACGAGATCCGTTCTTAATGGGGTCTCACTGCCAAAAAACCTGTCCTCCGTGAAGACCTGGAAAATTAGGTCTTCAATCTGCCCCATTGCATCAATCCGTTTGGAAGCAGGACTCTTCCGCACACGGAGAGGCAAGGAGATGG
This sequence comes from Aspidoscelis marmoratus, assembly GCA_014337955.1. Lineage (NCBI taxonomy): Eukaryota > Metazoa > Chordata > Lepidosauria > Squamata > Teiidae > Aspidoscelis > Aspidoscelis marmoratus. The sequence continues at coordinate 26,282,525 of MTQE01002208.1, read as the reverse complement.
ATGTGCCAGTGGCTGCCTTCTTGGGAGGGGCAGAAGCAGGTCAGTCTGCCTCTGGAGCCCCTCCCTCATGCACCGTGCACCGGCAGCAATGCACAATGACTGGCAGCTGAACGTTCCAGTCCCGTGGCTCTGGGGGTGGTGTCAGCGGTGTGGGAGGCCAGCTGCCTTTGGAAATGAGTGCTACAGTCTCTGCACGGCCCCCAGAAAATCCGTCTAGCAGGATCTGTCCTCCCCACGCATGTGCGGATGTGCGAGGCCTCTTCGGATCCATCCCTATTTTGGACTGATCCTGGGAAACCGATTTTTGGACGGATCGCTGGGAAACCGATTTTCTTTAATCTGTTTTTCGGTGGCCAGTGCGGAAACACCCTAAGACATCTCTAAGGTCTGTTCAGAAGGTATGGAGAAATGTTAGCTTTTTCTTTTTCTTTTCAATGGTTGCCTTTCCTCCTACTGTAGGGATGTGCATGAATAATCATAGGCATTCGAAATCTGATTGAATGTGCTGAATTTCAACATTTGAACTCGAATAGAATGTCCCATAACTTGAACGTAAACATTGCATTCAAATTGAATTTTGAACTTTGGATCTATTCATTTGAATTATCTGCGTATGCATTTGTACAAGATGCATACTTGAAGATCCACATCTTTCCCGCATCCGTACGCATTTGTATATACAGTGGTACCTTGACATACGAGTTTAATTCGTTCCGTAACCTTGCTCTTATGTCAAATCGCTCGTATCTCAAAGCAATTTTCCCATTAATCCATTCCCGCTCCCAAAACACCACCTCAGTTGTTTTTGTTATGTACTGTACTGTATTTACATACTCGTATCTCAAATCTTGCTCTCATCTCAAAGCAAAATATCACTCGCTCGGCGGCTCGTATCTCAAAACACTTGTATGTCAGGGCACTTGTATGTCGAGGTACCACTGTATCCCTATGGGACGAAAATGGGTTACATACGGGATAACTATGGGATGCATACTGGCATGATTGGATACGTACGGATGTGGGGAAGATATGTATGCGCACATAAACAAATAGATTCAGGTTTGGTAAATACAAATCGAATCTTGTTAAATTCAAATTTAAAAGATTTGAATCGAATCGGATTTTTGCGTATTCAATTTGATTCAAATAGAATGTCAAGAAAACATTTGTGCACATCCCTATCCTACTGGCCCACAAGAGCCTGGCAGACTGGCCCAGGTGACAGGTGGGGGTTTGTGCTGCCCTTGGGGCCTTCAAAAATTACCAAATAGAACTAGTGCTGGGCTGGCAGAGGCCATGCTAAGTTGGCTTGTGTTGTGCAGGAACTCCCACGCCATCTTTCCCTTCAGAAGGAAAGGCCCAGCCCACGTGTCAGCCAGTCTCTGCCTGGTGTTTTTTAATTCATCTGGCAGCTCTTTAACTAATGCTCAGGATATTCAAAACAGCCAGATGAAATGAAGGCATGTTCTGTAACAAAATGACTGGCAAAGGCTAATGATAGTAGCCAAAGTACACAGAAGAGAGAGTCAGGAGGGAGATCATTTTCATAGGTGTTATGGTGGTGGCAGTGGCAGCAGCGCAACCATCCTATGGCTGAACCCTATTCTTGCTTGCAATAACATGAAAGAACAGAGTGCCATTTGATGTGGACTGATGAAACAGTTTTTCTGGTGTGAACCATTTAAGAGCAGCATATTATTTCTCGTTCCTGACTGTGACTAAGCAGGCCTCAGAAAAATAAAAAAGTCTGAAAGCTCTCAAAGACACTTGCACAGATGTTTTCCTTTCCAACACAAATGTGCACAATAGGCTGTATGGTCCATACTGGGAACACCAGCCTTTCTCTGATGCCCATGCCTGCTGTAGTCTGCACTGGCTTGTGGATGGCAGGCCCCAATTCTGGGATATGATCCAGAATAAGGCCCAGTGCAGAAAGGGCCTAAGACTGTAAAAGCCCCCATTACCTGAGGAAGGAAGGAAGGAAGGAAGGAAGGAAGGAAGGAAGGAAGGAAGGAAGGAAGGAAGGAAGGAAGGAAGGAAGGAAGGAAGGAAGGAGAGAGAGTAAGAACCACTACATCCCCTCAGCATTCCAAATGTTCTCATGGGCTGTAAGGGTTGATTTCTTCTGGAGAACCACATCAGTGTGTTCCTCCTGGTTGCCAGGGTCCATGCAAGTTACACCTGGGCATTAGACCTGCTTTGGCCGCAAGGCAGAAACTGAAAGAAAGAACATCCCACTCACTCATGCTTCCCTCACTCTGCCGCTGTGTCCAGAGGTACCCTGATATTTCCCGCCTTGCAAGGCTCTGTGCAAGGAAAGGCATAATCAAATTTGATTGCAAGTAGATGACCCACAATGTTCTGACCTCCCACAGTCACAATATGGGAACATATACATTATAATATTCTTTTGTGAGATCACAGCAACTTCAAAAATTACTTTTTCTTCTCTCTCCCACCCACCCCCACCTCTCTTTTTTTCTCATCTATCTTTGGTCGCCTGGCCCATATGTTGCTAATTTTCTGTCTTTCAAAGTGCTCTGTTTCATTTAAACTCCAAATACATCCTATTCATCACTTATGAATACTGGGGTGGGAAGAGAAAAGCTATCACAAAGGTCAGCATTCCCCTTAATATATAAAATAAATGAGCAAAGCACTATGTTTCCTTTTCTTTAGCTTATTACTTTTTCTTAATCCACTTTTTAGCTCTACTGTGCAAGATCACAGGAGGGGCTTAAGCAATCATGCCTAGAAAGGCTTCTTATGTATTCTGGGGGAAAAATCCTCAAAACTGCATGCCTTTGTAGTTAGAACTACTGTGCAAGACTCCAGCAAACCTAATTACAGGTCAGCAAGCCGATGCTTTGCAGGGAAAATGGCAGAAGCTCCTTGAAGGACTTTGTGTGCCAGTGGGCTAGTTAAACGGATGTTCTTTATAGGTTTTCATGGAATCAACCATGTATGAGCAGCCTCCTGGGATTCCCTGGGCAGAATCGGGGCAACGCCGAAGAGGTAAGGAGGGGATCGCTCGGGCTCTCCCCTGGGGGGGGGCTAGGGAGGGGTTTGGAGAAGCTCCCCCTGGCTCCAGGAGCAGTGATCCACCACTTCTGGGGTAAGGGCGAGCTGTGACAGCAGAGTCCCCCGGCTCACCATGTTTGGCTCCAAGGAGCCAATCATGGTGGGCTGGGGGAGGGCCCCAGGTAGGCATAGTTTCACGGATGCATTTTCACAGTGAAACACCCTTTAAGGCTACATTAAATGTGGTGTTTTTAAAACACCCATTAAGCACACATTAGAGACAGATAGGGGCATCTGCGTCCGCACCTATCTGTCTCTAATGGGTACCGCTGAGCGGACATGGTCTACACATTCCATCCTTAATGGGTGCTGCTGTGCGGTCGCGGTTTCCCACATGTGTGCTTAATGGGTGTTACTGTGCGGATGCTCCATACTAAAAGCGGCTTAAAAAGGTGCCGCTGTGTGGATGCGTGCTTCCACATGTATCCTTAATGGGTGTTTAAGAGCATGTGCGGAAGCACCCAAAATGTCTGAAATCTGTCCTCATGCAATGCAGTTCATATTTGGCCTTATGTAGGTCTCCATCCAAAGGACCTAGATAGTAAGGTGCTTGGGCACACCAGTCACCTAGTGGGTTTTCACCTTCATAAATATGTACTGCTATTTAAGTTACAGAAATTATTTCCCCAAACATACAAATATGCATGGGTAATTTTTAATGTAAATCTGTATCCTCTTTTGGCCTTTGGGAGGGCATTTCTTGTTTTTTGATGAAGCATAACTGGGCACACAAAGCAGGCCTGATATGTGGGTGCCAGTGCTGAGTCAAGAATCATAGGCCTGATTGGCCTCTCGCTTTTGATGTGGGCAATGAACAACAGCCTCTGTCTGAAACTATACTGCTGCACAGATACTAATTATTGCGGCAGTTTTTGGTCTCACTTCACAGAGGCATCAGGGCAGCTCACATTGCCATGACTCTGTTCCAACTCACCATTAGCGCAGAACTGAATATTGCAACCTGGACAGGGAGAAATGGCCACCAGGGTTATACAGCCGGCACATTCCTCAAAACCACCATTTTGGGGAACGAAGAAGGGAGCTTGCACAGTCCAAATGGACCATACAGTCCAAATGGACCATCAGTGGCCATTATGCCTATTACAGGCTCTGCACCCAGTCAAAGTGAGACAGACCTTTATTTAGTCAATACAAGTGTACTGCATGGTTTTTTGCTCAATATTGCAGACACAGCCCTTGTGAGGCCAAGGCCTTGGATTCTTCTTCACAGCTACAGTTCCAGAAGTATTAAATCTGCCAAAAGAAAATTAGTTTAATCTCTTGCTTTATCTTTCCACTGCTGACCAGAGCATCCTTCATGATGGTTACTGCATTCACCTTAGACCAGGGAAACAAAGGCATTTTTTACAAAGTGTGTACCTTCAAAGACCAGCTCTCTCTCATCTTCTGCTGCTTTCTATATATGCGCAATTAATTTAACACCCAGCTGGCAGAAAAATTAGGTGCTTCCTGAGCATTATGCTTTTTAAATTGCTTTTTTAATGTTAGTCAGTATATCGGAGTTGTCCTGCTGAGGATGGGTCTAATATCCTCTCCCAAATTCAGCCTTGCTCACCATAGCTGCATGAGGGAGAACAAAGTCCCAGTAGTAAATGTAACATTATATCCATAATTCCAACGAGCTCTCCTGAATTTATATAAATCTTCCACATCCCGAGGCAGTTTAAGATCTTCAGCTCTCAGATTCATTAAGCTGTGCATTCTATTACTGTAATAAGAATGCTGTGAAGTCCTAATAAGTCATCTTTGAATGACCGCTTCATCCCATCTGCAACTACAAAATGTTAAAGCTGATTTTTTAATAAAAAAATAAAAAACTTCAAATAAGTGGCAACTTATATAGTCCCATTGAAATTTTTACAGAGAAAGCACTTTTAAAGATCCCCCCCCCCTTAAACTGAGTAATGTCATAAAGACTATTCTGCACTTATCTGCAGTGGTTGGAATCTGAGAGTCCAGAAGAACCCACACCATGCTCTTGAAGTTTGTGTGAGCATTGAAGATGCATGCAATCCCACACCTCTGAGGGCTTGGAACAAAACATCCTAGTCTTGTGGTTTCTGGGGACACATTTCAGTGGTTTTCCATGGGTGTTCTGAACACGGGAGGTGTGTATTTTGCTTCCCTCCCATGCTCTGGATCAAGACCACTCGTTCCACTGGTTTGGAATCTGAATGCAACAAAATCCAATTTGAATAAAATACATTCAAATCTATTCGTTCGAAAGCTAGATTTGAATCTGAAGCTACGAATGTCAACAACATTTGTATTTGAAGATATGAATGTTGACAACACTTATACGTGTTATATGTATCTGTATGCATTTTGTACACATCCCATTTTATCCTGTATGCATCCCATTTTCATCCCGTTCTATCAGCGCAAATGTGAACAGGTATGTATGAGATTTGTACAGATACATATGTAATACATATGCATCTGTACATTCAAATTTTCAATGTACACATACGCCCATAGCCTGTTCAAACATGCAGGCAGCAGGACCCTATTCTGGGAAATAATCCAGAATAAGGCTAAGCGCAGGAAGGCCCCTAGGCTTCCTGTTTGGCATCATGTTCTGCCCAAAATAAAGAGAGAACCAGGAAACGGCATGGTCTCAAGAATCTGCATTAACGTAGAGATCTATGTGGCCTAGATGGTTACTACACAAGCCCTTAATCCAAATTAAGGTCCCATGCAGAAACACTCATGCACCCACAGCTTTCCACCCGCCCACCTTTACTGTCCTATTATTGTAAACAAAACTTTTATTTTTTGACCTGTCAAGGTCAGGATTGCAGGCATTCATCACTACCATCGACAGGAAACAAACATGGGAATAAGAACAAAGTTCCATTTGGAAGCTTCACTTTCATTTCCCTGAACCCATGGGAAGTTCAGGAAGACCAAGCCTAAGGTTTCTCATTGGGAAGGGGAAGGCTGTGCTCCCTCCATGCCTAAGAATGAGAAAAAATGTGGGAAAGATACTCTCAGGCAGAATTTATGCCTTAAAAAAGGAACAGGTGGCAGTATTTGAATTTGGCCTAGGTGCTAACCAGAAGACTATTTAAACTGTACTGTATCCCAGGTATATGTTCTCTACTTTGAGAACTTCCGAACAGAGGCTTGCTTTTCTTTTCCTTCATGATTTTCATGTTTTCTATTTTTGAAACTTTTTCTGCTCAGAACAACATTCAACTTGGCTGGCATTATCCTTAAAAGAAAGCAATTGGAAACCAATTTTAAGTGTCAAAATGAGTAAGAAGATAGTAAATGACAAAGGTTTTCTTAAGTTACATGAAAGGACAACCCCTAACCAAAAACATCATCTCTGTCTCTGATTTCTTTCCATGCATACACGGGTATTCAGTCTTTGTGATTCCCCTGTTTGAGATTTGGCTGCAACATCCCATTTGTTCCAGGAAGATATGTAAAGTCTCTCTGGTGTTCAGGTTCATTTAAAGATTTACATTTAGTGTTTCCTTACTCTGCTTCTGACTATATACATAAAACAGAGTTGTAAATGTTTAGGAAAATCAAAGCTGTTCTCAGATGCCTACAGTTCCACTAAGTTTGTATTCTTTGGTCTGTGTGATGAAAGAAAACTTGGGGTTGGATCTAGACCAAATATGCCTTTCCTAGAGAAATCAATGGGACAAGTTGTTCACAACACAATTTCAGTGGATGTTAACTTAAGCCATATCCAACTAGGGTTTGGCAGGAATACCCCTATTTAGAGCGAAAATGAAAGCACTTGTGATGAGACTGCTGAGCAGCCAAATTAAGGATGGAAGTCTCCCATATGGAAGGAACTCTGGAAGCATTTACCTCTGTGGGCACATCCCCATTATAAGCTTAAACCAAAATAATAGAACCGGATGTAAACGCGAATTTGCCTGTTCCCATTACTTTCAGCTTAATCATGTTCGATCCGGATTCTGAGGATCATATGTGGCGTAAGTGACTCAAGGGGGGACTCAAGTGGCTACTTTTTAAAAGCTGCTTTTCGGGGCTGCCCTGCCCTCTTTCTCCTGGCATGAACGCGCCACCCATAAGGGACCCCTTCAGGGAGCCTAACTGGGTGGCTGGGTGGCTGCCGCTTGCCTGGATAGATGAAAAACGGTGCGAGCAGCCAGCGATTCTTTCCCCTTCTCTCCCCATTTCCCAGGGCACACAGCAGCAACTCAAGCCTCCTTCACAGACACAGCCTTTAAAACAGAACCAGCTGCTTTTCTTTCCTTTCCCTTTCTAAAGGTCAGAACTTTCAGAATTGCACAAATTTGCAACATTGTTATAAGGTGTGAAGTAGCTAGATCGCTACAGTGTAGCTTTAAGAAGTGGATTTTTATGGTTGTTCTTTTGAGGAGTGGATTGTCTCTTTTCACTTTGAGTCTGATATGTGGCACTGCCATGGTGTAGGAATTGCAACAGCAGCCCAAAAGGCACTGGTGTTCTAGCAGAGAATCTGCAGAGGCCCATAGTCAGCTGGCCCATAGTTTCATTGGCTGACCAGCGCCGTGGGTCCTGTACTGATCCCAAGCTTTTATGGAAGCCGTACACAAGTGTGCCTACTGCAGCAGTATGAGGTCATCAATATGAATATCATACAAACATGATGCCGTCATCATGGTTAAGAGTACCATGTTTGCAAACACCCCCATGTAATATTCACACAAGGCATAATGTGAATGTTTGGAGGGAATAAGTAAGCTCTCAGTGCACATGTATAGCAATGATGCCTTATCTAAACCCACTCCTTTTAGCTTTTGCACTCTCACAAGACCACAATGCTGCCATTTCTATGGAAATTTGAAGACTGTAGGATTTAATTTCCTCCCCTTTATATTTCTGGTATAAATGCCCAGTCCCTTTCAGAAAGAACAGTTAAGCTGTTTCTGTACTTACTTTTGGTGAACTGCTTCAGTGAGACCAGATCAGCTGGAGCGGTCCCCCAACTGGAGTGCTCCACATATTCCTAAACAAGGCCATCTGCATTGGGATAGCTGCTTCAGGACAGACTCCACGCTGGCCATAAAGCTTGTGTGAGCTTTGGAGAAGACCTCTGCAAGTTCTGATAGCCAGGAAGGAAAGTTCTTGGCCTTGAAGCCCTTGGGGGCCCTTTTTTGGCACTGCACACCTTATTGTGCCACCAAAATGGGTCACCTGGTAAAATCAGACCATGAATGAGTCTGCACTTCTCAGTGGTCTGATTGACCACCAGTTAGGATGCTGGTAGACCTTTTTAAGCAGGTGTACCAACATATCGGAGTTGACAATTTTGGGGGCCCTGGTTCTTTCTACACTACATCCAGCATTGTACTAGCAGAGGGCATGGTCTCCACTGACCTATGCCAAGCTGCAGAAGGGAGGCCTCTGGATCCCTTTATATACCTGTTTACTGTTAAGTACAGAAACACCCTTAGTTAAGAGTCACATAACCACTGTGTGGGTGAATATCACTTAGGTTCAACTAGGAACACCTTTTTGTCACAGATTACCCTGATAATCACACCAGAAACGAGGCATTTCAGAAGGCATTACCTGCAACAATTAGTATATGTTAGCACTGTAATACTGTAAACACTGGCTTTATTGTTTTTAACTGTGGACTCTTTACGTATTTTAACTCTTCTATTTCTAACTTCCCCAGGCTCTTTAGCTGAAAATGGGTAGATGAAAAAATGTACTAAATAAATAAAATTAATCTGACTATAGAATCATAGCATGAATCCTTTCAACCCGTTACTCGCAGCAATTATTTGGAATCCATTGTAAAGGTACTTTTCCCCCAGAGAGATTATTTTAAGATAACATCGAATCAGGGGTAGTATATAGATTTAAGACACATGTTCCAACAGTATGCTATAATGTTTTTCCCATGCACCCTGCCAAAGTCAAATTTCTACTTTGTAGAAGGAGGAGAATAAGGGCAAGTAAGGGAGGCTTCCAATAGTGAACAGCCTTAAAAATCTCAGAGGTTATCAGTAGGCCATGATGGTGGCAGCATGTGATCATCATGCTGTAGAACAAAGAGGCTGAGCTGAAAGACAGGGGAAAGTCAAACCTAGGGCCAATTCACCCTTCAGCCCATAGTTTATAATTGGTCAACATTTGGACAGGCACATCTGCACTTACAGGAGGTGCTTACAGCTTACAAGCACCCCCTGCCTGCCCAGATGTTGCCTAATTGTGAACTAGCTGTGGTGCATGAAATCGGGCACCACAAGCACACCAACCTTAACCATATCCTTACCTTAAGCATCCAGCCAGCGAGCATTTGCACTTCTGGCTGGGGAAGTCATCTGAGCCGCCACGCAGGTGTGCTGGCAGCTCACCTGACCCCCTGATGAGACTGTGCTTGTGCAAAATGTCACATCCTGCAGAGGGTCAGCCACATGATCAGAAATAGGTAAGTAGAGATGTGCACAAATGTTGTTGTTGTTGTTGTTGTCGTTTGCATTCGATTCATCTCAAATTGAATGTAAGAAAATCCTATTCATTCAAATAGATCCTTCGAATGTGGTAGGATTCTATTCGATACAAATGTATTTCTACGAATTCATGCCAATATCTGATATGAATGCATTTGCATCCAATATGTATCTGATACGTATCCCGTAACATATCTGCTCTGAAAGCATCAAATCCTCCCTGAATCTACTTTGAATCCACTCTCAAACCATGTCAGATTCACTCTGGATCCATTGCAGATGTGACTGACTCAGCCTCTGTCCCACCTCCCTGTTTCATGAATGTCCCAAAACATTCGTACGAATATGAATGTCAATATACGAATGTTGTAACATTCGATTAGTTTATGAATGTCTGAATCCGTATGGATTTGTATGAATAACAAATGTCGTGAATATTTGTGCATATCCCAACAGGTAAGTGATCAATCATGTAAGGGGTAGGCTGTTATTGGGTGTTTTTCCACTGTCACTAAAAGTACCCATTAAGTAGCCATTAATGGGTACGAAATGGCATTTTTGTACCCATTAATGGGTACTTAATGGGTACTTCTAGTGACAGTGGAAAAACACCCATTGACTAGCACTCACAAGTGTGAGTCCTAGTCAATGTTAGTTTCTAACACACCTTTCCCATGCACAGGGCAGGAAAGGAAGTGCAAAATCACCTCAGGCTGTGCTTGACTTCACAGCATTCATACTTTTGTCAGACCCCAAATGAGGCTTGCCATAGTCTGCATTAGCATACGGACAACAGGGCCCTATCCTGAGATATGCAGAGGGGAATCTATTTCAGTTGCATGCCAAATTATGCTACTGAAATGCGTCCACTTAGACCAAGAATATTTTTTCCTGACCATCAGAGACCTCATGTGAGCTTCAAAGCAGCGTGGGACCTATCCAAGTGCAGAGGACCTTGTGGACCACTGCAGGATGGAACATGTTCCAGTGAGAGCAGTTCCGGCAGGAGAGGTCCAGGCCCTGCGCATGTAGAAGTGGCCTTTATATAACCCTAGAAGGCAACTCTACTCTGCCATGTTTGCTGGCAGATAACAGTCAATACAGCTACAGTGGTACCTCGACATACAAGTGCCCTGACATACAAATGTTTTGAGATACGAGCCGCCGAGCGAGTGATATTTTGCTTTGAGATGAGAGCAAGATTTGAGATACGAGTATGTAAATATAGTACAGTACATAACAAAAACAACTGAGGTGGTGTTTTGGGAGCTGGAATGGATTAATGGGAAAATTGCTTTGAGATACGAGAGATTTGACATAAGAGCAAGGTTACGGAACGAATTAAACTCGTATGTCAAGGTACCACTGTATTTGCTTTGAAGGCTATTTATTAACATAGTTGCTTGTTGTGTTGAGAAACATAGTGAATAGTTATGTTGCTTTGAAGGCTATGTAGATTTTTTAAAGATTTTATGTTCTAGATTTGCTTTTATGCCAGGGGTTCTCTCTTTCATTCTATCCCTTTGTTTTTTCTAATTAACTCCTAGACATCCAAAATTGTTAGTCAACGTCTGTACATCATAGATCAATGATGCATTTCTTTGTCAATGAAGAAAACTGAGGACAAACAACTTATCCTAATATGTTTTCCAATTTTTTTAAAAAATGAAAAAAATATTGACTTGTGGACTCCAAGGCATCTTCATTGATCACTATGCGAACCCCTGAATTATGTCTATCTTTTTTTCAAATTATTTTGCTCTTAACTGTATTGATCTGTCACTGTAGAAACAAATAATGGAGACATAAGAAGGTTTAGAGAAAAAGTGTGTACTTTATTTTGATTTATTAAAAAAAAAAAGACAGAAGAAGTTGCTATTGTGAAGAGTTAGGGTGCACCCAGGTTCAGGAATACAGCGCATTCCTATGCGCAGTTAGGGCATGGGCATCACACCTGATGCCTGATACTTTGTAGTGGCAGCACATTATGCCGCCGCTACTCTGAATTTACCCACTGTGGAACAATCAGCACTCACTCTGCAAGATCAGGTAAATGCAAAGTTTCCCATCAGACCAGACAGGATAGCCAGGACAGTGAATGAGAGCAGAGCCTGCATCTCAGCTCCTTTTGGCTGCCCCATCCCATGTGTGTTTTACCACGTGCGCCATGGAAGTCTCGCAGCTGCCAAGGAGCAAGCTGCGCACCTGCATTTCAGGTGGCGACAACGAGTCATTGCTTCGCAGCTAGGTGATCTGCAAATTTTTATTTAACTGCGGATTTATCTCCACTAGTCCGGAAGGGACCTTAGTCCACTAGAAGACACTTTTCTTGAACTGCAGTTTTGAATCTGGGGCCTTTTTGCATTTATATGACTGGAATGCTATAATAGTAACCATACAGTAGTAATGGGGCAGTGACCATCTGCGCCCTGAGTGCTCAAGAAGCCCTGTACTGGGCCAGCAGCACTTGAAGTGCAGACAGCCAGGGCTAGGGCAGGGCAGATCACCATTGCAATGTCTGTGGCAGCATCTAGCACGCAGTCGGGTGTTGCCATGGCAAACTGTGCCTAAATGTACAGCCACAGTTGGGTCGCCACACCCACTCACTATGCCACACCTAGAAGAAGGTGCGGACACAGCATTCAGTAGCAGGCTAGTCAATCGTAAGTGTGTGGATGGTGTTTTAGCATTCCACTGCTGGATGGCTGGGGAGCGCATGTGGCAATTTTTTGTGAGTTGCTGCAGCTTCTTGGTGTACACCGGCCTGTCTAGTGAGTGGACTGGTGCTCACTAAAAGATAAGTGCAAATGGGCCCTTGGTTAGGTTGCTTAACTCCCACTGACTGAAGTATGACTGTACTAAAGGCTCTATTCAAAGAGCTGGGGTGATTTTGCATTTCCCTTCCTGTCTGCTGGATGGGAAAGGAGTGCAATCACCTAACCTTAACTAGCGCTCGCATTTGTGAGCACTAGTTATTTACAGCCCATACACTCTACGATCGCTCACTCACCTGTGACCGATCCCAGGGCCAGTCCTCTTCAGGGTGCCACCATCTTGAGTGTGGCACCCTCTGCAACTGTGCACGCATCAGTGCCATCACCATGATGATTCTGATACTCTGCACAGTCAAGTCAGGAGGGCAGCGGAGCTGCCTGCACGTTTGCACAGCAGCTATCTAAACCTCCTCATCCAGCTGAAGAGCGAATGCTCCCCAGCTGGATGAGATCAGGTAAGTTGGGGTAAGGGTTGGGAAAAGTGTGGAGCACAATTTTGTGCTCCACACCTAGTCAAGAATTAGGCAACATCATGGAATGCTGGGGGCACCTGGAGGCTGTAACAGCCTCCTCTAGGTGCAGATGCTCTCCCCCAGATGTTGCCTAATTCTTGACAACGGGCTGAAGTGTGAAAAGGCCTCTGGAATCTAATGTCAAGCAAGTTGTTCTTGACTTCTTAACTCATGGCTCATAGTACTATTTTCTCCGTAGGAGCAAGACCACCAAGAAAGGAGCCCTTTTATGCCTTGGGCCTTATTCCAGACAGGTCCTGTGATAGTCTGCACCAGTATGTGAATGGCAGGTCTTTATTTTGGGATACAGCTTGGAATTGAGTGCAGTGCAGAAAGGTCCAGTATCTCAGGTGCAGGAAAAATTGGAGTGGCTGTAAGTCAGTGGTAGAACGGACTGGCTGGAAAGCAGAAGGTGACCAGTTTGATCCCCAGCCTCTCTCAGGAAATAGGCCGCAACAAATCACTTCTGTATCTCTGTCAAGAAAACTGCACAGTGGTGCCCATGCAGGCAACCAGGACTGAGCAGTACCCAAAGCAAGTTAACAATGGATGCTGGGAGCCTTTGGGAAAAGAAAGCTATGATGCTGGCTAGATTTAAAATGATTGTTTGCTGTATGCTGCCCATAGCCTCACTACCTAAGCCTAGCCAAGGGGAATGTTTCACACACATCTTGGTACAGTTAGTGGAATTTGGTATGGGGCTTTGCCTTCTCAGATCACCTTTAGAGGAATGCTTTGCACATACGAACCATCTCAAGCTCACCAAGGACTTTATTAGTTTCAGACCCTGCCCCCCTTCCCCTTATGCTCTTGATAACTTTATTAAACACAGCCCTGCTTATTTCTTTCACTGAGCAGCCTTTTAACTATTTGTCGATAGTTTGAAGTAGCCATCCTTGGGCAGTGATAGCTTCCAGATCTGTGCGCCTTCTCCCTTTTTGCCATAAAGTAGCCAATTTAATTTTGCACAATACTGTTTGATAACAACCATGTGTGTACGCGTCTTCTGCATTTAGACACTTCAGAGAGAAGACCCTGCTTGGTCAGTGTGAGAGATAATTTTGTAAGCAAAACAGAACCAGATGTCTTTCCTTTTATTCACCCTTCTCCATCCAGCTAATTTCCAATGTCAATCACTGTGCCCAAACACGCCAGAATTGTATGCTGTCTAGAGAGGCCATATGCTGCATCTTTTCATGAGTTGCTGCTGCAGGCATGCCTCTGTCCAGTCTTTTCTGGAATATTTCAAAACAGCATGCCTTGGTTACCAAAAAGTCCTTGGAAACAGTAGGTTGGGACACAAACTTTATATTCTCTCTGAAAGAGATCTGGTACTCACAAACCTAGACTGTCCACTAAAAGAAGAAGAAGGAGAAGAAGGGGGAATGCCCACAGCAAGCTTATTTCCTTTCCCTTTTTTAAAGGTCAGAACTTTCAAAGAGCTAGAATTGCGCAAAACTGCAACATTGTTATTAAGGTGTGAAGACGCTAGATCGCTACAGTGTAGCTTTAAGGACTGGATTTTTATAGTGGCTGTTTTGAGGGTGGAATTTTTTCAATGAAATCACTATCTTTGGAAGCAAGATATTGGGGGAGGGAAACCCTAAACATGGATTCTCATCCCTTAACATGGTACGGTCCCCACAGTAAAAAATGTAAACCGTTTGAAGCACATGATCCGGAGTGAGACCTGTTGAAATCAGGATTGAGATTCACCACGCTTTGGGGTGGTTTAACACGGAGAAAGTGTGTTAAGCCAAACTGCCGTGCAGACTCTGAGGATTGAAAATGTTTTGAATCCGATATAAGGATGCCGTGAAGACACGGCTGAAGAAGAAGAAGAAGAAGAAGAGTTGGCTTTTCTACCCTACTTTTCTCACCCATTTAAAGGGACTCAAAGCGGCTGACAAAGCTTCTGTTCTTCTCCCCACAACAGAACACCCTGGGGGGTAGGTGAGGCTGTGAGAGCTCAGAAGAGATCTGTGACTAGCCCACGGTCACCCAGCTGGCTTCATAGGGGAGGGCAGAATTGAACCCGGTATTCCTAGATTAGAGTCCGGCTCCCTAACCACTAGACCAAACTGGCTCACAAAAAGTGTATTTCAAATGAAGTGATGTTTGGTTCACATGTTAACAGACCCTTTATGTACCTGGTTAGAAAAAATAAGTCGTACTGATTTTGATGGATTAGGATTACAGCCTACTTTTTATTTTAGCATCCTGTTGTTATGGTTTGGGTGGTATTATCTTGCTTGGACCCTTTGTTTCCTTAGACTGAGATAATGCATGAATGTGAGCTGACAGGTTTATGTTCAGGAGAAAGTCTTAAGGACTTAGGAAGATGCTAAAAGGAGGCGTGGAAGAATAAGCCAACGGCCCAAGAATTGCTAGTTTCTGGCATCAAATGGATTCAGGCCAGGAAAGACCAAGAGGTACATGTTATCAAACTCAAGGGGAGGAGAGTGTTTCTGAGGTGTCCCTGAGGCGGCTTTGAGGTGGGATTGTTCACACAGCAGTCTGCCCCTTCCTCTCTCATGAACATTCTGTGATAGAAAAGGTCAATTGGAGAAAGCCTGGGAACATGACGAACACACATTATTGACTCTGAGTTATCTCTGAGATGCCTCTGAGGCACTCATTTTGTTTTGTCTGAACACAGCCTTTGTATTGGATTTGGATAGGGCAACCCTCCAAGTAGAGAATATCATACAATTGAGGGCCATCCTCTGACACTGAGCCATTCTACAGCACAAATCAGATCTATGCCCAGGTCCTCAATTCACCCAGCAAACTGATGATAGCAACCGAGTATGGAAACTATCCAAACCCATGAGTGCCTCTCTAGTCACCTGGCTCTGACTGTTAGATAATTAATTACAGTATGTAATATGCAATAGCACTATTATTGTTTCACCATAGGGATTGCAAGAATCAAAACGACTGGTTAACTCACCGTGAAGACATTTATTCCTTTGCAGCTATTAATATTTTAAAGCCTACTACAGAAACAAAAGTTTCATCACACTCAGCCTACCTTGTACAGCACAGGTAGCCTGAAGCACTTGATTTACTTCCATGCTAGTCCTTTGCAAGTAGCCTAGAAGGCACCAAGAATATAGCAGAGTCAGCAGCCTTCGCTTGCTGCAAAAAAAGGATTTTTCAACAGCTGCCTTCAGGGCATCATGTCTCCACTGCTTCTGTTCTTGATGCATGGGGGGAAAAATGGTGGCATGGTCGTGTTATTTACTTGCTTGTGGTAATCTTTTTCCCTTTAAAATCCCGCCTTTCAATTTAAAAATCCATCAAGGCAGCTTATAAAACAAAAATCAGACAAAAAAGGACTCTGTGCTGCTTTTTTCAAACACAACCCTACCTGGATCAAAGTCTGTTATCTGGATTGTATCTGTTGCCATCTGGCAAGTCTGTTTCCAGTTTTTAAGCCCAATTCAGTACCTGATGGGGGTGAACAACTGGCATATTTTGGCTAGATGATTACTTTAAATTTGTAAAAGTGGATGAGGGAGAATGGGAGAGAGAGAGAGAGAGAGAGAGAGCACTTGTCCTGGGAATGTCAGAGATCCAAAAGGCGGAAACAAACACTTGACTTTCAGAATAAAACACGCCTCTTACACCTAGTGAAATACGCCCTTTTCAAATACAGCTTAGGTATTTTACAGCTATCAAATGTAATGAGTTATGAAGCTCCTGAGAGCCTTGCCAACACAAGTGGGGTGACCTGATGGGGCATGTCTGTGGCAGCAAACATTTTATAATATGAGACATAAAGAGCTGGAAAAATCAAGTTTCCTAAACAGCTGGCAAGGACCCTTATACAGATCATTGTTCACAATGGCTGCATGGACATTATTTTCCTTACATAATCACTCATTCTTTTTGGATTAATCCAAAATGGCTTTATTTTGAATAGAGCTTGCCCCATGGGTGATATAAGGGATGCCCATGCCAAAATTCTAACTTTGACATTCTTACCACATCTTTCCTTTCTACACTGCTAACTACAACTGGGATAAAGCAAATGCCACTGGGAAAATGCTTCTCCAAGCAGGAAAGAAACACAGTACCCCCAGCTTATACCCATACTGAGACCTGGCATTCAGACTCAAATAACCCTCAAACAACTCTAGCAATTCTGAAACCGGGAATACATGATTAGTATTTTGTACTTTGGACACATTTTCTTGTTTTCTTTTCTGTCTTGCTGCTGTAAAGAAGGATGTTGTGGTTCCTTTATCCCATTACATGCAGGATTTATCATTCTAACATCCTCTGGCTTCTCAGCTCAGTAGAATATGGACCTTTCTGCACTGGGTCTTATTCTGGATTACATCTCAGGCCTGCCATAGTATGCATTAGCATGTGGACAGCAGATTCTTCTTCTGGGATATACTTTGGAATAAGGTGCAGCTCAGAAAGGGCATAAGTCTTTGTTATACAGCTTGTAAGAAGGAATTATGAGGAAATGAGACAACATCATGGAAGATGCTTCCATCACACTCTATAGCATGGTTGTCTGTATACTTCAGGACTGACTTTGAAACTCACGTGCCACCTAGAGGTACCACTAAATGCTTTGCTGCCTTGTGCTTGCCTCATCTGCGCCCTTAAATCAGAGGGTTATTCTACTTTTTTTTCTTTTTAAGTCTTCTCATTACATTTCATTGCAACAATCGAGGGAATAATCAACCTCTGTCACTTTCTACACTTTCCTATCTGCTATACAAATCAGTGGGTCCAGCTCACTAATCTTGTTCAGAGGAAGGCATGGGTGGGACCAACACCATCTGCAACAATGCTTATTCAGATTAGCCCACACCAGAGGCATTTTCGCATAAATGGAACGCGTGTAGAACGGGAAGCCTATGGCACTTCAGGACGCTTTGATCATTCACACACAGGAGCGTTCCGGCGCGCCTGTGTGCGAATGCTCAAAGCGTCGTGAGCTGTCTTAGCCGGCAAACGCTGGCAAGGGGCGGGGAGACAGCTGAGGAGGCTCCCGCAGCCGGCGCTGGCTGAAAACAGCTGATTGTCAAAGCTGCGCTGGCGTGGGAGGCGAGCCCGCGGCTGTTAGGGAGAGAGAAGCAGGCGCGAATGCTTCTCCTCCCGAATGCCTGCGGGCAGTTCGTGTGCGCCCGAACGCATGTAGAGCACTTTAAAGTGCTCTACATCTCGAACGCGTGCAAGACAGCTCCGGACACGTCGGAGCGCAAGCCCCGCTGAGCCAATGCGTATACTGTGTCCGTAGCTGTCTTGCACATGTTCCAAAACGGCGTGTGCGAAAACGCCTCAGGTCCAAGCCTCCAAGAGGCACAAGAGGTAGCCTTCTGCATACTTCACATGTTCTGGATCAGGCCACACTGACTTCCCTTAATCTGGATCTTGCTCAATCCCATGTGAACAGAGATGGACCAGAGGGGCATGGCCTCCATGATCTGCATTAACATCTGGATATTAAGACCTAAATGTGTTCTAGCACAGACCTTAAGCCAGATTAAGGGTTTCTACAGAAGGGGCCTAAATGTGGGGCAGCAAATGCTTAGTCTTACTTCCTGGAATAGTTTCTGAGCATCAAGCATCCAGAACCTTTCACTCAAAAGTTTCAGAGGCAAGCCTGCCTTTCTTTTATGCTTTTGTTTGGAAGGGATAGAAGGCTCTCTTGGTTGACCTTCATGTTTTAAAATTGAGGTGGAAACTAATGTCCACTGGGACCTGTGAGAGAAAAGGCAAGGCACCTAAAAAGAAGTCATACTAAGGGTATGGAGACACTATAAGTAGGATCTGAACAGGTGAGATACTATGATGACATCTGCGTTGGGTTTCTGGCCCTTGTGGAATGCCAGGTTGATATGGTAGACCAGACATCTGGGATTGGTCTATCTGCATAACAGTGGCAGCTGGTCCACTCATTGGAGGGGAGGCCAATGGGAGACCACTAAAGCAGTGTGATATTCTCTCATCCACACATTCCTTGTAATAAACTGGACCAGCTCTCCATCATGCAGATGTCTGCACTGCTCAACCTAGCATGCAGAGTCTAACGGAGTCTAACATCATTTCACCACAGGCTCCTGGAAATAGCCACAGAAATGGCTGGCACCTTTGGCCACAAACTTTTGGTCCTGGTCTCTGAAGCTGGGCTGGGCTGAGCTGAGCCAGAACAGACAGACCTCCCACAGGCTGCCACTGGGGTGCATGGTGCTTACTAATGTGCACCATGTAGAAGTGGCCTACAAGATTGATTCCAAGCTACATGAAAATTGACCTCAATGGACATAATGGCACATGTACACATTATAAATTTCTTTCTATATATTTATACCCCCCTTTCATCAAATGGTCCCAAGGCAGGTTGCAACATTCATAAAAATGTAATTAATGAAACATTTTTACTTTAAATTTTTTTAAAAAAAATTGATTAGGTAACTGTAACCTGAAACATGCATGGAGAACAGGGTTTTTTCACACTCCCTTTCTCGTCCACTGGATAGAAAAGGAGCCCAATCACCTAGTGTGAGCACTAGTCACTAACAGCCCATGTCACTAACAGGGGCCAGTCCTTTCCTGAGTGCCGCAATCTTGAGTGCAGCACCCTCCACAACTGTGCATGCATCAGCACCATCATTGTGATGGTGATGACACTCTGCACAGTTGCTTGTGCAACAACTCCGTTGATCTCCCTGTCCTGCAGAGGTGCGGATGGTCACCGCTGGTTGCTTCAGGTAAGTTTTTGGCAAAGGTTGGTAACCTTGTGGAGCACAATTTTGTGCTCCACAGCTAGCTGATAATTAGGCAACTTCTGAGCAGGCAGGGAGCGTTTCTATGCTGTAAATGCCTCCTGCAGATGCACTTGCCCAGACATTGCTTAATTATTAACTATGGACCGAAGTGTGAATTGGCCCCATGAGAGTGGACTCAAACTCTGAGGTACCAAGTATAGCGAAGCATTGCTTGTTCTGCTTTTATGGGACAATGGTCCTAGGACCCAGCAACCAAGTTCATGCCCCTTCTTCTGACTCAGCAGTTTCATTTACCACAGCCTCCACCATAGCTGCAGGACTGTGACGTAGATGGAATTTCTGAATTGATCACAAGGATACATCAAACTATCAATAAGGGCAAAGGGGATAATGCCCCAGCAGGCCCAGTACCTCAGAGGCTGAGGCTGCTTTTCCTTTCAACATCCACATGGAGGACTTTCACTCCACGTTGGAGTTTTCAAAACCTGTCTTTTTAACGTGTTGCATTATAAGGACAGCCTTATATAAGCATTACAGTAGAGCAAGAAAGCCCATAGTTTTATATACACAGCATACAACAGACAAATTATGTACTTTCTCAAAAGGTGAAGTTAAATTCTAAAATTCTGTTCAATCAAGACTCCTGAATTGGATTTTTTTAAAACCCTTCATCAGTACAGGTGAAAAATTAGGAAATTTGTGAACAGCGTTATTGGCTTTTATCCTACTTGTTTTTATGGTGTTGGTCTCTTTTCTGCCATGATTTTTCCTGGGAAGTAGGTGCCCTAAAAGGGCAAAATTTTTATTATCTATCTAATCCAGCCCATACTTTTCAACGTGCACACAAAAATGTTCTTAGCAGAAGGACATGTTTACTCCACCTGTAATGATGAGAGTTAATTATCACACACAATCCCTCTATGATTGATAAGAGACCATGCGTTTGGGGTATGTTCAGACACACAGTTTTAGATGCCCCTGGAGTGATTTTGAGACCCTTGGACCTAAGGCAATATTTTTAAAAATGAATTTGCCCCACTTTGTGCTTCCTTTTGCAGACATGAAAGGATTTCTCTCCTCTTGGGGTAAGAAGAAGCTAAGGTCAGATGTGGTGGTATAATGGCTATGAGGCTTCTGAGCCAATCCCAGCCTGTTGCTGCTGACCAATCAGGTTCATGGAAAATTGGCCCAGCAGCAGCCAATAGAAGGCAAGGGCAGTTTGGTGATGATGGGAGCTTCCGCACTGGCCATCAAGAAACGGATTTAAGAAAATCTGTTTCCCGGTGATCCATCCTCCCAAGGATCTGTCTGAAATAGGGACAGATCTGAGGAGGCCTCCCGTATCCGCACAAGCACGGGGAGGACTGATTCTGCCTGCTGGATCCTCTGGGTGCTGTGTGGAGGCCGCAGCACCCATTCCAAAGGGCATCTGGCCTCCTGTGCTGCCGATGTCACCCCTGGAGCTGCCAGACTGGAGCCTGCACCGCACATTTCCGCTGGTGTGCAGCACGTGGAGGAGGGGCTTCGGAGGCAGACCGGCCTACTTCTGCCCTCCTCAAGATGGCAGTCGCTGGCACATTCAGCCCCTCACCTCTCCATGTGTGGAGGCGTCCTGCTTCCGAACAGATCGAGGCGAGGGGCCAGATGGAAGACCTAATTTTTGAGGTCTTCCTGGAGGCCAGATCTTTTGGTGGCAAGACCCCATTAAGAACGGGTCTCATGCGCCGGAGTGTGGAAGTGGCCGCTATGAAGGGTCCTGGATCCAGCCTCCAGTGCGGAAGGTAAGTTCCTAAGTGTCTTTAATGTGTCTTCATTGCATAGAAATATGCTTCTGGGTAAAATATATCCTGAAAAGCAAAGCAATAGGAACTTTTAAGAGTATAGTTAAGACTGTGTTTACACAGCAGTGGAAAAACTATTACTGTGGCTGTTCACAAACCTGTGCAGCCAGAACAGGGTGGATTCCATTTCATGCCCCGGTGTGTCAACAGCTGCACAGAAGAGTTACAACTGTTCTAAGAAAGCTTTTAAATTGCCCATCTACAGTGGCATGGCAGAATTATAGAACAGAATTATACATCTCCAGACTGAAGCAAAGCACCCATTGTCACTGCTGGTCAAGTATTTGTGAATATGTATGACTTGAAGAGTGGGCAGCAATTGCAATGAATATGATGGGATGCCTTGCCTTTGGCATACATTTGGTTCTATCCTGGAATGTGAAACTCTGTTGTGTGGGGCACCTCAGTATGGGAACAAGAGGAGAAAAGGTGGCTGTGGTCAGACATAAAGGGGTGCCTGAAAGGTGTCTCAGAGAAACAGTGTGTGGCCCTTGTGTTTCCAAGCCTTCTATAAACCACCTTCCTCTCACAGAAATGTTCAGGAGAGAGAGAGGGGCAGACTGGTGTGTGAAAACAATACCACCTTGAAGTTGCCTCAGAGGTGCCTCAGAAATGGGTGCTTTTTGCTGTGTTTGAGCACAGTCGATGTTAGAATAAAATGTAATATTCACATATTGGAAAAATTAAAGGAAAAACATGAGAAATGGGGTTTGCAAAGCCTGTCTGAATCTTTGAAGAATCACTGCCAATCAGCATAGACAATGTTAAGTGTGGTGGATGAAACCAAGCTTCCATTATTCCTACTTTCCTTTCTGCCAATTCAGATCTATATAGATGATCTTTTAGTTTCAAACAATTATCACTTCTTCAATTTTACCTTGACATCCCTCTTCCTCTGGCAATTCCAGAATTCTGTGTGGTGTGAGGAACCAACATTCATGTTTTCCCTGTCGTGTTTAGACAATCAATTTTCAATAAAGGATTTCCTGCCTATGATTTCATTATGAATTATTTAAATATGCAGACACCCATACTGGAGTATATAGAGAATGTCCATAAAATATTGCACAATAATTGGTATCAGCCTTTGCTATTTGGTGCTCTCTTGGTTGAGCCCACGTAGGGCTAATCAAAGTTATGATCCAAATCACCCATCAGGGGTGGTATCTTTTTCAGCACATGTATTGAGGTGGGTGTTAGGATTCTCTGTTGCCTAAAATTGCTAGGAACTGAGGGGAAACCTTGGGTGTTTTTCCACTGTCACTAGAAGTACCAATTAAGTACCCATTAATGGGTACATTAATGCCATTAAGTACCCATTAATGGGTACTTAATGGGTACTTCTAGTGACAGTGGAAAAACACCCGTTAGCTCATCAGATGTTGTTGGACTAAAGTTCTCATCATTCTTTGCATTAGCCAGAGTGGAATTTCTGACTCACCCGTACTAGGACGGCTATAGTCCAGGAGCCAGCCTTTAATTCAAGATGCAAAGCAAGGAAAAGGGAGCAGTTCAAAAAGGCTGTACATGACAACGTTTTTCATTATGTACACAGATTTCTGGCTGTTTGACTTATGTATCCCTGTTTGTTTTCTCATGCCAAATAAAAACCTTCTTCCAGTAAGTTGTGTAGGTTGTTTTAACATATTTGATCAATTTTAAAAGACAGTCCATGGAAACACACATTTAGATTTTGCCCTTTTATATTAAAAGCATCTGCCATTTGATCTCCGCTGAACCAGGAAAACAATTCTAGATACCTGAGTATTTTTGTCTGAATGTAGGCTGTATTTTAAATGCATTTTAATTGATAAAGTGGAGAAAACCTTTTTTTTAAACTGCCATAGTTCAAGGGAGAACAGCTGGGCAAGACTTTCCTTCAGCACATTCTATTCTACACTTATTCAGAGTCTGCACCTGATTTCTTGCAGGGTTCACTTGTCTGCTTTGCTCACTGATAAGATGAGATCCTGCAAAGAGCCGTGCTTTCACACAGGAGGTCAGGTTTTGCAAAAGTGCATTACTAGTAGCAACTAGTTGGCAAGAGGTATAAAAGCAGAAATGAGAAAAAAAATAAAATATCTGTCACACTACAGCAACCAGTGAGGCTATTTCACTGGGAAAAAGTTATATTGTCAACTAGTGATGAAGTATGTTTACGAGGTTGATTTAATTCAGTGCTAATAGCAGTAGCAATAGTATTTGTCCCTGCTCCAAAGCAAGAACTCTGGATGGCAACCAGCCTGGATAGCTTGAAAAAGGATTGGATAAATTCATAGAAGACAGGAGTATCAATGGCTACTAGAATGGATGCCTAGATACCACCTCAGGTCTGGATAGACAGGCAGGAAGCCTCTAAAGGTCATTTGCAGGGACTAGACAGCAAGTTTTGTCTTTGTTTTCTGCTTGAGATCCCCATAAGCAATTGGTGGGCCATTGTGTGAGACAGGATGCTGGACTGGATAGGCTGTGGCCTGATCCAGGAGGGTACCTCTTAAGCTCTTGTGATGCTGATGGGACAATGTGGACACAGTTCTAAGGGGTACAGTTTTTCTGAACATCCCACATCCTTATGCAGACTACAAATTAGCTTCCTGATGACTTTTGACTGTAAAGCTAACTGGCAAAAGGAGGTTTCTAACAATGAAGGAAGATGTCCATACAATTTTGATCTCGTGAAGCCATGCAAAGAGGCCATTCTGCCAGTTCTCATTACCTAAGCTACACTTAACGTATCTTAATCACCGAAACAAGTAGAAGCACTAAATGTCCCAGAAAAGCAGTGTATTTTTAATTTTTTTTTTAAAAAAACACGTGCAAAGTCCCCTCCCCTCCAAAAAAATTCTCAGAAGTATTAAATCCTCATTAATATAAGCTCAATGCATTTATGGTGTCAAAAATGTGTTTTATGAAAGCCAAAAGCAGAGTTGCACAAGTTGCCTCATTATCAATAATCTAGCAGGGTCCCTTTTATGTGTCATTTCTTTACACAATATACTATCATTTATGACTTTTAGCAAATACATCATGGCGAAGGATTACTCTCATCAGAGGCAGTCTTTGAAAAGGATATGCTAATTTCTAGAGAGCAAGAAAACATCAAAACAGTGCCAGCAAATAGCCAAGGGACTTTCATGTCTTAATATCCCTCAGAAGTGCTTTATCTCCTAGTGCAATGTGTATCATAGTATAAACAGGAAATGAAACAGCCAAAGCATCAAAGAACCACCAGCGCATGGCTGTAATTTTAGATCAGGTTTAATAAAGGTTATCTACAGCAGGCTAATCAAACAAAAGGGTGTATGTTTTAAAGCGCCATTTGATAATTTCCATTTAAGGCCCCTCGATCAAAGAGATCCTAACAATGTCTCGGTGACTCCAGATAGATCCTTTCCCCTTACTCCTCAAAGTAGCTTAGTTTATTGGTTGTAAAAATTGTTTTGATGTTCTAATGGTTATTGGGGATGGGGAAATGGGTGAGGTATGGGGAACCGCTCAGGCCTCATCTGTTCTTTAATTGCAAGAGCAACGAAAGCCGGTTTGAAAGGGAGCTGGGACGAACTCTTCTTAGTCACCTGCACAATTTCATTAGTTCCATTTACTCCTCAGCACCACTCAAGACATATTAATAGTTTATTTCTGATCTAGGATGTCTTTCCGGAAATAAATTCTAGATTCAGTTCACATTCAAGGATGACTGGCAAGAACAGGTGGTGAAACAAGAAATCTGAGTTAAAAGGAGAATGTTGACTAGTGGTTAATGCTGGGAAAAGAAGCACATCTGTGATCAAACTGCATATGCTTATGACTCCAAGGAGAGGAGGCTTTGTTCAAAGCCCATTGAAGCCAATACAATAAGTAAATCAATTAAATAATCAAATAATCATTGACTTTATGGTGAAGACAAACTTCTGTTCTCTTCTCATGTAGATGAGGTGCAGTATATACCACCATCACTATCACAGAAAGATGTTTTGTTTTGTTATTAATCAGATGTAAGGAAGCAGGAAGTTTTTTTCTTTATTGCCCCCAAATAAAAGAGAAATCTCCACACTGGGGGTGGTCTGACCCTGGAAATGTCCACTAGCAGTGTGTCCATGCCCTGGTGCTCAGTCGCTCTGATGATCCATCACTAAAGTGCTCACATATGGGGATTTGCCAGAAAATCTCTCACTCTGGGCTTCCTCCAAGTATCCCAGAGGCCTCTGTGTTAGCTAAAGACCCATCTATTGCTGCCGCCTTCTCCAGTTGCCCTCACAGCACACCAAGGCATGGTGTGCTATGAACAGGCCACACAGAGTGAACTGTCAAGCCATCTCTGTGTGGCCAATCCCTGAAGATGTAGGTCTGATCATAGACAGGAGAGGAAAATACGATGTTAAGAATCGGTTGAAAAGGTGAGCTCTTTTTCTTAAATCTGTTAACCAAGGTCGACAACATTTTACTTCAGCGTCCATTCAACAACAACAATCCACATCATTTCAGGGTTTTTTTGTACTGGAAAAGAATGGCAGAGCTGAGTTGTTTACACCAGGCCACTCCATAAATTATTAGCCCAGCTGAATGCAGTTCACCAGCCTATTTGTGATGTTTGCCTGACAGTGGCCACATTCCAATATTGTATATAATCAGCTTAGAGAACAGCTTGAGTTTTCAATGTCTCAACAGTTTTTAAAGATAATGTACCTGTTGTGGACTAAATTCCCAGAAAGTGAACTAAACTGTATGCAGATTAAGTGAGCTCAGTCCTGTTCAGAGGATTAGCTCATTTTATTTTGAAAAGGCACAATGGAGAAATGGACTTTTTGGGGGATGGAACCATCTTTTGGGGGAGGTCTTTCTCCTCAATTCCTCTTATCCAATTGCAAGCATTATACTCAGGAGGCTCAGAATGTCACATTCTTCACATTCTGCTATCAGACTGCTATCTGGGAATACAAGGTTTGATTCCACACTCCTCCATGAAGCCAACTAAGTGACCTTGGGCTAGTCACAGCTCTCTTCTGAGCTCTCACAGCCCCACCTACCCCACCTACCTCCATGAAGCCAACTGGGTGACCTTGGGCTAGTCACAGCTCTCTTCTGAGCTGTCAGAACCCCACCTACCTCACAGGGTGTTTGTGGTGGGGAGAAGAATAGAAAGCTTTGTAAGCTTTAAATGGGTGAGAAAAGTTGGATTAGAAAAGCC
This sequence comes from Aspidoscelis marmoratus, assembly GCA_014337955.1. Taxonomy (NCBI): domain Eukaryota; kingdom Metazoa; phylum Chordata; class Lepidosauria; order Squamata; family Teiidae; genus Aspidoscelis; species Aspidoscelis marmoratus. Next base: position 26,255,922 of record MTQE01002208.1, on the reverse strand, counting down.
AACTCTTCTCCTTCTAGGGTAAATAGATGCAGCTTCACGGGTAATGTACATGTGCATAGTGAAGGTGACTGATGTACTTAAGGGGGGATGCTATTCGATAGTCTGGAGGCTACCACCTAGAAGGTCCCATCTTGAGTCTCTACCCTTCAACTACTGAAGGTGGTAATACAATTAGGAGGGCCTCCCTTGCAAGTCCTGTTTTCATCATCATTTTTCAACAAATTTAGAATAAATGATTAGAGAATTTGTGTAACTGGCTTTTGAAGCCATTTAAAATCAAAGCTAAAGGGTCACAGAATTGTTTTTGTGCACACACTAGTCATAATCATTGCAGTTTTGTGACAAACCTATGAGTAGAAGAAATATGTTACAGTATTTAAGAAAATAACTTCAGGGATCTTGGGGGTGTTGGTTTGTTGAAACCTTTTTCTTGTTGAGGAATAAAATCTTCGTTAAGCATATGGAAATAAAGCTGGTATAGTATAGTTATAGTATCTTCCTGATACTATAACTTGTGTTCATTTCAACTGTCTTCACAAGCTTAGCAGCTGCTGAGAATTTTGGATCCTGGAAGACTTTCTTGTGGCTTCATTTCCTAACTCCAGGCTACTGTCTGCCTATAATATCACAGCAGCTTGGTAGTTGGAAGCTTGGAGCACACTGGATTGACCGGTTCCCTGAGAGAGCAGAGCAGACGACACCTCTAAAATATCTGATTAAGCAACTGTGTGGTGAAGGGGTTACAGAAGCAATTGCCAACCTGGTGCCCTCCTGTTGTCTCTTTCCTACAGCACTGACCGTGCTTGATCATTAGCCATCCTAGCTGGGACTGAAGGGAATTACAATCCCAAGATCTGGAGGGAGGCATTTCTATATTTTCTATGGTACTCTTTCCCATTTATATTCAGCTGTCATGGCTACCATGAAATCCATCTAAATGGGAATCTTAAAGCGAGAGTAATACCACAGGAAACTATCAGCCATCTTGATGTTATATCCTTTCTCTTTGATGTCACCTACCTTCTGCAACACATTCAAATAAATTAGGCATTCCTTTAAAGGCTGTTCCTACACTCCCTCTATCACCTCAGAATGGAAGAAGAGTTGGCTTTTCTACCCCACTTTTCTCACCCATTAAAGGGGACTCAAAGTGGCTGACAAAGCTTTCTAGTCTTCTCCCCACAACAGACACCCTGTGAGGTAGGTGGGGCTGTGAGAGCTCAGAAGAGAGCTGTGACTCACCCAAGGCCACCCAGATGACTTTGTAGAGGAGTGCAAAATCAAACCTGGTATTCCCAGATAAGGGTCTGGGTCCCCAACCACTAGACCAAACTGGAGTAGGATACTGGGTTGTTGCTCAGTTGAGACCAAGGCCATCTGCACTTGGATAGACCCTCCCAGCTCAGATCTGAGCATGAACTGTGAAGACTGGGGCCAGTTCTCAAAGCCCAGCCTCAGAATGTGTCACATAGCGTAGCAGATTTGGACTGGAGTCAGATCACTTGTCAGTTGCAGATAATAGCTGGACAGTCATTCAGACAAATAAATCTAGAGCCAAAGTATTTCCTCACTGGAAGGTTCAACAACTTTATTTCAGAATCCTTTCTCATTCAAATTTCTCTTTAAACAGAAATAAAGACAAAAACCTTGTTCAACACAGAGCTACTTTTATAGCCACAAACTGCAAGTCATGAGGTTTCAGAATGATGTCATCTAATTACTGCAACAGCATGATACTGAATCACAAGACTCTTAAGTCATCTGAATCACAAGACTCTAAGTCATGAGTTGCTGACTCATTCTGACTCTTCAGTTCCTGACTAACAATTCAAACTGTTTGACAGAACTTCCAGTCTTCTGAGTTTTCAGAATGGCCCTTTTTGGTACACACAAACTTCTTCTGCTACTTCCAGCAGTGCTTCCTGGTGTACAGCTGAAAAGAGCTCCTTATGTACTTTAGAAATATGCTGGTAGACCTCATTGTCAAGGTCTCCTGGTAGACTGGGATAGAAGAAGAGTTGGCTTTTCTACCCCACTTTTCTCACCCATTCTCACTCAAAGTGGCTGACAAAGGTTTCTGTTCTTCTCCCCACAACAGATACCCTGTGAGGTAGGTGGGGCCTGTGAGAGCTCAGAAGAGAGCTATGAATAGGCCATGGGCACCCAGCTGGCTTCATGGGGGAGGGCAGAATCGAACCCAGATTGGCTCACAATCTTTGGCATTCTATCCCAGACTATGCTTCATCCAGTGCAGACAGAGCATTCCAGACTTCCTCTATCCCCCACCAGCATGGGAATCAAAGCAGCGTAGACCCCTCTGTGAGCTGGGATGTGGATCCACTTAATATGATGCAAAACCCAAACCTGAGGAAAGCAGTCAGAATTTACTGAAAGGAAGCATCAGCAAGCGTTTTCTGTCAGTATTAGATGGTGCTGGAAACGGCTGCTGGAATTGGAGCTTTGCAAACTCTGGGTGCAATGCTATGACTTACCAGTGTCCAGTCAAACTCAGAGCCTTTTTTCTCACTGCTCCATTCCAGGGTGGGTCCAGCAAGGTCTCAAGCCCTTTGCAGACCCCTGTTTAAGATTTATCTTTTCATCCAGGCCTCCCCCATCTGATTTGTTTCCTCACTCCGGTCATAGTTTTTAAACTCCATCTCTCCTTTGTAAACACTGACCATTAACTTTTTTAAAAATGTATATATGTGTAAGGCTTTTTGAGATTTTATATGACAACATCAAAATATTCCACACACAAATCAAGAGGTTTTTTTTTCAATTATGTGCTGTTGTCATGTTCCTTGGATAACACTTAAAAACTATTTGATGTCTTCAGACAAGTTCTCAGGTGAACAATGAAGATTTAAAAGTTATTGCCAGTCAACAGGCATCTAGAAGTCACAACTGTTCATCATAATGGTGCCATGGTAGATATAATAAAGACTACAGGTCTGGGCCTCTTGCCTGCATCTGTTAGTAAATTAAAAGGAGCTGGAAAGTGTTTAAGACATGCACAAATTCTTAATAGACCCATCTAGGCCTGCCCATTGGGGAGGAGGTGGTGAAATCATCTGTGATGGAACACAGGTGTGTCTCCTGCACACCTCTGTGCTCTTTGCTCCCAGTGTGTCTATCAAGTGCTGTGAAGTCTGGAAGGACCTCTGTCAGCCAAAGATCCCATTGCCAAAGCAACATGAAGCCTCCTAAAAGGCATTCCTTGCACCAAATGCCCCAGAAGCACAAATCTCAATCCAAAAGCCATTATACTCTGACGTGGCAGCTGTGAACAATGCCCTAGCTGTGATAATGTGAAATGGGAGTGAGGTCGTGGTGTAGGAACAGCCTAGGTCACCTCATAACATACAGAAGGAGAATTTGGTTCCTAGACTGCATCGAGACATCAATTACATATTCTGGTATATTTGGATATTCCAGAATAAAACATGGACATTCCAAAATATTTATGTTTTATTCTGCAATATCTAAATATAGGGGAATAAGTAACTGACAGAGTGTCTCATGGAATTCCATGGTGACCAAGAACGTGATTCTAAGGCCAGAAATAGAATGTGTGTGTTTGTGCACTCGTGCACCTGAGGTTGTGAGTTTTCAGAAATGCCTGCAGAGAATATGAAGCAAAGTAACAAAGGGTGCCAGGTCCATGGAAGAGTTAATCTACAAGCAGATTTAAAACAGTATGGGATCTGTCCTACTCCTTGGTGACTTTGTGAGGGGTGGTTGAATCCTAGCTGACACTGTAGCTGACTTCAGAAAGTTATCAATTTGTGATCAGGTGCCTTCTTCCAGCCCTTTATATTCCAGCTCAATGGAAATGTCTACAGTCATCATTATTTCCGTAAAGAAAGAGATAATTGAAGCAAACATAGGATCATTTCATCCTTTTAAAAAATCTGATGTAGTTGGTATTCTCTGTTTGCTGCAACAGGGTATCTCATGTCATATCCTCTTCCTAAAATAATGGAACTAGCAAAAAAAAAATGCTTTCTCAAATCTGCTAGGAGCATTTTTGAAAGACTCTGTGGCCATTTCTACATGATACAACTTATCTCAGTCCATGCTAGCTTGTGCTCAGTAGCCTGGCCCATGGTGGGTTAGGAGACCCATAGCCCACATGAATGGCTGTCCACATTGCAGACAGGGGCTCCTGGGTCAGCTCTGAAGACCAGAAATGAAAGTTCAGGACCTTTTAAGTTGCTGGCTAGGGCTTTTTCAGCAGGGCATCAGTGCTTGGCTGAAATTGTACCGGATGTAATACACTCACCCAAGTGCATGCAGTCCACCAGTGGAAGTAGATATGAGGTCATTTTGATGCTGTATCCTGCTCCATAGTGTGATCTGGTGTGGATGTATGAGTCTTCTGGGAGGTATGGATTCCTGTCAACCTGTCTGCCAAGTGGACAAAACATTCTATGTGCTGCATGTGGCTGATACGCCATCCCAGACCCCTTTCACACCTACGGTTTAGTCCAGTTTCAGTCGACTTTCAAAGTGAGAGGACACATCAGCAAAGTGAGAAGTTGTTTTCCTTTGGCATTATCTAACTCAGAAAATTCACCTTTGGGATTAATGATGTGGAAAGAGATGATTCAGTACTTTGCTGATGTTCTCTCACACTCTGAAGGTGGACTGAAGTTGGATTAAAACTTAGCTGTGAACCTAAGTGTGGAAAAGACCCATTTTCTGCTTTATCATCACAGTACAAATGAACAATGAGTACATTCCTACACATATGTTAATATGTTTGTTTTTTCCCACTTGACCCCAGGAATTCCCCATTAGAAGCTTAATCCAGTTTCCGTAAACCGAAATAACAGAACCGGATGCAAACGCGAATTTGCCTGATCCCATTACTTTCAGCCAGAATCGCGTTCAATCCGGATTCTGAGGATGTATGTGACTCAAGGGGGGACTCTAGTGGCTACTTTTTAAAAACTGCTTTTTGGGGCTGCCCTGTCCTCTTCCTCTTGGCCTGAATGCGCCTCCCATAAGGAACCCCTTCACGGAGCCTAGCTGGGTGGCTGGGTGGCTTCTGCTTGCCTGGATGGAAGAAAAATGGCAGCAGACAGCCAGCAAATCTTTCCCCTCCTTTACTCATTGCTCAGGGCATGCAGCAGCAGCAACAGCAGCATCTCAAGCCCCCTTCGCCTTAAACATTCACGCATCTCCCCAAACCTGCAGCTGCTTTTCTTTTTTTTTCCGTTTTTTAAAGGTCAGAACTTTCAAAATGGCAAGATCATTATCAGGTGTGAAGTGCTTGGATTGCTACAGTGTAGCATAGCAGCAGCTGCTTTAAGGGGTGGATTTCTACAGCTTGCTTTGGAAGCAAGCTATTGGGGGAGGGAAACTCTCATCCCTTAACACGGAATGGTTCCCACATTAAAAAATGTAAAACGTTTCAAGCGCACGAACCGGAGTGAGACCTGTTGAAATGAGGATTAACATTTACAATGCTTTGGGGTGATTTAACACTCGGAAAGCGTGTTAAGCCAAACTGACGTGGGGTCTGCGAGGATTGAAAACGGTTTGAAATCGAAATAAGGTTGTAATGGGGATGCGGCCTTAGACTTCCTAAGGAAATTCAGGCAGTACACGCATATAAATCACTGTCTTTCCTGAATTTATTTGTTAATCAAATTTGTATTACGGTCCACAGACAATGTATCTCTCTTCCTTTTCACGCAAACACACAGATAATTAAATGTCAAACAATAATTTGCTGCTATAAGTATGCAAGAGAAAATTGATGCTCACTTCTTAGCCATTCAAAGTTGAAGGGTTACTCTGCAGTATATCCCCCTCCCCATACCTTTCACCTGGCAAAGGTCAGAAATGAAATCCATGCACGTGCCTGAGCCAAATAGCACTCGTAAGTCCTAAATTATCCAAGGCGGCTTCCATAATCTTTATGAAGGGAAATATTAAGGCTTCAAAGAAGGAAGGAATTTAAACAATCTCTGGTTCAAAGAAAATTGCCACATGCCGACAAACACTAAGAATGATAATATTTTCTTAAAACCTCTTTAGATCATTATGTGGCTTTCCCGCATTTCCTTTCCCATTGCCTCTCACTGAACATACATACCCTATATACAGAGAGAGCAGCAGGGAGAAAATTAAAAGAGAAGAAATTAAAATTAAAATATGTGCATGCATATTATGGTTTTAAAACCATCCTTTAATTCGCCCTCTTCCAACTTGTAAGGTATTCAGTAGCAAGTAATTAACTTAATCTCTGACCCCTCCCCCCACACCAAAAGCAAGTTATCACTTCTCAAATCAGTGTTTCTCTGATATCATAATTCTTTGTTATCATAATTGTTTTAGAAAGGAGAAGCCCATTCCTCAAGACTTCTCCCTTATTACGATGAACTTGTGCAGAGTGGAAAGCTTCACAAAAGCTTCATCACTGGCATTCATTTAGTGTAACCTGTAAAAGATCCTAAGCAGTTAGGAATAATATCTCATTGGAATTCTGTCTATACAGAAAACCCTGACATGAAAACAATTTGCACATGTATAAAGTATTTTACAGATTATGCAAAACCAGTATGGGAGGCAGGTATAGTCCTGTTTTAGATCTAGTAAATATCTAAAGATTTTCTTTTTCTATAAACAAGAGCACTCACTGTGTCAGTACCTTGACGGGATCAGGCTGCAAACAGTATAGTATATCAAAACAGTACTTATTGGGTTCAGTTGTCTCTGGGACTAACAGCGTGTTATAGCCACCTTGAACAAATGTCACCTTGATTGAACCTACCATGTTTATAAGCCACTGATATGTATTGAAGGATCTACATGAATGGCATTTAGGTCTGTCTGTGCATCCATCCACAGGGCTAGAGGTGGAAAGAATGGAAAAAGTAGGATCATCTCAAAGGACATTTTTCCAGAAATATCAAAGAGGTAGCTGCAGATGTTCCTAACTCTACTAAGCGAATGCCTGAAGACCCGTCACAAAATCATATTTTGATTAAATAGAATGAATCATTTTCTCTCCCACAATACATGATGATGACTGCACCCCAACAACTCATCTCTCCTGATCTACGGAGAGATGCATAGCTTTCTTCATGCCTGTTTCTTCTGTCTAAAGTGATCATGATCAAATCATATCAACAATGGCCAACAGCTCATCAATATGATGGACGGTGCAAACACCTTGTGGTCCAGCCACTTTTCATGTTCTCCAGCCACTTTTACTTCCTCCTTTCCATCTTTTCACAAGTCCTTCTTCTGATTGGTTCTTTTTGACTGTTACCTGAAGATCAGAGGAGATCAACACTTCTTTGTCAAGGTTCTGGTCAGGTATTGTAATGGTCAAGCCTTATTGTTCTCTCCCTTCAGTCTCCTCCACCAAACAGAAGCTTCTCTGGATGACAATGAGGTTGAAGTGGACAACTTGTTTCCATGTACTAAAGATAGTACCTCCTCATCCCTTTTACATTTCTATCCATCAACAACATAGCTCTTAATAATTATTCATTTATCAGGGAAGAGTAGAAGAATGGATTCCCTTCTTTTTGCCTAAAGTTGCTAGTGCCTCTTGCCTCACTTGGATGAAGAGGGTAAACCCAGTTGGGCCAGCATCCTTAATTGTCACTGCAGCATTTTTGTTGCACATGTATCAGTTAACCCTAATAATGTTAAAAGACTCTTTCCTGTCTGCTGGAAGAACTTTCCTCTCTACAGCTGCAGAGGCTTTCAAAGGCAGAAAGCCCTGCTCCAGTCATCCATCTGCACCCAATTTTGCAGCCCAAAGGGGGCTCAACTACCTTAGTGAGAGAATATGACATTAAAGTGATGAAGAACAGAAGTGGTTCAGCCAAGATCAAAAAAGGTACATAGCTCTACCCTGACCCTTTTAAACATGGAGCATATTAAAGTAACCACATCAAAACAATGCAGAGATGATTAAGTTCAAGGTTAATGACAGAACAGTTTCATTCTGAACTTTGTCCTTGCGTTTATTTTTTTGTTTGTTTAAGGGCAACGGTTTGATCTGGAATTTACAGAACAAAGAGACAAACACCTGCCCTTAATAAACAGAATCAAAATTAGGCATTACACACTCCAACAAAACTGTTAGCTCCCCCTCCCCAAACTGTGGTCCAATATCACAACTATCTCAAAATGAGAGATAAGATAGTGTCCTGAGGCATTTTGGTGGAGCTGAAGTTAAGGACAACATGGTGTATCCAACCCATCAGTTCAGAAGATGACTGAGCTACCTATAGAATTTCACTTTAACAACTCCATTAACAACAGAGAAAAGGGGGTCATGATCAAGTTATTGGAGAAATAATGAAACATGAAAGTTTGATATATTTCGTGCATTCTTTTTTTTCTGTATATCAATATGTAACTCATAAATAACATATGTAAGAAATGCTAACCTGACCTTGGGAAGGATGAAAATCCAGTGTACACAGACGTTAATATATGGAGGCAGGGAACTGAGAACGGAGTTGGACTAGATGATATTTAAGGCTTTTTCCAACCTGTGTACTCTATGGACCTTTCCACACAGGGACTTATTCTGGAAAATATCCCAGAACAGAGGCCTGCTGCCTGCACTCTACACTAAGGCCTGCCATAGTCTGTGTTAGCATGCAAACAATGGTCCCCTATCCTGGAATATATCCCAGAATAAGGCCCAGTGCAGAAACATCAGGTATACTGTAAAAGCAGCATTGTATCCATTTGTACTTGCCAATTTAAAGTCAGGAAATGCTGCTGAATTCTGTGAGGGGTGGATCTTTTTCAGGTGGACCAAGCAGATGCCCCCATCCATGGCATCCGCCTCATCTCCATTTTCAAGTGAGGAAGTTCCTTTCTCTCCAGGGAAGAAACTATGCTTCAGAGGTGCCTCTGTGTGTGATTTCACCATAAATGGCATAAAAACCCAATGTAAATGCACAGAAATCAAGATGCTGCCTGAGTTTCAGCTATTTAACAAAACAGCCAGGATCTACTGCATGAAACATTCATAAAAAACTGTTGCAAATTACTTCACTGATGGTACTTGTGCTAGAAACCAGAGCAAGGTAGGTTGTATGTTAAAATGAATAAATGCTGGGTAGATTTTTTTGGGCATAATCATCCATCCAGGATATTCATGTTTCCAAACAATGTGGTGTTAAATCTTTCTCCATCATGTCCTTCTTCCTCCCTTTTCGTTATTTTAATTTGGAAATCAGATTGTTTTGCTTGTTTATTAAATCGTAATGGAAGATGCTTTACATCTTTTCAATGAAAACAAGCACAGGCTAGAATGTACTGCAGCTAGGGAAAAGCATTCCACTGGTGTGAGGGAAAGTGTACTCAGCAACAACCTTCAGCGTGTGAATAAAGAGGAATATTATACAAGCCGTGTAATTCCTTACAAAGCCCATCTATCTATCTATCTATCTATCTATCTATCTATCTATCTATATCTAATTTGTGCCTGTTTATATTGCTCAGCAAATGCACATAGATTGAATTGACCTAGGTAACACATTTATAATGATTTTCTTAACTCTGAAATTACAAACTGTGAATCTGGCCTAAGTAAAGTTAAAGTCAGAGGCAGGAAACCCATAATCTACTTCTAACCAGTGTAACCAAAGAACAGAACTGAAGTTGCCACTCTGGGGCTTCCGTTTCCCCCTTCTACTCCCACTGATAAAGAACATCGTCCAGAAGATCTCCTGTTCTGACTGTGATAGGCATCTGTGGAATTCCACATAGAAGGTTCTTCTGTACTAAAAGCAAAGCAAGCGTGTTGCTTTCATCCTCATTTCAACCAGAACCAAACTTAGCTTTGCAAAGTTTTTTGGCCAGAAAATACAGCATTCATTACCAGCTGATACAGGGTTGTACATTCTGTGGAATGAGAGAGAGAAAAAAAAGAATAATGGAATGTAGCAATATGTTTTGCAAGGATCAGTTCCCGGATACAAAAACCTTTTGGGAGGAAGATTCCTGGGATGTCTTGGACACCTGCCTAGAGGCAAAAGTCATAGAACTACAACTGAAAACATTAAAGTCACTGTTGACATTCCCACTGCAATTGCACAATTGATAATGAATTTCATGTCTGTGCATGAAACAAGCTGGAAGGTACAGGCTAAAGTACTATGGGGGAAAACAACTCAACCAAGTAGTGACAGTTGTATCATTTTGAATTCCCTTGGTAAGTTCTTCAGAAGGCCTGTTTGTAGGACAAACATGAAAAGAGTGTTCTGATTTTGTTCTTTATGCACAAAGCGTTTACTGTGACTAAAAAAGTTTGTTTATAGCAGAGCTAATCAAAAAGGTTGAAGGTGATTGGAATTATGTCCATTTGTTCACAAGCATTTGTTCATACCCATGACGTATTCATTATTCTTACCTCTTCTCTCAAACATGCTGCTGAATTGTTGATAGTTTGCAGCAGTGGAAGTATCAGGTACATGGTTGATCATGCCACTTTTTATTTAACCCCTTTTCACCCCATACCATGAAACTTTTGCCTGATAAACAAGCTTGGTTTCATTCTTAGAAACCAATTGGTCCTGAATGGATTTCTAGAGAAAGCATTTTAAAGGGGGGAAAGCAGCTGGCAAAGAGAAGCTCTTTCTACACTAGGGGTGGTTCCGCACTGGACCTCTGAAATACGGATCTATTAGAAATCTGTGTTAATTAGATCCATATCTAGTAGATACAGATCTACCACCACCCCTTCCATCCGCACCCGCAAGGGTGAACAGTATTAGAGATGGATTTGAGGTGGGTGCTGTGTGGAAGTACCCATTAAGTTCCCTTAATCTGCTTTAAGGGGCTCTTAACACCCATTAGAGACACATCGCCCGAGAACCAATGTGGATGCATGTGTCTCTAATGGGTGTTGTAGTCATAGAATCATAGAATCATAGAATGGTAGAGTTGGAGGGGACCT
>MTQE01002208.1:26231480-26243814 GCA_014337955.1 Aspidoscelis marmoratus | reverse complement strand
TTGACTACTGTTAATTATTGAATTCCTATCCAAATGCTGACATATGTGAGGTTTTTAAAACCCGTCCTTAATGGGTCCTTAATGGGTGTTAAGTGTCCAATGTGGAAGCACCCTAGATCTTAATCCAAGTTATACCCCCGAATAAGGACCTGCAATCTACACACTGGGGCAGACTACAGCAGGCCTGGCATGTAATTCTGAATAAGTCTGGGGCACAAAAGCCCACAGTCTCTGCTTGTCATCAAAATTCAGAGTTGTCACTGTACAGAAATCATGAACAATATTCTCAGGTAACCAGGTGGGCATAAAGGTAGCATTAAATACTCGGATCTGTGTATTCAGATTCATGTTCCACTATGAATTTCCCAAGGGGTAATAGAAATGCTTAACTATATTCTGTGTGTGTGTGTGTTATAAGGATAAAACCTTCTGTGATTTCCTTGAGAAGAAAAATGGAAATAAACTGAAAGTGTCTCACGGTTGCAAGCCTAATTCATTGGGGTGGATGAACATTGTCAAGGACTCGGGAATACACTCCCAGTAGATCAGAGGGCCTTAATTACAGTAGTCTTAACCAAATGGAGTTTCAATTAGCTTAGAGTCAAATCTGCAGTCTGGCACCTGAATAGAAGCTCTTCATCAGCATACTGATGACACACAGACATGGCTATCTGTCTCTGCACTCGGTGGCCTCTTGCACATATTAAGCAAGAGCAGTGTGACAAGACAGAACCCTGTGGAACCCCAGTGGGAAATTCCTAAGAAAAAGCTAAGCAGTCATCACTGGTGTTCTCCAGGGCCTTTTTTTTTGGCAAGATCAAAGTGAATGTCTGGTGTGTAGTCTGATAAACACTCTCCTAGTTCTTCTGCCATGGCAACAACATCTCACATACACTTGGGAAAGAGTAGCTGTTGATGCATTTGCCCAGTTCTGCTGAAACTGGTAACAAACAATAGCTGTTTCACCTGGAACTAGGAAGAAAGGAGAGAGAGAAACAGCTAACTTCCTAGAATTTGGGCCACTCAGGATTTAGCTTAAATTATGCATTCTTTTTCCAATTTCCATTTTAGTGCTCATTCTGGTAGCCTTTGCATTGTCCCAAAACAATGCACGAGGTGATCCTGTATGTGACTTAAAAGGAATAAATTTCCCAAGTAGCAGACAGGCCATGGTCAAGGCAAATGGAAAGTGGTATGTCACCATCGGTTTTATAATGAAGAGCAAAAAACAGTGCAAAGACAATATCTAAATTACAAAGCACCCAATTTGCTGTGCCTCTGTTTGCAGTGCTGTTAGGCCTCATCAAGCCTCTTACTACACTGAGGGGGAAATTAAATGGTGTCTTATGAAACCTGTTGTAGAGGGTTTCACAGCAGGTGTAATGGTTGGAGGCACCTGTGTCAACACGCAGGTCAGCAAATGCGGCTGATGAAGGATGCTCGCTTTTTATATATAAATTAACATTGTCACTCAAGACATTGCTCTGCATGTATGGACTTCCCGCTGCTTTCTTCCTAAGCCATTAAGCAGCAACTATTTGATCCTGGGTGTAAGTGCCTGACCTTCCTCCAGCACTGTAAGCAGAAAGCAGATGTGCTTCTTCAATCACAAAGGCTGAAATGGCACCATGTCTTCATGACACATTGAGGGTGCAGTATCTGTTTGACAGTGCATCTTCACTGCACTCTCAAACCAGAGCAGAAATATGGTGTCCACTCAGACATTATACTTTCCCTTCCTGATGCCACTACAAGTGTTATTAAGGTGCTGCAGTGGCAAAGTAGGTTGAAGGACTCGCAGAAGTGCCTCGCTTCACCACTGGCAGTGCCTGTTTTCAAAGACAGCTGTCCCTTTTCTTAGAAAACCCCACATCTTCCCTTTCAAAGCAGGAGCTCCTATTTCAACACTGACCCCAGGGAGAGACTGACGTACAAAGATGGACATGCAGTGATTCTGGGTGCTGACAAATATGGAGTTTGGTGAAGCCCTACTCCCACTTGCCACATTGAGACATGGGCTTTCTTTGCCTCCAGTTGGTGGATGAGAAAAGTTTGCCCCATCCCCACCTCCATGGATTGGATGTCATCCTACAGCCAATCCTGTGGGGCTAGGAGACCTTCTCCGCCCAGTCAGCTGTAGTGACGTCCTATCGAGCAAGGGAGCAAGCACACTTACCTCAACCATTGTATGGAAGCCACGAAAGTCTTTGCCTCCATTGGATGGAGCAGACAGACAATCTAACTTAAAGGGAAGCAAATAGATTCCCTTTAAGATTATGGGAGATGGGGCTTCCCTTGAAGAGCCCTCCTCTTCTTGCCCAGATTCAATCCAAACTAGGTGTGAATATCATGTACTGCCTCTGAGATAGTACTTATTTCTTGATCTACAGCAGACAAATCATGGTTCTTACTCACTGGAAGATGTGCTTCCTTTTAAACATTCAGATATCCCGCAACCTGAAGTGGGTATTGGTGAGATTATTGGGGTCAGAGATGTTTTTTCCCCCTATAAGACTGATGGGAGGGGTTGAGAGATTTGTTTTCTTATTTACAGATGGGCGAAGAAGTTCTTATGCGAAGTGAAAAGTTAGAATTTTCTTTCAAAAATACAGACACCCCTGTGATATTGGGAAGGATGGTGGTGGTGTGTGGCTTAGAGGGGCCATTGGGCAAAGAACCTCTGGCCAATTCAGGAGACGGGTAGACTACAGACCTGAACTTCTCCACATAAAATAGGAGTTGCAGGGAAAAGATAAAATATAAGGCCTATTCATTGCAATGAGACTTAGGTGTGGCAGGTAGGGAAATGGGAGGGAGGAGGGATGGGCTTTTCCCACCACAGGCTGGTGAAGCAGCAACAGGCATAATGGGAGGGGACTGTGACTTCTGGGAAAGACCCAGTTGTTCTTTTGCCGCCCTCATGGGACTTTTGACAGAGCAGGTGTCTGTCCCTGCCACCTGGAGCAGTTTGGCATAGGTGGTGACAGAGGAAGCACCCTGTCCTGTCCTGCCCCATACAACCTGGTGATTGTTGTCTACTTGTGTAAGTTGACAGGCAGCTCTGCTGGTGTTAAAAGTGGGCAGCCAATCTGAATAGCAAAGGGATTAATGGCATAAAATGAAGGTTGGACAACCTGATGTTGGACTCCAACTCATGTAAAGGTGGTATAACCCGTCAACATCCGTTGGGCTTTAAGCTGCTATTTCTTATATCGAAAAGAAGTTTGAGTTTTTAGACAAGGGAGCTCGTGGGGAATGACAATGGATCAGAGTTCACTTTGGTCAGGGATGCTCAGACTGCAGTCCTCCAGATAATCCTAGCTACAACATTCCCATCATCCCTTACCATTGGCCAGATGGGTTGGGGCTGATAGAAGCTGTAGTTCAGGAATATTAGAGGGGGGCTGGGAACACAGTTGGATCACCTTTGGCTCAAATCCTTTCTTGTCTTTTGGAAATAATTGCAAGAATAATGCCACCACTATGAAAACCTTTTCCCTTTTTCCATTTACCTGAAACTCTTGAGCATGGATATGGAAATGTAGCAGAAATAGAACTATGGAAAAAGAGAATGGAGCCTCAGATTTTGACAGGTTGATAGGGAAAAGGTGGAACCAAACTTAAGCCATTTTGGCCCTTTCAGCATTCAACTAAATCCTGGAATAAGGGCCCGCTGTCTGCACACAAATGAAGGCTACAGCAGGCTTACCCCCTCAATCCTGCTTACTGCCTTGGACAAAGCTAGGACACCCCATTTCTCCCTTTCTCTGATAATGTCCCATTTGCAAGCAACCCAGCCCCTGGCTGAAAGTAGCTATGATTCCACCATGCCATTCCTCATAATACAGTGGTTCCCAAAGTTGTCTGGGCTATGACCCATCTAATATAAGTTTACCAACTCGGGACCCACCTCTAGGAAATTTAACCGTTACCAATATGAATAAAGGCTCAGTCGGTTGGTGTGTCGTTCTACAGGCAGGGCCCACTCAATATTCACTCGCGACCCACCAGTGGGTCGCGACCCACAGTTTGGGAAACCCTGCCATAATACATTGTTTATAAACTATATCCAACATAGCAGAGGAGGCTACAGCCAGGGAAAGAAAATAATTTCTCTTCAGAGCAGCTGCTGAAAGTTAGGAAAATTCAAAGTGTGATAGAAGAATATACCCCCAAACGAAGGAGATGTTCCAGCATTTTGAGGGATCCAAGTTTACTGTATGTAACCTCAGAGATTAGCCCAAAGATTTAGCAGAAGCATGGGAAACTCCTGTGATGAAAAGGAAACTGCTATGAAGAGACAGAAACCTTTTTTTTTTTACCCCAAAGCACAGGCAAGTGGGTGGAGGTTTGCATACTCACATGTTCTTGTTTTCACTGTTGAACAGCACTACAGGCTAAGATGACACCGAGGAAACATTTCAGAGCAGTTAACAACATCTGAAGCCTGGCAGGAATGTGTCAGATAGTTAATTATTGTGTTGAACTGCAATTCCATTACCCCGGAAAATTACGTAGACTGTCCTTTGGCTCCGTTGCTCACTTTTGGCAAAGACGAAGGAGTTAAGTTTAATCACTGACGCTCCACCTTGATTCCAGTGCATCTCACTGAAGGAGCCCAAATCAGACACACTATAACACGTAACAATGTTATCTTGTCTGCAATAAAAAAGCAAAACACAGACAACTCTCTCTCCCTCCCTCCTCCCCTTCGTTCTCTCTGTAAAACTGTTGAAAGAAAAGGCAGGGAGGGGTAGTATTCTATACACAGCAGCATGGATAAACAGGATGCAATCAGATAAAGAAATTACAGTAAAAAATATTGCCTCATCTCCGAAGCTCAGAACTTCAACCCCCCCCTTTTTGCTCCTTTTTTTAATCTTTGAGAAAGATAATGACAGAGGAAGCTTGAAACCACATTTCCATTGATGTTGGAATACACAACTGCTGGATTTAAGAACTGGAGAAGATCAAAGAGAATGGTTTTCATTCCGATAAAATTATAGCAGTTCTCGTATAGGGTGACGGGCTCATTTATGAACTCTGCAAGGCAAACAGTTGTTAAAGGCACACTCCCTAACCACCCCATTCTGCTACGGCTTTGCTTTTCTTGCACTGAATGTAAAATAAGGAAAATAGACAATTATTGAGATTCCAAAGGATAAATTAAATTGGTTTTTATATATAATGAACAGAATTGTCACTGGATAAGAATATAAAAGTGCCCCTTTTAAATCAGGCCACAGCCCATGTAGTCTAGCATCCTGTCCCACACAGTGGGATGCCAATCGTTTCTGGGCACCTCAAGCAGACCTATCTCAGTTCCCTGCCAATGGCCTTTAGAGGCATCTTGCCTATCTTTCCAACCTAGAAACGGTACCTAGTCATCCATCCTGGGAGCCACTGATACTCCTAACCGCCATGAATTTATCTAATCCTTCCTTAAAGCTGTCCAGACTGCTTGCTGTCACCACCTCCTCTGGTAGTAACTTCCACATACCACTGATGTTCTGTGTGAAAAAACACTCCACCTTCTTGGTCCTGATTCTTCAGCTTCAAAGATGTAGGAATGTACACTTTTTGGCATTTGGTTCATAATGAATGTTAGAAAATTCGTATTCGTTCAAATAAATTCCCTTCAAATGTGGCAGGATTTTATTCAATACAAATGTATTTGTATGAATTCTTATGAATATCTGATTCGAAAGCAAATGTATCGGATATGTATCCTGGATAGTATCCTACATGAATGGATACCTATCCTGGATACGTATCCTATACAAATGTATACATATCCTGAAAATGTATCCTGGATATGTATCCCATACAAATGCGTACGTATCCCCAGTTTAACAAATGTCCAAATTATTCACACGAATGTTCCAAAATACTTGTATTTGTATGAACGTTAATGTACAAATGTTGTGACTAGAGGTGCGCACAAATGGTTTTTTTGCATTTGAATCGAGTCAGATCGAATGTCAAAACATTCAATTTGATCTGAATGTTTAAAATCTGAATGCTAAAAAAAGATTCAAATCCGTTACATTTGAATCTATTTGTTCGAATGTTAGATTTGTATTTAAAGATATGAATGTTGACAACATTTGTATGTGTTATACGTATCTGTACGCATTTCGTATGCATCCCGTTTTATTCCGTAAGCATCCCATTTTCATCCTGTATTATAAGCGCAAATGCGTACAGATACGTATAATACATTTCAAGGAAGGAAGGAAAATATAATCTAAGTCATGGCTAATCTGAATAAAGGAAACTTAAGGTAAGCATAAAACATGAATTGCTTTGCATTATGACCAATACTGAATCAGGGAATCTCCACTGAGGTAGGAGGAAGCCAGCTAGACTGGACTGGTGATCTTGGAAGGCTGTTTCAACAGGCCTGGTTTGTGCTGGGATCTGTGCACACAGGCTCCCTGATTCAATTGGCAGTGGAAAATCAAACTCTGTGATCAACACACCTTACTCCCTGCACTGATGTGGGAGAATGTTTAAATGCCTCACCTATGGAAGGTCACTTTGATGGCAATGTGGAGATGTAGCCTCAGAGCAGGTCAGTGGCTGCATAAAAGACTCTTTGATATATATAAATGGAAAATACATGTATTTCTGAGTTCCAAAATGGAAGAAAAACTAAAGGAAAAGGCAGGATAGAAATAGAAACAAGGAAACAAGCAAGCACTGGAAGGAGGCAGAAAACAAGTAGCATTGTGCTAGGTAAGTGAAGACAATTGTCGGAGTGGAAGTAGCAAATTTTATCACACCCTATGGGCGCATCCCCATTCACATTTTGGTCTGAATTGAAATAGGATTTGGGAAGGGTCATCCCCATGCATTTTAGATTTGGTCCGATTTCTGCAGACCAAACTGCCCAAACCAGGACCAAATTTGGTCCTGGAAAAAACTGTTCTTGCCACAGTTTGGTGGCTTGGCACACATTGCTTTGCGAGCCGAGCCTGTATATGGGGATGGTCCCAGGTTATTTGAGGAAGAGATTGGCGCTTGCATCATTGGGTGGTGGGGTTTCATGTCCTGTGCTCACTGTTGTTGCCCTGTGCAATGGAGATCACAATGGGATTAAGTGGTGTCAAAGCGAAAATGATGAGGGGGTCGAATGGCCTTCACTGCCCCACAAGACTCTTTATACAAGTATTCCATCCCCCTTCCCTGATCGCCAAGGCAGGCAGGATAATGGCTTGATTTTTCTCCCTTTTCCATGGCAAGTATGCCACTCACATTTCACGATCGCCAAGGCGGGTATGATAATGGCTTGATTTTTGTCCCTTTTTCACTTGCCAAGTGTTCTTGTGATTCCTGGGTGAAGTGGAGGTGTGCAAAACTGCTCAGCTGCCACCAAACCTCGTAGCGGCTTTGTTCAAACAGCTGCAGGTTTTTTGCTTATTATTTTGCTGTTCAGTCCTGGCTTCTCTGTGCTGCTAAGGTGGGGGGATGTGGCATTTGCAGCGGGCCGTACAGGGGTGGGAGTGATATCAGTCCAGCTCCCAATCAGGAGAAAGAGGGTGGAGAGGAGGGGGCGCTGTTCCCCTGTGCCTGGGTTTATCACAGTTTGCATGGGGATGACTATATCCAAATATAGCCCATGTTAGCAGTAATGGCATGGGCATGGACAAGATTCAGTTTCCCTCCCACACTCGGCCAAAAGCAGGCCACTCCCACACCAAATCACTTGCATGGGGATGTGGCCTATGGTTGTGAATTCTCTACTCACAAGACAGACTCAAGGAGTTCTTTATACAGTATGTACAGAGTAGCTTGAAGTTATTGTTGCTTGGTCATTAAGACATGTCTAACTCTTTGTGACCCCATGGAACACAGCACACAACGACCATCTGTCCTCCACTATCTCCCAGAGTTTCCTCAAGCTCATGTTAGTTGCTTGCTTCCTTCTATCTATCCACCTCATCCTCTGCCATTCCTTCTCCTTTTGCCTTCAGTATTTCCCAGTATCTCATTATTTCTTAATATGTGGCCAAAGTATCTGAGCTCCACCTTTAATATTGGTCCTTCCAGTAAACAGTCAGAATTGATTTCCTTTGGTATGGACTGATTGGATCCCCTTGCAGTCCAAGGGACCCTCAGAAGTCTTCTCCAGCACCTCAGTTCAAAAGCCTTGACTCTTCAACACTCAGTTTGGTCTAGGGAGCCAGACTCTTATCTGGGAAAACCTGATTTGATTCCGCCCTCCTCCATGAAGCCAGCTGGATGACCTTGGGCTAGTCACAGTGATCTGTTGTGGGGGGAAGAATAGAAAATTTTGTCAGCTGCTTTGAGTCCAGTTGAATGGGTGAGAAAAGCGGCCAGAAAAAATAACTTGTCTTCGTCTTCTTGTCCAGCCCAGCTCTCACAGTCATACATTACTACTGAGAGAGCCATAGCTTTGACTATATAGACCTTTAATATGCTGTCCCGTTTTGCCATAGCTTTCCTCCTAAGGGCCAAGTGACTTTTAATTTAATGGCTGCAGTCACCATCTGCAGTGATCTCTGAGCCCAAGAAAATAAAATCATAAGGGCTTTATATAGAACCTGGAGGAATTTGTTTTTGCACCAAACCCCTTGAAAGGTTCACAGATCAGTCTGAAAATGAACAAAACCAGAAGGGGAATGGACAAACAGTTCATTCATCTCATTTCCCCCTCCCTAAAGATACACCCCTGTCAGGCTGGCAAAGAATAACCATGAGACTCTTTCTTTAAAAAGATGAACAGTGATTTATTTCAGCTCAGGGTAAGGCAGGTTTTGTTGGAAGCAGCTTTGACCAGAAAGCCCAGCATATTTATATATTTCATAGCTGGGTGGGGTTTGGCCCTCAACCAATGAACAGTAATTATTTTTCAAAACTCAGTTTAAACTTGGAGCCAAAATGTATCACTCGACCCAGCAGGGAGCGGGGAGTCAATTGTCACTTCCAAACAACAGGCAGCTATTATATACATATATACAGAATCACATAGATGGCAGAGATCTTACATTCAAATATTATGGCAGGCAGCTAGCCCTGCCTGACAACCCCAGACTTTCATTTTCCTCAGTCACTCCCTACCCTTCCTCTCTTCCCTGATCTCATTATGCCTCACCATTCCCCCCACCAGGTCTACAGGGTACATATTTGCTCCTTGCTGACCATCTGGTCTAGGGAAGGCAGTGGAATCTGTCCTGAAGGGCATATTCTTGTTGAAGCTTTTGAATTATATCCTAGAATTTGGGGCCTGCAGGTGGCAGGCCTCTATTCCAGGCCTCTATTCTGGAAGTGGACTCCTGAGAGGTACCAAAAAAAAAAAAACCATAAAAGAAAAGAACAGAACATGGCGCCATTTTCCTAAGACCGACCAGAAGGCCGACACACGAGGGATGTGCATGAATATTCAAAAATTCAAAAATCCAATTCAAATCTGATGAATATCGACATTTGAATTTGAATTGAATTTAAAAACATTCAAATTTAGACATTAGAACGGATTTTGGATTTTCTGAAACATCCGTTTGAATATTTGAATATTCCAATGTATAGATTCATATATATTGCATATGAATTTGCATGCAAATAATACGTATTTATTCTTACAATATGGGATGAAAACTGGATGCATATGGAATGCACACAGATTAGTATAATTGATACGAATGTTGTTGACACTTGTATCTTTAAATAAGAATCTAACATTCGAATGTATGGATTTGAATAATGCAGATTCGAATCGGATTTTCAGACATTTCAATTTTTAACATTCAAATCAAATTGAATTTTCAGATATCCGATTTGACTCGAATGTGAATACAAAAAAAAAAGTTTGTGCACACCCGTATGTCACACTCGGATATAT
The DNA here is from genome assembly GCA_014337955.1 of Aspidoscelis marmoratus. Lineage (NCBI taxonomy): Eukaryota > Metazoa > Chordata > Lepidosauria > Squamata > Teiidae > Aspidoscelis > Aspidoscelis marmoratus. Next base: position 26,233,949 of record MTQE01002208.1, on the reverse strand, counting down.
GGATTTATTATTCAGAGATCAGAAGAAATATTGGAGTAGCATTCCTGGTGCTTTAAAAACTCAACTACAACAAAAGAAAGATCCCATTTTATGGCTTTTCAGAAATTTGTCCACTTTAGAACTGACTCCTCTTTATCGAAGAACTTCGAAAGTCTGGTGGCTCTGAAAGATTGGTGGAAGAAAGGATCTTTAGTGCCCGCTCCTATCAGGTTGGCTCCGTTTGCAGTTTGTCTTTCTCTGATCTTTTTGTTTGTTTAATGAGGGTCAGGCATCTGAATTAGTAACAGGGGAAGGATCTTTAATCCTATGGCATTGTTGGCTTTCACTGCAGTGATAGAAGGCATTGCTTTCATCTTGGTTGACTTTGTCTACTTTGGAACTCTTTAATAAGTTAGGGCAAGGGAGACTTTTATTTTCTGTATGCTAGATGAGAGGTTACTGCCACTCATAGCTGCCAGGCATGTGAGGTCCAAAAAGGGTGTGTTTGCTGCAAAGATTTTAGATGGCATCTTAAAATTAACCTATGTGGAACATCTAAAATGATTCCTTGTCAAGAAACCCAGTTCCAAATACGTGCCCTTCCTAGGCTGAGTTGAGACTGCAAGGGACAGTGCAGGATCTAAACAGATGCAAGGGCCATTCCTGGGCTCACCTCGATATCTGGTGAGCTCCTTTTGTGATCTCCTGGAAGCCAGTGAAGTGCTCCCCTTCTTCCTGTCATTGATTTCATTTGCTTGGCTGGTTTCCAGTAGGCCCAGATAATGCTATCAAGAAAGGAATTCAACAGACATCAAGGTAAGAATCACTATAATGGGAAACCTGGCATGATTGCTGGATTTCCAATAAAAGCTATATTGGGACTGCTAAGGCTACATGTGGCATTCCCAGTATAGTGCCAGGACAACTGTGGGTTTCCATCTCCTGTGCTTTCAAACCTTCCTAATTCTTCCATCTGCATGATGATATATATACCTTCTGTTTTAGGAAGACTTATGTAATTAAAGTAAGAGCTGAAAAGTTCAGCTTTGTCTTAGGAAACATCCACATGGTACTTTAGATAGTCTTGGATGCTCTCAGGATAGGTTGCAGAGGTTGGGTCACTCCTTCCCTCTGGCTGGAAACATGGAGAGGAAAGGAGTGACACAGCAAGCACTGTTTCTGCCCAGGCATAACCCCAATGGGCCAAAAAACCCCGCCAGAAAACAGCTATTTTTGGTCAATCAGAGGTCTCACTGGCACAGAAACATTGCAGCTGCAAGAGCAATTCCCCTCTCAGCAGTGTCTCAGGAGCCACAGAGAAACACATTTCAGTGTCTGCCATGGGCTCCACTTCCAGGATGATGCCCACGCCTCCCATTGCAACAATCACTCCAAATGGTCCTTTTGTGGATGATGCCTTTTGAAGTAGAACAGGGATGAGATATTTCGAGCAACAGATGGGATGCTGGTAACTGTATGTAGAATAAGAAATGTTCCTGCTCACACATAGATTTCCTAGAGTAATTTCTTTTTTCTTTTTTTAATTTTTTATTTCCAAATATATATATACAAATACAAACATTCAAAAACAACACAAGATAGAAACAAATATACAACAACCAATACTAAAAAACAAAACAAAAAACCTCTTACACTTACTATAAACATCAAATATCATTTACCTCAGACTCATAAGAAACTTATTTATTATTTTCTTCAAGTTGTTATTTACTTCTGGTTTGGCAATATAGCTATATAAACCTTTCCAACTATCTTCAACTATGGTTTTACATTCCCTCCCAAATCCTCATTCTTCTCTGCCTGATCATATTTAAACTGCTCAGATATATAATAATACCATGTATTGATTGTGCATTTATTGATATTTTCCCAAGATGCAGCTATAGTTGCCAATGCCACCATAAACAATTGATCTAACATGTATCTCTTACTTTCATGTATGCTTTGGAACGTATACATCTGTAATAATGCCATCTCTGGATATTTTTTTACCTCTATACCCATTATTTTCTTTATTTTTTAAAAATTATCATATCCCAAAAGAGTAAGATTTTTTGACATAACCACCACATATGAAAGGTTGTTCCTTTTATTCCACATCCTCTCCAGCATCTTGATGAAAAATTAGGAATCATGTAGGATAATTGTGCTGGGGTTTTATGCCACTTTGATATTAATTTCATCATTAATTCCCTTAATCTCAAATCTTTCAATTGTGCTATGTCCTTTATTTTCTTCTTTACCTCATCTCTTGTTACATTAACATCCAACATCCATGTATCTGAATCTATTGAATCTATCTGAATTATTGAATCTATTACTTTATTCCCATCTTCCATTATCAATTTGTATATTCTCCTACTACTACCCTTCTTATCTTTTTTCCATTCTTTAACAATTTCTTCCATTCCATTCAAGGGTTGTCTCAATTGTTGCTGCATCTTAACTTTACCCATATATGATTTTATC
>MTQE01002208.1:26217918-26229065 GCA_014337955.1 Aspidoscelis marmoratus | reverse complement strand
TCTTTGAAGTCTGTGCTGATCTTCAGAGTGAACTTCAAAGTCACTTCGAAGTACACTCTGAAGATCAGCACAGACTTCAATAGAGCTGTTTTGCACAGACTTTGAAGTGACTTCGAAATGACTTTGAAATGACTTTGAAGCCACTTCAGAGATTGCACCCCCTGTCCCCCTAAACACCTGGGGTGAGAGGCAGTCCCCTCATGGGTAGATCCGGATTTCCAAGTGCTCCGGTGTTTCCATGGCAGGGAGGCTAGCACCCATTGCTATTGGGTGCTAGACCACCCATGGAAACACATTGGGTACTTCCCTTAAACTAGATCTACTAGATCCAGATTAAGGAATGTACCCATTCCTTAGATCCGGATCTTCTTACATCCAGATTAAAGGAGCGCGGTGGAAACATACCCATAGTTAGCTGGTCCCAATTTATTCAAATTCCTTGTTAAGTATATTCCCAAGAATTTCATTTTTTTAACTCCCACTTTTAAGCCTGTTAGTTGTCTAATTCTTCTTTGTTCATTTGAAGGTGTATTCATTAACATTATTTCTGCTTTCTCTATATTTATTTTTAACCCTGAAATTCTTTCAAAATGCCTAATTTTTTCCATAATATTTTTCAGAGACCACTATAGCATCATCTGCAAAGAGGTTCAATTTTAACTGCTTGTTTTTAATATCCCTCCCATCTTATATCATTAGAAATTTCAATTGCTAATGGCTCTATTGCTAATATTAATAACGCAGGGGATAATGGACAGCCTCGTTTAGTTCCTTGTTTTATGTGTAATTCATCCGATAATGCTCCATTAACAAATACTCTTTTCCTAGAGTAATAAATGAAAAATTAACTGGTTTCATTCACTCAATAAGAGGCTCCCAGTTTTCAAGAAATGATTATAATGTTCTTTCTTTAACAAACATGTCAATTTATCCATTTGTGCCAAGCCTGTCAGTTTCCATGGTGGACAGCATTGAATTCTTCCATCCTTGTGCATATAATAATTTTTCAGCTGTAATCATATACTGAAATAAGTTTCTGTAACTGTTCCCCAGTATGGAGGCCTTCAATATGGAGTTCCAGTTTCAGTTGTATGATAATTTTAAAAATCCTCTGCAGAATCATATGCAACTGAATCCCCCCGCTTTTTTCGCTGTTTTCACATGTGTGCCATATATGATAAAAATTCCTTCCTGTTTTCCATATCTCCAACAAGTATTCAGAACATCTTTGTATATTTTAACAGATTTCTCTGGTGTTATATACTAACAAAACACAACCTTTTAAAAATTCTTTTAGATTAATAACACAATGTAAAAGTCAACCCCTTCAGCATCATTTGGATATTATTAAATAAAATTCTGAGCCCATCGTATCATACAAATCTTTTCTTCCATTTTAAATTTCCATTAGAGTTTGTAAGTTTTTATTTTATATCATGTAGAGAAGAAAAGTTTTCCTATAGGGCTTTTTCACTCTTGGCCTGGTGGATGATCCAAGTAGGCTTCCATATGGAGCATACACACTGTAAGGAGACCTTTCTATCCCAGACATCTCTCCGTACATGTCCCCTGGGTGCATACCCATGCGTCTAGCATAGTCCTGCATGCACTGTTCACACCTCTTCTGGGCAAACATACAGTGGAGCAAAGCAGGTTGTGTGCCACATGTGCCCGTGACCACGGAGAGGTAACAGTGGTGATTGCACTTAGCTGGCATTTGGGGTAGTGCTGGGTAAGTTTCAGATGAATCAGGAGTCACAAAGTTTGCTGGCCATTGCACTGAGAAAAGGTGCAAAATGGCCCTCAGACTTCCATTGCAGCACCTTTGCCACATCAAATGTGGTTTTAGAAATAATCCGTCCATATCTGTCTGGTTATTGGAATTTGTTTGTGCCAATCTCATTTCAGCACCATGTTGAGGTCTTGATAAAGTGCAGACCTGGCCTGCGTGTCTTCTTTGTGGTACATAGTAGAAGTTGTGCAGGAACCAAACCATAGCTTCCTACATGGAAGAGCTGGAAATATCACATTTTTCTTGGTTTTCAAAGCAGAGTGCTTCATTCCAGAGCTTTGGGCAAGGCATTGGAGAAGGTGGTGACTACCCAACTGCAGACGTGGTTGGAGGAAATGGATTGTCTAGACCCATTCCAGTCTGGTTTCAGGTAGGGGATTGGCACCAAGACTACCTTGTTCACCCTGATGGATGATCTTTATTAGGGGAAGGACTGGGGCCAGGCTACCCTGTTGGTTCTCCTTGATTTCTCAGCAGCTTTTGCTACCATCAACCAAGGCAACCTGATGGAATGGCTTTGGGAATTAGATCTTCACCCAGACAGTGCTTTATTCTGCATTGTCCAAAACAAATGTGGAATAAGTAAGTACTGTTTGGATGAAGCATAGGACTTGGAGACACTATTTTACAGTGGATCACTTCCTATTTCCATATTCAATGCCATGGAAACTTTTTTGTGGGTGTTGAGATGGAGAGAGAATTATACTTTAGATAGATAGATTCTGGGGTTGTTTTCGTGAAGGATGGGATATAAATTCTTACATAAATAAGATAAAAATAAAACCACCCTCTGCTTGTTATGGTGGCCCTGTTGACATTGCTGTCTCTTGAAAGACTTACTGGACTTCTCAGCATCATTCCTGGTGGTCAAACATAGGTAATGCCTCATGGAGCCATTTCCAGAATTCAAAGATATCCTGCCATCCAGACCTAGGCCTGGTCTTGAATTTTGACAATGGAGGGGGAGGAGGCATGGAAGCAACAGGCTTCAGCATTAAAAAATCGCATGGTACTATTCTTTAATGTGAAAGCAAGAGGCACTCTGCTTTTTGCAAATCCTTCCACCCTGTGCCAGTTCTGCCACTGAGATTCTAGAAGGTGTTATGTATGATGGTGATGGCTATAGCTCTGCCATTATTCCGTCCAATGGGCCAAAATGTCAGGAGCTAATTGGATCGTAGTTTGGGAAATCTGGAGAGCCATACTTTGATCATCTTTGTTCTCAGATATCATCTCTGAGTTAACCAGGATATGGGTCCTTTTTGCCATCCTCGTGCTGCTGCCCACTACAGCAGGCCCTGAGTAGGGTCTGCCTTAGGCTACAGTAAAATCTAGTGAAGAAAGGGCATGGATATCTGTGAAGTGCACTCTGGTTCACGCTATGGGCTGTGGCCTAAAGGCCATAAATCAAATTGGGTCCCACATAGACCTGTCCAAATGTGGAAGATATAGAGCCATTATGTGGCTGCTATATCAGAGGCAATCCACCATAGATCTGCTATTCCCCCGCTAAAAAAGAACTAAATACTGTTGCTGGAATAGCCAGCGCTGGTTGTGGGTTTTCCAGCAATAGCACTTTTTACTTCTCTTCTGGGTGAAGCAACCATCATAGTTCTATCCAGGGTGCATTCATGGAGGCTAAAACAGGTGCTCATGCATGCATGGAGGTGCTAATGTTCACATCTGTGCATTTGGGATGTCAAAATGCCCAGGTGCGCACCTCAGTAAAATGTGCAAAGACTGTGCTGGCCATGGTGCTGTCTAGCTAGGAGGTTGTAATTGTGAAGAGAGGATTTCCCACATTATCATTTCCTAGCAAGATCTCTATCTTCTGCCTGGAGGTAGACATAGAGGGAAGAAATCTTTCTTTCCAATTCATCAGTTGTAGCACATGCGCATCTCTCATTATCTTCTAAAACATATGCACAGTAGCAGTATACGGAATCTTGAAATCTCTGTGCATAGAACTAAAAGGGACTGCATTATTTCGCTGCATCAGCATTCTTTCTGTGACTTTGTGGAGGTTGTAGCTGTTTGCTCAAACATTTAGAATAGCACTAGACAAGCCAGTGATAATTCCCATTCAGACAAATCCTCGTGATTAACCCCAAACCTTTTTTGAAATAGTGTTTGAAGCTGATTGTTCAGCTGATGGCCTCACCAGTAGCTGACCTAACATTCATCTCCTCATTTATTTGCTTAAAAAAAAATTAATTGCCACCAAGGCAAATATTGGTCAATAAGCTAAAATGCAACCTTCTGGGCCTCTTTATTTATCCTTGAGACTTTTCTAAGTCAGGCCTGCCAATGTTTTTGCCTAAGCAGGTCAGCCTCTGCTAAGTTGGTGTCTTCCAAATTTGCATCAGTACAAACATCAGAACATAAGAGGAGCCCGGCTGTATCAGGCCACAGCCCATCTAGGGCAGCATCCTGTCCCACCGAGTGGCTCAACAACTGCTTCTGGGCAACTTAAGCAGAAGACAAAGGCAAAACTTCCACCTGCTCTCAAATCCCTGCAAGTGTCCTTTATGCCTATACCACCTTCCCTCTAACCTGGAGGAAGTACCTACAAGAAGGAAGTACACTAGCCAAACCACATCAGTGGAGGTTGAGGATGACAGGACACGTACTCACCAAAAGCTTAAAATCTGAGACAGCAAGCACTGCTGAGCTGGAGTGTAATCATAGTTCTAAAACTCAGGAGTCCATTGCAAAGTCAAGGGACAGAAAAAGTGGCACATTTAGGTTAACTTTCCAAATGTGGCTGGTGTAATATACCACACCATTTTTAGTTCAACAGACAGGGAGAGAGAGAGAGAAAGAGAGAGAGCTATTGCTTTTTTTTTTTTTTAAGAAATCTGGGATGAGAGACCAAAGCCAGAGAAGCCTGAGAATGAAAAGAGGAAATAAAGTTTCAGAAACCTACACATTGAAGCAATTTTGAGAAAGGCATTTAGGAGCAAAAACTCAACAGTTAGCTTAAAATTAAAATCTGATGTTGTGTGTGGGGGAGGATACTTTCAGCTTCAAACAGTGGAGTTTCAAATGAGGGTCAGTGTTGGATTTAAGGAGGACCAGAAGCTTTTGAAAATAAAATTGCAGACCCCAAAGGCGGCGGCAGCTGGGTGGATGGGACAGCAAGAATTAGGGCTAGGACTGTAGACAGCAAGAGATGTTGGGACAGGAACATTGCCACTGAATCTTTGTTAGGTCTGAACCGCTTAAAACTAGTTTCTGGGAACTCCTTGGCCTTCATTAGAAAAAAATGGGCTTAGTTTCACTAAAATCCCAAATTGCTCTAAAATGAAGGCTGGGAATTCTACCAATCTGGTATCAAGTTGTGAGCAAGTTACTATCATGCCTGTATAAAAAACACCCCTTTCATCTTCTGGGAAGCAAAAGAACAAGGGCGACTCCTTGCACTGTAACATCAGAGGACATTAAATGGAGCAAACGCTGCCAAAGTAAATATGGCAATATTTATCCATGGACAAACACAATAGCTAACCCCCCCCCCTCCTCTTAAAAGACAGAAAATTAGTTGTTTGTCTTTCTCTCTACATTTTCCCCTGCTGATCTTCCTAGTCTGTTGAAATATCCAGTAAGCAAAGGGAAGAGAACTGCCATTGGCCTCTGAAGCCAAAAAGACTGATAAACTGTGGTGCTGTGGTGGGATTGAAAGAATGGGACTGAGTTCTTGCAACTCCTTGGCTGTAGTCACACTAAAGGTTCAGTCCAACTTCAGTCCACTTTCAGTGTGAGAGAATACATCAGCAAAACGGTAAGCTGTTTTCTTTCAGTGTTTAAATTCATCTTTGGGACTGAAAATGAGGAAAGAAAATTACTGGCAACTTTGCTGATGTGTTGCAGGCGGACTGAAGCCGGACTAAGCCATAGGTGTGACCACAGCCCTTAACTATAATAATATTTGTTTCTATCGGTTTTTATTGTAAGCCTCCCAGAAATCTTGGGATATGGGTCAGGATATAAATATTTTAAATAAATAAAAAACTCAGTGGAGTTGTCATGTATATATTGTAGCCAGGATTAGGCTTGCAAATCCTCTGAAAACAAGTCAGTCCTGAGACATGGGCCCTTTGGGAGCATAAAATACTTGTGCCAAAGCCGTTTCCTTGGACAGCATATACAACACTTATGTTCCATGGATGCTCATACGATTAATGTTCAAAAACCTTGACTAAAGACTGCCTGGTCTAACTAATAACAATACGATCACTTCCCATGGCACAGTTTTAGTGGATATACACCAAAGTTTTAATATGTGAAATGCAAAGAGGGATAGCCCATTGTGAAGTCAATGGGGGAAGGGCAATGATCTGATTGGAAGCCTCCCTTTGATCTCTTCAAAGGATATTTTGAGCCTTACTAGATCAAAGGTCAGCTCAGGGACATTAGAGGGAAGCTGCTAGTCGGGGACTTGCCTTTGTGGCCATTGCAGAAGTGCTCTGTGGATGTCATTTGATAATAATGGACTAAACTTTTCACAATCCAGAATGTTTCACCATACAAAATGTAGCATGCAGAAACTGCATTCCCCACCAGGGACACTGGCCAGATGGATACTAGAATTGGGGCTATGTACCCTAAATGCAATCCGGACATCAATTTAAGGCATTGATCCACATATTGCTTCCAAGCTAAAGGCTCCAAAAGGGGTGACCTCTGAGTGAGAAATCGTCCTCTGCCAAAAGATTGCCGCTTCTTGAAAATGGAGCAGGAGGTATCCACACCAGGTGTCAGGACAGGTGGATGCCCTTACCTTTGCCAGCCCTATGTTAGCCATTTTAGCACTTGTGGATATTGTCAGTTTTTTTCAGTACAACTCTAGCTAGCCTGTCCCCCTTCAGAGACTGTAAACCACAATCCCCATTAACTATAGCTACCGTGGGTAGTAATCAGGGATAATAGTGTTGTAGTCAACAATTGGAAAGTACTATGGGCCTGTATTCTGAATATACCTCGGAACGGGTATCTGTGTCCTGTGTGCTAATGCAGACTTTGGCAGGCCTCGTTTGGGGCCTGCTGTAACTGCACTAACATGTGGACAGCAGGCCCCTATTCCAGGATATATTCCAGTATAAAGCCTATATTACCTATCACTGATTATTGAAAAAAGGGTAAATTCCTTGTAGTTTTGTCACTAAGGATATGTTCCCATACAAAATTAAATGAGAATCCAGTCCATTTTTGGGATTGTTCAATCCCATTTAATTTTTTATTCCTGGACTTTATGAGGACTATATTGCTAAAATCCGCAGAAAAAAGTCCTCAGAGAAACTGTTCTGGGTCCCATCTTGGAGCCCAGCCTGCTCCCTCCCACCCTTTGGGAATGCTACTGGACTATCCCAGGAGGAGATCAGCCTTTTGGACCATCCCCCTGTATGCTTCTGGCCAATGCCTGTCACGGATTGGTGGGATTTCACATCTGGGAGGGTCTGTCACCTCCCCTTGCCATGCCTGCTTTGAACACACTACAATTATGAGGAAAGGAAAACTTTAAAAAATCACAGCCTCTGTTTGCCAGAGAAACATTTGTGGCAAGGATCGCGGAGCAGGGGACAACTTTTAAAAGCCATGAGCCTCCATTTACAGAGGGGAGGGAAACTGAAAGGGAGAGTAATTGCTGTGTGATTGCCCTGTGTGTTCTTTCACTCAGCTGATTTGGAGCAGGGCAGGCTTACAGGGGTTGGCCAAGGGGTGGAGATGAAAAGATCCTGTTTCTCCATGCTGGGGATTTATGCGGTTTGAGTGGGAAATGCAGTATTTGAATTCAGCCCATGTTATCCTCAGGCAAATGGGGACAACCAGAATGCACACTCGGTCCTGAATCCAGATTAAAATAGTTCAATCCAGATTTTAAAAGTCAAGTGGGAATGCAGCCTGATATTTGAGAGGCAGCATAGGTGAGGCCTGTCCCTGTCATAGTTCCTGGGTTAAGCCATGGTGTTACACCTTACTGATAACTCAGAGCTTAAAGTAGGTTCTAGCAGGTTTCATGAAAAATCAGTTACACATAAAACAGTTTGCTAATTAAATTATTAAATAAACCATGGATTTATTATTATTTAGGGGGAACCCCCTTTTTCTTCTTTAGCTAGGTCACTTTAACTTCCTCCTTTGCACATTGCTACTGAAAGTGTTCGGCGCAGAAAGGGAATGAATGAGGACCACACAGACAGCAACATTTGGAGCAAATTCAAGTGTTGGTGCCATGTCAGACTATTGCTTTTGTAAAAACAAATATTGAAAGACACACAGGCAACTTTACAAAACAGCCTACTTATCCTGCTGTTGTCCTCAGTTTCATAATTCATTTCATATCCAAGTGTGATATTCACAACTTTCACTTCCTGAAATCCGTTTACAAGCAAAAGTGGATAATCACAGTTTGACCACAGATAATCTACATTATTCAGAAGCTCTACAGATGGTGTTCTGAAATGCTTCATTTTCTTAGCTTAATTTAAAAGAAAAGTGTGAGCTAGTAATTGAAGCAGGCCAATTTATTACACCTTAGATTCAAGCTGAAGAACTGAGGTGGGTTCCCACCCATCCCTTTTTTCCCCCTATTGCAGAATTTATTTGGCCTTGAACCACAAGGACCTCGCTAGCTATTCTGCAATTGAATAGATTCTTTTGTGAGTACTTTAAAAATAATTACTATAAAGCACTTCAAGTAGAATTCTGATTGCCGTCTAGTCCTCATTTTATGCTTCCACCGTGTTTTTTGTTCAAGGATGAATCTTTTATGAAAATGCCTATTTCAGGTTACGCCCTCATGAACCTTATTATTTGCCAAAAAGCGGGAGGTGGGGGGGGGACAGTGTGTGCAAAAAGTTATTCTTTAAGCTTCCCCATTAAACCACAGAATTCATCAGAGTAATGGAGCTATTCATGAAAAAATAGGTGTCAATTTTCTTTGTATTTCTAAGCCTGTCGATAGATTGAGTTTCAATACATAATACATCTTGCCAGAAAGCATCCAATATACTTGGTGGGAGTGGGTTGAGAACCGACACAAGCAAAACCTTGTTTACTTGTGTGGTTATATTTATAGCTCACATCTTCATGATTATTTTCTCTAGAGTGGAAACATATTTCCAATTTGTCTTAGAATCTTCCAGAATAGAAACATATTTTCAAAGAAATCCAGCTGTGCATGTGATACATAGGAGGACCTGTCCTCCTACACAGATGTTCCAGAATGCTCATCAGCTCTGAGCACTGGCCAGTTTAGCTGGAGATAATAGGAACTGGAATCCAATACCATCTCAACAGCCATAATTTCCCCATTCCCAGCACATAGTTGGCAAGCTTTCATGGAAGAACTTTACACAAAATTTTCAGGACTTCTAAAATTCCTTTTTTTAAAATCATGGACTTATGTGACAATTTTAAAGCTGGGCGGTAACTGCTTTAGACTGGAAGTAATAGATTGCAAGTGAAGAATCAAATAGTTCACTGGTGTCCAATGCAGTTCAAACTTCCCAACATATTTGATTTCTAGCATGCCAGCTAGGCCATCATGGTGGGTAAGGAGATGACAGGGTGGACATGTGTCTAGGTAGGCATGGTATCAAGCCAGCCTAGAGTGGAGGGGATGCTGGCGTAAGATTTTTCAAACTCATCTCTGAAGAACAGGTTGGCCTGGGATTGAAATTCAGCATGGGGGGAGGGCATAACTCTTATGGGCCCTGGGTCACACTAGTAGTTTAGGGCAACTCAAGTCATCTTCAGGTCATGTTACTCACATTATTTTTATTCAATTTGTTTTCAAAAGCCTGCCTGCCCCCGTAAGACCATTCTAACTGGAGCCCTCATTTTTACAGGACTCAGGCCATCCTAGCATTCTAGGACGTCTTTGCTTCCTCAAGTGCGACAGACTAAAGGAGGCTAAACTGTGCTGTAGTGGGTGGGTGGGTGGGTGGGTGGGTCCAGTCTTTCCTTTCAGCCAATGTGCATGTACAGAGTATGTGAAGCCCCTCCCCTTCTCTCCTCAGTTTATGTGTATAATTCCTCTATCTAGCATTTTCCCACAAATTTATTATTATTATTTTAAAAATTAATTGCAGGGAGAAGAAAAGAACATAAAAAAGGAAGGGGGCATGGAGGTGGAGGAACAGGCTTAAAACAGAACCACAAACATGCACCCTCACCTCATTTGAGTGACACAATGGCACTGAATAAGAAAGGAGGTAGATTTGATGCAGAAAAAGGAGTGGAGAGCCAAGACTTCCATGGAGGAGGCTCAGGTCGATTGCTGAGAAAGGTGTGACTGATGAGGCCCAAAGCGAGGATGGCCTGGAGATCTAGGTGTGACTAGGACTGGTACGACCTCAGTTTGAATAAATTGAATTAATGAATAGAATGTTCTGTCTTACACTTGTGTGATCAGGGCCATGGACAGCCCTGATGCTGAGGAGGAGACTGTAGGCTGGTCTTTCATTGCTATAGGTGAATTTTGAATGTTGCATGAAGCTTTTAGTGTAAATCTTCAGTGTAAATCATGGGTTTCAACTTGTTTCCTCTCCTCTTCAGTCTGAAGTAATAAACTACAGCCATATCCTGAGAATATATTGTGTCATTTGAATTGTGCCTCTCATGCTTCTACAGTATGGTGTGAAGATTCAGCTTTGATGTCAACGGACAGTGCTTTGATGCGTCATAGAAGGAAGCATGATGTGCAGACATCAAAGCCTTGGTAATGAACCAACCCTCCTCAGATCCCTATTGTGCCAGCCCCTGCTGGAAACACATAATACAATCCTGTATATGTTTACTCAAAATAAGCCTCACTGTGCAAAGTCAAAGTGTGGACAACACTGTCTGCCATCCAAAACTCAATATATAATTTTCACTTCCCAAAATGAATTGCTAGGGAGTACAATAGGACGCTTCTAGAAAAGTAGGAGTAAAATAGCAGCCCTTGCCTCTTAGGCTCCAATAATACACAGAAGAAAGCACCTCTGAGACAGCTCACTGGTGGGAGTCTTCACGTGCCAGTCTGCCCCTCCCCGCTCACAAACTTTTCAGTCACTTTGCTACGTGTGAATATACCCTTAAATTCACTGTGGACTGGATGGATGTGTCCATTACTTATATGCCTTCCAACAAGACTAGTTATCAAGTCATGTTCATCCTCATCAGTTGATTGTCATATTGATAATATATTGAATTTAGGAAGGTTTTGACTAAAAACTAAGAAGGCCGCCAGAAAATAATATAGATATGAAAAAGAAGCAAAGAAACGAGTGATATTAAGAAGAGAAGCCGGAGAAACGGGAGAAGTCATACAGAACAATAAGGCAATATAATAATACATTATGAGAAGATA
>MTQE01002208.1:26194195-26217759 GCA_014337955.1 Aspidoscelis marmoratus | reverse complement strand
TAGATATTTTTCAAAAATTTCTTTTTATGTTATGTTGCTTTTAAAATTAAGAAAAATTAAGAAAACGATAATATATTGAATTTAGGTGTTAATATGTTTTTGTTCATTGACTTTGCATCCAGCTCTCTAAAAACCACCATTAATTGTTTCCAGTGATATCCTTAATGATAATGATGATGATGAGAGCAGTATCATATTTTCTTCATAAAACTGAATATTCATGAGTGCTACCTTTTCAAAAGTCAAAAGTCTTCTTTTGATCAGGTTGGTTCACAAGTGGAATGGTTGCCAAAACAATCAAACATACACACTCTTACAGAAGATTGTGAGAGACTCAAGATTGGTAACAGCCATGGAAGGCTTAAACCTAAGAAAGAGAATTTCTTGGTACTCCAAAGAACTTTTTCATAAAGATACTGCCAGTGCAGCAAAAGGGAAAGGACCCAGAACCTTGGGAATAATCAGTTCTGCATGGCCCCTTAGACTTGGGCTGAAGTGAGATGCTATGAACTATTAATTAGACTCTCAGGGTGCTTTGGCACAGGGGCAAATAAAACCTGATCTCCGGCACCTGGATTTATTAAAACCGGCTCCCAGGGGAACCGGTTTTAATAGCTCCGGGTGCCCGGTAGATCTGGTTTAACAAGGTAGATCCGCACACACGGCGAAGATCCGGATTGGAGGCAGGTGCTGTGCGGACGCGCGGCACCCATCTCCGATCTGGGATGGAGGGCCCTCCCCCGGCCCGCCATGACTGGTTCGCCGGAGCCAAGCCTGGCGAGCCGGTGGACCTCACCGCCACGGCTCGCCCTCTCCCCAGAAGCGGCAGATAGCTGCTTCTGGAGCCAGGGCGAGCTTCCCAAAAGCCCACCCTAGCCCACCCTGGGGGGAGCATGGCAGTTCCCCTCCTTATCTCGTTGGCATCTCCCCAAAACTGAAAGCAGGCGCGCAGGATACGCCTGGCAGCCCCTGCCCTCAGGAGACGTTCTGCGCAGGTGCGCTGCCCTGACTTGCGTGCCCGCCAATCAGGTGGCACACAGGACGCAGGCGCACTGCATCCTGGGTGCCTGCTTTCAGTTTCAGGGAGACGCCGACGAGGTAAGGAGGGGATCCGCCACACTCCCCCCAGGGAGTGATTCACTGCTTCTGGGGTGAGGGAGAGCCGAAAGGTAGGAGCCGGGGGAGGGCCATGGGTTAGCACAATTGCGCTGTGCGGCTGCATCTGAAACGGATGCGGATTCACAGCACAAAACCACTTGAAAGGTGGTGTGCATGAAACACCCATTAAGCACGCATTAAGTCCGGATAGGTGTGGACGCACCCACCAGAAGTGTGCTTTTTTGCCCCCGCTAATGCGGACGCTCCGGCAGCAAACCGGTTTTGCCACCAAAATCCGCATTAAAAACGGGCTCGCTGTGCGACCTGTGTGCGGAGCCGCACATTGGAATGTGTGCTTAATGTGTGTTAAAGGGCCTGTGCGGAAGCACCCTCATATGTCAGCTCACCATGTCTTGCTAGTGCTAGATTTTAGTAGCAGCAACACAGCTTAAAGCCTTAGGGTGAAAGAATCAGCTCAGATTTCTTCCTTTGGTCCAAGAGTGATTTCAGCAGTGGTCACTAGGAGTGCACTCACACAGCAACCACCAAAACTCAGCTCTTGGTAAATCTTGGCAGAGATACACCTAAGGGTGGACCTTGACAGCAATGAGGACCAAGGATGGGCCTTAGAGGGCAGAAAGACACAGAATGGAACATAGATGTGAATATTCGTCGCATTCAAAATTTGTCTGAATTAGTCTGAATTCAGACATTAAAGTTCAAATTGAATGTTGGTACATTTGGAGGTTGACATTTGAATATGAATTGAATGCTTTGATACATCTGTATGAAGCTTTGTTACATTCATGAACCTGGGCAAGTGAGAAAGCAGCTGCCCTAGTCACATCTGCAGTGGATCCAGTGTGGATTCAAAGTGGATTCAGAGTGGATTAAAATGGATTGAGAGTGGATTTGATGTGTCCAGAGCAGATATGTAGGGGATATGTAGGCTATTTGTAGCGGGGATTCAAATTCAAATCCTACCAAATTCGAAGGGGATCTATTTGAACAAATACTGTTGTTTTTGCATTCCATTCGATTCAATGTGAACTGAACACACCCAAAAATGTTTGTGCACATCCCTAATGGAAGAGGGCACTTACTCTTATACCCCAAAACATACTCTCAAGATCTAGAGCCAGACATTTGGGAGGAAACAAAGGCAAACAAAAGATTTGCAAACATTCAGGTATCCCAAGACGGGTAAGCAAGGTGCAGTGATTACACGGACTATTCAACGTGTGCATCCACATTTTCATTCAAATCCTACAGCTCTCACACCCAGGGTATTAACCCTCCTAGTTCAAGTAGTGTCTTCCCGCCACAGGCTGCTGGGGTTGTGTTGATCTTGCAGCACATTCAGCTAAACAAAGAGATGAAGCAGGCGATATTGAAAAGTTCTGTATAGAGTGAGTGGATCATGGGGAGCAGGAGACAGGAAGGTGACTGTTTCCACTATGTCTTTGAGTAGCCAAAATGTATGATAATCTAGGACATAAATCTTGTGCTTCAATAGCCGTTTGCTCCTTCTGATTCAGATATCCTGTACACTTACTACACATGTCTGGTTTTAAAAACATATCATAACAACACACTGCTGTCTCTAAGACACTTTCTGGGCTGTTTTTCTTTTGTTCCATGTCAACACACAGCCTCAGCTATTGCCCTTTAGTCTCATGAACAGTCTGGTCAATGACAAGAATGATGAGAACTGTAGTTCAGCAGTAACAAAAAGACCATATTTTAGCCACACTGACTTAAAGGCGTTAGCATGCATTCCTTTTTGGTGTGGCCTGCATTGAATTTTCTAATACATCATGGTTTCTGTGTCTGATCCGGCCCCCCACTCTGCCACCCTGAATGGCACTCAAAACTGATTACCTGATGCAGCCTAATTCGCTCTGCTTTGAAGTGATAAAGCTGCTTCTCAGGTAACAAGATGGTCACTGTTTCCGAGAAAGAACCTAGGTGCACAAAGAGACTTTCTCTTCATGTCAGATGTCACAAAGGTCCCACATGTGTGAAGGATTCACATCAAACAGGTGGAAGAAATCTGTATGAAAAGGAAAAAACAAAACAGCAGCAGTTGCTTAGCTTTCAAGGTCATTTCTGAATGTATTTGATCTCACCATGGTATTTATTATCACTGGCTATTTGTTCAGGCTTTGTAGTGTCCTCATTGAGAGCCAACGTCTGTTTAAAGAAAGCAAAGCTTTTTTTGCAGAAAAACCTGGGGTGCAGGGAGAGAGCAAAGTCTGTTGTGAATAATATACCATCCATTTACAACCACCCAGAGTCGTAAACTCAGGAAATGTTAGACTGGACAAACAATGCATCAGATTAAGGTTAATTTCAAACAAAGCAACTCTTAGTAATTAATCGACAAAAGTGCAATAAGATTGGTCTCTGGGATGGTGCCAGAGGAAGTTAAAGTAGGGAAAGAGGGGCTTAATGTTCACACTGAGATTTTTCAGGTAAGTCTAGTCCAGATGGCAGCCATGGAACTGCCTCAAGGTGTTATCTGTCCAAGGCAAATAAGACAAAGCACTATTTGTTTGTATATGTGCATGTATGTGTGTAATATTTCCTCATTTTCATGAATTGGGGCACCATCTTGTGAAACTTGGTATGATAAGAGTACTACCCCTCCTGCAAGGGTGAGGGACCTATTAAAATGACCAGTCCCCAACGAATCAGGAAAAACAATAAATCATTAATATTAATAATGGACTATTGACACACTCATTCCCATGTGCCTACTAGCCAGTTTGGTCTAGTGGTTAGGGAGCTGGACTGTTATCTGGGGATACTGGGTTTTATTCTGTACTCCTCCATGAAGCCAGCTGGGTGGCCTTAGGCTAGTCACAGCTCTCTTCTGAGCTCTCACAGCCCCACCTACCTCACAGGATGCTCTGTTGTGGGGGGGGGGAATAGAAAGCTTTTCCAGCCGCTTTGAGTCCCTTTAAATGGATGAGAAAAGCAGTGTAGAAGAGCCAACTTTCCTCCTCCTCCTTCTCATTGGTGTAGAGCCTGAGCTACTGTTTGGGTTTCTGAACTGGCCTAGGTACCTTCAACAGATGTCTATTAAAGACCACCCTTTTACCTACATCTTTCCTGAACATAAAATCGTAATAATACAAGAAAAGTCTTGCTGGATTGGATCTGTGGCCTGTCTAGCCCAGCAGCCTGTTCTAACATTGGCATCTAGTTGTCTATGGAAGCCAACAAACAAAGCTAAATTACATGCCTTGCCCTGTTCACAAGTCTCCCAGCAGCTAGCCTTCGGAAATATACTGACTCCTATGTAAGCCCTTCTGAAAACACACATTCATCAGACCATGTGATGGTCTTCTGTCTTCCATTAATTTGTCCAAACATCTTTTCAAACTGTTAAAGATAGTGACCAACACCACATTTTATGATAGTGGATTCTAAAGTTATATTTGCACTGTGTAGAAAAACAATAATATCCTTATGTCTGTCCTAATACTTCCATATTTATCATTGTGTTTCATTGTGCGCTCCTTAATGTTTGGGAAGGAAAGAAAAACCTATCCTTATCCACTCTGTCCCCATCTTGCATCATTTTGAAGGTTTCTTGTCCCCTCTCACTCAGTTTCTGGACTAAGGCTGTTTCTGCATTTGGGTCATTCCAGCTTGAACTGTTTCTACTGGAATGGTTCACAGCTGGAGTAGTTTAGGTGTCCCAGGGCTCCTGGTGCCTCCAATTCATAAACTCTGTAGCTTTTCCAGAAGGATGCCATCATCAGGGTAACAAAAGCAGCTGGGAGAGAACACATCAGAAAAGGTTCCCAGCTGTGAGAGAACATGTCAGAAAACTGAAAAACAGTTTTTCTTTCACATTATTTAACTCAGAAAATCCCTGTTTGGAAATAAAAGGGCTAGTCAGTTTGCTTATGTCTTCTCTCATTGTGTATGTGGATCAGGTGTAGATTAATGCTTAAGTCTAGCTAGGGTCTCTATCTCCAAATCTGGAAGCTGTATTCCAGAAAACACCTTCACTAGAATTGTTGGGAACATACTCTGGAATGTGAGCATCCATTTCAGAAAATTTTTTAGACAGTGTTATGAGTAAGAGTTAGATTTCCCACCTGAATGCCTCCTCCAGGCTTTCCATCAACTTCTATTCCAGGACATTTGTAAAGACAGAAGACTGAAACAAGATAGTAAACTCTTTGCCATAATGGATAAGATTGCAGACTATACCAACAGTACACGCAGGCACAAATTTTTGGAAGTTCTCTGAAATCCGCAATTGCACCGAAATCCACTCTTTAATCTAATACACATATCTCAATTGCAAGCCTTTCTTTTTTGCATGAGTCACAGCTGTTCTGTCATTTACTTTGAATGTTATAAATAGTAACAATTTTTGATAAATAAATTTAGTATTCAAACCTGCTCTGGTCTTTGAAAATGTTTTATCAGAAGAAAACAACCAAAACTGGCATAGAGGAAAAGAAGCCAAACGGAACCTCCATACTGGCTGCGTCCTGCAGTGGTCTGACAGATTCTTACAGAAAGGTGATCTTAATTGTACTAAGATTAACCCATAATTTCCCAAGTTTGT
The DNA here is from genome assembly GCA_014337955.1 of Aspidoscelis marmoratus. Classification (NCBI taxonomy): domain Eukaryota; kingdom Metazoa; phylum Chordata; class Lepidosauria; order Squamata; family Teiidae; genus Aspidoscelis; species Aspidoscelis marmoratus. The sequence continues at coordinate 26,212,070 of MTQE01002208.1, read as the reverse complement.
TTGTTTTACTAAATTTCTATAGCAGTCTAAGAACAAAATGTCTTTGGATGGTTCGCAATAAAAATACATTAAAATATACAAAAAGAAAAGATCCATACCTTATTTACACACTTCATGGTACTATTCCAAAGAGTGGACCATCCTATACTGGGATCTGTGAGCTGTCCTAAACTGTGACAGACTGTTCCTGGCATGAAATGAGGCCATCCGTATTTGGATGGCCTGTTTCATACCAGCCTCTGTGCTGGCTCCGAAGGTCCACTTCAGAGGTGGTCTCTGAATGTTTGAAGCTCCTAGATGGGTCATCTCAGCAGCACATCTTGTTGTGCTGCCAAAATGGTGTACTGGACCACAGAGGTGTGGTCTCATGCCTCTGTGATCCAGTTTACCACCTCCCCAAATGCCATTAGACCTCTTCACTACCCTCTGATACTCCCATAAATGCCATTTTGGGTCTCCTGGTCCAGTCTGTGCTCCATCCCAGGCAGATGTAGCACAGCAGAAGGAGCAGGGCCTCCCTTAGACCATGCTAGATCTAGTCTACCAGCAACACGAAAAAGATCTCTAGTCCCCCGATGCGTGAACAAGAAGTGTACGCTGTAGCCTTTAGAGAAGCCCAGTTAAAGTACATTTTCGTGCTTCATTTGACTCCTGACCAGCATGTGATCAGGTGTGATAGCCAGAGGAGGAATGTAAGGCTGGTAAAGTGCCCACAATGGCTGTGGAGGACTGAAACTCCAGCACGCTTCTACTGGCACTTCCGATCACCCAGAGCAATTCCAGCTGCATTTGAAGCTGCTGCACAGCACTCCATTGCTTGGTGTTCCCTAAAGACACCAAGGAATTGCCTCAGGGCTCCACTATTTCCCTAACATTCCTCAGGCAGGGTCTCTGTACTGTGGGTTGGATGTTGCCCCTGTGGGGATGCAACTGAAGTCAACACATTGAGCTTAAAAACTGAGGGAATAAGACAATAGGACTAGTGTTCATTTCTGAAGTGCAAAAATATGGATTAAGTGTAATAAGGATGAACTGAATTTAACTGCTCAACAGGCCATTAAAGTGTATCTTAATAAAAAGTTTTAGAAAATACCAGAATGTAATAATCTTAAAGTGTCTGAACTGATTTTGAATCTGATTTATGCCAGCATAATTTCAAACTTGTGGGATTTTCTTCCCAGATTTTTCCCTTTTTTTCTTCTGGAATAATGCTATCCTATGCTCTCTTATTGCCTTCACAATTAGTTTTTAATATGAAACTTGTTCCCTTAGCACCACTCGTCTGGGAAACCAGCCCTCTTGTCAAGCAAAAAAGAAGTTGCCCAGGCACAACTGCGTATTATACATTTTTTCCCAGCTGTTTTTTTTAATTGCATATTTTATGTGAATACTGGTTATTATTAATATTTCCCTCAGTGATGCACATATAAATATAAAGCAGTTAAGCAGCTATGGGGGAGGAAGGACAATGGAGGAATTCCAAAGGGGAAGGGAAAAGCAATCCTTCCCTTTCTGACAGCGATAATTTTCACTATTGGAAAGTGAGGTGTCCATAGGGAGTAGGCGACTCAAAAGAAGTCCCCCACTGTCACTGTGAACTTCAGCTCGCTGTTCCAAAATGTTCCAAAGTGTGACTTTCTGAGCTTTGTTCCAAGTTAGAAAGATAGCCCTAATTCTTTGGTTTCACACTAATTTCTCTTACTAGTAATATTTCCTTGACAGACTCATAACCTAGAATAGCGGGCCTGTTCACACATGGCTTTTTTCTGTAGTATATCTCAGGATAGAGGTGTGGGGCCCACATGCTAATGCAGAATCTAGCAACCAGAGGCAATTGTGAAAGGCAATTAAAGAATCTAAACAAGATCTCTTATTTTCCTCTTACTGGCTGGAAGCCACCATCGTCTGGATATTTCAAATGCCAGTTTTGAACTTACTCTGTAACTGTATTTTTTGTCTCTGTAGTATCTGATTTTCCTCTTTGTCCAATGTTCTACTTTACAGTCATATTGTGGCTCCTAAACAGGGGATATGGATCTTCTTTTATTGGGTAACCTTTGAGCTGGAATCTATTTTTTCACCTAACAATGAAAAAAAAAGTCCCTGGTAGAACCAGGGCTGTTTCTGCACTTTGCTTTCCATCTGTGGGACAGGAAAAGTGCACCCTTACTGGCGCGCACTAGCTTTCACACTTGTGAACGTTAGTGCATGCCAGACCAACCCCCAACACAGCTGCAGACCTATCTGGGTCTGGACGCGTGTCCGGATGCCACCGTCTTTTGTGCAGATCCTGGAGCAGCTGTGCATATGCTGGCACCAGCACCATGACAACAGTGATGCAGTGTGCATGCACTATCGAGTTTGAAGTCAACCGAGGTGCCGTTTGTACCAGCAGAGATGCAAATAGTTGCTTCTCTGGCTGGAAGAGGTAAGGGTTACAATGTGTGTGGCACCACTAGTAGCCCCTGAGGGAGCTGTGCCAGGAGGGGCTTTAAAAAAGTTGACTGTTAATGTTCCTTTGGCCAATAGGTTTGCTGCCCTGGTGGCCCTTTTCAATCACCATCTCCTAGCTGGACAGTGCCACAGCCAGTGCCGCCTTTGCACATTTCAGCCTCTGTGCATGCACAGTAACAGGGCTAAGACAGCGGCTCTGGTCCAGAAGGTAAAGAAAAAGTAAAAAAGTAAAAAAAAAAACTTTTAAGGGGAGAAACAGCAGGTCTATGGTGGGCTGTCTCAGATATGTTAGATAACACCACCATAAAGATGCCAAAATGGCATTTTATTCCTCCTCCCAGGGATGTGTACAAATATTTGTTACATTCAAAATTCATACAAATGTGGGAAAGCGGCTGCCCAGTCACATCTGCAACAGATCCAAAGTGGATCCAAAGTGAATTCAGAGTGGATTCAAAGTTCATTAAGGGGATACATCAGCAATTCATAGCAGAGATTTGAATCAGGTTCATATCGGACATTTGTATTGAACTCAAATCCTACCACATTCAGAGGGGATCTGTTCAAATGAATATTAATCTCTTGCATTTAATTTGATATGAGTCAAACACAAAAAATTAGTCATACACATCACTTAGGATAGGGCCTTAATCATTGTTTGAATTCATGCCCAAATTTGGTACTGCACCTGTATACAGCTACCACACGCTTAAACTTTCCAAGTTTCCATATCACTGTGGAAAAATCTTTTGCTGGACTCTGTTACAGGAACTATTCTGAACACATGCACTTTGATTTATCACAAGCAGGATTTTTAAGAACTAAGGTTTGGTTTATCAGGTTTATAGCTGATAGCCAATCCTCAAGGAGCGAAAATGAACCAGACCAATTATACTAAAGGTCCTTTTTATTGTTACAAAAAGGCAAGCATAATTGCTTTTTATTTACAGTAAAAGTATCAATTTGTGGGGATTAGTCAAGGTTAACTCAAGGGCAACTAAAAAATCTTACGCAAAGATTATTGGTTTCTAACAACAGAGTAAAATGTCAGAGCAAGTAAGGAAGAGACACTATCTGAAGCTTCATCCTGACATCACTTGCTTATTCCTCTTTATTTGGGTAATCTGAAGCACATACAGATATTTTATTCTGCAGAATAAGTTAGTAGTCTCTGGATGAAATATGAGTTAAGGAGACAAAGAAAATTGAACCAATCAGTAGATGTTGTCAGGAAGACAATGGGAAAATCCTTCCTCTTAAGGCTGAGAAACTCTCATTGTAGCAGCTGCTGAGTGATGGGCCAGTGAGATAAGTACCCTCCTATCATGGAGTTTCCTTATGATTCTTCTAATGAACTTTACCCATTAACTAAACATCATTTTGCCCCTGCAATCAATTGGGGTGCCTATCTGTCAACATTCTCTTTTATAACCCCAAAGAAAGAATTTGTTTTATAAGTACAAGAGAGACATTTCTCTTTGCCCAAAACACACATTTCTTTATACCCATTAGTGCAACATTCAAGCAATCTTCCTTTCTGATAAGTAATTAATGTTGACACAGGCCCTGACAGATTTACCTCTTATGACCTTTTCCTATCTTTGTGAAATGGGATTGCCATGAACTTCTGGGATGGACCATGCACCTGCCTTTTGGGATGCCCAATCCATCCCAAGCTTATCTGCCGGTTCCCTAGCAACCAGATAAGTGCAATTGACAACCGCAGCAATGGACATGTGAAGGGATGTGTACAAATATTTATAACACGAATTTGTACATTTGTACATTAACATTCATACAAATAGTTTGGAAAGTTGTAAAACTGGGGAGGTGGGAAAGTGGCTCCGCCAGTCACATCTGCAGTGGATCCAGAGTGCAGTCGACATGGTTCGAGACTGGATTAAAAGTGGATTCAGGTTGGATTTGACACTTTCAGAGCAGATATTACAAGACATGTATTGGATATGTGTTGGATTCATATTTGTTCATATCAGATATTCATATGAATTCACACAAATACATTCGTATTGAATAGAATCCTACCTCATTTGAAGGGGATCTATTTAAATGAATCAAATGCCAAACAAACAAACAAAACCATTCGTGCACATCCCTAGACATGTGTGATGCCTGTTGCTGCAATGACCAGGCAAAATAGTGTGCAGCTGTGGCTGTGCCACCCTGCCCCATGCACTAGTCCCCCCAAAAAGGTGTGAATGGTTGCTCCATAGTTTTATGGCCAGGGGAAGGTCCAGCATGTGCAGAGCCACTTCTGGAACGGAAGCCCTGTGTTGGGGTATACCTGGACTTCTACACTGGGCCTAGTGAGAAAAGGCCCTTAGTGAGCTGTGGTCCACTCACTAGGCAAGTGGTTCCACACTGAGGAGCTACCACAAGCTCCAAACATTGTTGCAGGCCCTTCAGCGGTTAAAAAGCAGTCAACGGCTTGACCAGGAACAGCTAGATCATATGTGGCATCCAGATTGCCCTGACAATTGTTCCAGATGTTGCTGTGTTCCAGATGTCGCTCCGGATGTTGCCATGCCAATCTACCCTGCCCTGCCGATCCACAGTTCATGTGCTGCTGGCCCAGTACAGCATTTGCAACCACACTGAGTCTTTTGCCTGACTGGTATGGTATTTTTTTATACCAAACCAGTCAGCTACATGCAAACAGGCCCACAAAATGGAGGGCAGGTTCAAACTATAATTGAAACCTGACTTTTTTTTTTTATCTCCCTCAAATTCTGTTTTGCTCTGCACTGGTTCAAAATACCATTCAGGGAGATAAAAGGTAAGCAGTTTCTCCCACTTACTTTTTCCATTGTACTACAAGTGGTCCACTTGCTTGTCTACTGCTTAGTGCCATATTAATCTTTTCCCATCTCACTAAACTTCAGATTTGGCCATGGACGCCATGCAATTCAGTGCAAGGAGACTGTGCCCCTTCCACTTCCTATTTCAAGAAGACATGTGGGAAAACGGCCAAAGGGAGAAAGGCAGGAAGAGAAGAGCAGGTACAGACTCATGCTGCATGATGTGGCCCATGTTGCAAAATGCAATGAATAGGCACAGTAGTTCAAAGCAGGTTTTAATGATGCTGATCTGGGAATCCCTTACTCACTCATTAACACAAGTGAAATTAATGGGGCTGCTGGAATGAGTAAGACCTACTCATATTTAGGAAAAGGCTGGAAGATCAAGCCCCAGGGCTCCTATATGACTAGGGTTAAACAAAGCAAAAGGCTGTTTTAATTAAATTTGCAGTGATCTTCCCTACTGGCAAATCTTTACCTGGAATATCCATTCTCCAGGTACCTAAACAAAAGAACAATGTCAACAAATTGGATAAGATTCCGAGAAAGGAACTAAAAATGATGAAAGGTTTGGTTTGATTTATGAGAAAAGATTAAAAGAGCAACGTGTATTTAGCTTGGCTAAATGACAGCAGAGGGTGGATATAATTGTCTGCAGGATCCAAAGGGTGTAAACAGTGGAGGGGGAGGAATTATTCACTATGATTCAAAGGGGATGAGAGAAGCGGTAACACAACAAAATGACAAAAAGCGCCTTTGTGACTATGCAAGCAGGAGAGAAATGCGTGTGTGTGTGTGTGTGGAAACCACGTAATTTAAAGTGTTCAGGGTGGGCAAGGAAGACAAGAATCCAAGCCAGCAATGGAAATAGTAGAAATTGTTCCTCTTTTCATTAGCTTGCACTGAGAGATTATGTTGAAGAACTTAAGGAAAAAGCTGAGGCTTTTGGGGTAGTGACACTCTCAGAGTGGAGCTTTGTAAAAGAAAAATAACAGACTTTTTTTTAAAAAAGAGAATGTCCCAAAAGTCCTTCTTGTTTTCCAGAGTCGGGCTATTAAGTGTTCTGTTTCAATGTGCCCAGCAGAATTTAAAAGAACCTCCGTCTTTCCCTCACGTTGTAACGCCTACCAGGCCACATTGGAGCAGGAATGAAAACCAAGTGGTTAGCAGGCTGCTTCTCTCCCCATTGCTTGAAGAGCGATTTGAAAGGAACTTCTCCTCTGCCGTATTTCTGAAAGAAAGGGAATATTAATAAGAGAATAATACTTTAATACGAAGCACTCTGCTTTCACAAAACAAGAACCATATGTTGATTTATCATGAGAAGAATGTAAATACAAGTCTACGCTGATACAGAGCACATGTTGTTAGTCATGAAGCAACTATTTAAAATTCCACAGCTAGATCATTAATTTCACAGGATCCTTTAAAGAAGACAACAGAGGGTGAATAATAAGTATGGTACTGGAAAAAGAAAGAAATTTCTTCTTTTATGGAAAGCCCTTTGTGATCCAGCCTTTAAGTCAAGCGGACTTTTCCTTTGCATCAATTAAAGGGCAGATCTCATTATAAATTAGAAGTGTGCAAGGAAAAGAAGTTTGTAGCGCAATCATACGAACATTTTAGATCATACTGAATTGATATGATATTGCTGCTTCTGAATGTCAGATACACTATGGTTCTGATTGGGCATGCATGGGACCGGGTGTGGGACCGAGATCGAATCTTGCCCATACGCATGCCATTCCCAGTAACGTGGGCTGGGTGTGGATGCAGCCGTCCCCATGCAAACTGTGCCAAACCGTGGCATAGGGGAGCAGTGCCATCTCCTCTCCGCCCACTCTCTCCTCATTGGAAGCCGGATTGACGTCACCCCGCCCCTGTGCCTCCAGCTTCAAATGCCGCATCTCCCCCTTAGCGGCACAGAAGCCAGGGCCACATGGAAAAAAATAATAATTTAAGTTTAATAAATTTTAAATTAAAAAAAACCCCAAAGCTGCAATGAGGTTTGGCAGCAGTTGAGCGGTTGAGCAGTTTTGTGCACCGCTGTTGTACCCGGGAACTGCGAGAACACCCAGCAAGCTGAAAAGGGAGAAAAATCAAGCCATTCTTATGCCCACCTTGGTGATCAGGAAATGGGGGTGGAATATTTGGGAAAAGGAACACAAATCAAGCATTTATCCTGCCTGCCTTGGAAATCAGGAAATGGAGGTGGAACATTTGCCACGGAAAAGGGACAGAAATCAAGCCTGCCTTGACGAGCGGGAATTTTTACTCCCAAAAAACTCAGCAGTTGCAATCTCCAATGCACAGGGCAGGAACGACAAGCACAGGACATGAAACCCCACTTCCCACTGTAGAGAGCACCAATCTCCTCCCCAAATAGCCCAGGACCATCCCTATGCACAGTCTCAGCTCACAAAGCAATATGTGCCAGACCCCCAAACTATGCCCAGACCTGTTTTTCCAGTACCAAGTTTGGTCCCGGTTTGGGCAATTTGGTCTGCAGAAATAGGACCAAATCTAAAATGCATGGGGACCACCTCTTGCTGAACCCGATTTCAGTTTGAAGCAAAATGTGCATGGGTAGATTTCTCCATAGCAGCAACAACAATATAGTCAATGGAAAAGAAAATCTGTAACTTTGGGCACGTTTGGTCCAATGTGTCAAATCATTTGAAATGGATTTTGGTCAATAACTCTTGGCTTATTGTTTTGTACAAATCACCCATTGTTAGTAAAGTTAAGAAAAACCACTGGAAGTAGATCCATAGTATGGAAGATATGGCTTCTATACCTTCACTAGTTGTACAGAAAAGGCAATTTCAGGCAGCTGTAGATCATGCAGACAAGACTCAACAAGACTCCCTATTCTGCACATTTGTGTCTTCCTGTTCATCTCGCCACCCCAGTCAGTGGTAGTGAACTGCCATCAAGTATTTTTTATTTTATTTTTTTGCATGAAGAAAATCTCAGTCCCCTAATACCCCAATTTTAAAAGTCTCAGATACCAAAGTGGCAAAATATGAACTTTGCTTGGTTATCACTGGTGTGCCAGGGAGAGAATGTAAAGACCAATTAGATCGCCCAAGACACTCATAGCCTTGTTCATTCTAGTTTTTGCTTTTTTGCCTTTACAGTGTAGCCACTGGAGTCTTTACATTCAAGTGTCACCAGGCTTTGCTGCCAACTTCCACAATCACACACAAAACCAATCTTTTCTACTTCAAACATCTTTTTCAAAAGCAATTTTCTTTTTTATGCTTCTTGTTTGCAGCACTCTGTTCGATGCTGACCACTGTGGAGTTAAATACTGAATTGGCTTATTAAATTAATTCAGTATGGGCCTATTCACACTTAGCTGCCTGGAATGATTATTCCAGTGCAGTTAAGTACAGGGATGGTGGCCCATATTTGCACTGTGAGTGCTGGTGCTGTCACCAACTTAACTACCAGAGCTTGCAGTGCAAACAGCCCATCCTGGACTGTTTGAATCACCATGGCAACAGTCAGGGCAACTTCTGCCACACACTGGGCCACTGTCATTGCAACTGTAATATGGCACACATTTGTACGGCTGTAGCCACGCTGCCCAGCCCCACACAATATTCACAAGGGGAAATGAGGTGAATGCTGCATCTGGGAACCTGGATGATCTTTCTATGCTCTGCTATTTCAATAAGCACTGCAACATGCCTTGGAACCATCGAACAAGGGGAGGGGGGGACACACTGATAAAGGAAATTAATTAATTAGTTAATCAATTAATTAGTGGTCCAAGATTCTTTATATCAATCAAATTAAAAACAAAGTGAAGTTGGCCACCAAAAAAAAAAAAAGCAAAATGTAACATTGCAGCTAAAGTTTCAGACGTGCTTTCCAACTTTCTGTGCATGAAGCAGCAGTTTCTGAAGATTAGATCTCTAATTGAAAGGCTAATGAAATCTACTGAAAATTTAGTGTCTTGGCTACATGCAGGAAGACAAGCAGGAAGACAAGCCTGCAAGTGATGTTCTTTGGATCAGACTGTTTCACTGTTAAATCACCGTTGCACAAAATACCTCATCCCTCATGCTAATCCATATGTTGGGGACATCAGGGAAGATTCCAAGAGATCATCTTTTTACATAGCCAATGTAGTTAGGGCTTGCCATCCACCACAGTATGGCAGTTAGTAAAGTGCATCATTGCGCCCAAACAGTTTGGCTGTGTAATGGTCAAAGCTTAGCTTTGTGTGATCAAATTTCTGACACATGCCAAACCAATCACTGTGTCTCTGTTCCACCTGCTAAGCTTCACTGCTCATTATTGCTTCCCATTAAATAGCAACACCATGGCTATCTTCATGCGTCCACTATATTTGATAATGCAACCATGGATACATCAGTCAGATTCCCTGGTTCTGAATCCCTGACATTGATCTTCTAGGTTGTAGCTGGCCTAAGATTAGCTCATAATTAGCCACTGAAGTGCAAAGAAACATAGCACTTAATGGCAGTTATTTCCCATGCTGTGATGAGATGCTTTTTATTTTTCCAGTGTAGCCATTTGCATTGCAAGCAGTTTTAAAGCAAATATGTGGTATTAATAGGTGTCCTTTTTTTTAATGTTCCAAAAGTGATCACCTTAGTCCAGTTCTACTGCCTGCAATGTTTTTGCAGACTTTCAATAAACATTAGTCTAGCCTTTTCTAAAAAAATAAAATAAGAAAAATAGCCTCACAACATTACAGCTACCGCAACCCTCAAGTTTTATTGTGGCCTACATGACTATTTTTCGCACTGCTTGATTGTTATTTTTAGAGTTTTCTTTCTTGAAGGATGCAGCACAGGTCCTTTTTGCACTTGTCATTGTTCCGGATTATGTCCTGGAACAGGAGGATGCTGTCCACATGCCGGTGCAGAACATGGTAGGCCTTGGGCAGGGTCTGGTGCTGCTTGCAGATTGGAATAAGGCTCAGTATAGAAAGGACCATAGAAGTGAAAGGGAAATCCTGAGTTTCCAGAAGGGGAATTGATTACAATTGTGTTTTAACTTTCACAAATTCAGTGGTGTGTCTGAAATATGGTTCCATATGGCCTTCAGCAACAAGACCCCAGGCCATGCTAATCAGCTCTTGCCAATGGGACCTGGTGTCATCCAGGTGATATATGGGAATTTCCTACACCAGCTTTCGGTATTAAAATAAAAATGCACCATGTCTTCTTTGGTGTACATGGAATTTCTCTGCTTATATTCCCTTATATCTACTTTGTAGCTTAGCTGAACAGTTTCCCAAAACGTTCCATTACTTCAGGAATTCAGACTTTTTGAAGCATTAACTTCAGATTGCAATGGGGGTATTTCTGAAATCTTTCATTGCACTCCTAGAAGTATTAGCAGCTTTTCAGAAGGCAAGGTTGCATTTTTGACACCTTATCCGAAACGTAATTTCTCTATTTAAAGATTCACATTTCCCTGGCAGGACAAAGAACAACCTCTTTCCCATTGCCTGAGGTCCTGAAGTCTGCAGCCATAAGGAAATCAAATGGAAGAACTTCCTGTTGTCCCACCATCTCTTCCTCTATGTGTCTTTGAACTGTACCAGAGCACCTTCACGCTATGGCATCCATTTCACATGCCATTATCATTCCATTCTTTTGCCTCATTCCTTTTCCCCTCCTCCAGATCTGTTTCTTGCGGCTTCAGTATGATTAGTTGGCTGCCACAAAGCCCCACCCTAGCAAGCATCCGTCAAGTAATATCAGACTCCCTGCCCCCTAGAAACCAGATGTTCAAGAACATGTGTTCTTTCTAGTCCTTTTTTCTCCTGAATCCAGATATGTTCTTTCTAGCCTCCCCCACATTTTGATATGCTAATAGTTGTATTCTCTCCAGATGTTCAAATATGTTGTTTGTTTACAACATATGTTAAGATCAAAGTCCCGCCTCTTTCAGATGTACAAGAGGCAGTGATAAGCAAGAGGGGCTTTTCTATGGTGACCTCCATACTTTGAGACAGCATCCCTCTAGAAATACAGCAGGCATCAATTTTGTAGCTCTTTCGGTGCTTGGTTGATACATATTGCTTCTCCCAGGCCTTTGAGGCTTAGCTTCATGTAAATATTGTCCTACCAAGGGGGAAGGGAAGGAGGGAAGGTTATATTTTAGTATATTTTTGATACCGTTCTATAGTTTTTATCTTTTTATTGTTGTGACATGCCCTGGGACCTTCAAGTGAAAGGTGGGATATAAATACTAAATAAGTAAGTAAGTAAGCATTCATGTTCCAAATAATTTCCTCAAGCTCCTCAGCTGTAGGTTTAATCCAGCTTCAGTCTACTTTCAATGTGAGAGAGTACATCAGCTAGTGACAAGCTTTCCTTTCAGTGTTAAATCAGAAAATTAACCTTTGGGATAGGTAATGTGGAAAAAAATTACTGGTCACTTTGCTGATGGGTTCTCTCGCTCTGAAGGTGGACTGAAGCTGGATTAAACTTTAGGTGTGACCACAGCCCTGAACCAGGCAAGCCCACCCTTAGAAAGAAACCGCTAACCATAGCACACACTGTCCCATTACTCTTCATGCCATAAATGCATCCCTAGGGCTATTTGTCTCAAACATTCGGGAGGCACTTCTCCCAGACTGTTCAGAATGACAGAGACAGTGATGTAGGTGACTGGAAACATCACCTGATCCTCCCTTTCCTCGTGTGTAGATGCAGCACCAGAACCTTGAGCAGAGCGTCTCAATGGGGCCAGTGGGCAGCAGTGGGAAGGAACAACTTCCTTCCCACTCTTATGAACTGAAGGATGTGTTGGGGGCTGGAGAAAACCTGCTGGCAAATCACTTTCTCCAGAAGTGAGAATACAAGGATTGAACTGTTGTTTCACCTGGGAACCAGGCCTGTCTAAAAGTAAATCCTTCAATGGCCCTAAGCTTTCCGTCAGTTTAGTTGAACAATACAGTTCACGTGTGGAAAGGCAAATAATGGAAACAGTCAACATGCCTGGAGGTTACTGGCTGTGCTTCCATAGAGGATCTGCCTTCAACCTGATTCATGCATTTTTGGCAGTTAGCCATTTTTGCCACTTGAATGAAACAGGCAATAGTCACTCACTTGTTTTATATTCTCTAAAATATTTCACCCAAGGTGTTGCTACCACTACGTGAGCCATTCTTTTTGCTGGAAGCCCAGGGAGCAAAGACAGGATTACTTTTGGATAGTTGCTGAGCTTCACCCCCCCCCCATTGCACTATATCAGTGATGGTGAACCTTTTGAGCTCAGTGTGTCAAAATTCGCAAGAAAACCTAGCTTAACTCGGGTGCTGTGTCACATCTAGAAATATCATCCCAATCCAAACCTCAGAACTGGACCATAATGCAACTAGCAAACCAGTAAACTGCAGATATTTTTTATTTCACTACATCAATCTCCAGAAAAGGGTCTAGATACAGCTGCAACATGTTTGTGCTTCTCCCACACACACAATATTGTCATAGAAAGAACAGTAGTAATAACAGCATTTTATTTTGTATTGATCAGAAACCGACAGAATGACAAAACCGGAAAGGACCATTTAGGCCAGTGATGGCGAACCTTTTGAGCTCGGTGTATCAAAATTTGCTAGAAAACCTAGCTTAACTCAGGTGCTGTGTCACATCTAGAAACATCCATAATTTTGTGATATTTGTAGCTCTAGTAAAAAAAGTTATATTTTTGATATATATTTTTCATTAAAAGCGAAAACAAATAATTCTTTACATTTGCTAAATCTTCAATTGAAAGTTGGTATTTTGTACACTTCAAGAACAAGCAAGCACTACATGCCCAGGTGCCAGGGTGACCATGTGTGTCACCCAAAAGGGCTTGGTGTGTCACCTGTGACACGCGTGTCATAGGTTGGCCATCACTGCACTATATGCATGATTTTCTCTTATCTGATTTCTTTGTCAAGGTTCCACTCAACTCTATCTCTACCCCCAGATTCCATCTGTGATTTCCAGAATACTGTAAATTAAAGTAGGCATGAGTAACCTCATGGTGGTCTTTGAGAAGCACATTTTGAGAACAAAGCCTGCATCTCTACATACCATTCAAAATGCCTTGGAGGAGCTTGGAAGTTTGCCCATCTCCATAGCACTAGGGATGGGCGCAAATATTTGAAACATTGAAAATTCGACCGCATTAGTTCAAATTGGACATTTGAATTTGAGTTGAATGTATATAAATTTGAATTCAAACATTCGAACGAATTTTGAATTTTTGAAACATTCATATGAATTATTTGGACATTTGTATGTGTACGAATACATACACTCTGCGTACTTGCCCATACACTTCTTTCCTACATCCATAACGCATTTGTATGGATCTGTACAGGATGAAAACGGGTTGCATATGGGATAAATACGGGATTCATACAGATGCAAACGGGATTGATATGGATGCGTACGGGCACATGCTAATGTTGTCAACATTCGTATTTGCAAATACGGATTGAAAATTCACACAAATAGATTTGAATGTGTTTGAATCAATTCAAATGTAAATACATTTGAATTTTAAACCTTCAAATTGATTTGAATTTTCAGATATTTGATTTGAATCAAATCAAATCCTGAAAACTGCATATGCACACCCCTACACAGCACCCAAAGTCTCATAAGAACATAAGAGGAGCCCTGCTGGATCAGGCCAGAGCCCATCCAGTCCAGCGTCCTGTCTCACACAGTGGCCCACCAATTGCTTATGAGCGTCTCAAGCAGAAGACAAGGATAACACCTTCACCTCTAGGGAAGCAAATGTGATTCATTCTCCTACTATTCCTGGGTAGGAATGTCATGTCTCTGGGTCAGATCAGGGTGATGTGGTATAATTTGCTTGGTTTAAGCTAATGAGAATGCAGGGTAGATAGCACATTATTTCTCCCTTTCCATTTACTCATTATATCCTGGGTATTTGCTTTCGTGAATGGATTATAAACTCTCTTGGGAATGTATCCATGCAAGAAAAAAAAAAGAAAAAAGTGAAATGTCAAATTTGTCAAAATAGAAAAACAAAAATAAAAACAAGTTTAGATTTCAATAGAGCGCAAAGGTCAATAATAGGTCTTTGTGGCATCTCTTTGAATGAGTTATCCCAGAACCCAAGGGGGTATGGGGGACCACGGCTGCTGTTTGAGTTGTTTCACCCATTCAGCCTCTCAAACCTTTTCATTGGTTGCTTTGATTTTTGTCAAGGGTTTAAGGTACAAGCTTTGCCCGAAGCCTTTTCAGCCATTCCTAAACAGGCCTATGGGCAGCAGAAACTTCCCAAAGTGAATACATTGCCATAAACAAAAATGGAGCAGATATACTCCAAGGCGGCTGGAGAGGTTGCAAAGGTAAACCACTCAAACATCAGTGGTAGATTTCATAAAGGTGCATGTGAGCAGCTGAATAATGAAAATAAACCCACCTTGCTCGGGGCAGAGAGAGTGGGGTGTGCAGCTGATGAGTAGACATGGAAGGGAAGGGTCCTGCAAGTCACCAATGTGGGCCACCAAACAGAATAGCCATACTCGATTCAGGTGCCAGAGCACAAGAGGACCCTGCTGCGGCATGGCCTTCTTCCCTGTTCCCAGGGGGTGGACAGTGGTAGCAGTGGCCTGCAGGCTCCCCATCCAGCTACCAGCCCAGCAAGGCACCTATACCGTGCTTAGCCTAGCTGAGGGAAGCAGCAGAGAGAGGCATGGTGAGGCGGGAAGTGCAGCTGCTAGTCAAACAAAGCATCTTGGGTACTGGTGTGAATAGGCCAGGGAAAGTGGCAGCAGAGCACGGCAAGGTAGGGACTGTGACAAGGCCTCTTCATTGGGTCACCAGACCCACCAGTCCTTTGCTGCATCTTGGGCACCAGTGCAACCTGGCCAAGGTAAGTAGCATGGAAAGATAGGAACTATGTCAGCAGTGGCCCAAAGCCTCCCCACTGGGCCCACAGCAAGGTGCTTCATTTCAGGAGACCCCTGATAGAGCTGGCTTGCCATACTGTTTAACAGTGCTTCCTACGCTTGTTTTTGTGACATATGCATGCCAAGACAAGGCCTCTGTGCCTGTTATCCCCCACTTAAGGCTAGTCCTTTTGCTGTCTAGGAACCCTTAGAGCAAAGAATAGGGAAAAGCCACCAGAGAACTGTTTTGTTTTTCCCCCTCGTGGAGTTGGTACAGAAACCACCAGTCTTATTTGCCTGCTGAGGCTTATGGGAGTTGCAGTTACCCCTCCCTCCTCTAGGAGCAACACAATTGGAATGGAGAGGAAACTTTGCCTTGGGAATTAATGTAGAGATCACTTTCCCCATAATGTTAGTGATTCAGGAGGTGACTGGCATGTTGAGCATGTCAGCTCAGTGGCGATGCTTGCATTCTCAATGCTTGTTTTCAAACAGCACATCACAAAATACAGAGAGAACCCTTCTTGACAATGTTTTAAATGCAGCCATTGTGCAGTTGCTGTAGACAATTCTAATGGGAAGGTCATGATTCTGTTGCAAAGGCAGCTTTTTCCCAGCATTCCAACCACAATATTTTGGCTCTGTAAAAAGGAGTTTCTTTCTTAATTTCAGCTGGCACATCCATTGTCTTTGCAAGCACTGTGAGGGGTGTGATTGAGCAAGTATCACATGAGCCCACTTGGGTATACAGTATTTTTAGTTTCCAAGCACAGCTCTGCTCTCATTAGTGACAAGAATTGCTACTCAAGTGCCTTTTCGTGATACCAGAGCAATTTTGTGTGCTTTGAAAACTGTTTCTTAAGAAATGGTTAAAAGCCTGCACAGGGCACATACTTTACTGAACTCCTCTATGGCTCGCTCTCTCTCACACACACACAAGTATAGGTCATAGATTTTACAGTTGAAGAACAAAGAAGCTGGAAGCATAAGTGTCCATCCTCCATTATCAAAATTATTCCACTCCAAAACAATCCATACCCACAAGCTGTGCCTCCCCAACATCTACTCATGAAATGTATTATGAAGTTCACGATGTGCCACTTTTAAAGTGCAGGCAATGGCCTAGATTTCAAATACAATTAAAATGACCGCCTCTTTTCTAGTTCTCCCAACTCCTGGCAACTGCTACTCAGAATCATCTCCTGCCCTCTGAACCTTCAAGCCTCTTCCCAATGGTGCAGCAAACTTGGAGGGGCGCAGGACAACACCACTTGGGCACGCTCCAACACGGGCTGCAGCCCCTCACAGGGGTGGCAGGAACAATGTAGGGGTTTTATTCCCTTCTCCACCCCCACTCCCCATTCATGGAGAGGTAGCTGAATAGTGTGAATTTCTGCTCATTGCCCCTTGCATAGGGATTTCTGTTCCCTCTACTGAGTTCTATCTAGGTTGCCATTATCCACTCCCTGAGATAGAATAAACACTATGGCTTAATGTTCCTGGACTTGAATAGGTAGACTGTTCCGGTGCTTGACCAGTTGCATTGGCTGAACCTCCCATCTAAAGGTACAAAGAACAACTACATCGTCTTTGCTTTTCCCTTGGTGCTTAATGGCTGCATATGTTACTTATACAGTTCCGGTGCTCCATGGCAGAAGGTACAGTAGATACTGCTGGTAGAAAGGAACAGATGGGATAAGTGTGAGAAAAATGGCCTGAGAGAACTTAGTGCAAAAGAAAAGAGAGAGGGGTCAAGCATATTTTTTGTTTCTACCATCTGGTAAGCTAGAGATGGGAAGCCTTGTACAGCCTTTCTTTGCAATGATGTCTCTACCTTTTCCATTAAGCAGAGTGAGGCCACCATGTCAGCTACTAGAAGTCCCTAGGGTGTAAGAGAAAGGGACAAAATGCTTAGGAACTAGGCCATGGGATTTGTGTCATGCACCCTACCAGCAGTACCTGGACTTGGCCTTCAGGATAGTGGAAATCAGTTTTATCTGCCAGCCTGGTCAGCTTCTGAATATGTTGCATCTGCTCCTTTGGCTCAGGTAGGAAGTCTCTTGGCTAGGATCCACAAAGTCCTCTTGGCCTCTTCCAGCAGGGTTCTGGACCCAGTGACCACACATCATTTGTACCTGGCCCACTCCCCAGGCAGGAGGAAAGGAATCCATGCACAAGGAAGGTTGTTTTTTTTCTGTTTACAGAGTGGGAAAAAAACTGCACTGCAATTGCAGCACAGGCCAGGATTGCTTCTGTCACCAATGTGGAGAAAGATGGTGGTGGTAGGAACATCCCACAGCAAGTTCCAGACTCTCACAACATTTCTGGAAATGGCCCGCTTCTGGAGCCTGACAAACTGCCCTCAGTGTGCAAATTTAACACTGGGGAAATTTTGTTCCCTGGCCTTGAAGTTAGACTGGGCAGAGAAAGAGAGAGCGTTTCAGCCCATTCCAGTCCTGGAGGTGTCCCTGTGGCACGTGGTATGGACTGTTTGCAGAATTTGCCTTGATATCTCCTTGATTTTAGCCCTTCCTAGGGTATTCATTTCACATCTTGTTGTCCTTATTTCTGGTGCCAGGGACTTCCCCTTTGTTTTCCCTATTATTGTCTAGATTTTAAACAAATTAAAAGTCTTTAAATCAGGTATGATTTCCTTCCTTCCTTCCTTCCTTCCTTCCTTCCTTCCTTCCTTCCT
>MTQE01002208.1:26178634-26194113 GCA_014337955.1 Aspidoscelis marmoratus | reverse complement strand
CCTTCCTTCCTTCCTTCCTTCCTTCCTTCCTTCCTTCCTTCCTTGTATTTGGTACAATATTCCTTACCTTTACTGCTCTTCCATTTACAGAGAGGGCAATGTTAAAAAATATACCTATGCTGGAATTTGTTTGTTTGTTTGTTAGTTTTTAAAAAAAACTTGCCTGGAAAATGTTATCACATTATGGCACGGAAGCAGTAGGCAGACTTATATTTTATGCAAAACTTGCAAGATGCAGGTATATGTACCTAAGCCGCGCGCATGCGTACAAACACCAGGCAAACCGTCTGCTGAGGATGTCCCCAACAAGGTCATTCTGTCCTCTAGTCTCATCAAGCAGGCATGCAGTCAGAATTTTAAAGAGAATATTATTTCACAAGGGATAGGCATTTTCCACAGTAACTATCAACAAAAAAGCAGCAAGCTGAAACTTTAATAACTCTGAAAGGCAAGCAACTCAAATCATATCCAGAAAAAAAAAATGAGGGGGAGGGAATAAAAATAAAAATCAATGAGTCTATTAAAACATCATTTTTTCCTCCTGATTGATATTTAAGGGGATCAGAAGCAAGAATTCAAGGCAGCATCTAGAATCAGCAGCCAGGCTGCTCACTTAATATTTGAGAGCACCTGTGTTTCTCATCAAATGTGCTACCAAAAAGGACTGGTTAAAGTGGCTTTGATCTGACTTTAAATACCTCCAAACATCAGTAGCTGGAGGCATTTTAATCTGATTTTACTGGAGCTGGGCTGGGTTTAAGAGAAACAGAATCTAAAATTAAGTTCACATTTTCCCAGCAGTCCTTGATGTTTCTAATGCACCTCTGACCCCAAAGGTAGGGGTGGTGAAGAGAATATTCTCAGGTGGTTCGCACATGGGTGACAATGAGAACACAGCATCTTGGGAACACACTGCTTTTCCTTAGCTTATCAGATGCAGAACAAGCTTTGCTGAAGTTGATATTCCAAAACTCCTTTCTGTGCTTTCATGTTTGTTTTATAAAGCAATTACCCAGAAAAAATTCAAATATATACTAACAATTATTTCAGCAGTAGAATGATAAAATATTAGAGAATTTCCAGGACTATGTGAATGCAGTATCTTGGCAGATCACTGTCAGAAGGTCTTGGAACCATACAACTTACAGTCATTTACAGAAATACTGTGAAGACTCTGTCTATGACATCATGCACACACAGTATGTGTAAGGTTTGTGCAATTTTATTTATTTATTTTACTTAAAATGTTTATATCCTGCCCCCTATCCTAGGATCTCTGGACAGCTCACAATAAAAGACCCATATACATACAAGACATTAAATACATACCCGTGATGAACCGGTATTAAACAGCAAATGGTGCGTGACATTGCCCAGGTAGCAACGCAGGTGACAAGTCTGTGGCACATGGATTGGCTTCCCTTCCATCCAAACTTATTTCTGATTCACAGTGAATTGGAACTGGCTCTGGTGGAAGGCAAATGCCAACGTAACAAGCCCAGCAGCCTCACTCACTCTAATATCTTGCTGCTTTTGAAACATGGGCCATCCACAGATCATCCTATCAGGCACAATGTGTACACAAATTGTATAAATGGGCAGGGGTCCTACTTGTATCAGTGATAGTCAATCAAATGTAACCATACGATTTTTCATTGGCACATACCTGTATGTGTACTCTCAACTACCCCTACAGACTACTGGGGTCAGGAAATAGATGTTGGCATAGTGAAAGTGTATATTATCTGGAAGAAGAGCAATAGGATGCTAGGAGCAGGAGGAGGAGAGGGAAGAAAAAGAGGATGAAGATGCTATTGAATGAGAACTTCTATTATAAAGCCCTTATGACCTTATACAAATCAAATGTTCAACCGCATGTGGAACACCCTGTATATTTCTGGTCACCACATTTCAAGGAAGTTATAGGAAACTTAGGATATGTCTCAGACACCTATGCAAAGCATCAGGGTTACTGCGTTTCTATCCCTGGGAGTGAAAAACAGCCACCAAAGAGCACAGTTCCCACCTGAGGTGTCTCTCAAATTGAAAAAGTTGCAGCTGTGGAAGGAAGGTGATGCCTGTTCCCCAGCTGCCTCGCATGATGCGTGTGAGGACAGAACCTTAGAAGAGAGGAACTAAAATGATCAAGGGGCTGGAGGAACTTTCTGATGAGGAAAGGTTGTAGTGTTTGGGGATTTTTGGTCAAGAAAGAAAGAGAAGGAGGGGGAACATGAAAGAGGCAAATAAAATTATGTGTGGTGTAGTCAAAGTGGACCTGCCAATGCCCTAAGATCTGCAGGGGAGGTCCTCCTGGTTGTACCATGACCCTCATTAGCACAAGTCCCGAGATAGGGACTTTTCAGTGGTGGCTCGCAGACTGTGGAATAGTCTTCATCCTGAGGTGCATCACACACCTTCACTTTTTGCGTTCAGGAAAACAGTGAAGATATCCTCTTTGCCCTGGCCTTTGGCTAAACAAGGAAATGACTTTTCCTCCCCACATTTGGGTACTGTTATGGATTAATATGTTCAGTTTATACGTTCACTGATTTTTAATGTTGTAACCTGCCCTGAGACCTTTGGGTATAGGGTGGGATAAAAATTCAAATAAATAAATATGGTCAATAATTTTTCTTTTCCAAAAATACCAGAACCAGAGGGAGAAGGGTCACCAAATGAAGCTGAATCTTGAAAGAATCACAACAGGCTGAAGGAAATGTTGGCACAACACATAATTAAACTATGCAGTTCACTAGCATGAGACGTGGTGTTGGCTACCGGGGTGGATGGCCTCAAAAAACGGTTTGGACAAATTTGTGGAACCCATGCTGTCAATGGCTATTAGCCCCAATTGCAGGGTGTTTATTGCTATTGAAGACTGTGTGAATCTAGAGGCAAGCTGCCAGATGCAGGTCAGGTTGGGTGTCTTGCTTGTAGGTTTCCACATGCGACTGGTTGGCCACTCACAGAACAAGTTACTGGTCTAGATGGGCTACAGGTCCCTCACATCACAGCAGGCACTCATTATATTCTTTTGTTCTTCTGTGGTGATGCACTCATACTCATGGTGGAGTTTCTGGTGCATTAAAGGTTGATTGGGCACCCTTAGGTAGGGAGCAGAGCTTTTACATCTTCTGGGATACCCATATTTAATCAATACAGAATGGAAAGCAAGCATTTCTTTTGACCATGACAAGAAAAGAATGCTAGTATACAGATATGTTTGCATGTAGCTAGAAGGGCAAATGTTTATCGACCAGGGTTCAGGATAGGCAAACGTCCACACTCCAGTAACCGCCAGTTTCCACCCCCAAGACCCACACCAGCCAAAGAGTGGGAAATCCCATCATCGAGGTTTCTCTTCCAACAAGATCTGTGGATAAATATCTGGCGTGCACTGCTAGGGAAAAGATGCAGAGATTACTGGAGTTCCATTCACTTTTTTGGGGGAAAGTCTGCTTGAAGTCACAGATGCCTCGGCAGGCTTTCATTCCTGTCTAGAGAAACCACTACCAGCACTACTGATCTACTGAGTCAGATCATCATTTGGAAGCTGTCTACCTGTAACAGCTTTCCTCCAGTTTTACTTTTCGTGGCCTGTCCCGTAGTAGGTCAGTCATCTTCTTGGCCTCCGTGGAGACTCTTTCGACTCAGAGTTCTGGGAGAATACTCACCATGGCCAAAGGGAAGAAGGCGCCAGGTTCGTTGCATCATCCAAACACCCCTGCCAGGAGAGCTTGCAGGGAATTGTTGAGATTGTTTTATGCTAAGCAATAAAAAGGGGGAAAGTGTCTCATCTCTGTTTCGCATCCTAGAAACGCTTTGCCCTGCCTTTCCTTTGCTTTTGAACATGATAAAGAGAGACAGAGATAAAGCCAATAGATAGGAATCAATGGAGTCTGGGACAGCTGAAGCATGGAAAACCTGCCCATTGCTCTTGTCTTTCGGAACCTTGTGAAAGACAGGGAAACTGTTTTTAATAAGCAAGAGTTCAAACAGCGTGGCTCCGTAGCCAACAGTCATGCCATAAACTCTAAACTTTACATGAAAACTCTCTGATCTCTTTGAACTCTGCACTCCTCCCCCCCTTTGGCAGAGGATTCCAGTGTTTATGCTCTTCCCCCCCCCCCACTCTCTCCCTTGGCAGGGAGATTTGCTGGCAGGATCATAAGGAGGGGTTTAATATATTTTTTAAACAATCTCCTGTTTTCAGAAACCACTAATGCCCACTCAGAAACATCAAGGTGTTACTTTGAAGAGCCTTCTGGCTAAAACTCTCTTACACTCTTTGGTTACTATGCAGTCAAAATGAATGAATGTGGGCTTGGAAGAGAAACACACACCTGCCTGGTAATTTAAGTGCACTGTTTTTGACATCCACTTTTAAAAAAATGAAATTCACAAAGATTTTGCACACAAATGCTCTGAGTGCCGCTGAAACAAGGACAGATTACTTCTGCTTCATTCTGGAAATTTCTCAGTCTCCAAAACCATTTGTCCTCCTTCGCTCTCAAGAGGATAACGGTATGCTCTAGAAGGACTAAATGTGCACCATGGACAGTCTTAGGTCCAACTGGATGGGCCAATGACAGTCCTCCTTCTGAAACCACTTTGAAGTTCTCCCTCCCCATATCCCTTCCCCACTCCTGCTGGGATTGGGCTGCCACTGGAAAGGGACAGAGCCAGCCACGTGTCAGGTGGCTTGGCCTGCTGCAGCCTCAGCCACCAAATCCAAAGGCTGGGGCAGTCCTTAGAGCCAATGCTGGAAACTTTGAAGGCCAGGAATGCTCCCAGGAGGGCCCTTCTTCAGCAGCCACTTCTGGCAATGATTATTCCTGAAGTGTCACTACTCCAGCAGTAGACACTGATGTCAAAGTCTACTGGTAGACTGGGATAGGGTGCCACTTTGGGCACCTTATCCCACTTTATGTTCCATTTGGTATGGAAGGAGTATTCCAGGCTGGTGGGGGCTGTGCTGTCCCAACATAACATGTGGAAGGCAGGCTCTTTCTTGGACTAGACTGGGGCTCAGTGCAGAAAGGGCCTAGGTCTTTTAGTGAGCAATTTAAAGAGGGGAAGGGACCTATCACACATAATGGAAACTTGTGGAATTGCTTGTTGGACCTATCCTTCTACAGTGTCATGGTCCCTGTGGTAGATTTGAGCATTTAGCATATGATGCATTTGAGGACTCCATGCCAGCCAGGGAGATGGGTGTGAGAGTGTTTGGAGGAACTTGATTTGCTCCTCCAAGGCGGAAAGGTTTAGTGTACAAGGGGTGACTCTGAGGTTGCTCCCTAATCACTGAACTGCTTCCTGCAGTGAAACTCACCATGATAGCTTGAGGGTGTCTGGTGAAACTCCTCACTGAAGCTGCCTGGGGCTGCCAGGTCATGCCACTCCAGCAGAGGTGCCTCCCCAAGGTGTCTCTCTCACATGGAAAATGGAGACACACTCTTTATAAGTGAATCCTTAGTAAAGGTTATAGTAAGGGACAGTCTTTGCTACAGTCTGCAGCCCAAGCCCAGAGTTTGAGCTCCCTTTCCACCATGGCAGTTTCTTGGAATGAAGTCAAAAGCAACGCTCCTCACCGGCTCTTTCCCCTCTCCCTACACATATCAGCTTGTCGAGGGCTTGATAACAATGATTAGAGGTGGGGAAAGGAAGCTGTGGCAAAAGATCCAAAAATTGCTTGACAGCACATGCTCCTGCCTTGTCCTGGGATTACTGGTTCAGAGGTCCCCACCACTCATGGCTCTGTGAGTAGTTCTGTATAAGAAGCACCTAAGATATCACTTGTGGCTTATCCCAATGGAAAGGTCACACATGAGAAGCAAAGGGCAAACTTGCATGAATCCTCCCCAGTGTATCCGGATACCTATCGGAAGCGTGAATGGAATTCTGGGCACTGCCGTCTTTGTTCACTGATGCCAACACATCCACAACAAGCAGTGCCACTTGATTCCATGATTTGAATGCTCTCTGGTGCCTGGCCACTTTCGCCAGCAGCACCCAGCTGGATTTGAAGCAAGTGGGCAGCTACTTCTGCTATTGGTGGGCCACTGGTGAAAGCGGCCAGCTCCCAGGATTTATGTCATGCAACCTTGTAAAGAAAAGAGGGGAAAGGATCTTTAGAACGAGGAGGAGGAGGAGGAGGAGATGACAATACAGTTGGATCCATGGCTGCCTTGGTAAATGGGGAACAATGAAACTTCAGCTCTGTTGATGAAGACATAATCTGGGCCAAAGCCTATGGCAAATTTGCTAGTGGCAATGAAGTTAAAAGTCCATCTACCAGAAATGAATCAACAATAGAAGTTACCTTTCAATCAAAAAAGGAGGCCAAGTCATTTCCTGAAAGGTCCTGGGCTCAGGGGCCTTTTCCACATCAACACGCAGGCTTAATAAGACATTAAAAGTGGCAAATAGTTGATGAGGCAACTGAGTTTGCATAGAATTCTTCCCCTGGAAGTAAGATTGTCAAGATACATCTACATGAGAAAAAAACATCCTGTAGGCTGCCTTCAAGAGTTGAAGCTGTTTGCCTAATGGATTCCATGTCCATAGCCTTTGCAAATGACAAACCATAGATCGTTCTGCATCCAGCTCTGCATAAAGCCAAGGTCTTGGGTGATGCTCTGTCACTAGATGAAATCCTGATGGAGCCACAGCTCCTAAAACAGTTTTAGTTACAGTGTTGAACCGATTGGTCAGAAGTTAGGACATCTGTATTTACTGTATTATTTTCCATAGTTAAACCTAGACCATATATCACCATTGTTACCACCACTACCATTGTCATTGTCACCTGCATTTCTTCGACACAACTTCTAAATAGAATTTGAGGCTGAGAGTTTATTGGTAAGGCAGAAGCTTTGTGCAAATATGTGCCCCCAAACCCTGAGTAATCTCAACCCTAGATACAGGCTGGGGTGAACATAGGATTACAGCGTCCTAGTCTTCCACTGATTATAAGCTCTTCATGTTATAAACATTTGCTTTTTATGCAGAAGGACTGAGGTTTAATCCCAGGATTTCCTTAGAAGTCAATGGCAAACTAATTCCATACTGTGGCCAAGTAAACTTCATGGATATGTTGACTTAGGCCATGTTCCTGCTAACTAGGGGTGTGCACGAATGTATTTTTTGCATTCAAATTCAAGTCAAATCAAATATTCAAAAATTTGATTTGAATTGAATAAAAAATCCGAATTTGCGAAAATCCAATTCAGATCTGGATTTTCCGAATCCGCACATTCAAAAATCTGATTCAAATTTGAAAATACTAATGTCAACAACATTCACATCTGCTATACGAATTTGCGTGATTCCATATGCATCTCGTTTTTAACCCGTATGCATCCCGTTTTCATCCCGCATTAAAAGGACAAATTTGTATAGTTTTTTTCTGAAATTCATATATGATATATATGAATTCATTCATTTGAATTATTTGAATATCCATACCGAATTTTCAAAAATCCGAAATTCATCCAAATGTACAAATTCAAATGTTTTAAAATCTGATTCAAATTTGAATGTCAATATTCATTGGATTCGAATCAGATTTTTGAATTCTCAAATATTCTTGCACATCCCTACTGCTAACATGGCCAGGAACTTGGTCTTGGGCATCATGCCACCATATTTAACGACATAGCGTACCCACTGAAGAGTGTGACACCAGCCCCAGGCACCCTGAGGCCGTGCCTTGCCTATCACTTTGCTGAGCAACCACATGCACCAAGGAATTCCTTGTGCACCAAGTGGGGAAAAGGTGACCTGGGAGCAAAGATCTTGCTGGGACTCTCTGCTGTGGACTGAAAAATGGACGACATGGGGCCAAGAGCCCTTGCTGATGCAAGAATATAAGTTCCACTTGCAGCAGTGTTCCAGGAGCCTTGGCAAGCATGTGATCATTGCTTCTTTCATGGCCATAGAGGTCCTTCACCTCCTGCCTTGATTCCAACCCCTTCTAAGCTGGTGAAGGAACTTTGTCCTTGTCTTCAGCTTGATATGCCCAGAAGCAATTGGTGGGGCACTGTGTGGAATGGGATGCTGGACTAGATAGGTCGTGGCCTGATCCAGCAGGGATTTCTTTATGAGCCGCACAACTCAGACTGATTTTAAAATCACTTTTCTCCAGTTGCTAGGTGAAGCACCAGGTACATCTCTAATGAAGGAATGTGTTTCATGCTCAAGTTCTGTGAATACCTAATCAGTTATTTATTTGTGGTTAAGAAATATGAGCTAGGAGGCTTCTGCTAATTGACATAATTTAGTTGCCTGTAATTAGCAGCTGGTTCAGGAATGCAGTGATATCGTTTTACAGCTAAGTAGCATGCTAGACTGATTCTCCGAGATAGATACTTAGTGCTGACAGTGTAAGAGCAGAACTGTAAATTCAGACAGCACCAGGAGTGACTGGTCCTTTAAATCGCAGTGTCCGGTGGTCATCAGTCACTTGGGGGGGGGGGGAGAAAAAAGAACAGGGAAGAAGGAGAAAGATACAGGATAGTTCCAACCAATGGCAAAAATGGTTAGAACTAACTGTATGGTGATTGGGGGAGGCATGAATCTTTAGAACGCCCTCTGTACGGCGTACCAGCCAATCGGGAATTCTAAAAAACCTAAAATCAGTCACACACTCTTCCTCCCTCCACGGCAAGTTGAGGCGCACCTTCGGGTGCCATTACTGCTGGTTGCTTGCTGTTCCCGGGAAAGCGAGGTAAGCCCTGGACCCTATCCCCTCCTGCTCCCTGCCCCAGCCCTAAGAAGGGGACCCCTAGGCCACCCTGTACCCTCCCTCCCTGTCTCCCTATGGAGCTGTGAGGGCTCCTTTTGGTTGGCCTCCCTCCCTGTGGCCGGCATGTGGCCGGCCATGCTAATTCCTGCAGTGCTGGCTCAGAGAAGAAAGGCCGCGCCGCCGGGGGCTTTCCGTTCCTCTACGCAGCCTTCCTTCTCTGATCTGGCACTGTCAGGGGGTTTTCCTAGAAGCCTTGTCCACCTCGAGAAAGCGCGGCACCGGCTCTTGCGGAAGGCCCCATAGAGAAAGTTTCTTCACTGGGGCCATTGTCTGAGGAGCCGCCTCTGAACAGCACCTGTGAACTGGAAATGGGCTATCACATTGTATAGACCGCATGAGAATAAGCAAAGAAACAGCATGACATGAAACAGTCCTGTGCATGTTTACTCAGAAACAAGCCCTGTTTTTTTAGATTCAGTTGTGACTTGCTCACAGGTAAATATTCATGGAATTGCACCCTTCCGTACCTAAAACTATGTGTGAAGAATACCTTAGGAGAAAAAAAATACAGATTTTTCCTGGCGTATGGTTACATCCAAGAAAGGATTAAAAAAAAAGCTTTTACTTATAAAGTGGAATACTTGAATTGGAGATACTGTACCCATAAGGCAAGGTTCTATGAAGGGGCACAAAGTTTCATAGTTCTCATAGGAAGCACTTTTTTAGCTGCCTGCTTGCCTGTTCTCATAAATATACTTTCCCTGAAAGGAAAACAGAATGATTCATAATAGTATAACTGCATCATGAAATAAAAAGCAAAAACTTTGAAACTGTCCACAAAACAGAGAATATATCTTCCTGTTTTCCAAAGTAAGATTTGAAAGATATATTTTAATATAACATTCTCAGTTTTATTAGAAGATATTCCCATAATTGAGGACTACCCTTTTCCAGTTTGGCCTAGTGGTTAGGTAGCCAGACTCTTACCTGGGAATACCGGGTTTGATTTCACACTCCTCCATGAAGCCAGCTAGGTGAATGTGGGTGAGTCACATCTCTCTTCTGAGCTCTCACAGCCCCACCCACTTCACAGAGTGTTCTGTTGTGGGGAGAAGAGAAAGCTTCGTCAGCCACTTTGAGTCCCCTTAAATGGATGAGAAAAGCAGGGTAGGAAAGCCAACTCTTCTTCTCCAACTCTTCTTCATGTTATGTCCTTTTTTGCACTGGGCCTTTTCCTGGAATCCACCTTCTATTGACACCTTCACTTCCCTGGGGCACCAGATCCATTCCAAACTTAGCTGATGCTTCCCCAAGCACTGGCTAATTGTGAATTGCCTTTATCCCAGAGGTGATCACAGCTCCACAGCAATGGTGCTAATGGGTATGCATGGTGCCATTGCCACAGCAACTGGGCAACATGGCACACAACTGTGCCTGCAACACCCACAGCACCTTCCATTCATCCAGAAGAGTGGCAAGTATAGCATTTCGGTCTTTTCCAGCCAGCATGTAGTATAGCTGTGGGAGCTGTCTGCAGTCATGTCTCTACTCAGGGTTGAAGCACAGTATTAGGCCTCCCTTTACCCAGTGCAGACACCCACAAGAATGCCTTTGAGAGTTGTGTTTCCATTTTTAGTAGTATGGTACAAGTGCTGAAGAACACAGTGTCCTCTCAAGTACCCGAAAGACACACCGTTCAGTTACATGTTTCAAAGGACTTTTATTGCTAGGTTTTTTCCCTATGATAATATTTCCTTCCTCTTTGATGAGAACACTGGACTTCATTGTGTTATATTAAATCTTTTTTTCTTTTTTTTTTAGTATCCTGTGGTTTATTAAACTGATTTGTTGTTGATCCCAGTGAACTTTTTTTGTTACTATCTGACACCACTGGGAGGGGCATGACATGGAGCCAACGCAGTGTTCCATCTGCCCTGCACCTACTCCAGCTGTGCCACATCTTCCTCTGGGGAGAGAAAAAGAGGGAAGAGACACTCACTTCCAACCTGGCATTCCATCTGCCCTTCACTCACTTCCTAGAGGCTGGTATGAAGAAAAACGGGCACTTAATCCACCTCTGCATTCAGCTGGGCCATGCCTTCCTCCTGGGAGCTAAAAAGGGGAGAGGGGACATTGCTTATGATATATATTTTGATGTCTTATTTACTGAGATTGATTTTTTACTTGTTATTGTGTTGATTTGTTGTATTCTTTGATGTGATGATTATTTATTGAGATTGATTTTTTACTTGTATTGATTTGTTGTATTCTTTGTATTTTTTCTGTTTGTTGTAAACCGCCTTGTGCAAATTTTCCTTTTGGAAAGGTGGTTTACAAAGAAAAATAGAAATGGAAATGGTTGCTGCAATAGATAGTTCACTCACAGAGAGAATAGTGGTTTCCATGAGATGGGCCATAGCTATCTAGCCAATAAATCAAAGACTTACTTGCTATATATATCTTAGCCATCATCATGCAAGTCCTTATAGCAGGAGATGCCACTTGTGAACACATTTGTAATTAAAAGGTTATGAGAACATACCATGGGAGTAACTCTGTTTAGTCTTATTGTGCTTCAGATAGGATCTGCACGGCACCTTTATGGTGCTTTGAATGTGTCATGAGAGTGCAGTGTTTGTACGACACAAAGTGGTACTGGCCAAGAGCTACTATTGCCCCTTAGCTGCAGGCACAGCAAATGAATGAATGAATGAATGAATGAATGAATGAATGAATGAGGGATGGTGGCCAACATTCACATTGTGAGTGCCAACCCATCCCAAACTTCACCCAGACCTACCTGAGTCTGGGTGAAGTGCAAACTGTCCTATCTGGAATGTTCACCTTGCTGTAGCAAAAGCCGTGTGTGCCAAGCCATTGCAATGGCAACTGGTGACACAGCACACAACTATGCAGCCGCAGCCGCCTCACTCCCAAGCAGAATTGTAGTATGAATGCTGCATGTCTGGCTGTGCTGAGAGTATCCTTAGGTGCTCACAATTAAGATGTGGAGCAGTTTTTACTGCTCTACAGCTAGTTGTGATCAGGCTGGTTCTCAGTCTCTCTGGCTGGAGACGGCACCACAGAGGACATATGTTCCATCCTAGAGTACACCAGGCTGTCCTGATCAGCAGAGTGTGAACACGCCCTGAGGCAGCTTAGAGAAGCTTAGAGATGGGATTGTTCACACACAAGTCTGCCCTTTCCCCCTCTCCTAAACATTATGTGCTACAAAAGATGAATAAGAGGAGGTTTGGGAACATGAGGGTCATGTACTACAATCTCTCTCCCCCTTTCTTATGTCTGAACACAGCATTGGTTGAAGAGCTCTCGAGCACTTTGCCCCATTCTCAACTTGTAATAGGGCTCAAGGGGATTGACTAGTGCCCTCATTGGCATTCCTTGCATTGGAACACCGCAAATGCCCCTGCTTTTTCAACAGGTTTATGTTCTCATTTGTTCCAACTTTAAATAATAATAATAATAATAATAGGGCTCTGCTTCTCAGCATTCACAGTTTGGTTAGGCCTGTGCTTTGTTTTGGTCAGGTCAATTTATAATACCTCCCACAAAGCAGGATCAGGACCAATACTTCTAAAACAGGGACAGTAAAGCCATCCTTTGAAAGTGACATATTAAGGTGGTATTTAATGATCACCACATCCTACTTCTAATCAAAACAGAAGAGTTTTCCGCTTCTCATTCATTTTTAAAGGACTATTCAAACACCCTTTTATCTCCACTAAACAGCCTGCCATGTATTTGAAGACATTTTATTTTTTGTTTCTACAGACATCCAGGGGGGAAAAAAGAGAGGAACGGAAAAGAAAAGAAGAAGAAAAGGGAAGCAAGTACTTTAGAACACTGATATATAAAGATGCAAAGGCTTATATAGCAGTGAATGACTTCAAACTGACTGAGACACATTCATCTTCCCAAGAAGAATTAGACTCAGTGTGATTCATTTTAATAGCAGAGGGAAAAAAAATAATGCTACTGTGCAGTGCTAAGTTCCTAACCTTTGATGGTAGAATAGGGAGGACAAAAAAATAACTTTCTTCCCTGATGTTGAAGTCTGCCTACTCATCTGTTATGTCCAGCTTATCAATTAAGGTGAACCCATGAACCTGAAAAGGTGTTTTAATAAAGACAGCAATCCATTTAAATGTGGGAAACCACCTGCAGCTTCATTTCAACTGAAAACCCAGTTCCTCGCCTTTGTACTCCGTGTGAAGTTTTGCTCATGTTAGGAGCAAACTCCTCTCTCACATGCAAAGTAATTCCAGGTCCGCTGATTTTACCAGTATGAGAGCAGGATTGGGAAGGGAAATGCGAATGGTACCATTTCTAGATCACAAAAAGCAAACACCATTATAAGTGTTTTAAAGGGGAGGGTCCCTGGGCCAGCTGCTCCAGGAGGGTAGGTTATAGGTGACAGACAGAACAAAGATGGGGACACCCTTTTTCAATCACCCACAGAGCAGATGCTTTCATCAGAAGTAAACCATCATCTGAAGAGATGAGATCAATCATAAATTAAATTCCTCCATCACAGCAGGAGCAGAAAGAAAAGTGAGCACAGGAACTGCATGAAGTTGTTGTTTTCCTTTCGATTCAGCTCTCTATAGTAAATGTGGTATACAGAAACATAAATTCCTTGCACCCTGATGATCAAATGTGTTTCTAAAGTCCATACGTGGATAGGTGAGCACTTGGAAACCATAAGAATACCGCCTTGAGTTCTGTTTTGGGAGAAAACAATGATATAAAGGTAAGAAAATACAGTTCCTTACATAGTGTGGTTTTCTACTGCACAGTCTTTCAAATGCAGCATCTCTCTTATAACATGAAACGGTGCTTGCCAACACCGCATTAGACTGTTGCCACTGAACAAAAGCCAGTAGTTAGGGGAACTACTGATTGTACCAGTTCTGTACTGTGTTTTGTACTGTAGGGATGCGCACAGATATTCTTAACAGAATTTGGATGAATTCAGACATACGAATTTGAATCAAAGTTGGCACATTCGAAGACTGGCCTTCAAATTTGAATTGAATGTTTAGATACATTTTTTTAAAAAAATTCATGTACATCCCTACTGTACTGTGATTAGCATAATGGCTTCCCAAAATGGAACCACCACATTATATGAAGAACACCAGTCTGTTGCCTGCTGTCAATCCCTGCTAAACTGAGGGTTCATCTACAAACAACTTTTAATTCATTTTTTGATCCGCCTTCAGAATGAGCATATATCGTCCAAGTGCCTAGTCATTTCCTTTCTGCTTTGCCTAACCCAAAGAAAGATTTTCTTGGTTGAATATTGAAGAAGGAAAACTGCTTGTCACTTGAAGGTGGATGGAGCATGGATTAAAACTTAGGAATAGCTGTGATCTAAGGTTCTCTCCAGAACACATGACTCTGATGTCTGAAAAGTTAGAAGCTACTGCAGGATCTGGATTTTTACCTTTATATCTTTATGGCAATGACAACAATACCTTTTGATTTCAAAAGTCAACTGCAATTGGACTGGGACTGTAAACACAAATGGTTTTGCAACTTCCTTTTGAAATGGCCATCAGTTCCATGATCATTCATGAATGTGACATCTTTGTGGTTACAGAAACTTGTGGTTTCTCATGAAAGGCTGACAGTGATTAAGTATGTGCTCAGATAGCCTTTAAAAAAAATCATGTCCTGAAGACCTCTTAGAAAAAACGGTGTGCTTCATGTTAAGTCTACACTTAACAACCAGTAACTTATTAAGAATAGCATGCATTTTCCAAATCTTTTTGTACATGTTTTACTTGCTTTGAATAGTTTTGCTTCCAGATACGTAGGTCCTGACTGTTTCTAATTCCCTTCCAAGGGAACCATAAGGACCATGTAATAAAAATTAGTATTGACAGCCTAGCAATTAAGGAGATAGTACTCAACATAAGTTGCATGCCTTGAGGTGTCATCTCATTTTGCAAAGTTGAAAAATGCAGAAGAGAAACACAATGGTATCAATACTGTAGAGCATGTCACATATTCTGGGACTAACTTTGGCATGCCAAAGCTAAATTAAGGTCTGTTGTTAAAATTGCATGGACTTTCAAGCGTTTCCTTCTCCTTTAAAAAAAAAATCTGTCATCTTCTTGACCTAAGATTTTCCTTAAGACAGCAATCTACTTTAGGGGGTCTTATACTTTCTAAAAGAAAGATTGACATAAGAGGGCTAAAAATTACTGAAGAACATACAAAATGTTGGCAGGAGAAGGAAAGGGAGGGTTTGCCACAATTCAAAATTGGCTCAGCAATTCATAATTCATCTTTCCTCAAATTCAAAACCAATAATAGTTATCTCTCCTTACATGCTCCTGTTTGTACAGTGAAAATGTGCACAAGGAGTAATCGACTTTAATGTTAAAACCAGGGTTTAGAAGAACCTGCCCAAATATTACATTGGCTTATAATATCTGTTGGTTAATGTTAAATAGACTCATGACATTCCACCATTTAGGTCCATTACATTGATCTCTCTCAATGGAGTTCAAAAAAAGAAAAGCCAGCTTAATTCAAAGTGCCACACCACAACCATTATTTCTCATGGAAGGCAATTCCATACCTCTGGATTAGTATGGATTTGAGCTGGAACCCAGTAAAGACACAGAAACATATAGCAGATGTGAACTCCCCACCTGCTCACAAATGGTCTTTCGCCCTGGACCAAAAAAAGAAGAAAAAAAAA
>MTQE01002208.1:26154696-26167023 GCA_014337955.1 Aspidoscelis marmoratus | reverse complement strand
TCAACAACATGGATAAGCGACAGAACTTTTGTCAGGCACTGTACATGCTATGCTGTGTGATTGGTATGACGATGATGATCTTCTGTAGGAATCAAACGTAGAATGTTAAAGCTCCATAGTTTTGTATGATGGCTTTCCCATCAAACCTAACAACTCTTTTTGAGATTGCAGAAAGGATATCTGCAAAACTGCAGTACCAGATCTGAGTTTTTTAAAAAAGATTTGGCCACTAAATACAGATATCTTTTGTGATTTGCTGCAGTTTTGTGGAGATCCTTTCTGCAATCTCAACAGAGCCATTACGACTGATAGCCTAGATCCACATCTTTGACACGGTGCCATGAACAGCAATATCTATGATTTTCATGGTTCATGTTACACAACATTAAGCGTATGGGGCACAGTATTTCTGGAAATATCATGTATAGAAATCTTGAGGATCTGTGCTATAGAACCACAGAATCATAGAGTTAGAAGGGACCTCTAGGGTTATCAAGTCTAACTCCCTGCTCAATCAATAGTTTTGCATTATAGTAGTTAGGTCTGGGATTTCTTCAGCCCTGCCTATGAAGTCAGATGTAGCCTGTGGTTTGAGGGTAGTACTGAGATGTTCTAGTACTAATCCCGATGCAAGGATTTGCTGTGGTTTTCATATGGACGGGTGGTGGTGGTGGTGGTCTCCACTATCCCTTTATCTGGGTGCTTAATTGCCCAGGTAAGGGCTTGATTTACACCCCACAACTGCCTAACAGTTGCTCTGCAGTCAGCTGGGCATGCTGTCAAGAGCAGAGCAGAGCTCTGGTAAGATTATTAAACAGATGGAAAGCCACGTCTGTTTTAATCATTTGCGGAGCTCTGCTTGTGTGCATGACAGCTGCTCAGCTGTGCAGGGCAGCTGTCAGGCAAGATTGTTTGGGGTAAATCAAGCCTTTACCTGGGCGATTAAGTGTCCAGGTTAGGGGTGGGGTGGAGAAAACTGCGGCATCCCAATGCAGGGATTTGCTTTGGTTTTCATGGGGATGGGCAGGTTCGCCTTGAACCCGCCCTCTTCTTCATTGTCATGCAGACTCCTTAATTGTAATTGACTCCTTTAGATTGTAAGCCTGAGGGCAGGGACCTGTCTAAGATTAATATAATATTGTAACCCACCCTGAGACCTTCGGGTATAGGGCGGGATAGAAATTAAATAAATAAATAAATAAATAAATAAATAAATAAATAAATAAATAAATAAATAAATAAATAAATAAATAAATAAATAAATAAATAAATAAATAAATAAATAAATAAATAAATAAATAAATAAATAATGTGAATTAGACTTTTAAGGGTCCCACGAATCCACTGCGGGGCATTGGCAGCCCCATGGGAACACATCATTTCTGGTGGCCTCACTGACACTCAGCTGCTGAAAGGGTAGTGACATCAGGAAGAGCCTTCTCCAGGATGGCCCCAGGGCATGAAACAGCCTTCCCTGCCAACATTATACACCTGCTCAAAGCAGATTAAGGTATACTTTGTAAAGGTGGCTGGACATCTTCACTTTTTATTCTGCATTTTTCGGATTTTCCTTGAAATTTTGTAATCATCAATTGCTAAAACTGCTGCTCAAACAGATTTTTTAAACCACTATAGTTCCGGTACTTTAATTCCGTCAACTTCTCTGAGATTTAAATTTAAGTAATCAAAATGTAAAAATGAAGGGCAGTGGCAATGATTATATTGTTTCAGCCCATCTGCATGCCTGTAATACAGATGGCAGTGGTTTGGGGGACATGAAACATATTTTGGGCTACAAAGCCCCGGAGCTGTGGTTTTAACATTGAATCCATGGAAACAGAGGTGATGTGAGATTTGCTGCAGTTTGATGAGAACTACAGGCATGGCTCAAGGTATGGTCTAGAATGGCTAAGCCAGGCAAGCCATCTGCCCACCTGGCTGCTCCTCAGGATCCCTGAGAAGTGGCCAAATGGGCACATGGCTTTCCCAGCTCAGCCATTCTTAGCTAAACCTCCCCAGCCCCCGAGGCCTGCTCTTTCTCCTTGCCCTTCCTCCTGCCCCACCTCCAGGGGAACAGAGGCTGGAGTCTCACTACAGCGAAATGATCTGCCTGGCTGGGTGCATGACAGCAGGCCTAAATGTGGGACATGGTCCGTCCAGCTTTCGGCCCTCTGAACTCAGTGCCCTGTGCAATCACACTGCTAGCACTGCCCTAAAGCTGGCCCTGCACTCAGACCCCCCAACACCAGCATAAGCCTAATAAATGTGAACTTAAGAGCATATAAAGAACACAAAAAATGCCCTGCTGAATTAGACTTATGGCCCATTCAGACCAGCAGCTACTTCACATAATGGCAACCAGTTGCATATTTAGATGTCAACAGGCCATCTTTGATTCAGGAATTCTTGCATTGAGGAACTCTTGGGGCAGCATTTGAAGGAGGAGGAGGAGGAGGAAGGAAGGAAGGAAGAAGGAAGAAGAGTTGGCTTTTCTACCCCGCTTTTCTCACCCATTTCAGGGGACTCAAAGCGTTCTGTTCTCCCCACACCAGACACCCTGTGAGGTAGGTGGAGCTGTGAGAGCTCAGAAAGAGAGCTGTGACTAGCCCAAGGTCACCCAGCTGGCTTCATGGGGGAGAGAAGAATCGAACCCAGTATTCCCAGATAAGAGTCCGGCTCCCTAACCCCTAAACCAAACTGGCTCACATTTTGAGATGCCCTGCAGAACATACAGTTAACTTTTTAAATGTATCTGTATTCCACTCCATCACTTCATAGCACTTGGAACAGCATTCAATTATACAGAACAAACATATAAATTAAACACTGCAAGGGGATTATGTCAAGGAGAACAGAAACATTTTCAGTTGTTTTCTAAAACTAGATAGGGAGGGAAGGCTTGCCCTACTTGTTCCACCAAGCTGGTTCTACTGTGGAGAAAGCCCAATTGGTAAGCACATCTGCTTCTGCAACATCTTGAGTCAGCAAAACTGTCTATTCCATATGACCATATGGGATAAGAGGTGATCTTTATCCAGGTCCAGAGATGTTCAGGTCTTTATATTGTTGTTGCTACTTTCAATTGAAGGTGGTACACTATTAGAAGCCAGCACAACATTTGTTGGTCAGAGTGATGTGTGAATTTATAAACATCGCTATGGTGGCAACATCTGTAGTAGCTGCAGTCTCTAGACTGTCTTCAAGGACAGGCCCATAATTGCAGTAATCCAATTGGCAAGCTATTAGTGCATGGACAACTGAAAACAGGCTGTCTCTAACCAAGAATTACTGGATCTGCTGTAGTCACAGCGGCTGCCTGTGACTTTAGTGACAGATCAATATATATCCCAGACTGTAAAGGTAGTCCTAGAGAGGACATGCCCATCCAACACTGGGGTTAAAACCCATTCACAGGCTTAAGAACTGCCCAGGCACAAAACTTCTATCTTCCCACGACTCCAGTGCAGCCTATTTATGCTCATCCTGTCCATCACAGCTGTAGAGCCTACTTATTTCTAAATCCTTACAAAAAATTAGATTTGGCTTTAGAGATGTCCAGTTAAGTCTCCAAAGCAAGCAAGATGGAATTCATAAGGCCCATTTCACATTATCATTGTACCAGTAAGTCTTGCAGTCTTTAGCTAGTATGTCTGCAACCCTGTCCACATCCTCTGGGATTATTTTAGCCACATCAGGGAAATCCCTTATACTGTATTCAGGCTACAGGCCAGGAAGGAATGCTGAGGAGAGACTCTCTGGCAGCCCAAAGCACATTAATTGTTGCTGTATACAAGCTGCTAACCACACAGAGTGCTGTAGTTTAAATTCAGCAAACATACCACTCTGATAACATATGAATTATTCCTTTGATCTGCAGGGATGGGCTTTTTGCTGGGGAAACACACCTTTCAAAATGATACAAAATAAATTCTTCAGTAAAAACCAACGGTGCTAGAAACATCCATACAAGTTAGATAAAACTGTAAAAGTCAAACTAATAATGTGTTTAGAACCTGGGTGAGCAAATATGTCTTAGCTACAAGCCAGAAGGGTAAGAAAGTTGAAGCTAAGCAAGCTTTCCTTTTCCAAGGGGATCAAACAAAGTATTTTACCTCTGCCTGGTATTTCTCAGATGAGAGAAACTTCCATAGAAAGCTCCTCAAATGGGAACTTACCCCGGAAGATCTGATTTTTCCAAAACATGGAACAATTTAAGATAGTTGGAATGCCACCATAATGTTCTTTTTCATTTCATAATTCCTCCCCTTCCTTTCATAAACCAGGTCAACTGTACTCTGTTCCCCCTGGGCAAATAGGGCTTTGGTTTAATGATCCGTTTATTCACTTAGGCAAAAACCATAACACCAAACAAATACATACATGAAGCACACATTTCAGAGTAACTAGCACCTCCTGCAAGAGACACAGCTGTGACCTGTCAGAAACCCTTACTTACATACACGTGACTCATGGAAGCATTGGGACCTTTTATGCAGCCTCCAAACTTGTAAAATGGAAGTAATTAGGTATAAACTAATCAACAGCAAGGAAAACAAATTACTTGTTTATAGAAAGAGCACTCTGAACTTGCCAGAAGCTCGGAAAAAACTCAGAAAGAACACTTACTGAGCATCCATCTGTCAAAGGCCTTTCATACCCACCAGGAGGAACCTAGGACCAATTCGCACTTCAGCCCATAGTCAACAATTAGGCAACATCTAGGGAAGAGCATCCGCACCTAGAGGAGGCTGTTACAGACTCCAGTCTTGCCAGAAGGTGCCTAATTGTTAACTAGGTGTGGAGCATGAAATCATGCTCCACAACCTTCCCCCAAAACTTACCTGATGCGTCCAGCCTCGGAGCATTCACTCTTTTGTTGGACAAGGAGGTCAACAGAGGTGTCGTGCAAGTGCACTGGTAGCTCTACTGCCTTCCTGATGCAACTGTGACTGTGTAGAGTGTCAGCATTGTCATGGCAAAGGCACTGATGCACATAGAGTTGCAGAGGGTGCCACACTCAAGATGGCAGCGCCCTGATGGCTCTGGGATCAATCACAGGTGAGTGACTGATCGCACAGGGCTTAGACTATAAGTGACTAGCAATTGCAAGTATGAGTACTCATCAATTTTGGGTGACAGAGTTCCTTTCCTGTCCAGTGGACAGGAAGGGAAGTGCAAAAACACCTAGTTTGATTGCTGGAGGGGCCAACCCACTTCTTAACAATCATTGGGTTGGCAGGTAAATAGGAAGAGGACAGAAGAACTCAGGTGGGTGGACTAGTGATAGGGTGCCTCCAGACACCCTTAATATTTCACTCCCAGCATAGCTACTTCCTGTCATCCAGACAGGATGGTCAATCCTCAACACAGTATCCATGCAGCATGCAAGGGAAAGTGCAAAGTAAATGCTTTGCTGCCATGGATAATTGATCATCCTGTTTCTGGTCATGTGACTGGCAGTAACACAGCAGCTGTGAAATATTAAGGGTACCTGGAGGCAGCTGACCCACATGTAGATGAAACCTTCTTTGTGAGTGGATGCTTTGAGATATTTCATGATTTTAGCTTACAGCCTTTGCAAATGCAAGAGAAAGAAGAAACAACGGAGATGCTTACCTATAATTTCCCTTCTTGCTCAGCTGCTCTTTAAAGTGCCCAAGTGTCAGGCTCTGAGCCTTCAGCATCCTCCTGTAGGGAATTTCTTCTCCGCAGAAAAAATATGTGACAACCAACTCAGTAGGGTGGGACAAGTGAGCAACGGGAAGTTTCTTTGGTTCTTTGTGACTGAAAAATAAATGAGGGAGGAGAGAAAGACTAGTGAGAAAATTTAAGAAGCTGTAGCTAGAACTGCAATTAGATGAAGCACAGATTATTTTAGTTAATAACCTACAGATAAAATAAAAGCAAAACAGTGCGAGGCATGTGAAGAACATTCAAAACTAGCATTTAAAAGAGTAATGGTATTGCCTAGCCCTGTAGCTCTTTCACTGGATTTCCTGATCTGCATCCTGACAAAGCCTGATGGAATTGTTCTAGTGTCCATGTTGTGATGAATGGCACCAATGCTAACACAAAGCAATCCAAATCACACAAAATTCCAAGGCAACAAGGCTTCTCTGTAAGGCACCTTATATTTAATTTTGAAAAGAGACGTCCCATCTCCTAATGGAACGGAAGAATCCATTATGTAAACTTCCTCAAGGTACAAGTTAATAAGATACCCAGATTAGCTAGTAAAGCAACTAGCCACTCATAAAGGTTCTGCAATCCACATTTGCCAATATGTTTTGAATTGTGCCAGTTATTATTTTACCTAAGTGCTTAACAGAGAATTTGTTTGCCAGAAATCAACTGTCTTGCAATTATCTGCAAGTCTGTACATACTTCATACTGCATGTCTATTATAGGTCTCTGAACGGTTATCACCCAGCAACTCCATCCTCTTGTTCCTCAGTTTCTGCACAAGTGGCAGTAAAACAAAGGATGGAGTCAACCTTGCCTGAATGATCAGGAATGGAAAAGGGATTAGGTCTTCTGTTGATTCGAAGATGGCTTATGCAGACATTTCACTGTATATTCGTTTCAGAAGATACTGCATCCACAACTTCCACACCAAAACAACCTTGCTCCACAATTCAAGATTTGGGCCCTTTCTGCACTTGTTGTAGATCCAGATTAAGAAGCCCCTTAATCCAGACCAGGGGCCTTCCATTAGCCCTACTCCGTCTGAAGAAAATGGTGCTAGATCTGGATTAAGATGCCCTTAATCTGAATCTCCTGTGGACACTTTTAATTGGGTTGACAAGAGGACCAAGGACCTTGGTCAGAATCACAGGAAGATGGAACACCTTCATGATCTGGTACCGTATCAGGGTGGGTGTGGATGCAGCTGCAAAACTTATGTGAGCTCTGCAGTGCAGACAGACCTGATCTGGATCGTGCCTCCACACGATCCAGATCAGTGGATCTGGTTATTCTGG
Organism: Aspidoscelis marmoratus; assembly: GCA_014337955.1. Taxonomy (NCBI): domain Eukaryota; kingdom Metazoa; phylum Chordata; class Lepidosauria; order Squamata; family Teiidae; genus Aspidoscelis; species Aspidoscelis marmoratus. The sequence continues at coordinate 26,160,043 of MTQE01002208.1, read as the reverse complement.
CTCTAATGTGGGTTAAGTGCAGAAAGGGTCTTGCACAGAGACCTTCATCTCAACTAGAGTTTCTCCCTTCTTCACTGTGCTGAGGAATACACCACAGTGTACATGAAACCTCCCGCTTGTATGAAGCAAGATGAGCATATACAAAGCTACTGGGTCTGTTAGGCATGGTTAGACTTGTGATTGCTGCATGCTGTTAGAAGCATGTATATTTTGGAGCCCTGATACTCTGAGGTGAGTGTCAAGAGCATCCAAAAGCGAGGCTCTCCTCACATCTTGGACTGCCAAGGAAAAGGGATCCCCTTATGGAACAACAAACAACTCAGTTATATAGCAGAATAGTAACAGTGTCTTGAATGCCATGGAAGTGGTTTCTGAGGCAACATTGACTTGGCATGTCAAAAGGTCACAAAGTGTTACTCCACAGTAATTTACTCTTCCTAATTTGTTCCAAGTCTTTGTAGAGTGGCTTCAGGAACAGAAAAAAAAAACTACTAGCAAAGGCAGCTGGTGGACTTAAGGTCATCCAATTAAAAATGAAAGGGTATGGTCAGGTGGCTTAGCCTGGACTTCAAACATTACACATTGCTTAAGATGAAGAGCACAAGAATGAAAACTTTAATTATTTAGACTGTAGCAGATTTCTTGTTAAAAAGAACTATTCTGTAATTAGACTAATCCACTCTTTGTCTACTTTACAGGAAATGTAAAATATAAAAAGAACCAGATGACAAGAGTTGAAAATGTTTTGGTTTAGCTTCACCCCATCAAAAAGAAAAGACCAAGTTTAAGCCGCTAAGGAGAAGCTACACTCTCAAAGCCCTCCCCAAGTAGAAATTAATCAAGTTCAAAAACATAACAGTATCCAGGCTTATGTTAAAGACAGAAGTACTTACTCTTCCGTCCCTATGCTTGTACTGCAAAAAGAGCCTCCTTGTAGAGATGTCACGTGGTTGCGATCCCTTGGCTGATTTGAGGCTGAACATCTGAAGATTGGGAAAGAGGGAAGGAGGGAAAGAGCAATTGATGTTCAAGATCTCACCAACACATCTGATCGCCACGTACTGTAAACAATCAGGGGAAGAATTAAAGATGATGAGGTCTGAAGTATCCCTATGCCTTCCAGTGAAAGACAAAAATGACATTGAATGGCCAAGTAACAGAATTTATTTATTTATTTATTTATTTAAAGAATTTATATACCATTCTTCACCAAAAGGTCCCAGGGTTGATCACAATAATAAAAAGATAAAATACATGAAGTATTCTTAAAACATCTTTAAAACATATCCCTTCCCAGCAGGACAACACCCAGAAAATGTTAAACATTCATGGGTCTGGGTGAATACATATTTTAACCAGGTGTCAAGTTCATTTCCACTGACACATTTGCAGCCTTTGAGACAACAAGTAAACAAGGCTGAGGTGTTCTACTCTGATTAAAGACATAGATTGGTTACAATTCTTGGACACAGCTCAACTGAAGTCCTACTCATAAGCTGAGGCCAGAGAATCAAAGTGAATGGCACAACTCTTTATTAGTGGACATGACCTATTTAGGAATATATTTAACTCAAGGGATGATTTGCAAATTAAGCTGCATGAGCTATTTCTTTGAAGCTCAAGTTTGACCAGAGTAAGTCTTCCTAGTTAAAAAATGTTTAGGTTGATGAGCAAGGTGTGATCCCAACTCACCCCTCTAAAAGGGCTGAATGAAGTGTATGAATCAGCTTCACAACCTCTGCTAACCACCTGCTTTGTTCTCAGGATGTTTGGGTGATTCATTGTCTTACACAGGCACGCAAGGGCTTTTATCTGGCTTGCTGGGTTTTCCCCTGAGCCATAACTAAAAAGAGCTTAGAATACAAGGATTCACCTTCAGCTCCATCTCATAAGGGCCTGGAAGTCTCCAACGAAGAGGGTCCCAGATATACACTTAGTGTAATCTACAGCTTTTGCAGCTACATCAGACGAGATGTGGGTAGGTCTAGCTGAAATACGATTTGTGCCTGGTTCAGCCAACACAGAGCTTTAAAAGCACAAGGATTTTCTGCATCTGCTCCCCACTCTTGGAATTTACCGTTGTTTCTGTGGCTTGGATACTTCCGCAAGCCGGCGGCAAGCTTCCTCCAGCTGAGCCAAAGTGTTGGGCGGGGTCAGAGGGGGCATAGCAGGGTCCTGGATGAAAGGGTGGGCCGGCTGTGCTCCACGTGGGTGACTGCTGCTCCCCCATAGATGATGACGGACTGGTCGCTCAGCAGGGGTGACTCTGGTGGACTCTGTGTTGTAGGCCTTCTTTGTGCTTTGCGTGCTAAGGAGAAATCGACAGGAGAGGGAAGGTACAAGGTTAGCAAAGCTGGAAAATATGATCTTAATAGCAGCTTCTGTACTGCGCACACACTCACTCACTTAAAAAAAAAACAGCCCTAAAGAAAAGAAAAGTCTGTCATAACATGAAAAGAGGCTCTTGCCAAAAACATGACATTTTTGTGGTTTTTCTGGTTCCGCGGAACAGCTTTCATATTAAACCAGAGGAGCAAAGAGCTTCATTTGTTTTTTGTGATAGTAAAAATAGACAGCTGTGTAATAGATAAATATTTACCAGGAACAACAGTGTTGCAGACAGCTTATATTTACCTATGGGGCTTGTGCTTAGATTGTCTTTCACTCTCCAGCATCCACTGCCAGACGTTCTGAGAGCGGTCTGACTCGCCTCCTGGTAGCTGGATCCCTGGAGGCATGGGAAGCCCTCCTCCTTCCCCACCTGACAGGATGACGCCATCAGGTAGCTTGCAATTCCTTCTGGGAAGTGTCCCGGTTCTGTTGAGGCTTCCATGACAGAAGAAAAACAGAGGAACACTTAGCTTGACAGTCCTTGGCCACAGAGTGCTTTATGCCAGAAGCTCAACACTGCTGCCTGCCCACACTCCCAAATTCTTGCAACCCCAGCGATTTAAGAGACTGGCACAACACACAGCAGCGCGCGGGCTGAGTCTACTCCCCTCCCCTTGCCTAACTCAAATACAGGAAGGAACTTACCTCAAGGGCTCCAGCTGAGCCCCAGGAAGGTCTACCCCCTTCAAGTGGCCCTTGCATTTGGAGTAGCAATAGTAGTCACTGCCCCCGGCACACAGGCATTGGACCCTCTGGGCTGCCTCCACTTCTATCTGCTCCTTTGTCTTCGGAATGGTGTGGTGGTGGATGTAATGGTGGTGGACATGCTTGGTCGTCTGCTTGGTGATGAATCCTTTCCCAATGAGGGCACAGGCTGTGGGAACAGGGGCTGTGCCGGGTGCCAGTAGCAGCTTGCCCCCCGGAAGACGGTCTGGAGAGCGTGTGCGAGGGCTGTGCCGCCCCATGCCCGGAGACTGGCACCCTGGGGTCTTCAGCACACGGGAAAGATGATCATCCAGGATTGTCTGAGGGTCGTCCTCGTAGCTGCCCGCTGGTAAGAGAGTGAGGGGGTGCTGCGGATGCTGTGCAGCTACAACCTCCCGGCCGCTCTGTGCACTAGCAGGTACGTCAGAGCCTTCCTTTTCTTCATCCTTCAAGGGCAAAATATGAAGGACAATCAGTCAGTCGGCAAAGCTGAACAAGGGAGAGCTAGTAACAGTTCCAGACATTATGCATTTCTGCGTAACAGCCTGAAGAGGAAAGAGCAGAGCTGCAGAGTCAGATTTCTCTCTTTTCCTCCTTAATACCTCAGCTGACAGTGAAACCGGGAAAACAAAGTGATGCTTTGTCTCTTGCTTTGCTTTTAAATAAGCAAACAATAAATAGAGAAAGGCAGTACTTGACCAAAAAAAAAAAGGCGACTGGTGCTAATTCCTTCGCATATGGCAAACTCTGCCAGTGCTCCCGGAATCTCTAGCTAGCGCACAATGGCAGCTCCCAGCCCATTCATACATGCAGTCCCACCATCTTCTGCACCGAGGGGCTCCCCAGCAGGCATGCCTGCCGAAAGGGTTAATCCACCTACCTCCGTGATTTGCTGAAGCCGCTCCTCCAAGCAGTCCATGGTCTCTTGCTCTCTTTTGAGCTTTTCCAACCGGGAGATGAGTTCGGCGGCAAAGGTAGCTGGTTCCACAGGGGTCATTTCCTTAGGAAGACGGTGGGTTCGCTACACGGAGCAGAAATAAAAACGGCCCATGTTTAGCAGGCAGCGCAAGGCACAGAAGCTTAGCCCGAGCGGCATTTCTGGCCTCGTTAAGCTTGTTGCGTCTCCATGTTTGGATGAAAAGACAGCCGCAACCGGGCATGGTCTGCTCTGGATTTTTATGAGCTAGTGCTGTGGCCTCATGGAGTGACATCCTCCCCAATAGCGTTTGCCTTCGGCAGGAGCAGTTGGTCGCACTCCGAGGAACCCTGCTTGTTCTCTCTGTAGTACAACCAGCCCATCAGTAGCTACTCTGAAGTAGAAAATCTTCAAAGACTGTTGTCAAACATCAAATAAAAAACTCTGAGGTGGGAGGGAGAGACTTTAACTCAAGGAATAAAAGTGGAGTATAAACAGAAAGGGAGTTGGAAATTAAAAAAAATAAGATGGGGGGGAAAAAAGGGAAGAGAACTGAGGGGGGGGGGAAAGAGAGAAGTCAAACGGTTGCAGATCAGAGAAGTGCTGGTAATTTATTTCCTGGCTACACACTGGGCACCTTTGAGGTAGTGTTGTCTCAACAGTGTCCTAGATCTCTCCCTCTCCCGCTCTCCCCCTCCCCTCCCCTCCCCACCCCCTCCCCCAATCTCTTTGTACATAAAATGAAGGAAGCTGCTGCAGGCAACCAGTGATATACTGCTGAGTGTGGCCTGCCTCAAGCAGATCTATCAAGGGAAAAGGGAACATCTCCAAATCAAGAGTAGAATATAAAGAGGCAAACCAGAGTCTGTGCTGAAAAGGAATGGGGATAGTGGAGGCTTCTCCATGACTCTGCCTTCTTGCCCTAGAAGATTCCCCACACACCCCATTTCTTCTCACTACCTTTTACATTTTGCATATGCCCATGCAGGCACACATTTTTATTTTCTTTCTTTTTTAAGCAAAAAGCTGAACTGCCAACTCTTTCATGAGATGAGGTGGGGCCTCTCTCTCTCTCTCTCTCTCTCTCCAGCAACCACTTAGCTTTAGAAATGATGTGAGGGTAGAAAAGGCCACTCTGCTGGAAACTGTCACTCTTACACAAGCTGACTCTATTCACTTCCCTGATCAAAGCACTGCTTTACAGAGAAAGTCGATTTGCACGCCCCAGGACAAAATAATCTAATTTACAAGTGGAGGCTATAGAACTTTCCCTTATGGGAAGAAAGAAAATATAATAAATAAATAAATAAATAAATAAATAAATAAATAAATAAA
>MTQE01002208.1:26133357-26154560 GCA_014337955.1 Aspidoscelis marmoratus | reverse complement strand
AAATAAATAAATAAATAAATAAATAAATAAATAAATAAATAAATAAACGCGTACAGGCGGAAAGCTACTTCCTATATTGCACCTCTCTACCACCTAGCATTTCACTTTCAAGACGATGGCAGGAAAAAAAAATTGGTTACACAAATCAGGAGACAAGATAACATTTGTACTTGTCTGTGTAAATAGTTTTCCAGGGAATTATTCAGTAGGAAAATTATAACCAGCCTCTTCCCCAAACCATCTGAACTTTAAGAGAAAGGAAGACAAGTTTCTAAAGATACAGAACTTGATTAATTGCCTGCTTCAAAACTAACAGACATGAAAAACTACTTTCTTAAATGGGGAGGCACAGATTTGGTACAAATATCTTCCTTCCTTTAGGGAAGTTGGGAAATCTATTTCCTGCCAAGAAGCTGCTAGCAGTAGAAGAAATCCTGGCTCCACACAAATAAATAGCAGAACTCCCAGTGACTTCAATGAACACAGGATTTCTCCTGGAGAGTTTCTCTCTCTTTGACGTCCCAGAGCAGATCAGAAAAGGCAAAGCACTTTTTTTTAAAAAAGAGCATCTGTAGAAGTTTGGGTGGAGTTTTAGGAATAGTATTTCCCCCATCCATTCCTAAATACCAAAATAGGCTGCAGGGCAGAGATTTCCTATAATCTTTCTATCCATTACTGGATACATAGAACCCCAGGTTAAAAAGGTCACCAAGACATCAAACTGGAAAGTTGAAAGCAAAATAGGAAGCCAGAAGCAGCCCAAGAGTAAAAGGGGAGCTATGATGGGTTGTGTTACAGATCTGTGCAATCTAGCTTTATTTTTGCCAGTACCAGCTACACAGATTATCTATAAAACAGGTCCTGATGCCTTGTACATGCTGTAGGACTACAGGCCTCACCACTTCCGACCATTGGCAGTAGTGCCTGAGGCTAGAGAGTGCTGCAAGACTCCAGGTTCTCAAACCCTGCAAATGTAGAGGGGACAGATTTTGAAGACATAGGCAAGCAACTATCGGACCTGCTTTCACTGCTGACTGACACTGAGGCAGGATTAGGTTACTGCCCAAGGCAGCTGATTTGGGAAGCCATAAGAAAGGAGCAATTGGTAGTTATTGCATTGCTTTTTTAAAAAATGTATTCTTATGGCCTGTGAGGGAGGGGATGCTTGTGGGGTTTTCTGTTTCATGTGCCAAAATAACTTGGCTAGCCTTGACTGCTAAATAGGCCTCGGTAGGAGGAGACTGGCCAGAGCCATTTTCTCCCCTGCCCCAGGCCAGAAAACCTTCTGGGCTAGGTGCTTGTGACTTACAGTGAAGCACTGAGCCAACATGCATTTGAGCTACACAGAACTGGCCTTCAAGAGTCAGTCAAAGAGAGGCAGGAAAGTAAAGAAGAAAAACTTCAAGTTCAATATCAGTAAGACCCTCTTCTCCATTAGGGATTGTATTGGTCTGTAGAGATATGTGGAGCACACTCTACACAGGGCCACCCTTGAAGATACTGGGTACCATCTGGCTCCAGAGTCGACATATATCACTCCAAACTTGTAGGCACTGGTATTTGCAGCATATAAACATGTCCAGGAAGACCAGATTTGAAAAGTTAGGTACCTTGCAAGTCCAGCCCATAACAAAGGTTTGGGCATATAAAGGGCAGGTGAGCACCTACCAAGATGAACGGTAAGCTCACCTGCAGCTGGGAGGTGGCTGGACCACATGCATCCTTGTGATGATGTCACCACATGGTGCATTGCAAACCTATGTTGCCCAAGCCAAGCCTGAATGAACAAATTGAAAATGTTAATGTTCTCCAGGACATTAACATTTCCAACCATCCTTGCTGAAGGCTAATTGACAAATAGAGACATTTATGGCCTTATGAATCGTATGTATAGATTTACTGTAAAAAGTATTCCTGTTGTTTTGATTTAGTTTTGCAAGCTGCCCAGATACTTTTGGCAACAGTATAAGGTATAAATCTGAAATTTAAATATGTATCCTTTCGAACCTTTAATAGATAAAGAAGATAAATGACACACAACACTTACGTATATTTCTAAATGTGTTTAGCTGCTACTTGTGTGGTACCTTATAATCTTGACAATATTAATAAAATGGTTTTGGAAGAGGGATTGCTTGCTTGCATTTGGCCTCAGCCATTGGCACAGTCTCACCTTTTTAAAAATAAAGGTCGCACTCTGACCAGGTCAGCTGCAAACAACCAAACAAAAGTAATGCTTTTTTCAGAGTGGTGCCAATAAGGAAGGACATTGCAAGGTATTAAGGCTTATCACAGCCACAGATTACTTAGCCTGCTCAAGGTTTTATGGTTGGGGAATGAGCCTAAATATGAACAGACAGAACTGAGCCTTTGCTATCAAAGAAGTTAAATTGTTTGGCCTGTCTTCTGCTGCTGTAAGGTAGGTTTATCGGCTGAAGACAACAACTGGGAAGAACAAACAGATACCTGTATTTCTTTCAGTCTTGGGTTCTTTCCTTGAAAGCCCAGGAAGCCAACCCATCTCCCTGAGATCCTGAAAAGCTCCTGTCAATCAAGGCAGGAATCTGTCCTTATGTACGTTTATTACGGAAAAACATAAGAGGAGCCCTGATGGATCAGCCCACAGTCCATCTGGTCCAGTATCCTACCTCACATAGTGTCCCATCAGTTGCATCTGGACATCTCAAACAGAAGACAAAGGGCAAATCTTCACCTGCTTTTGAATTCCTGCAAATGGCCTTTGGAGGCATTTTGCCAGTCTCTCCAGCCTGAAGGTGGTACCTAGGCACTTGTTTTCTAAGAATATTGGTAGGCTTTCTATCGTTTATGTATATGTCATGCCTATTACTGCCAGTAAAAATATGTCCATGTCTGTCAGGTGGTATTTACTGTATATCCAACATCTATCTATTCTCTGAAGGGTGAGGAATAATAAAAATATAATCCATGATTTTGCTCTTTAGAGTCCCCAACCAGAATACAATTTACAGTTACAATGAGGCAACATCCCAGCAGCTTTTTGCCATAAATTTCCCTTACACACTTTTAGGGTTGCAGGTTTTTAGTGTCTCTCTCCGCTCTTATACTTACTGGGAAGTGAGGTAGAGAAACTTGACCGTTGGCCTTGACACTACGATGCATTTCCCTCTGGAGCTGTTTCTTGCTCCCGAGTCTGTATGGAGGGATCCCATCTCTAGAAAAGGAGGAATGGAGATCTTAGAGGTTATGGGCTCTTTTGGTAAAGGACAGGATATAATTTCTTCAATAATGTTTTTTCAATAAGTTCTGGACATTTTTTATGCAGTTCTGCAAGAAACGTATAAACTGTCGTACCCAAGTAAAATGTCAAGTGTTTGAATGGGATGTTATTGGTCCCAGCTTTGACATAACATTTTTTTAAAAAAATCACCATTGGCATAGTCATCATCAAAAACTGAAAACCTCATTCAGAGAGCCTTGTTGAGGACTGTGAGATAGGAAGTCAATACGGAAGAAAGACCAAGCAATATTCTTTTGATCCCTGAGTAGCAAAGGTATCCTTATTTTCAGAAGGCAGCCCTCTACTGGAAGGCACCATCTAGCTATAAAGCAACTGCACAGAAAGCAGAGGGCCACAGGTTCAGTCTCTGATACCTTCCCAGAAAGTAATGGCAAACCATATCCACGTCCCTGCCAAGGAAACGTGTCCATTTGGTTAGCCAGTTCTTTGTTTTGAGCATCACTGAAGCTTTCTTTCCAGTCAAAGTCCAGTTTGAACACGTACAATATCAACCTGTCCCCCCAAAAGTCAAGAAGCATGGGTGTTGCCTGTCTGTAGCCAGCACCTGGGCAATGAGGTCACAGAGGCTATGGTCACACCTAAGGCTTAATCCAGCTTCAGGCCACCTTGAGAGCGAAAGAACACACCAGCAAAGTGACCAGTAATTTTCTTTCCACATTATCTGTCCCAAAGGTGATTTATTTATTTAACACTGAAAGAAAAGAGCTTGTCACTTTGCTGATGTATATTCTCTTACTCTGAAAGTGGACTGAAGCTCAATTAAACCTTAGGTGTGACCACTGCCTTAGTCACAGTGCTCTCTGATATTCTAGCTAAATGGTGTCTACTATTTCTAAGCCAAAATCAGAAGCCAAGCCTTCAGATAACTAATTTGGGCTTTCCAGTCAGCACTTGTCCTTTCCCCTTCCATAGCTAAACTTATATCACTGAGAAAATGTTCTGCAAGCAAAACCCCTGCAAGAAACAGGCTCCGAACTTCTTCCATCATTGTCAGTTTTGATGGCTTCATATGCAAAGAAAGTGGGATGAATGAAAAGAAAAAGATCTCAAAGTGAATCTTCTTGGCTTTTTCTGCCTTAGCAAACTTTGCCTACCTGTGGGCCAATCCAAGCAATACACTGGAACAGGAAGGGTAGCAGTTGAAAACGATACTGGCAGCTGTTATTTCTACCTTTGAGTGTAAAATTGAAACTGGTTCTGCTAATCCAGACCCCAAGAGGGAGACAGGTAATATTATAAGGATTATAGCTCCAACCCAGAAGTACCTTCACTAAAAGCAGCCAAAGTAACTTTCTTCTCCAAGAACAAACTCATTTCAAGCACAAGCTGGTTATACTTAGTGATAATTTGCTGGTTTTCATGTGTGATATGATGGATGAAATGATAACTCACTAAACATTTATCGGGTACTTTTGAACCACTGACTAAGCTATGGTGTACAGGGGAAAAAAGATAAGTGAATCAATTTGCCAGCACCTCCATTGCTTGTGCCAGACTACATCATCTATATTGGACTGTTGCTCTAAAGAGTCAAAGGCAGATGCATTATTCTCCCTCTCCTTTCTATGTTTTCCTCTGAACTCTGAGTGGTAGGTAACCCAGTGAGACTCCACGGCTGAGGGAGAAACTCAAAACTCCCTTCTTCCAACAATTGTTTGTATTCAATCATCTCATCTCCTGAAGAGAGATAGGAAAACTGTGGCTTTTCCAGATGGACTTGCATTTCAGTTTATGCTATTCAAGTGCCATTACCAGTGAGCAAGGGTGGCGAGACCAATAATTCAGCAACATTTCAAAGCTTGTCCATCCCTACTCTAGCATTTTAAAGGTTGGAATACATAAAGTTTGACATATTTAGACTTGCATGCTTGCTCCTAAACACTCTGACCCCATCAGGGATCCCAGATACATGCACGTGAAAATTTAATTACGATTATACAGATAGCCTTTGCTTTGGGAAGGGCTCACACAAAGATAAATTGTATTTGCTGTGCAACGTATTAGCTTATATGGAATCAAATGTTGTATGCAGAGCATACCTGAGGACCAAAATCCTCCATTTTCATTCTTAAAACCCAATTCTTTAATTTGTACCAATGATAGGGATTGGATTTTCAGAGGTCATAGTGATCATGTCCACTGACATGAAATATAACACTGGTGATTGTGACACCCAGTGTATGCTTTTGTGGTCACTGTATGTAACCTGAGTTTGGCAGTATATAAATAAAAATGGAATGGAAGAGAGCACAATTCTGGAAATGATCAAACATGGCTCCAGTAAATGGAAATGGCAGAAAGGTAATGCTAAGCTCTGTGATACAACATGTAAAACAACTGTATTGGGTTTGAGATTAGATGGGGTAAAACCAGGGTTCATTCTCCAGATGTTTTGCAATGTATCTGGCTCAGATTATGGGAATTCCGAAGAATAGAGGATCCTGGGTTTGGGCATAGCAGATCTCTTCTCTAGTGCTGGTATATACAAATGACTTCTTTGAAGCTGCAGTTCTAAAAACCTGTGAATTAATTGGCCTTTGTACAACAGCAACACTCCGTTGATAAGCCTGATAACTGAGCTCTATAGGTTTGCAGCTGAGTCATGGAGTATACCTTACTCAAGAACCAGCAGCCTGTTTGCAGATTAGGTTATCCATCTTAGAAATAGTAGCTGCCAAACCACAGCATTTTCATCCCACCCCACTTCTAATCCACACTAAAGATCAGAAAACTCACTTCCGAAGTGCTCTTTCTGCCCTTTAATGTGGATGGGAGCACTAGACACCAGAAGTCTCCAGCAATAAGCTGATTTTCTGCCTTTTTTTAAATTAGTGTGGATAAACCCTAAGAGACTGGCTTAAGAACTAGAAGGGCACATCTAATCTGTAACGTGAATGGACAGGTGAACTCAGATAAATACACAAAGACATTCCATGCTCTGCCTCAATCTCCAGATCTACAAAACAGGTATGTCTTCCGCACTTTATGCAAAGGCTTGAGATCTCCCTTTTTCATCTAATCACATGTGCTAATGTGGGTCATTACCATGTTAATGTTTGTGCAGTAATAACAGATTATCTGGATAGGGGCAATACAACTAGAGTACATTATAGTAGCTGAACTGAAAGTCATCTAAGCATGTACAGAAAGCTTGCAGAGATGTGTGCTTTTCAAAAGGCACATTTCACTTTAAAGTAAGAGCCACGTTTACTGAGAAATACTGTTTTAGCAGGTATTAGAAAAGAACCGGCTCAGAATGCACAGGGCACCTCATTCCCATTAGTGAACCTCTTCAGCATTTTTTTTTAAAATTGAAGTCCAGTGTAGAGTGTCAGTGAAATTTTTTTTCAAGCTAAAAATGCAACTCACCTCTCTTTTACAATACTAAAGATTAAGAGAACTATCACTACTGTTACAAAGTTGGTACCTGTTGGGTTATATCCAAGTTGCCCATCCCATCCAAGGTAGCAGTTATGGGTTTTCTGGGTGAGATAAAATCAACCCAAGTCATTGTTTATTCACTCATTTCCTCATGGACTTGAGATTCCTTTGCCAAGTTACTGTGGGCTGAGGCACTTTTAAATGTGGTATTTCACTTAGAGCTCTCAAAATGTACCCTAAGTTTCATAGTGACTTAAAATTATTTCTTTCAGAGCATAGGTCTTGCAAACAAGCACAAAACATTTGAATTACCATTAGTTAAGTCTGTTCATGGGCCTATTTTTGAGGGCCTAACAGGAATTTCCAGCTGGCATGGTGTACAGCAGTTTACCTTCCAAGTGAGAGAGATGCTTCTGGACTATTAATACTCCAGCATCTGCACTGGCTACGTATTGCCTTCTGGAAACAATTTAAATGTCAGCTTTAATCTATGAAGACCAAAGCTCATAAAGAGTCCAAAGGGACTGGTTCTATTCCCAAAAGATTCTCTCTGAAAATACAGCTGACTGCCAGAAATCAGAGCCTTAGCGTCACCTGCAAGCAACGTTCTGGTGGCGAAGGCGCTCAGAAAGGTATTGATTTCCTCCACAGTTATGAAGTTCTCACACAAGTTATGTTTTAGACAGGCGCACATTATCAGCTGGCTAGAGTGGTGCGTTTCCAGCCTGTGGGCAGCATGTCCACTTCAATTATTGAAGAGATGGTTAAAACAGGTTCCATTCAAAAATTAAGTTGGACTGACCCATGTGATCCAAGGGTTGATTTTCCGGACACGTAATGAGCAAGCCCTGATCAAGAGCTGCTTGCCTGTTTTGAAGTGTGTTCAGATGCTACTAAAAACCAGAAGGCATCTGCTCCTGTGCCTCATGTGTCATACTGTTGTGGGCACCAGCCATGTGTGTTCTGTTTCAGAAGGGAGAAGAGTGTAGGATAACGCACTCTGAGCATTTCTGTAATGCTTCTTCTTAATCTGGCATCATGGGAATCTGTAAGACACCATCACAGAGATGGAGGAGTCAGCCATATTTGCAACTGTAAAATATGGGTGTTTTTCCACTGTCACTAGAAGCACCCATTAAGTACCCATTAATGGTTACGTAATAATATTTTTGTACCCATTAATGGGTACTTAATGGGTACTTCTAGTGACAGTGGAAAAACACCCCATGTTGTACAGCTGTAAAATGACATGTGGGCTTGCTCCAGCTGCTCAGTACTGCTGGAGGAACCTGTTACTTCAGGGTTGGGTCACTGATGCTTCCACCAGCCTGTTTAATCAAGACCTTTAGTTCTGCATTCATTGAGTTCTATAAGTTTCCTTAACTTCTTCCCATCACAGAAGTTTCTTGCGAACAGAAAGTAGACAACTTTGTGGTTGACCAAAGTTTATAACAAAAACATGGGGATCATTTGTGAAACGGAAGCAGCTATACTTGGATGTCCATCCAAAGTTTCATGAACCACAATGCGTGCCCAATAGTCAGACATAAAAGAAATTGTAGTCCAACAACATCTGGAAAAATAAGACTAGAGAACTTGCCCACTGGAGCATTAATCCAAAGTTCCCTGTTACATCTGAACCAGGCCAATCTGAATTAGTGAACAGGCTAACAGATTAGGATAATCCTGGCTAATCATCTTAATTTGTTACATTAAGCAAGACTCTCTTAGTTCTCCTAAAAAAGATAGAATGGAACTTACTTCTTGATACATACTAGGTGTTCAAAGATTCCTATAATGAAATATTGCAAAAGACTACAATATTTACCCAGGTGGAAATGCCATAGAGGCAGCTAAAAAAAAAAAAAATCCCAGGACCTGACTGTGGCTCAGAGCATGAGCTTCTTATTGCAAAATTCAGGCTCTAACTGAAGAAAATAGGGGAAACCACTAGACCATGCAAGTATGACCTGAATAATATCTCTTCTGAACATGCAGTGTAGATAAGGGATTAGATCTGGCTGATAGAGTGCCTGAAGAACTCTAGACAAAGGTTTATAACACTGTACAGGACGCAGCAGCAACAACATCAAGTGAGTGACCGAATTGCTCCCAGGGCTGAGTTAGCATGGAGTAAACTTAGTTTTCCTACAGAGGGACATGGCCATCTTGAACACTTAAGGATCCAAGATGGCATTTTGCACAGCCCTGGAAACTAGCCATTAATCTATGGCCCCTTCTGCTGAAACCTCAACTTAGCATTCTGTTTGTTTATTTGACAACATTCATATTCCCACCTTTCCTCCCCAGAGCTCAGGACAGCATCCATTATTCTTTCCCTCCATTTTATCCTCATAACAATCCTGTGAGGCAGGTGAAACTGGGCAACAGTGACTCTAACAAGGTCACCCAATGACTTCCAAGGCTGAAAAACACTTAGGGCATGAGCATTTTCTTTATTAATCTTACATAAAACATTTATGTTGCACTATATCATCTAAAGGATTCCAAAATGAGTTCACAAGATAAATCTACAAATAAGGTTCAAAACTGACTTTAAAATTCAAGTGTTAAAACAAAGTTAAACCTGGTTGGGGCAGGAAAGGACACTCATTCATGCTTGGAATGCCTGGGTGAAAAGATAACCGCAAGCAGAAAGCATTCATGAGTGTAGGAGCCCTCACAGAGAAAGCCCTGCTGTAGGACACTTCAAGGTGATGTTCAGTAATTGATGATACCTGCGGTAGGACCTCCCCAAAATATTCAAGCAAACATGACCTGAATATGAATATGCAGTGGAAGTGAAGAATAGATTTAAGGGATTAGATCTGGTAGACAAAGTGCCTGAAGAACTAGGGATAGAAATTCATAACATTGTACAAGAGGAGGCAACAGAAAACATCCTAAAGACAAGAAGAGCAAAAAACAAAACAAAATGGCTGTCTCATGAGGCTTTATAAATAGCTGAGGAAAGAGGGAAAGCGAAAGGCAAGGGCTGAATAGAAAGATATACCCAAGTGAATTCAGATATCCAGATAACATCATGGAGAGACAAGAAGGCCTTCTTAAATGACTAATAGAAAGAAGTAGAAGAAAATAATAGAATGGCAAAGACAAGAGATCTCTACAAGAAAACTGAAGATATCAAGGGAATGTTTCATGCAAAAATGGGTGTGATAAAAGCCAAATTGGTACAGACCTAATAGAAGTAGAAGAACTACAGAACACTGATCTTAACATCACTGATACCTAAGATGGTGTGGTCATTGTCCTAAAGCCAAGCATCCTGAAGAGTGAAGTCAAGTTGGCCTTAGGAAGCATTGCCAACAGCGTGGCGGATAAGAGTGATGAAATTCAAGCTGAACTATTTAAAATCCTACAATCCTAGGTTGCTGCATTTACACTAATACCAGACCACCTTGCCTGCCTCCTGAGGAACCTGTATACAGGTCAAGAAGCAACAGTTAGAATTAAACATGGAACAACTGACTAGTTCAAGATTAGGAAAAGATTAGAACAAGGCTGTATATTGTCACCTTATTTATTTAACTTATACACAAAGTACATTATGAGAAATACCAGCCTGGCTGGATGAGTCAAACACTGGAATTAGGATTGTGGGAGAAATATCAACAGCCTTAAACGTGTAGATGAAGAAGAATCAAGAAGCTTCTTTGATGAGAGTAAAAGAGAAGAGCACAAAATCTGGCTTGAAGTGAGCCAGTTTGATGTAGTGCAGTGGTTCTCAACCTTCCTAATGCCGCAACTCTTTAATACAGTTCCTCATGTTGTAGTGACCCCCAACCTAACCCTAACAGCCAACCATAAAATTATTTTCATTGCTACTTCGTAACTGTAATTTTGCTACTGTTATGAATCGTAATGTAAATATCTGATATGCAGGATGTATTTTCATTGTTACAGATTGAACATAATTAAAGCATAGAATTCACATCAACCACAGCTGAATATAAAAGTGTAATTTTACCTCCAATACTGCTGCTTTCTACACACTAGCTGCTCTCTACTGTATTTGTATGGGGTGTATGTGATGGGGTTGGCGCGATGATGTCATCACGCCAGGTACTCGTATGTGGCCGTATCTGCATGTGGGCGGACCTGCCTGGAGACAAATAGAGGAACGGTGTCTCGGTTCCTATGAGTTCTCCAATGGTCTTAGACAATCCCTGTGAAAGAGCAGATCAACCCCCAAAGGGGTTGCGACCCACAGGTTGAGAACCACTGGTCTAGTGGTTAGGGAGCTGGACTCTTATCTGGGAATACCGGGTTTGATTTTGCACTTCCCCATGAAGCCAGCTGCATGACCTTGGTCTAGAATAGAAAGCTTTGTCAGCCTCTTTGAGTCCCCTTAAATGGGTGAGAAAAGTGGGGTAGAAAAGACAATTCTTCTTCTTGAAGCTCAACATTAACAACAACACTAAGATCATGGCTTCTAGTCCCATCACCTTCTAGCAAATAGAGGAGGAACAAATGGAAGCAGCATCAGATTTCAATTTCCTAACCTAAAAGATCACTGATGAGGGTAGCTACAGCCACAAAAATTAAAGACATTCACTTTTGGGGAAGAAAGCTAAAGACAGCATTTGTACAAAGGAAGCGTTTCTGACAAATGTTTGTATAATCAAATCTACATTTTTTTCAATAGTAATGTATGCCTGTGATCATTGGACCATAAGAAACACTGAGTGCCAAACAACTGACACTTTCAAATTGTGGTGCTGGAAAAAACTTGGACTGCAGGGAGATCCAATCAATCCATAAGAACAGCTCATTGGAAACAGAAACTCATTGAAACAGAAACTCAAATACTTCAGCCACATGATGAAGACAGGACTCACTGGAGACGGCAGTTGTTGAGGTGGGTGGCTAGTAACAGGCATGAGCTCCTGGAGGCAGTGGAGGATAGAGGGGCCTGGCATGCTGTGGTCCATGAGGTCATGAAGAGTCAGGCCTTTTTTGCACATGCAACAAAGTTCCCATTAGGAACCTGACAGATACGCAACTTGTATGGATCAGTTACGTACCTTCTGCACTCATAACCCCATTAGGACCCCATTCTGAATGTGTTGTCCCACAAGTGCCGTTGAAATCCAGATTTAATGGGGTCTTCGGGTCCTTAAATCTGAATTAACACAAGACCCCTTTAATAGTATCTTCAGTCCAGTCTTCTGCCATGAAGACAAGATCAGAGGCTGCACTTCTGCACGTATGCCAGGTCAATGGGATCCAGGGGCGGGCTTAGAGGCCGCCATTTGCAGTGGGGCAGCTCTGGCTCTGTCCCTCAACACACACACTACTTAGGCCCACACGTCCTTCATAGGCAGTCTACAAAGCTGAGAACAAGCTTCGTAGCAGCTTGTATTTCTCCACCATGCCCACTGAAACCAGAAGTGACCCCTGACTGATGGCTAAGCAGGCCAATCACGCTGCGCTACTGGTGGTCCTTCCTGCTTGGGCCTAATCAGGCCTAATCAGAACCTCAGGATGGGTGCTACGGTATCTGGATGGCGGCCCAGTTTAGCACTCATTGCCATGGGGTGCTAGACAGCCCATGCAGGCACATGTGGCCCTCACCAAGATGCGGAACTTCAAGGACTGGATTCCAAAGATCTGGGTCCTCTTAATCCGGATTAAGAGAGGTACGTGCAAATAGACCCTCAGACACGACTAACTGACCAAACAACAAAGCCCATTAATCCAGTCAGATTTTCTTTCAAAAGCTTTGTAGCTGGACCGCTCTGTCAGCAAGTGAACTGAAATCACTTGCCATATAGCAAAGTAATTAAAAGCACTCTTTGAACTGATAAACTGTCATGTCACAAAAATAATTCAAGCGGCATGTTGAAGACAGCTGCGGAGTCAACCAGAGGGAAGTTTTTTCTCCCTTCCCAAATTTGCTTCATTTGTTCTTTAGGTACTGCCAAGAAAACTGCTGGACAACCAAGAAAGAAATATCATATAAACACCTCTTACGTCTTCATTTAATTTCCAGTGGATCAAAAAAAAAACCTGCAGTCATAAATCCAAGACAGGCTAGGATCCCATTCCAAATTTCCCAAGGGATTAGAGATGCAAAGTTTGCTTCTTTGAAGGCAAAAGCATCATAGCGGTTTTGGATTTAACAAGCATTTCTGCATCCAGGGAAGAGGACGGCACAGATTTTTTTTTCAGTGTATCAAATGTGGCAAATCTATCAAGTCACAGGGTGGGGATCAGAAGGGGGTAGCTTGCTTTACCAAATTCCCTGTGTTCAAATGAGATCACAAAAAACAGCAAAGCCACAGTCAGGAACCACCCATGCTCTGTGCCAAAACAACTTACAGAGACACAGATCTCTGCCAGAAGGAGCCTATAGCCTAAAGCAAGAATGGGGATCCCTAAAGCCCTCTAGATTTCACTGCATGCCTATCGGCCCTTGCCAGTGCAGCTAGTAATCAAGAAAGATGGATTATTAGTCCATGGCAGATTCTCCAGCTATGGTATAAAATATGACATAGGCAAGGAAACAATCGATTAATGGGTTCCACCGTGGGAGACAAAACTAAATATTTTTTAATGGTATAGAGGCACCAAAAATGGTTAGAGTAGAAAGATGATAGTCCTGAGTGAGGGGGCTTATCAGTGACAGACCATACTGGTTTGCCTCTTTGAGATTCCCCATAGCATCTCCAGGTGAACAGACTCAAGTAGCAGGCCCTACCTAAGGCTAAACAAAACAAAATTGTTCAGTTCTTGGCAAGGCAACTTCATATATCCATTGATAACTAGCTGCCCAGAAGAAAGGCCTCTGTGGTGGCTGAAGCTCAATGGGCAGAGCAGCTAACACTGTGTACAGATTCATTTCAAAGCTGCTCACCCTTTTTCAAACCAGCATCTTTTTACTTTGCACTTTCTGGGAAATGCTGCACTGCTACTGCAGGCAAGGGAGCATCCTGTCTGGTAGACCGGAAGCCGCATCAAAGGGACAGCACAGCTTCTGATTGACCTGTCAGGTGGACCGGAAGCACTGTGCCATCCCTGTGCAGCTTCTGACCATCATCTGTCAGACAGGAAGTGGCAGTGGAAGGATGGCAGAGCTTTTCTCAAGTCTGGAGGTAACCTAAGAGTAGGTGGAGTCAGACATGCAGACCCTATAAGGCTCCAGTCCTTCATAAGCCCAAAGAAAACATGACACTGAACACAATTAGTGATGTACAAGTTAGCTATCTCTGGGAGACGCCAGGCATGAAGGCCAAATGTTGGGTATGGTGGCTCAATGCCCACTTAGCTGATATAGGTTGGCTGGTTCAGCACACTACAGGAAATATGCTTCTCCTCCCACTAACATTATTTCTAGATTTAGTTACAGTATGTAACACAGAATTTTCAAAGTCAGTAAAACCTAAGTCATGGTTTTATTCCTTTGCTTTGTTTTGCCTTATTTGGGGAACAGTATATTTGTAACATCACATAATGAGTGCCTCCAGACAGGACGGAAGCAGCAAAGCAGATTCACTGCTTCTGTGCCCCACAGTAGGGGCAAAACATTCCCACCCACACCAACATCTTCTTACTCCGCCGCTACTGCAGGCAATGGAGCTTGCCATCTGGCTGATGGGGAGCTCCGGCACAGGAAATTTGAAACTTCCAGTCTTCTAGTCTGGAGGACCGGAAGGAGCTTCAAATTTAAGGTGGAGCAAGGGGTGAGTCTGGAAGCCAAGTACGCCACTGGTATCATGGATTTGCCATAAACCCTATGTCAATCCAAGGGTTCATGTAGTGCTGTTCTCCTCATTTGCAGAGCCGGCCATTCATTCCAAACATTTCTTTTTACTCCATTGTGTAATCTAGATACATGAGAGTGCCCTTAATTGGCTTGCTCCCAGACCTGTTACCTTGGAAGATGAAGTTAACTAAAATTAATTTTTAAAAAAAAACTAGTGAATCTCCTTGAAAGAGGAGAGTAGCTTTATTTGGGGACTGAGAAGCTAGAACCAGTCAGCCTAATGAAGTTGCTTTGATTCTTGTATATTTAAAATAAAAGTGTGGAGAGGGGAAGTAGTAAGGCATCTATCACAGATAAGACAGACAGAAGAGGAAGACTTGACCTTTACACCCCACTTCTCACCCATTTAAGGGGACTCAAGGTGGCTGGCAAACCTTCTGATCTTCTCCCTATAAAAGTACCCCTGAGGTAGGCTGGACTGTGAGAACTCAGAAAGACAGCTGTGACTATCCCAAGGCCATCTAGCTGGCTTTCTGGAGGAGTGCAGAATCAAACCTGGTAGAGATGAGATACGAGCCTGACACTCTAACCACAAGACTGACAGGTGGGCGCTTATATATTTAAACCTGGCAGTGCTAACTTAATAAAATAAGTGAGAGACAGGAGAGACAACTTGACTTCAGCTACCAGAAGCGAGTTACCTTCACTTTACAAGGCAGAGGTGAGGTCAAAAAAAGGAGAAACTGTGAAACACTTTGCATTCTAACTTAGTGCATTACAGAAGGTGCAGAGTTGGGAGGATTTGAATCTTCAGAGGAAGGTTTATTTCACATCACTGCTCAGTCATGAGGTGCAATATAGCAGGCTAAAATCCATAATACTATGGTGCTTTGGGGAGGCTAAAATGCCATAAACCTATACATGTTATGCTCAGCTACTTAAAAGCAGGAGTGGAACACAAATCTGATAAAATTATGAAGAAGTCTTATAATGAACCAAAACACTGAGTGCGTCTAAACAAGTTCTAATGACATCTGAAATAAGGGCTAAGCTATTCATAATTTACAGCTGCTTAAAAGGACAAAGAAGGAGGAAGACTAATACGATTCCCCATACTGATTTTAATCCAATACCCTTCTTTCCTCCAGGCATGCAATATTTTTTCTAAATTTCCTTCAATCTCTTTCTCTCTCTCTCAATCTCTGTTGTACAGATTTTAAATTCAGCTCTGTACTGAACACAGTTTTAGGCACTGAATAGCTCAGTTTAATTATGAACATTTCAGCTAACCAGTTTGGCTTAGCACCAATCTGTTTCTGGGGAAACACTAGTTTTGAAGTCCTCTTTCCAGTCAGCTGCCATTTAAGCTGAGCCAATTATCTTAGCCTTTTGACTTAGAAGTGCCTGACCTAACCTGAATGTAGTTTCACTGCTTCTTTTGAAATATCAGACTCATGCGCATATTCATTCACTCCCATCTTCATTTGGCAAAGGCTCTGAAACGGAGCCTCTGATCTTGCCAACATCAAAAGCCTGGTTTGTAAGATAAGGTAATATTTGAAGTTTGCTCAGCAGTATTCCCCTGTGTCCAAAGTAAATCCATAAATAAGATATAACCAAATAATAAAAAAAGCCCCTTTCGTCTCCCTCCCCCTTTTCTCACCCCTTCCCTCCAATCAAGAAATGGAAATAATCTGAATTTGCCTGATGCTTTGTGGCCAACACCAAAAGAGGAGATTAAACAAAAACACAAGGCTGATCTTTAGGGTTAAATATAAGTGCAGAAAAAGGCTTGTATGCAGTTTCTTTCTGAGAATACCACCAGGGGCTGCCATGAAAAAACACCGTCTGGTTTAAGATGTCTGCATATTCTGTCCTCTGCTTTGTACCCCACTAAAGCCATTGTTTCCATGCCCACACAAACACACACAGTGTCACACTGTACACTTTGTCAGTCACCTATTAAAGGAAAGCACTGGGATGTTGTGTCCCTGAATCAAAGGGTGCAAATCCACCAAAGCAGCAGCTGATTCCACTTTTCTCCCACTCATCTGCTCCAACCTCACTTCCCCCCCCAAAAAAAAAAGACTGTGAAGGAAAACTCCCCCCTCCCCCCTTTCCTCTCCCATTTGCTCAAGCTTCTCTTTCATTCACCCACGGCAGGGAAGGAAGTACAGATGCAACAGCAACTTGGCACACGTGCTGGTGTTACTACAACTGGCAACAGCTGTTAGAGCATATCAGCGCGCTCTGCTTTTAGGTGGTTGGAGCATTTAGCCACAGATCCTAAAAGGAGAGCACCCCCCTCCTCCCCACCCACCCCTTCTCTCAAAAGTTTGGAGAACACTTCTTCCCTGTCAAGACTACAGGAGACTCAAAACATTTCTTGAGGCTTCAAGAGAGGGTGAAGGAGCCCAGGATCAGTTTGCAAGAGGAACTGATTAAACAACAAGAGTTGGGAAGGTTGCTCTCTAAAGCCATATAACCATTCTGGGCCCTATTGAAATTCACACTGACCCCTCCCACCCCTCCCTGTACCTTGAAGCTCCCAGCAGTTTAATCAGGCAAGCTTCCCTTGCTCCTCACAGCCTGTACCAGCTATTGTTATGGCACGAAAAAACAGCCAGGCTCCTTTCATACATGGCTTTATGGGGAGCTCCTATTCACTTGTTCAAGTAAATTTCAAAGCGGCCTGCACCCTCTTATCCCCTCTAAGCCCCCCTAGACTAACAATAGGCTGAAAGCGATTCAGTTAAGCCTTTCATCCACCGTGCAGTTTTATTTCTCACTCAGTGCTCTCATCTCTATAGGGCCCTACAATTGGCATGGCTGTGAAGAGAGGGTATAATCCCAGCCCTGTGCATCCCAAGTGACCCAACACTGGTCCAGAAATGACTAACCCAGTGAATGCTTTGTAGACACATGAGCCCAGACAAACCACAGACAGGCTGCAAAAAGAAACAAAACAGCGGTGCAGCATTTTTATTTTTATTTTTTGCAGTTACAACTCTTATTTAATATGCGTCCCAGCCAAGGAAATATGAATGTACTAAGTATTTGAAATTGCAGTCTCTGTGCACATGGCTATCAAACTAAGTTAAAACTAATTGCCAAGATTCCATTCTCCCACACCTCCAAAAAAGGTGACTTTACACCTTGTGCTGCAGAAAGAAGAAAAATAAAAAGTTCCCCTAAATATTCTGGGACATTTAGTGGTGAAGTGTAGCCTCTTTCCAGCAGAAGGAAGCAGTTTGAAGGATCATGTGAGGGAAGGGCAACAGGAAAGCCAGGAGATTCAACTTCTCTAGAGATGGCACTTTGGGTCAAATCAACAGCAGAACTATGTTCAGGAGTAAGATCACAAAGTATTTCTTAGAGGAAGTTATATGACTCTTTAATTATATACCAATGGTACACTTAACCCTAAAAATGAAACCTGAGGCAAGAATGTGGATGTGAGTGCAAGATTATGGATACTTTCTATGGTGGGTCAGATGATGGGTTTCTAGTCTTACTGGGAGAACCGCTTCCTTCGCCTGAAGACTAGATGAGGATTTTTGTAAAGTTACCGGAATAGGATTGCCAAATCTACAAAGTTATTGCAACAAACTCTGCTGTACTTAAGTTATCCTGTTGGATCACAACAACACATGGATAATAGGACGCTAGAATAAGTCTTTTAGCAAAGCAGGAAGAAGGCACCACGATTTTACTCAAAACCATCTGAGGAAGATACTTACACACTGCTGTCTGTCATGGACATAGAATCATCAGTCAGAGCATCACTAGATATTTCACTATCATTTGCACTAGTGGCTGGAGCAAAGATATAGCCAGAGTTCACATGGTAAGGGTTAACAGGATCATTCCTCTTGAAGGACCTAAAAAGAAACAAGCAAGGGAAACCCTGTTATTTTTCCAATGAATTGAAAACATAAACACATGAAGAGTTCAAGAGTAATCAGATGCTAACAATGCAGGAGGCAGCAAACTACTGCTGTGTTAACTGTCAGGAAAACTGCACATCCATTCAGACACAAAAAGTCTGACTTGAGGGCATCTCTATGTTTTAAAAAAATATATGACAAATGTGAGAAACTGACCCATCACTGATGAACTCTTGGCAACAGGAGATGTTTTCTACCTACTATAAATATTCACAGATAATTTTATAAGTAGCCCTATCTTATAGCTTCATAGGATAATTTGAGAAAATAGAGTCATACAAAACTGAAAATTATTTAACATATGGCACGAAGAACCTCCAGGAAGTCTTTTCTGATAGTATCCCAATTTTACCTTTTTCTTAAACTCTGAAAAGTGGATTCAATTAAAGTAGGTGCTGCTCAATGACTTTCTTTGAATGAAGATCCAAACTTGAGAGATGATAGTCTTAGTTCAATCTTGGTTCCCCTGTTACCTCAGTGTAAGATTCAGAGTAAGATGCAAGTTTGAACAGATATGTTTACCTTGGTCTTCACCAAGATGGGGCAAAATAAAGATCTTAATAATCAGAGGAAAACAAGAACTACAAAGTTGTACTTCATCCTTCTGTCTTCTACAAGGGACTTAATGATTGCAAGGATTTCAGTAGATTGAGGAGAAGCCTGTCACACAAAGTCACTTCAGCATTGCTAAAGATGTAGCACAGCACTGTCCCATATTATCTTCTCAAAAGTAAATCCTGAAGGTTCAGTGCAGCTTACACAAGGATACTTAACAAAAGGACCCCACCTTAGCTACCAAGAATACCTGCCATAATCCTCATCAGAAGCCAACTGCTTCATTGTAGAGAACTCTCTGCCAGCCTGAGGTCATCCCAAAGTTGTGACTATCACTCCCTTCAGCCTCAATCCACATACCAAAATCGCTGGATAGCACCATATTAGTGGAATATATTTTAGAGGAATCTGACTTGAGAAATAAATGTCATTACTTCTGCTGTAGCTCTTGGGGTTGATACAACAATAAAAAAAATTGGAAAGAAAGTGCAGTTCAGATCTAAGCCTACATTAATGGTCCTTTCCAATCCATACATTTTCTTGAAAACATATCTGAAAAGATTGTATCAATCTGATCTACTATCCAGGAATCCAAACTATATGTAGTTCTTTGTCCAAAACTCAAGTCTACTTTCCTGCCAAGTTAAACACTTGATGTAGACACATTTTTCCTTGTTCTGTGCAACCAGCACAGAGGTGAAAGCCTCCAAATGCTTGGCAATCCCATTTTTCCTGATCACAGGCTATTCTGGCTATGGCTGATAGAAGTCAGAAGATACGTCTAACGACACACAGGTTTCACAACCCTGGGAACTTTTTTTTTTAAGGAAAGGCTTTGAACAAATGACATAGTTAAAAACTAATGGGTCAATGTGAATAGCTGGAAGTGAACTTCAGCTTTGAACTCATTCAATGACCTTAAAAGCCTATTACTGCACTCTTTCAGTTCTTATCTGTAACACAAGGACAATTCTGCTGGCCTGCATTATATGAGTTATTGTCAAGACAAGAGTGTTTGAAAAAACTGCTCTAAAGATTTTAAAGTTGCTACTTTTTTCACATCTCAAATGACAATCAACAGGCATCATTTTATTAAAGAATGCTGAAAAGAACTAGAGGCCAAATACATTGTACTGGTAAATCCAGAAAATGCATGGAGGCCAGACTTTTAAGGTCAAAGCTTCTGAGGTAAAATAGGTAGTATGCTGTTGTATCCACATTCCACTGTGACAATAAAAGAGGTCAGTGTTTTCTTGTTCTTTATTTTGGAGGGTTAGCACTGAACCATACAGAAGAACAAAGATCAAAACATTCTACACCTACAACCACATCACAATGTGGACTACATAGTATCCAAATGCCTGTAAGACTGGAGTGATGACTTAGAAATGAAGACTTGAAAGCATCTTGCTTATGGGCAACAGTTCCTTTAAAATATACACAACTCCCAAATGCCTGGATTCTAAAACTGGAAGTTGCCAGATGTTCTTTATTTTGGGCAGTCACCCCTCACTCCAGATGCCTGCTGCACAGACATTAAAACGGGACACCCCTTATTCACCACTTCCATAACATTCCACAGAAGAGACATCACAGGCACAGACCACATCCCTCATCCTGGAGAAATTCAGTTTGGCAGCTCTGATCAGCTCCGGCTCAGATTGCCTGCTGCTCAATTTTAAGAGAATCACTTGCTTAAAATTAGAGTTACTTGTGAGCAACTTGGGAGGTGCAGGATGGGAGAGGGGAAAAATAAGAACCAGTCTCAGAGCAAAAACTATAGGGAAAGAAACTTCAAATAAGAGATAAAAAAGCAGCTCCCCAAGAGAACGAAGAACCAAAGCTTGATTTAAGTGAGCAGTCAGTAGCCTTAATGAAAAGCAGCACTTCTTCTATCACTAGTATTCTAGTCCCTTTGTTTCCATATGCCCTGGTTACCCACTTTCGACCTCTTCAGTAGTCTTCACTCGGTTCCCTCACAAACAAGCCCTCCCGCTCTCCCCTCCCGCTGTGCCACATTCCTCTGTTTCACTGGCAAAGAGAAGACATAAGCCCTTGGAAAGGCTTAAGCAAAGAAAGAAGGGGGAGAGAGATGGAGACAGACAGACAAACAGACAGTCCTCTTCAAGTTATGACGGCAAACAGCATGACTGAAGTTCTAGGCCTCTTTCTCAAGCTGACCTTTGCAGGAGGCTGAGCTGCAAAAGAGGCAGGTATTTAAGCACAGCTGG
Organism: Aspidoscelis marmoratus; assembly: GCA_014337955.1. Lineage (NCBI taxonomy): Eukaryota > Metazoa > Chordata > Lepidosauria > Squamata > Teiidae > Aspidoscelis > Aspidoscelis marmoratus. The sequence continues at coordinate 26,133,440 of MTQE01002208.1, read as the reverse complement.
GATCACATTCTTTTCCAAAGCACACAAAGATATTTCAGTGGGAAGATCAAGACATTCAAAAAGATGAAGCAAGGTGGGGGGTG
>MTQE01002208.1:26071717-26133290 GCA_014337955.1 Aspidoscelis marmoratus | reverse complement strand
GGGGAGGGGGGAAAGAGGCCAAAGAAAGAAAAGAGTTGGAGACAGCAAAGAGTGGCAGAAGAAGAAAAAATAGGAAAAAAGTCAGATCTTCAAGACAGATCACACATGTTTGCAATTGAAAGTTACTCTGCTAGGAAAGGGGTGTGGATTTGGGGAGGAGATCCAAATGCTGTGCCCAGGGAAGGAAGGAAGGAAGCAAGCAAGCAAAGAAGGAAAGAAATAGCAATTCTCCTAACAGAGCATCCATATTTGAAAACTTCCAACTGCTGTTTTCTGGTCTTCCAGGGAATGGGGGCATAGAAGCCTGAAGTCTTTACTTTTTATTACTTTCCTTGAACAGTTTCATGTCCTACTTTAACAAAACCCAGACCCATTAAACCTTATTGTTGTAAAGTATCTGGTTTCAAGATGCTCACCATCTGTATAGAACCAATCCTACCCTTTAAGAGGGAGGCTTGTGGGATCCACTTAAAAGTGCCTGCAGTTCTCCAACCTTTAGTACCCCACAGAAGCAAGAACCATTAGTTATATTTATATTCCATCCCTGGGGGAGGGGTAAGGAGACACTCTGTTGCTGCTGTGGGGAGTCACTTGAAAGAAGCCTCCAAGACTTTTAAGAAGGCTTCATCTTTTCAAGTTAGGCTGAACTTCAAAAGTTCTGCTCCATAGTTTAGTGGATTTATAGACAACCTCAAAGCAGTTTGCAGATGCGCAAACACAAAATACACTTTGAGCATGTTTAGCTAGCAACTTAAATCTCCTCCCCCCAACTTAAATAATAGGGTTTTTTTAAAAAAAAGAAGAAGTTTGCCTAGTTTGAAAACAGATCTGAACAGAAAATCCCAACATACATTAAATAAACCAATTAGAGATGCTTTCATAGTAACTTTTTTAAAAAAATCTTGACCACACTACAAACTTAATTGTAGCCAGATGCTGTGCAGCTCAAGGAGTTTTAATTCCTGTGTGAAGCAGTGGTCTCCAATAGCAAAATCCACATACGCTTTCAAAAAAGTAAAACTACCACCACCTTAAGACTCAGGACTGAAAAGGGTTCTAAAAGTGTTGACAATGACCATCCAGCACTGAGAAGCCCTTCTGATGTTTCTAAAGCTATGATCTCCTCTGTTGATGAAGAGGCACTTGCTTGTCATTTCATGCCAAGGGTGCCCCTGGTGGGAACCCTGCAAAAAACAGCATGATTTAAGGATCTAATTTTCTGCTTTCCCCCCTCCATGATTAGCCTTCACAAGATCCTATTTCTCAGCCAAAGTAATAGAATCTATAGGGAAACTTGGTAAGGAGTCAGATGGGTTTCCCTTCCCTGGGACTGGAGAGGTAGTAAGATGTCATTACATAGCTGGCATGTGGATGTAAAGGTATTCAACCTGAAAGGTAAGATCTAGGTAACCCAAGAGATATTTAGGAAACACTTATTTTTTTTCACTGGGAAAAAATACTGAATCAGACTCCTTCAGTGGAAGAGTTTCTTCAGCCTTGATTCCTATGCCCTATACTTAGGTTTGATAAGAAGCCTGATGGCCATTTATAACATTCATGCAAAGCAGATGTGTGGCTTGTCCCACACTGCTTGTGCAAAAGGTACAAAGATATACATGGCAATGCCCATACACAATGACATTTGTTGATCCCTCCTCTGAACAGGGCCAGTTCTCTGATAGCAGAAGCCAAAGTGGTTTCAACAGTTTCACCTAAACAAGTTTACTGACCAGCAGAGGGACTTCTGACAGCTATAACTTAGGTAAGGCCATAGGAATGTAAGAAATGTCTCATTGGATCAGCCCCATGATCCATTTGTCCAGCAGTTTGTTCTCACAGTGGCCAACCAGCTACACAAGGAAGCCCACCAACTGGTTGGTTGCCACCATCATTGGTGGGTACATCAGAGAGTTTAATCTGAAGGAGTCCGTTTCTCTTTTGGTACTACAAGGAAGACAATTCTCTCCATGTAAACTTCTGCAGGTTTCATTCAGAATCCAACATCAAATCCAACCATGTTGTACTGGGCTACTTAAAGAGGAATATTTTCAAAAACTCATTTTGGGGAAGTTAACCCATGCTGTAGACCTGCACACAAAGGAGAATTGTCTACATCAAGCTTCATCTCCCCTCATGACCCCTTCATGGACTAGATGGAGTAAAATACAGTGGACAGAGAAGGGGAAATAATGGCTTTGTTTTTAAATATAATTTTCAGGTTTAGCGCACACACACACACACACACACACACACACAAAAGACCATTAGCCTCCACAGTAGACTGTGAAGTTGATTTTTTAAAAGTACTAATACCTACAAGTATGAAAATCTGTAGATGCATTTCAGGCACCAGCCAAGGAGAAAGTCATTCAGATGTCAACTTCTAGTACCAGCAGATCATATGGCAGGAACTTTTTTCACAGAGCATGAAAAATGACTGAATTTGAATATCTTTTGAGTGGTGAGAAGCAAAGCCTGGTGGCCCTCGGTTTGAACCAACAAAGTTTCCACTAGTTTCCTTAGGCACCATACAAGAGTGCGATCCAAGTCTAGAAATTATTGTTACTACCACTGTGTACACCATTTCTCCCTGGCAAAGTACCTAACCATCTTCCTTTAGGTCATGCCAACAACCAGCTTATGAGGTAAGATTCCCATTTCATCCTTGGCAAGCTGAGTCTGAGATCTTACTAAGTGACCAAATACCACACAATGACACCATGGCAGCAGCAGAACTAGAACTCTCTATTCACCCATACTTAGGATACCCAGTGGGATGAGGACCAAAGCAAACGCCTACTTTTTCCTTTTTGGAGAGAAGAATGATCAAAATTGCCAATTTGCTTCACACTGAATACCATAAATATTTCGGTATAAGATGATTATTAATTTCTTCCTGACCCAAAATATACCTTAGATATGCAGCTACAGGTTTTAATGAGGCATCCAGCTGATAAAAGGAAAAAAGTATCCTACTTTGGATACATCAGTTTGGCGGAACACTAAAACCAAAAAGCTACAAAAATTGCAGAATGCATTGTCATTATCTAGAACATTAACCCAACTTGGAAAGGGGAGTGCATATGTGTGGGCTGAAAAGCTCTCTGTGTGGGACACAGCAAATGAGAGACAACAAGCTGATGCAGCTGGTACATACAACTCAAGGCCCCACAAACAACACTTTTTAGACCTTCAACACAAGCCTTCTTTACCAGAAAAGGCTCATCCAAACATTCCTTGCCATATATGTGAAACAAACAGCTAATACAGATTTCGTTTATGTAGGCCATCAATTAGAAAAAGGTCTCTACATATCTGGGTAGACCAACACAGAGATTTGCACTGCTATGAAGGACAACCAAGTTAAAAGCAACTGATTTCCTAAGCTGACCACTGAAAAGGGCAGAAACATTGCTGCTTATCCAAAGGATATGCAAACAAAACAAAACAAAAAACCACCAACACAGTTTAAGAACCCTCCTCTTAGAGGCAGGGCATAGCTGAAACAAGCTGAAAACAGAAGAGATGCCTGCAGCTCTTTGATGTCTATGAATCACAGAAACACACGAAAAAAATTCCTGTAAACCAGATGTGAAATACTTACCAGATTTTAGAAAGAAACTTCCAAAGCAAGACAGAATCTACACAAGAAAGGAGAGAGCAGGTCCTTCTACTCTACAGATCCTTGTTCAACCAATTCCCATTTATGAAGGGGAAAGGGAGGGGAAAAAGAGAATAAGGTGTCAGAAGATTATACTACTCGTCATGATTAAGAGAGAATACGATGATGTTGTCATTTTGTGAGAACTGTTCTAGTCCACTTTCATCAAGCTCTACAACAAAGAAGGAGCTCACATTATTCTTCTGGGGCTACCAAACTTAACTTTAGAAATGGGAACAGAGCCACTTTGTAATTGGGTTTGAAGTCTGCCAGCTGGAGAAGACCATAAGCTTAGTGGAACAGTCGAAACAAATGCAACAATATCCCAGGTTCAACTCCTGGCATATCTGAGGGAGGGAAAGGAGAGACCCTTCTGGGCCCCTAGGAAGTCCTTGTGGTTAATATAAGCAATACTGCACCGCATTGGCCAATGGTCTCACTCATACAGTTGCTTCTCATGAACCGCAAACATTCACATCTGTCCACCTAAAAGGTAAAATATGCCCTGTGCTAATATGTCACACTTGAAACAAACTCATAGGCTAAAAAGTTGACACTAGCTATGTATCTATATGTTGTATCACCTTGTAACTCACTGGTTTCAGACATGAGGGCTACCACCATAATACGGATTTCTTGTTCCATCATCACAAAAATGTTTTCCATTTTACACATAAATCCATGTATTTCAACACTCTAGGGATGAAGCTGGCAAACTAGTATTTCATTACTCATTCGCATGCCTAGATGGTGCTCTTCCCAGCTCCTCTTAATGTGGTTTAAAGTGGTAACAATTAACGCATGTCTCAAAGAACAAGAGTCACTTTGAAGTTCTTTTTTGATGTCTAAGAGAGGTTTAGGAACTGGTGGGTCTTAAGAACCACAATGTACTTCTTTCTTTATTAGTGAGAAAGACAGCCTTTCCCCCAAGCCAGAAATAAATGCCAAAGCTTTTCAAGTTTCATTAAAAAAAAAGAAAGAAAGAAAGAAAGGAAAGGATTCCTCACCAAAACATATTCTACAGGAACAGCCTCTACACTCATTACTCAGACTCCCAGGTTTTCCGAGATGAAGAAGCTCTATAAGTGATTACATGCCAGGTCTCTTACCTGAACCCATTCCCTACAGTCTCCGTAGCTCGGACGGTTGCTGTAGCCCTCAGTGCTTTATTGGACAGCCCAAGCACAGACGGCAGAAGTTTGTGTTTAAAATCAGCACAGCTCCATTCTTCTTCTTCATTCAAAGTAGGGAGGTACCCACAGTCAACTTTCAGGCTCCCTAGTCCATTGCTGTTAATGTAAGCAGGATTTTCTCCCCCACTCCTTACATATTCGAGGTATATATCAGAAGTTAAAAACATCTGGTAAGCATTTTCCTCCATCACTGCCTGGATCTCAGTCTGTGCCTGATCAAACATTATAGAATCGATCTGTTGCTTCTTGATGCTATCCCTTATGTAGGTCTTTGTGGCAGGCTTGAGTTGCCTGGAGACAAGGCTGGTGTTCTCAATGTACCTTTTGTAGATAGCTTTGGCCACTCTTAAAGTTTTGGTATCCTTAAGGTCCATCTGCCTGAAGCCATTGCAGGCGAACCAAAAGTCTAAAGTATCCACACATTTTTCCTTCTCCAGGAAAGTCCGGAAGAGATAGGCACCATCTTGATCTCCCAGTAAGGAATGCAAAGATTTGGTCCATCGGGCTAGAGGAGAGTCTGGGGAAGCACTCCCTTCAGGCTCACCAAGGCCATCCTCATTCCTCCTTGGTGTGGAAGAAACTGACATGGTCTTGAAGCTTTGGTTTTTCATGGCAAACAAGCTGGCAGCCAGGTGGCATGGTGTCTCTCCCTCTTCCCCTGGTACAGGGGGCCGTGGGGCATCTTCCCTGAAGCTGCTGCTGGGGTCTGGGAGGTGAGTCAGCAAGGCTGCACTGCTCATGGTTCCAAGAGGCCCTTCTGATAGGGGTCCTTTGCCCCTTTTCTTTTTAAGTTCCTCGGCAATCTGTGTGCCTCCCTTTTCTTTCTCAAGTCAGCAGGGGATCCTCTGAGTCTTCTCTCTGGAAGGAAAAAAGAAGGGGGGGAGGAAAGCGTATTGATCTAATCAAAACCAGATCCACCCAACATCAAAGACAAAAAAGTAAACAGGCTTTTCAACTCTTCACATTAAAATAAAGAGGCAACCGCAGTTATCTGCAGGGCTAATCAAAAGTATCAGATCCGCTTTTCAAAGACAAAGATTGAACTCTGGGCACTCTTTTAACTTTCGCGTGGCGGGAGCAAAGGGTGGAAGGAGACTGGAGACAACAGGAAAGAAAGAAAGAAAAAGAAAGAAACCCCAAAGTCTCACATTTTATGGAATAGCTTGTAACACCCAAACAAGCACCAGGAAAGTCCTCAAGAATCCTTCCTCCTCCTTCATGGCAACATCTGAGATGTTCCAGGAATGACCTGATGTCTCTTGGGTTATCCCACCTCTCCTGCATCCCCACACAGGCACAACCACACAAGCCCTCCTGCAAATTTTACTTCTGGCTCTTGGATAGATAACTCAAAGCAAAGAACAAAACGTGCTTTCCTCAGCATCTGGTTTGCATTTTTCCCTTTCCCCCACCCCAGCCCTTCAGTTCCTTAAACATTCAGATTAAGATCACCAGAAACCCTTCTGAGCACAATGCAGGATGTTCCCCTAAAAATGCACCTTGAAAAAGCATTTTTAAAAAAAAGAGGGAGGAAGGGGGGGGTTGTTGTAGAACCAAGGCTCACTTCTGATCACTTGCTTACAGCCTTCAAAGTATTCCCCACGGACGGCATTAAGTTACGCCATTCACGTGTCAAAGCTATCCCCACGTTACAGACTTCCAATCACGGGCAGCTCGAAGCCGTAAGGCGGCCCCCCACCACCACTTCAGCAATTAATTAATTAATTAATTTTTAACGGAGTGCCCCGCTCCCATCCCTGACCACAGATCTCGACAACCTCGAGCTGCGGCCCGCCGCCTCAGGACACCCTTCCTCGGGCTGCCCAAGTTTGCTACCCACTTTCGATAAAACGCGCGCCCAGCAGCGTTGGCCGAGCGTGTGAAGAGTGCGACACGGGTCGGCGGAGGCGAGCAGCTCCGTCCCCGGCTCCGGAGGAGCGACGCCAAGCCGCCGCCGCCGCCGCCACCCCGCGCGCGCGCGCGCACCGTCCAGACCAGGAATCTCCTCAGCGGACGAAACTTGCCTATGCCAGTCCCGCCATCTCCCCCGCGGCCGCTGCCAAGAGGCGGCCTTTCCAAAAGCCTGTTTATTGCTATGTTTGAGGCAGAAGGCGGCAGGGCAGCTCCTCTCTCGTCAGGTACCTGGAGGAGGAGGAGGAGGAGGAGGAGGGAGCGAGAGAGAGAGCAGCCCTTCCACCAAGCTGGCGCCCCGTCCCTCCTCAAGCTCCTTTCCACCCGCGTCGGGGGCAGCCAAGCGACACCCCCACGGCAGCCGCGAGCCATGAGGGAAGGGGGCGCGACCCCTGCGAGGCACATCCCCCCCCTCCTCCTTCTCCTCCTCCTCCGCAAGGGGCTACCGTCCTCACGAGGCCCCGTCATGCCACTGAACTACACAACCCTCAAAAGGAGTTCAGAGATGGACACAGATATAAAAGCGTTTAAAAAAAATAGCTGCAGAAATGGCGACTGCTTGGAAGTGTGGAAAGAGGGAGAGAGGGGGGGTTGTTGAGAGATTTCGGGAACACAGGACTGGAGAGTTTGCGGCGGGGGAGAGAAACGGAGGAGAAGAAGAAGAAGAGGGAAGCCGAGAGAAAACACGTCAAGCCAGTTGTTTCCCCCGAGAACTGGCCAAGGACTGACCGCTAGGTCGCCTTACAGACTCTCCCGAGTTCACACAGGGGGTGCTGATGCGGGGGGGGGGTAAGAAGCAGGAACGCCGCATCCTTCACACGAGATCTATCAGATTTCCCGCGCCCCTGCCTACCCACCCACCTTCCTACCTACCTACCCACCCACCCACCTTCCTACCTACCTACCTACCCACCAGTTCAGAACCCGCCCCCCTCGCTTTATCCAGGAGTGTAAGACCGAGGGGGGGTGCAGGGCTGTACAGGACCCCCTCCTCCCCCAGCGGTCTCCCTCTCCCCGCACACAGCCCTCTTCGGTTATTATTGTCCGTCCAAACCGCCCCCCCAACCCACCCCCGGTCTCTCATCTTACCAGGCTCCGCTTGCTCGTAACTAACACACAAATAGCTTCCCTTAACAACTTCAAAGCTCCAGCCTAGAGGACATCAAAGCGATCCGGCGAGGAGGGAGGGAAGGAGAGGAGGAGGAGGAGAGAGGAGGAGGAGGAGGGAGGGGGAAGCAGGGAAGCTGCTCGAGGTTCGCACACATTCTTTTGCAACTTACCATTGAGAGCCAGTAGTTTTGGAGGGAGGGGGCTCGGTGTGTGTGTGTTTTTCCTTCCCGCCCCCTCCGTGAATGGACGCTCGGCGCTTCCTTCAGTGCCGGGTGCGTGTGTGTGTGTAGGGGGGAGGACAAACACAACACACACACAATTTCCACCTCCCTTTGCCTTTTTGCACAGAACGGGGAAAAGTAATCCGCAATGTTGCGCCGACCCCTCCCCTCTTAGATCTTCATCCCCCACCTCCTCCTCTCCTGCTTCGCCACAGCATCTGCGAGTTTGGGGGTGGGGGGGGGAGAGGAAGAAAGAAAAGGGGGGGCAGCTGGAACGGGACGTAGCCCGAAACGTCTAAGGGGAGAGCGAAAGGATCGCTGTGATCCTCCCGTGCCTTCGCTGCCCCCTTCTTCTTTAACCCGAAAGGAAAGAGGGGGGGACTCCAAAGACCTGATCCCTCCCTCCCTCCCTCCCTCCTCCTGAACCCCACCGCGCCCCCCCCTCCTTTCAACTCAGGTCCTGTTTCAAGCAGTCATTCCGTGCACCAAATGTCCTCCGGGCTATTCCAACAAACACTGAGCTGTGGGTTTAACTGTGCACATCAAAGTGAACAACCGAGGGAACGGTCCTGTAAGGGAGATAAGCGCCTTTCCTGCAACACCTTCCCCTCTTTAAAAATAAAATCAAATCAAAATTTTTAAAAAATCAAATCAATCAAATGCACGGCGCAGACTCCGCTCTTGCAATAGCAGGCGAGAAGCCAGCATTGCAAGAGCTAAACACGAACTAAAGGGGGGGGGTAATTACTCCCTCCTCCTTTTGGGGTATTTTTTCTTCCCCCCTCCTCTCCTCTCTTCTCCCCCCCTCCCCTCTCCCCCTTTCACTCTGGAGCTTTCCGACTTAGAGTACCGTATGATTATTTTTGCCTCTTGTGTTGCTACTAAGTTGCCAGGACCTTATCAAAGGGAAACAATCTCCAGCCAACTCCCCCAGGCTTTGGAGCGTCAGAAGTAAGTGATCCTGCCGCCCCAATCGTATTATGCCTGCAATTCTCCCAGTGCTGCGGGAACCTTAAAGGGACAGGCAACATTCCCTCCTCCTGCCTCTGCCAGCTCTACGCTCCCCGCCTTAACCCTTTCACTGCCCGATCGACTCGGCCCTTTCTCTGAGCACTAACCTTCCCTTCCACCCGCCTCTCCTTCTCCCCCCCCGCACCCACCCCGTGAGATAAAGATCAATTGCTGTTTGAACTCTCTTCCTTTTATTTTCTCGTACAATGCAAAGCAACTGCTGTATTGCTCTTTTGGAAGGGGTGGTGGTGGTGGAGAGAGGTGGAAATGGTCAACTCTAGGAGTACGAGACTGTGCAATCATTTTGTGGTCTTTTATTTTTCTTGAAAAGTTTCACGTTGGAAGAAAATTGGCCTCTTCCTTGCATTTCTTTTTATTCTGCATCTTAACTAAACAATATCTGATTGTAATATAACTGGCACACCAGCAAAACTCTGTTCGTCCCCCCCCATATGTTAAATATTAAGCAGACACGGAATTCTTTAGAAAAGACTTTAGACAAAAGGTTCTAATTAGAGATTGGATCTGGCGTGCAGGTTTCGGGCCAATCCACCTCCCTCCCCCCCTCCATTATAGTCATTTCTTTTATGAAATCTGGATCTGTTGTCTTTTACTTTATTTTACTTTATGGGCAGTCCCAGAACACAGTAATCCAAAACCTCTGAACTTTATGGAAGTTCTAATACCGCAATGCATCTGAAGTCAGTGGCTCCAGTCTGTTTTTCTCTTCGTTTTAATTTGTTCCCCTTTGGACCAGAGTGTGTGTAAGTGTGTGTGTATACACACATACACACTCACAGGCACACGTCTTGTGTTCATTTATGAGCTTATATCTGGGATTTAATTTTTTAATTGCATTTATAAAACAAGCAAGACTAATGAGCATGCATAAAACTTGGCAACTGGTGTATTTTCCTCAATAGGAGCAAGATTGGCTTTAATCATATTATAATTAGCTTTTATCTCACAGCCCAAAGATCCAACCTATTGTCCTAGGAGCTGTACAAATCTTGAGAAACAGGAGGCCTTCCCCATCCCATTTGAGTGAAGGGGTCCAAACACCGCTAGGCACTTCTAGCCTGATACTATAAAGGCCATAAGTCCCCTGAAATTCAAATGAAAGTATTAGCTGGATTATTATAAAGATAAAAGAAAATTGTAGGCAGTTGATTTACAAGTTGGTCAAAATATATGAGGATAAGAAGATTCTGCCTTAGCTGTTCAATAGCTGAGAGGAAGCACAGCATTGTAGAGTAGAGTACATAATTAGAAAGGGTTCTTTGAGATCATCTAGTCCAGGCCCTGGACACTATGAAAATGCATTAGAGTTTCCATTTTGGAACAAGTGCTCCTTAGCCTTATCAACTGCTCCTAGAGACAGAAGGAAAGCCAGCATGTCTAAGCTAATGCATCACATGGCCCCGTTGGTCAAAAGCAAATCAACTATGGATACTTCTCTTCGGGTGTGTCTCCATGGTCTCTTTTTGCTTCGCTCTTGTGTCAGATTTTAAAAATGCGGGTTGTAATTCGAAATAAAGCATCCCCATGTGGTTTGGGGCAACGCGGATTTAAAACGTACTTTCCTGTCTCCCTGCAAACTGCTTTTTGTGAGCCCGCATCTTTTTCTCCCCGCCCCTGCCCGTGGTAGGTAGGGGTGCGGGAAATCTGATAGATCTCGTGTGAAGGTTTTTTCTGCTGTGGATTTTCCTCCTTTGTGGCTCTGGAAGCCCGGAGTAAAGCTCTGCATGCAGACGCTCAGAAGCAAAAGAAGCTTTTTAACGGATTTTTCTTCACATGTAGGTGGGGCCTTCCAGTCAATTTTCCAAACCAACTTGTATTCATTTTGCAAACTGGGTACATTTTAACTCCAGATATGTGGAATTGGTTTGCCAGTGTCAACATTCCTGACCAAACAGAAGTGCAAAAGGCTAACCTGGCAGGATTGCTGAAATTTACCTCATGAACTCAAGTTTCCCACATTTGCGGAAACTGCATGTGTCAGCACATCCAAAGAGCAATGAATGAACTTCACCTTGGAAACCTACCTTCATGATCAGGTAACTCCACTTCTTTTTTGACTAAGCATTAGCTTGGGCCAAATCACAAAGATTTGTAGTAGAACACAAGCAGTCTTGAGTCCAGATCTAAATTCAAGTAAGAATGCCAGATGATGTCCAGTCAGAGTTCCTGTACCTTTGTGCAGAAGATAGGATTTCAGCAACACTTGCTGTTATTTTCTCTTCTGTCCAGCTGTTAAAGGTATAGGAACCCTGATCTGGATTACATATGGCAACCATATCTGCACCAGAGGTTTGAAATATCTGGTGTTCAGAATGAGTTGTCTTTGGACAAATCGGGACACATTTTCTTCCCATCGTACCTCAGGACATATCTTTACATTATCAGCCTGATCACATAAACACTGCTTTAGATTTCATCCCTATTCTAATCAATGGGCTAGAATAAATTTCGAAACAGATCCATATCCGAATAAGCATGGCTAGCGCTGGACTCCAAATCCACATATACCAACCAAAACACTTCCGCCCATGCACACAGGCAAAATCAAAGCCCTTAGTTGCTCACGCTGACTCACCACGCACTGACACCCATCTTGCGCCCAAAAAACCCACCCCTGGTGGGCATCACCTGGGCACTTCCCATTGATCCTCCAGCCACAGCATCCAGGCTTCTTCAACTGGACAGTTAGGTGGCAGGGGCTGGACTCACATGCCTGTGCACTGTCTGTGTGTGGCTGACACAGTAGGGAGGGTGCACGCACATGCAGGCACATGCTCCTTTTCAATGAACTTAGTACTCCATGTTCCGAAGCAGCAAGTGGCCGGGTCGATCCGCCATTTATTTTATGTTATTTATTTCGGAACATAGCTACCTCTCCCACCTTTCACTGGAGGAGTGCTTTTGAAGTGGCTGCTGGGACATGAGGTTCATGTTTGCTAAGGGAATTTGTTTAGAAAGGAAAGATCTTATTATTCTTGGGATACTGCAGAGAGACTTCTTTCTTACTGGGCTCCAGAGTCCCACTTCTTCTGTAAGGCACCTGCACATGAATTGTAGAGCCCTTAGTTTATCGAGTTCTGGTGGTTGCCATATGGGGAAAAAGACAGCACTTTCACACTTTCGGTAGCTGTGGGCAAATGGGAAGTTCAGCAGGTATAGCTCGACCTGCAGGTAGTTCTTCTTTGCATAACCATTCAAGAACAATGACTCCCCTTTTTGTTACCCTGTGGCAATCTAGACCTCGGTAGGTTAATGTACTCATGAAGGGGAATAGCCCCTTCAGCATGTAAAATAAAATACTTTCTTGCTCTTTCCTAGAAACATTTGCAACAGCACTAGTTCCTCACCTATGATCATAGAAGCATATAGGCTCATGTGGGTATAGCTGCCTTATAGAATTCAGATGGGAGTTCCCTGATCTCTCTTAGGGGTATACCAGTGGGGATTTCAACTGTGCTGCCTTCATAAGCCGTACCTGTTGAACTTCCCTTTTTCTCCACCACTAGTAAAGATACAGGAGCCCCATCCTCAATACCATAGAGCAGGCTGTGTGTGTGTGACCCATCTTCACATACAGTACAAAGAGCAGGCACGACACATGGCTTCTCCCCTGTGGAAGGATCTCAAGTGGTTATGGGCCAAGCTTCTGGGATGTGAGCAGACCCATAACACCAACTGCAGTCATACAAGATTCACAATGGGGAAAGCATCGTGCTATACCTGTGTACATGGCCGATATATGTCCATAGGTGGGCTCATTCCAAAGAAAAGGCCTCAACTGGAGAAACAGGACTCCAAGACATCTTTAAGTGGAAATCCATCCACCTGTGCCTGTAAAACATCTTTGTATTGTGTCCCTATACCATTTGGAGGAGGCGTCATTCACCAGATGCCCATCAAGAGTTCACACATACAGCTCACTTTTGTGCTGGCCAACATTTGTGTTGGCTGTGGGGCTGTAAAATAAAATAAAAACTGCTTTGCTTGTTCTTTTTTTTCTAAGGGGTGGAGCAGGGAGTGAGACAAAACAATTTGGAAAGTTCTTTCTTTTTACACAGTAACTTTCAGTAATGTGGCCACAGTGCCTATGGATCAGGAGGGCTGTATCTCAAACAACTGTCCCAAACTGTCCCCAATTTATGTCCAACAACTTCCATTGGCCCTAGCCAATATTAGCCAGGCTTGATCTAAGCCAATTATAGTATCCAGAAGAGGGAAGGAATTGTCACCTGAATTTCCAATTTGTACTCAAGCACCACATCTGTATTAAGTCATAAATGAGAGTGTGGGATGGATAAATACCAGTTCCTCCTAGTTAATATATTGAAAGTTAATAGAGATGGTTCATCTGTATCCTAGCTACATTACACTGGACTTTGGCTAGGTACTCTTTTAGCTGTATCTCACAGAGTATAATAGTGATACCAGCAGGTCAGTGTTGGACTAGAGAGATCCAGGCAAACCATGTTCCAGTTTCTCTTCGGATCTTATTAATCTTTCACCTTTTCTCACTGGCTGGTCCTGAGCTGCCCAATATTTCTAGCCTACCTTAGAGACATGTGCCAATTTTTTTTTTTTTTTTAAAGAAGGTGACAGGATAGAGCCATGAATGCTGCTTTAAGATCTAGAGGGAAATGTGATATAAATGAACTAAAGATGCAGAAACTTTCAGCCTCAAAATGAAGCTGTTTTGTTTACTTATTTATAATATTTGTCTCCAGCTCTCACTGCTCAGGGTAACATCGTGTGATAAAACACAAATACTAAAACATTTTTGAAATATAACCTATGCAGTTTCCCTTCTGTCTTCCTACCCTGCATGACTACATTCAGAGGAACTCAGGTGAATTGGTATGTTTTAACCAAGCACTAAAAACCATATAAAAGTTGGCAACTTTATTCCAAAGCCAAAATGCCACCACAGAGAAGGTCCTCTTGCATGCCACAGGCTTTGCAGCTCCAAGGGTAGCAGAATTACAAGAAGGCCCTCACTTTGTGATCCCAAAGCACAGGTAGGTCTATATGGGAAAAGACAATTCTTCATATATTCAGGGCTCAAGACATTTAGGGTTATATAAGCCAATAGTAGCACCTTGACTTGGGCTTGATAGCATTTCAGTTTCAAACCATCTTCAAGGGTGGCGCCATGTAAAGTGGATTACATTAGTCTAGGCTAGAGGTTACCAGAGTATAGATTACTGTGCCAAGTTGTCCTTATCCAAGGGTCTTTCCTCACTTGGCCCAGTAGTTAATCCAGAAATGGCTCCTTTCGTGCAGGAGCATTCCCTGGATTAACTACACATGGTGCAGGTTGAACCATGTGTTGACTTACCTACCCTAGCACCAGAGCTGCTAAGGCTCTGGACACATCATTCACACGTTGTTTGGGTGCTGGAAGGTCACCTGACATGATGCGCAAGCACACTGATGTGTCATGTGACATGTCACACAAGCACAAGCACACGTGCATGGCACGTCACTGGTGACAGTGCACACACTCTGGTGACAACACCAGCAAAGAAGACAGGGGTGCCTGGACATCCATTTGCTCTTCAGGTGCACGCATGGGCAAGTTTGCACTTTGTTTGACCAAAACTGGCAAAGATGTCAGAGATGGAGCTAAGCATTCCTGGCTACCATGCACATGAGCCTCAGGGAATAGCAACAAACCCAGGAACACCCCCAGATCATACACATTTTCTTTCTGGGGGAGAAGAACCCCATCAAGAATCAGATGCCTCTTAACTTCCTGGGTTCAAGATCCCATGACCCACAATGCCTCTGCCTGGTCTGGATTCAGTTTTGATCTACTGATCCACATCCAGCCCATTATTGCCTTCAAGCAGCGATTAAACAACACAGATGCCTCACTGAGTTCAGAAGGTACAAACAGATAGAGTTGGATGTTGTCTACATACTGGTAGAACCTCAATCCAAAACTCTCCCAGAACACTCACACATTATTAGACGGCATAGGGAGCAGAACCTGAGAAGATCCCAAGGGGCCACACAAAATTTCCCCAGTTAGATCAATCAGTGTGCAAGGCTCAGCTTCCCTATCCCTAGCATCTTCTTTCCTCAGTTTCTTTCTTTCCTCTGCTCTCCCTTTGTCCTTATTCCTCTTGGCCTCTTTTGTCACCCAACAATCCTTCTGGTCCTCCTTCATCACTAGACAGAGCCTTCTGCAAGTGCTTTCCTAGGGCTGACTCAGCCCATACTATAGCAGTGATGCATTGTGGGTGTGTGAGTGCAGGTAGGTGTGAGGGAGACTACTTCAAGGGTCTTCTGGAGCCTAGCAGCTTCTCCTTCCCCTTTGTTTGTGTAAACCAAGCCTGCAAACTGGAGACAATCTGTTCCATTCATAGATATTGAATGAGGTGAAAGGGGTTTAGCCTGGAGCTTCTGAAGTTCAGCCCTTCAAACAGTGGATGTTCAGGTGCACTGCACCCAGCACACTCTTCTACTCTTACCCATGAGAATCCCTTTCTGCATAATCCCCATTTTAACCTCTGCTCCTCACTGGCTGCTGTGACTATGGGCCCACTGCCAGATTGGGACGTCCTTGCAGCCTTCACAGCCTTGGAGAGGAGCTTGATGGTTCCACTGCTGTCCTCAGGGCTGTCCTGCACTCAGAGGTCCCCTTTGCCCTCCAGGCAAGTTGCAGCAGGACCACACATAAATGCAGCATGTTCTGCTGCACTGAGGGCCCAGCTCAGTGCGTGAGAAGTGCTATGTGTACACTAAACTGTGTGCATATTGAGCGGGCACTGAAGTCTCTCCACATGTCCTCATGTCCTTTTGGCATGCAGTGCTGTGGAGATGGGCAGAACTGGTTTCTTTTCAAAGGCATCTTGCATCTCATGTGAAGAAGCAGTCTCTGTCTTGCCTATGAGACTTCCCCTTACTGTTGGGCTCCCTGTCTTCTATAGCATCAGTAATGCTGTCCAATAAAGCCGGGCAACTTAGCTACTCTCAGTGGTTTCACTGTCCACTAACAAAACCTGCTAACACCTTGCAGTAGCTAACATAATCCATTCTGACTCTGTGTGCGCAAATATTAAATCTGAGTGCAAAACAAGATATTGCTTTGCCCCCTAAGCTACAAAGTGATGCCAAGACTTTTCTGTGCTGGGCCTCATTCCAGAATATATCTCAGAGAGGGCCTAG
The DNA here is from genome assembly GCA_014337955.1 of Aspidoscelis marmoratus. NCBI lineage: Eukaryota > Metazoa > Chordata > Lepidosauria > Squamata > Teiidae > Aspidoscelis > Aspidoscelis marmoratus. Next base: position 26,116,995 of record MTQE01002208.1, on the reverse strand, counting down.
CACCCATATGCCGATGCAAACTATGGCAGGCCCTTATTTTTTTATATAATCTGGAGTAAGACCCAGTACTGAAAGGGCCCAAGTTTGTACTCTCCCTTTCAATGTTTTGATACCTGAAGGGATAAGTAGCCAGCTACAATGTTGTTTTTTAGAATGAAAGTGGCATGGAGATAGAAAGTTCTTTCTTTTTTTGGGAAAAGTGGCTCTTTTAAAGAAAATGGGAAATGTAACCTATTAAGCTGCCAAGGACAGTAAGCTTCACCAGCTGCCAAATTAGGTAGAAACTCCTCCCCACTTCATTTTGATATTCCAGGCAAATGTAAAATACAAATCATACCACAATGTGAGGAGCAAAATAGGTGCAGCTGGCAAAACAGGAGTTACAGTTCAGCACCAGGCTCTGCACACACTAGTCAGAAGAGAATCTCTCTCTCTCTCTCTCAAAAGCCCTTGAATTATGCTATAACGGAGGTGAACAGCAAGTGATTCAGAACAAATCCAAGGTTGTTGCTAGCTCTTTCTGCCACCGCACATACTGACAACTCCCTTTGGTTGCTAGAGAACATTATTTATTACTCTGAAGCTATGGGAGAAAATAGGAAAAGGGTAGCGGATCTGGACTAGCATCCTGGTTCCCATGGCAGCCGGGAAAAGGCCTTTTGCACTACAGGAAGCAGAATGTGAGAGTAATCTCTCTCTCTCTCACACACACACACACATGCAGACACACACAGAGAGAGGGAGAGTTATTCTCATCTATTTTGTGCTCTTTGCTAGTTCTGCTTGCCTGGAAAGTCCTGGACATTCTAGTTCTTCGCCCCCAACTGTATGCCCACATAGCTATTCCTATCAAACCACCTTTGTCCTTCACTCTTGCGCCTTTTGGTGTCCATTGAGCTGAACAAAATCTCATGCATCTATCCTAAAACTGCTCAGGTTACTTTTCAAAAGGATCTCCTTGGCCCCATACAGATGGGGAGGGGGACTGTAGTGATATTATGGTACCACTATTGTGGAGTTGTCTCATGTACCAGAGTCCGCCCCATCAAAGCCCAGAAATTTCCAGCAATAGCATTTAAAAAAAACTTAACTTCTGGATGGAACCATTGTCATAGCTTCATCCACTCTACATGCACAGAGGCACTTGTTGGAGGTGGCGGCACACACATGCAGGCATTTAGGACACTCAAATGCCCAGATCAGTATGACAGTAAAAAATGAAGACAGCACTGGACAACTAGGAAGCAGTAATTGCAAAGAGAGGGTCTCCCACATTATTGCCTCCACTGTCTGGAGGAGACCTTGAGGTATCCTATTTTCAAAACAGAAACAGAACATTTTGCTGCCTGAAAAGCAGTAGGCAGAAAGCAGTAGATAGCATAACTTTCCCTGCATCTCCTCCTAAAATCTGGTAGGTACATATGACATTTATTCATGCATGCCCACCAAACAGTAGGAAAGAGTGTGTAACAGCATCAATAGTCATCCACAAATGGTAAAGATTGCCTTTGTGGAGAAATGTCTGAAACTATCGTTCTAAAATTTGACAACATTCAGTCTCTTACAGTTGGCTACTAGAGTGCCTTCTGCACTGAGCTTTGTTCTGAATTATATCCTGGAATTGGCAGCTGCCTTCTTCATGTCTGTGCAGACTGGTGGGTCCTGGGGAAGCTTATCCTCTTTGTATGAGCTACAAAACCTGAAAATGCCTTCTGGTTAAGGTCTCCTCCAGATGCACTTCTGCGCAAGTGTGGCTGGCTGTTTGGTCTTCAGGCATATGCGATGGATATAATAATAATAATAATAATAATAATAATAATAATAATAATAATAATAATAATAATAATAATAATAATAATAATAATAATAATAATAATAATAATAATAATAATAGAGCTGGCTTTTCTACCCCACTTTTATTACCCATTTAAGGGGACTCAAAGTGGCTGACAAAGCTTTCTGTTCTTCTTCCCACAACAGAACACCCTGTGAGGTAGGTGGGGCTGTGAGAACCCAAAATAATGCTCTGACTAGCCCAAGGTCACCCAGATGGCTTCATGGAAAACTGCGGAATTAAACCCGGTATTCCCAAATAAGAGTCTAGCTCCCTAACCACTAGACCAATCTGGTTCACAATTGCCGCTTCGTCAAAAAAGTGAGTTAAAGAACTATTGCAAGAAGGGCCTGCCATAGTTTGCACAGTTTTGCTTTTTGGGTGGAGGGGGAAATGGGGCTATAGTGGGTTGCCACAGATACATGTGGCAATCCCACCATAGCGGTGCCATATTGGCCCTATATTCTCCGTGTCTGAGTGATGACAGCCAAATCTCACAAGCCTCCAAAGCTTGGAACCATGCTGTTTTCTGGCATGCTGCATCAGGGTTGCAATTCAATCCAGTGACTGGTGCGCCTTCTAATTTGTATAGCACTGCACTGTCTTGAAGGATCCAAAATACAGGCAGCAATCCCATAGAGCTTATGATCTAAAGATAAAAGAACCATGTGTAAAGATGAGAGAAGCAAGAAATGAACATGTGCCAGACGAATTATATATTGTGTTGCAGTTGGAGATGAAATAACAGGGTGGGATAAGCTGGAAGAGAGTGTCCTTGAAGTTTTATAGGGACTGGTTTGTGATGACTCTGCATAACCACTACCCAACTCTGTCCATTTTGAACAACAAACTCCTACCAACGAAGCTATTCAATAATTTGTAACGCTTGAGGCACACATACTGCTAAAAGTCAGGGTGATTTAGTAGATAAGGAACTGCAGGAACAAATAGTTCTTTCATAAATTTCTTCATGCTTGAAAACCAAGAGTTTCCTAAATTTCATCAGTTTTGTGACTACATGTGGTAGCCTTTAAGTCTACAGAGAAGGCATTATACACACACACCTACCAGAAGAATCAAGGAGCCTGGACATCTTTGAATTTTTATTACCAGAGTGAACAAATGGCATTTTATTTTACTATTTTACTTTTGTGTTTTTCACCTTGAACAATATATAAAAAAAAGTGAGTGCAAGGCATTTGATTCCACCAATGCTAAGTCTTCAACAATACTGTTCAAACTCACTGTTACTATTATGTGTAATTAATTTACAATGTAAATTAGGACTATGACCTCCAAAGCCAAGAAGAGGCCTACATGGCTAATTAGTGTGGTTGAGGAAGCAATTAGGGGCAAGAAAGCATCTTTTAGAAAATGGAAGGCTTCTCATAATGTGGAACACAAAAAGAAATACAAACTATGGCAAAATAAATGAAAGAGACAGTAAGCAATCTATTTCCCAAACAGTGAAGGCTGTTTTAAAAGGTTCTTTAAATTATTTAGAAGCAGGAAATCAGCCAGGGAAGCTATTGGAGTCAAAGATGTGTTAAGGGGAGAAAAGGAGACTAGAATTTAGCTGCCTGAAATATTTGCATCCGTCTTCACAGAAAAGTATTTACAGCAGATTCTTGAGCTTGAGTCCTTCCTCTTAGGAAGAGAGGCTTGGGAACGGAAGCAAATAATTATGACGTGAGAAAAATTGGAAGGCTTTGCTAACAAATTAGCATCAACCAATCAAATCATTAGACCCCGATGGCATCAACCCAAGAGTCATCAAAGAGTTTAAGCTGAGATTGGAAACCTCTCCAAAAATATGCAACCTGTAACGATGTTCAGCCTCTGTAGTTGAGGTCCGGAAGAAAGATGTCTAACATAACTCCCATTTTAAATGGGCTCAAGGTGAGGCCCAGGAAATTACAGGCATGTCAGCTTAACCTCCATTCAAAGGAAGAGAGTCAAAAGCATTATTAATGATAAAATTACCAAATATTTGGAGCCACAGGCCTTGATCAAGGATAACCAACATGGCTTCTGTAAGGCGGTCTTGTCTGATTTTGGAGAGTTTTTTGGGGGTGTTAACAAACATGTGGATAAGAGAGATCCAGAAGGTATCATCTATTTAGATTTTTGAAAAGCTTTAACATCCCTCATCAAGGATCCCTCATCTCCACAAGCTCCACAGTTAAGGAATAAAAAGGCAGGTCCTATCATAGATAAGCAACTGGCTAAGGAATAGAAAACAGACGAGGGGTAAATGGATATGTCTTGCAATGCAGAGATGGAACAAGAGAGATCTTCTAAAGTTCTGTCCCGGGACCAGAGCTTTTCAACATTTTTATAAATGGCCTAGAGTCAGGTGTAATCAGGGGAATAGCCAGGTTTGCTAATGACACCAAATTGTTCAGAGAGGTAAAAACAAAAAGGGAGACTGTGAAGAGTGCCAAAGGGATCTTTACACTTTGGAGGACTGGACATCAAAATAGCAAATTCCATTCAATGTGAAAAAATGTAAAGTGATGCTTTCTGGAGGTGAAAATCCTAACTATTCATATACACTGATAGGATCGGAGCTGACTGTTACTAATTAGGAAATAGATCTTGGGGTAGGGGTAGACAGTTCAATGAAAGTGTCAATACAGTGAGCATCTGCTATAAAAAGGCCAACGCATTTTCAGGATGATGAAAATGGTATTGAAACCCAAGATGCTAATATTATAATGCCCTTATACAAATCCATGGTGCAACTTCAGTTTTGGTCACCACATCTGAAAAAGGCTATCTTTTTTGAAAAATTCAAAACTCTGTGTTTTGGGGAAAATTCTGGTGACTATTTAGGCAGCTAATCAGCATCATATACAAACAGTATATGATGTTACAGAAGCTTTTTGTCAGAGCTTGGCTCTGGCAAGGGGGAAAAGATCAATTTAAAATTGCAGAAGAGATGCTTCTGAAATGGGCTGATTGCTTTAAAATGTTACAGCTCCCTTTAAAATTCAAGGGCTTTTTACCGCCTCTTTCCTCAGTTCTTCTCTCACCTTGAAGACTTGGGAAATTTTTATTTGTTAAATAAATTAACAGATCTAGTGTTAACAATCCTGTGCAATAGTCATTCATTTGAATGAGACTTTTACAGGTAACATTCCCTCACAATCACACCCAGTTATGAAAGTTTCAGTTAGGAGAGTGAGGGAAGCACATATCAATTTAGTTCTTTTCTAATGTGGTACATATTAGGATATCATCTGAGAATTCACATTTGGCTTCAAGCACCTTCAGTGGCCAACCAACAAGGCGGTAGCTATTACCAGTTTAAAAGAACATCTGATTATCTTCCCTCTGAGCCAAATGCATGACATCACTGAAACACCATCACTTGCGCGGTCGCCTCTTTACGACAAGATAAACATGATGCCTGAAAGTACCTGCCGGAAGGGTAAATTGCACTGGCTTAAGCAGAAGTAAATTTTTCACTTAAATAAATACATGTTAGAAACCTGCTCTTCAGGCCTGGCAGCTGACATCATGCACCCTGCCACATGCAATACTAGTTGTAACATTCTCACCATTGGTCATGTTGATAACAAGATCAAAGGCTTTGCAACTACTTTGGCTGAAGCGATGGAACAGGTCTGATCAAAAAGAAAGGAAGCCTTCTATGTAGAGCACATGAGAGGCTTGGAGCCCACATGTGAGTTAATACCTTTGAAGTTATTCTTTGTTTTGTTTTTTAATTGCAAATTGCTTCATAGCTGCATTAAACTGCTCTCGGTAGCATTTATATGTATAGGTGGATTTTATAATAAGCCAGAGATAGATGACAAGGCGTCTTTCCCTTGAGTAAAAGTGAAAGTACCTGAAAAGGCTATCGCGGCTCCTGATCAGATCAAGGAAATAAGGAGAAGGAATATGAAAACAATTGCACTGCTATGCCCTTCTCTTCCTACCTTTCCGTCTCCATGATGAGTGGCTTGTTTTACATTATTATTTGCAAGAGCATTTCTTATCTTGCGTACTTGATTACTGTTCTCGTGGCTGTGTTCACACCTTTACTTTAAACCTTCTTCAGCTTGTCTTCTGACAGATTGCAACACAAAAAACATTTCATTTCTGGACTATCCCACCTCAGTTTGGACTTTCCTACTGTATAATCAGCACTCTTAATACCGTTTTAGCTCATTAATCCATTTCCAGAGGTGTGAGCATATGCGGGGACTATTTTGGACAGACCGTACTTTTGTGGGTGGGCACTGGGAGCATGTCCATTTCCTTTTGCCCAACACCTCACCTTGTGGGTGTTCTAGAGGAATGGTGTCATTCCTCCCCATTTCCTCCTCCCTCCACCATCTACCTCTTTCCCCCAACTTGTCTCGATTATAGTTAGGCTTAGGGGTGGTGCGGAAGGGCACCTAGGAACTACTTTGGGTGCAGATATGTGTTCTGGTGGGAGTTAGCCTCAAGAAAAAAAACAGTCACGTATTGACTGCCCAATGCCTGTAGTTGCAGCGTAAGCAGGCATGCAGCAGGTTTCCTCCATCCACTCCCTGTTTCTCATTTTTTTTAATGAATGGTGAGAGATAACCCTAACCGTTCCCCACTTTGATAACTGACACAATTATTCTTTGTTCTTTGTTCTCCTTCTCCTTCTTCCCCTTTCCTGTTTGTTCTATTGCTTTTCTCTCATCCTTAGCCCTGCCTGTGCACTGAATCTTCTCACTGCTTCCCCATCCAAACACCTCATGCCTGTCTCCTCCCCATCTACTCAAGCCTTTTTCAGGCCTTGGCACTCACCCTCTCCCAGTGACATTTTTATGTGGTGAAGCAGTTGGGGAAGGGTTGCTGGTAGGGCAAGAGGTGGGTGAGAGAAGATTGGGGCAGCCCCAGATGTGGACTGGAGGAGAAAGGAGAAGGACTGGGCAGGATCCCCCTTCCTCAAAGGAGTGTGTGTGTGCTGTAGGCCTGCGGGTAGGAAGCCCTGGCAGTGGGGAGGATGGAACAGAGAAGGCGACCTTCCATCCCCTTGAGAGGCCAAAATGTGATTGACTGAAGGGGAACCAATAACAGGAAGAGGGGTGCGGTGGGAAAAAATATGCTGTCAGCAGACTGAGGCTTAGATCCTTAAAAATGTGGCCAAGCACACATACAATCTCAAGAAGCAAGAAAATCAAAAGGGTGTGAAGGAGCCAGGAATGCCTTCCATCCTAGTTGCGGTCCTAAACAGATTTTGCACTTGCAGTTTGTGACCTTGGTCGATGAGCAACTAAATGGCCCAATAAGTCAAGTGTTAAGGAGGGACAACATTTTATAATTGTCTCTACTGGTGTGCCTTTAACAGTAGCTCAGGGGTAGAGATCTTTGTTTCTACCCTGAGCTTTTGCTGCTGGTTTCTTTACACTAAGTTGCAGTTGAGGGTTCCAGAGTGACATTTGATTCAATTCAAATCGAATATTTGAATATTCAAATTTGTACGAATAAAGAAAAACAAATGTCTGGACATTCGAACCGATATGAATACATTTGTATCTATTTGTTCAAATATTTAATACGTATCCAATGATTCAAATCTCAGACGCATCCGTACGCATCTCGTTTTCATCCCTTATTTTCATCCCCAAATATCTAAAGGAACGCCTTCTCCCATATCGACCTGCCCGTGCCTTAAGATCAAGCGGTGAGGCCCTCCTGGTTGTCCCACCACCTTCAGCAGTGAGGTTGGTGGGCACCCGGGAGAGAGCCTTTTCTGTGATGGCCCCCAGACTATGGAACAGCCTCCCCCTCGAGGTGCGTCATGCCCCCTCCTTATATATATTTAGGAGGGCAGTGAAGACGCACCTCTTTACCCTGGCCTTTGGCTAAGCTGTTTATGTTCCCTCTGAGTACAGACACTATTATTTTAAACATATTGTATACTGTTTCTTATATTTGTTGAACTTTTAATGTCTTTTAATGTATATTCTATTTTAATCTGTTGTAACCCGCCCAGAGACCTTCGGGTATGGGGCGGGATATAAATGTAAATAATAAATAAATAAATAAATAATAAATGTATCCGTATGGATGCATATGGATACACACAAGATGTGTACAGATACAAATTATTTGTACGAATAACTCAAAATATTCATATTCATACAAATAGTAAAAAACAAATGTCAGAATTCATCCGAATTCTCAAAATAACGAATATGTCAAATATTTGTGCTCATCCCTAGTCCAGACAGCCTAGTTTTTCTTGCAGTTTTGGCCTCTTGGGAATGCAAGTTGCAGGAGCCAAAAAAGCATAATTTCATTTAATTCTTAAAGAGAAAACAAAAAGCTTGCAGTGAAAGGGCAGATGGATCTTGTTCATGAAAAATAAAAGATAGCTATAGGTTCCATTTTTGCTGGCCTGGCTAATGCATGGCTTCTTGGGGCTAACTCACTCCTAAGTAGGTCTGAAATCCCTCATAGGTGTGGGACTTTAGAACATAAGAACATAAGAGAAGCCATTGCTGGATCAGGCCACAGCCCATCTAGTCCAGCATCCTGTCGCACACAGTGGCCCACCAAATGCTCATGGGCATCTCAAGCAGAGACAAGGACAAACCTCCTCCTGCTCTCGAGTCCCAGCAGATGGCCTTAGAAGCGCTCCGGTTCCCCCCAATTCCACAATCCTGCCTCTTTGTGCACAAAAATTATGGCCCTTTCCCCTTTGTGATGTAAGAAACGTGCAGTGGAAGTGCAAAAAATATTTTCCCCACATCTCCATGTGCTGTTCACACATCCCTGGAAGGGTGCTGGAGTCTGCCCATCTTTACGGTATCTCATGCTGAAGAGGGCTGGATAAAAATACAAATTACATACATACATACATACATACATACATACATACATACATACATACATACATACATACATACATACATACATACATACATACATACTTACATACATGCATACATACATACATACATACATACTTACATACATGCATACATACATACATACATACATACATACATACATACATACATACATACATACATACATACATTCCCTGTAAAGGAATACATTCCCCCCCCCCATCTTTTCCATGTAAACCCCAGATTGATCTTTTGGTTAGAGCGGTGGACTCTCTTAGCTGAAAGTCTCCTGGTTCAATTCTGCACTCCTCCACAAAGCCAGCTTGGTGAACTTGGGCTAGTCTCAACTCTCTTTCTGAGCTCTCACAGCCCCACCTACCTCACAGGGTGCCTGTTGAGGGGAGAAGAACAGAAGGTTTGTCAGCCGCTTTGAGTTCCCTGACGGGCGAGAAGAACCGGGTAGAAAAACCGACTCTTCTTTTTCCTTCTTGTCGCCCTCCCCTACACATGGGGGCTTTCTATCAGGTATAGTATCTGCTTTTATTGAAAAGTGAAATCAATATTGTTTTGGAAAGGCAGTGGCTACTGCACGGTTGTTGAGCAACTGCTTGAAAACTCACAGCTGCAGTTTGACCCTTTGCTTCTCCTTGAAAGGAGGTCATAGCAAACCACCTTTGAATCTACCAAGAAAAATGCACAGCTATATCTACAAGAAGTTCACCCTGGCTCAATGACGCCTAACACTGACAATTCCTAGGATAAATGTGACAATATTGTTTCACAATATTTTAAATCATTTTACTGTGCATGGCTTTGTGAGATGGCAGTTAAAGAAAGGGAAATTACATATATACGGTTTAGCTTTCTGAGGTCCAGCATTTCACCATGATCATTACTGCAGGTTTTAACTCTTGTTTCTGACACGGCACACTTTCACTTATTTAATGCAAATTATCGCTTGTTCCATGTCAAGATCAGAGCAGTTGGATTTTTTTGCCCAAAGATGACTAATTAAGTGAAACTAGATTTTACGTATCTCTTGCTAATATGTATTATATAGGCCATAACCTCATAAAGCTGGTACAGAATCAGCTTCTCAAATGCTAGGCTCATCCTTTCAACTATCTTTGTACCTTCACCTGTGATTGCCTAACCCTTTTGTATTCGCCGCCTTTTTTTCCTTAAAGTAGAAGGGCTTAAGCTTATGGTTATGTAGAATAAAAAATGCCCTGGAGAAGAAAATTAAATCTATACCATTGGCAGGTCTGCACTGGCTGCCTATACTGAGCTTTGCTGGACCTGGTTTAAGATGCTTGGGACTAGAGATCTTCAAAGATCTGCTCTTGTGCCTCTTTGCCTGGGCCCCAGGTTGGCTCCTTGTGACTCCACCGGCAACTGCAGTTTACAGTGTGGAGACTCAGGAGAGGGTCTTCTCACATGTGTAGTTAGTTTGCCCAGGAAGATGGGGGGTGGAGACTCTGGGCTTGGGCCCTGACTATCTGAAGGAGTGCCTTCTCCCATATAGACCTGCCTGGGCACTGAGATCTCAGGGAGTGGGCCTTCTTGTAGTTCCTTCCCTTTCAGAGGGTTAGGATTAGGATTAGGAACTTGCAGGACGGCCTTTTCTGTTGTAGCCCCTAGACTCTGGAACAGCCTCCTTCTTGATGCTCGCCAGGTGCCTACATTGTATAGTTTTCAGCGCCTGGTGAAAATATCTTTTTACCCAAGTTTTTGCTTCTTAAACTGTCCTGTTAGGGAGGGAGGGCGGGGGTGGGATGAAGGGGGTTATATTTTAAATTATGTTTTAGTATTCAAGATGTTTTCATTTATTTACATTTCTATCCCACCCTATAGCCCAAGGTTTCAGATATTAAAATAGAGCCATATAGCCATAATAGACATATTAAAACAGTATAAAACAATAATGCCTGCAGTGGGGGGAAACTATACCACATTTAGCCAAAGGCCAGAGCAAAGAGGTGCGTCTTCACCACCTTCCTAAACGTATACAATGAAGGAGCCTGACACACCTCAAGGGGGAGACTATTCCACAGCTTGGGGGTCACTACTGAGAAGGCCCTCTCTCGAGGGCCCACCCATCTTACTATTGAGGGTGGTGGGGCGAGGAGGAGGCCTCCCTTCCAGATCGTAAGGCATGAGCAAGTCAGTATGGAAGAAGGCATTTCTTCAGATAGTTCATTGTAACTCACCCTGGGACCATTTGGTGAAGGGTGGAATATAAATTTTCTAAATAAATAAATAAAATAGTTCAGTCCCCAGGTCTCAGATGAAACAGCGGGATCCACAGACTTTGAGGGAACCCCTATTACAATAGAAAGTGTCAATTAACACAAATCATTTCCCTATCTCCTTTCCTAGGGTTTCTGGAAGAGATAAACCGTGTCATAGGTTCTGCCAGGGAGTATGCATATTCATTTGGAAATGAATGTCAGACCAGGAAATGCAGAGACAGATATACTGCCCTATTTGTTTTATTCTCTGGTTTGGATTTTAGCCCCCAGGGCCTTCAGGCTGCATCCTCATGGCTCTTGGGAGTGGAGAGTACACCAGCCCCAACTTGTGCAGTTAGCTCCAAGGAAACTATAGAAGAAACCTATATTTTCCTTTCATTCACCTCTCCCATGTAGATGCATGGCGAGGAAAAGAGACAATTACCATGTGTGATTTCTTCGAGCACCACATTTTTGTAGCACTAAAGGTCTGGGCAGAAATCCTGCTGCTGTGAGCAAAATGTTTCATTCACAGCAACAGCTAGGAACCAGGGCAAGATGAACGGCATTGCCCCGTCACTGCTCCGATCTCCAAGCCACATCATGGCACCTTCCTCCCCAGCATTTATCTAGTGTCTGTCTCAATGGTGCCTTAGTCTGTATCCTCTTCAAGCAAAAGATTGGCTAGGTGGCTTACAGAAGAAACATCTGGAAGGAAAAGGAGGACAACTGCTGAACCACCAAGCCAGGGAAACAGCTGCTTGAAGCCAAGAACCCACAGAGCTTCCAGCATATTTTGCAATCACTTGGAATATCCAGAACACTTTGAACCAGGGTGGTCTGGAGGGCTCATGTTTCAAACCAGTGCACGCACCTAAAATAAACCCGGCAAGAGACAGAAGAAGCAAATAGAGTTTAGTTAGGTGGTGAGACTGGGAAGAAAGAAGTAATGGCTTTGGTGTGTAAGCAACTGCTGAGAAATGTGGAAGACAGAATGTGACAGAATTACAAAGATGATCACTTAACCTTCTTTGAACATATTTGTGCTGGGGAAAAAATAAGTTGCATTGGGTATGACAGTTTTATCTCCTAGGAATCCTAGGAACTGTATTTGAGGACTCATGATAATACCTTCCTTAAACCTTGTGCAGAATTACTGCTTCCAGTGGGAAATTAGAAAAACTGTCATAAAAACTCCACATATGGCTGTGGGTCAAAACTGAGTTAGGCACTGACTTTGGGAGTTAACACAGTGCAGATATGCACAACTGTGCCTTCCAGATGTTCCTGACCTTCTGGACCTGGCATGTAATGATGGGATCTGTAGTCTAGGAATATCTAGCAGGCCACAGTGGTACACCAGTGGCATGATGGGATCTGGTCACTGAAGCAGGACTTCATTTTACTTTAGTCGTAGTTCATTAGGGAGCTTTATGCAATCATGGTTCTATGAACTTCATTTTTGCCGAATTAATTGAATACAAAATGCAATGCCAATCTTAAGTTGTTGTTTTCCCCCTTAAGGATTATTAAAACCATTCAAGAATGGCATATGTTCCATCATGCCCTGACCTTTCAGCTACCTTCTTTAGTTTGTGTTTTATATCTCCCGGTACCATCCAAAGAACATCCACAATTATTCATGAACTGCCAACACAGTTATAAAATGCGTGTTCCATATTTTGTGTTTAACAAAACTACTTTTAAAAAAAGACACAATATTATCCATATGTAGATTCCCACTTATGAGAGAGGGAAGGAAAGTGGGGAACAAATGGATTGTGAAATAGACTTCAGGAAGAGAGGACAACACAATTTTTTATAGACTTGAAGCCAGCCTTGTAAGCCAGCATGCTTTTGTAACTGGGTTGAACTTGATAAGAGATACATATTCTCTTCCTTTTATCCTCTGAAGCTTCATCATATTCCTATACTGTCTTCTTTTTTTTCACCTTGATATTCACCATATTCCCACTATCAGAACATTCTTTCTCTTGGCCAGTTCTCCTTCAAGTAGACATTAAAGGCCTGTATCTGTACTGCATGTTTCATACCAGTTGATAAAGGATATGAAAATGCCTTGCTATCTGTTAACATTTCTCTCACAGCTTTTCTGAGCTAGGATGGAAAATTCTCCGGAGAACAGAAGAGAGTGTGGGTGCAGACAGAGACCTAGTTTATGAAATATGGAAAACTTAAACAGTTAACTATAACAAATATTTACACAGCACTTTAGATTAGCTTTCCTCAAATGGATGCCATGTTGGCTGGGGTTAGAGTGTCAAACATCTGGAGGGGAGCAGGTTGGAGCAGGGTTTCTTTAAAGCTTTGTGTGCAAAGTGATTATTAGTCATAATGTCTGAGTTGATCCTCAAGAGTTTCTGGCGGCCAGCCCTGTGCACCAGTTGCCAAGGAACAAAGATGGGAAAGATCTATTTATCTTCAAGTCCCAGAGGTATCTAGCTGGCTACTATGAAAACAGAAAGCAGGACCAAGTGAATTTTCATTAGCTCCAGAAGTATCTTTTTTACATTTTATGGTCACTGCCCATGTCTCCATCACATGGTGAAGGCACCTTTTGTGAGCTACCAGGAAAGCCAGTCTCCATTCCTCTTGTGGCCATTAAAGCACTGAGAAAAGGGGCCTGAAGGTCAGTAGAAAAAGTAACATATCACACCTTGATGAGATCCACTGAAAAATCTGTGGAGGCTCTTGGGACTATTGTGCATGCTCATGGAGACCAAGGTTGTCCTCCATGTGCAGATGTAGGGCGCACTAAATGTGGCTTGGTCCAGCAGTAATGGAACTAAGGAGACCCATTACTCAGTCACCACGAGGTTGCGATAACAAAGGCACCTCTCCCAAGGCATCTTTGGTAATTTCAGTAGAGCTGCAGCCATTAGTGTTATCCTCAGGCTCACTGTCTCCTGAAACTGGAGATAAATTTGTAAGGACAGCCTAGTTTCTGGAATGCCAAAATGGTGTCTGAGGGCACCATGGCACACTTATGCTGGTTCTCATAATGCCTTTGAAAGGGCAGTCCACTGCATTTTGAAGTGGTAAGGATGATTGCCTCATGTGGTCAGGTGAAGAGTAATTAAAAGTGAAGGTCAAGGCTCATGTTTAAAGTTGTAACAAACCAAAAAGTGGAGCAAACCAGATAGTGGGAGAGAAGGGGGTCAACATGCAGAAAGTCAATGGCTGGGTAGGTAGAAACTGGAATGCTGTAGGAGTCAAAAGAAAAGGGGCAGGCATGTGTTTATGTCAGATACAGTAAAGCAGGCATGATTGCAACTGCATATATTTGTCATAGTCTCTATCTTTCCTCTTTGCACACATAAAAGTGACCATGATACAATCAATCAATCAATCAGTATCTGTGATACAAATTTTTATGGAATTCATAATTTTTCACAGCCATTATTCAAACTATTAACAAGTTGTTAATCATAAGAATACAAGAATATAAGAAGAGCTCTGTTGGATCGGACCACAGCCCATCTGGTCCAACACTCTGTAGCCTGCCAATTGCTAAGAAGAACAAGGGCAAAACCTTCACCTGGTTTCTCAAAGCTATCTAGGCTGGTTGTTTGACACCTCCTTTTCTGCTAGAAAAGCCAGTAAACTGATTATTTCTGGGTGAAAACATACATCCAAACTCTCCAGCTCATCAGCTTCATAGAGTGCCCTCTGGTTCTACCATTGTGTAGAAAATAATTTTTGTTTCACTCTCTTTTCCACAGCATGTGTGATTTTTATATAATTTAGTCAGAAGGCAGAAGGCATTATCAGGACCATTGCCTGCAGTGGAATAGCTGAGAAGAACATATAGAAGAGGACACTTTTGAGTTGGATGATGGTGATGAAGACAGAGAAGACATGGCGCTCCCAGACTTTTACACAGGAAAGATCATTTGTTAGCAAGAAAGGACTTTATTCTTGTGAATTAGTTTCTAGCCAGTACTACAGCTTCACTACTGTATTAAAATTAGCTTGACAGTTCTCCAAATGTCTGTCAAAACCAGCGTTCCAAGAGAAATGAAAATTGTTTGCTGAAGAGACAAGGCGTCCCCCCCCCCAATCACAGCTGAGATCTCAGTAGCTGGGCTGCATTGGGGAAGCCTGGGCCTGCTACCCCAGTTTCTTGCTGAGATCCACTGTAAACAGGTGATTGATTCCAAATCCATCAGACCTCCACTGAGATCAGGTCTATACATAGCAGATCAAGCCCAGCTGGCCCATTAGAGGAACACCAGTGTGAGAGAAGCATTGCTTTCCTGAATTACATCTTCTGCACTACCCTGTTACGTGGGAACTATGTTGCATTGGGCCACAGTGTTCAAGGAACTGGTACCAGAACAGCCCAGGGACATAGATGCAGTGCATTAGGACCGTCACACAATACAGACCGAGACCAGGAACCTGCACAGTCAGTCAGTCAGTCAAACATCAAATTGATTAGCCAGGGAATGTTCTAAAGGGGACACTCTTTGCTTCCCGAGCTCCCTGCAAAAATCAGAGTTAGCATTTCATCTAGAGAACCACAGTATTTCTGTCTAGCCTACACACACACAGTCTTCCTGCCCACTACCGTGCCTTATGGGTTCTGCACCTTTTGTGCTCACCTGCTGTCAATACATTCATGCAAATGTACAAAAACTCACCACATTACTAGTACTTTTTTTAACTAAAGGCATCACCATTCATACAATCATTGTTTTAACCTTGCTTTCTGATGTAATACTCAAAGCTAATCTCCAATGTTTTGTGGTTTGGCCGGTGATCAAAAACCACATGTCTTGGAGGAGCTCAGATAAACCTTCTTTCCTTAAGCAAAGGAAAAATCATTCCAAAGGCGTACATGAATTTCTGTAGAACTAGAACATTTTTAAGGATGGCTATCCAGAATGTGATCCAGTAGTCACTCTGTTTTAGCAATCATAATACCACAATCCAGTAATTAATAATGATGGACTTACATATATCAGGCTTGCAAATATACAATTCCATTGTTGCCTAAGACAAGCACTAATCATTTTCTGGCAACCAGGCAGAAATGAATGAAGAGGCAAAATCTGTTTGGG
The DNA here is from genome assembly GCA_014337955.1 of Aspidoscelis marmoratus. Taxonomy (NCBI): domain Eukaryota; kingdom Metazoa; phylum Chordata; class Lepidosauria; order Squamata; family Teiidae; genus Aspidoscelis; species Aspidoscelis marmoratus. The sequence continues at coordinate 26,101,007 of MTQE01002208.1, read as the reverse complement.
CAGCTACCTCCATAAGCTTCTCCATAAGTTCAAAATCCCATGATCAACTTTCAGGTATAGGACAGGATAGAAATACAAATAAATAATTAAAATAATTAAAACAGGAAATGAAATGCATTCCATGTTGAAATTGCCTTTGTTTGGTGTCTGAAATACGATATGCCTAGGGAGGCATCCCTGGTGGAGAGGACAGTTATAAGCTGAAGATCCTTTCTGTTGCTATCCATCTCTTGTCAGATGGCAAGAGCACTTCAAGGAGGCCCTGGGCAGGTTTATGGGCATTTTAACATGAGGGGACTCATTCCTTCAAATATTCACGTCTGAAGTCTGGTAAGATTTGCTGAATTGTGTAGCCTATTTTGTGGTCTGATAATTATATTTTATATATATTGATTCTGCAAGATTGATTAACACTACAATCTCCACCATTTTCCAGCCTCACTTCCAGTTTTCCTTGCTCTTCTTTTTTCCCATGCAGTCACCAAAAGAACTATAATATAATAAGGATAATATTCTAATTTAAGGGGATAGCTACATACAAGGTTTAACTCACATTAAATCATTAATCTGTGGTGAAATCATACTAAAACTTAAGGTCATTTGTCAAATATCCTTTCAATCTGCATTTTTGCCGAGGGCTTTTTCCACATGGGAAGTGCGCTGCTTCTTCCAATGCAGGTTTGTTTGTTTTTAGATGGGACCATACTGCAGATTTAGAGAGCCCAGGCATGGGTGTTCCAGAGGATGCTACCTCAGTTTTTCCTTGTGTGGAGAGAACCCATCATTTACAGAACCTTAGGGATGTCAGTTTACAATTTTGCACAGGAACACCTGTGAGGACCTTAGCAGCAGAATATCATTGTTATCAACGATGCTTTTAGGCTTCTGTCATCTATATGGACTTTGTGTGTGGCTCCTTCAGTAATTTCACCACCAAACACCTTGGTAAATAGTAGCGTGAGAAACAGGTAGAACTGACCAAGCTATTACAGTGGCAGGGAAGAATTTTGGACAGGGTGTGCTAGGGGAAGAGGAACTCCTTGTGTGTAAGCATGGTACTTCATTTAGTATGTTTAAAGAGAACGAACACACTGCACATGCTTTAACTATCTACTCTGCTCTCTCCTAACCCAAAACTCATGCATTTAGTTCAGTATTCATTTTGAAGTGGGAAGTAAGGCTTGTGTATAGCTAGAGCTTAAACAGTGCTAATGATAAGTGAAACAAAGCTGTGGCTGCAGTTCTGTGCAAGACCACATTAAAACTGATCACACTAAACATAGTGGATCCTGTACACATTTGCCATACCTGAACTGAAGCTTGTGTAAAGGAGAAAAGGAGCCTGGACCCAAGCTTTGAACCACTGGATGTCATGGGATGTCACCTACATTGTCCTTATGAGTTCACTACCCTGGTGTTTTGCAGCATTATGTATGAAAATATTATAAGTCTTTAGAGCATGTTCCTGGATGCTGTTCCTGCCTCAAAACAGCAAAAAAATAAAGTGGCTTGCTTGATACCAAGGAGATGTTACCATTAAAGTTTTATTGTGGTGTTGGGGAGAGACAAAACTGGGCAGAGTGGAATATATGATGTGTTACTAAGGCTAAGTTGGTGCAATTTGATGCAGCAGACCTGTAAATCCCTTTTGTTTTTGCTGTCTGGCTTCCATAGGTTTCTTTCTTTCTTTCTAATGTTGCTTAAAAGCTGGACTAAGAATGAAGTGAGCTAATGGGGGCGGGGGAAGAGGAGGCTTGGAAATCACAGAGAGGGAAAGGAAATCCAAATGTTTTGAGTTTAACTATTAAGCATAGTTTCCAGCTAGTGTGCTCAGAACTTGAAATGAAACAAAATGAAAGAAACATGTTCCATTTTTGTTGTTGTTGTTGCTTTAAATGGAAGCAATAAGGCAATTAACAGGAAATAAAGACATGGAGCTTGGTGTGATTTAACCCCTTTGTAGTTGGATAGGTATGTTTCATTCAAAATAAAAGATGCTCCACATGAGAACATGATTAGAATGGTGCCAAATTTAACTACCAAAGTATTCAGGAAAGTATAAATCCCATGTGTGGTTTTGTGAGTCCACAAGGCTCTTTAGGATTGGCTCATCAACCCAGTGTGTAGAAAGCCACAGAGCACTGGTGACCCCTGAACTAGACCCTGGATCTGAACTTGTAACAGTTTTTGGTGTACAACCATGCACCAGGCCATGGTATTTACCTCTAGGCTATGAGAAGCAACCAAATGCTGATCTCTGCAGAACAAATGCTAGATAGAGCAAACCAGAGCTGGATTTGCTGGTTGTCAAACAGACAGGGGCAATCAGTGAAAAGCCTATCACCTCTGCAGCTGCTTCAGGCCCATCAGCAACTAGAGTTGGCAAATCCTGCTGCAACTGAGAAGGTGATTTGTTTATGCCATCTATGAAGATTGGGGTCTTTCAACTTCTGATGGACTGCAAATTGTCTCCCTTGAACTACAGATTCTGAATTTGGTTGCTTTAATTATTTGTCCCCACTGATCATGAATTATGTTAACCGTGCAAAGCAATGTTATTAGGCCCACTTTGTATGGGTGTGGAAGGGAGGGCAGAGTTGTGGTAGTATATTAAAACCTGAAGAAGCATGCAAATAGCAGATCCCTATTCTGAGATATAATCTGCGATAAGGTCCAGTACAGAAGGGCCATAACCCTCAAATATAAAAGGGAAATCCTGAAATACTGCTATTCCAGGAAAAAGGATTCCCAACCCAGGTTTTCCCAGAATATCAATTTGCGCACAGAATCCATCTGCATGATATTTGCTCCTGGGAGCTGCCATTTGAAAATGGCCCTACCTTTGTGGGGTCCAAACTGGCCTCCGCATGTGCACAGGGAGCAGCAGTTGCACACTTCTGACTATTTCATGCCATCATAAGAACATTAGATGGTAAAGGACAGAAAGGGATAATTAAAGAAGACACAGAGATTGCAGAGAGACTAAAATTCTTTGCCTCCGTATTCACAGAGGAAGACAGAGGATACATGCCAGTAGCTGAGCCTGTATTTTCTGAAGAATTAAACTGGACAGAGATAACCAGAGAAGAGGTCCTTGCATGTCTTAATAAACTAAATGTTAACAAGTCATCGGAACCAGATGGTATTCGGCCATGAGCCCTTAAGGAACTCAAATGCGAAATTGCCAACCTTCTAGCAAAAATATATAATCTTTCCCTAACATCAGGCTCTGTACCTGAGAACTGGAGGGTAGCAAATGTAACACCAATCTTCAAAAAAGGATCCAGGGGTGATCCAGGTAATTACAGACCAGTTAGCTTAATATCGGTTCCAGGTAAAGTGATGGAAATCATCATTAAAGACAAAATTAGTGTGCACATGGAGGAGCAAGCATTGTTGAACAAAAGCCAACATGGCTTCTGCAAAGGTAAATCATTCCTTACAAACTTGTTGGAATTCTTTGAGAGTGTCAACAAACATGTGGATAAAGGTGAACCAGTAGACATTGTCTATCTGGACTTTCAGAAGGCTTTTGACAAAGTCTCTCATCAAAGGCTACTGAGTAAACTCATCAGCCATGGAATAAAAGGACAGGTTCTATCCTGGATGTGTGACTGGCTTAAGAGTAGGAAGCAGAGAGGAGTAATAAACGACCAATTCTCAGGGTGGAAAGAGGTAAAAAGTGGGATCCCCCAAGGTTCAGTGTTGGGACCAATGCTTTTTAATTTATTCATCAATGATCTAGAAGAAGGGGTACATAGTAAAATAGCAAAGCTTGCTGATGATACTAAATTATTTAGGGTAGTAAAAACCGGAAGAGATTGCCAATTGCTCCAGAGGAATCTCTTAGCATTGGGTGAGTGGGCAACCAAGTGGCAAATGTGCTTTAATCTTAACAAGTGCAAAGTAATACACATCGGGGCCAAAAATCCAAATTATGTCTATAAACCGATGGGGTCTGAGCTTTCTGAAACACACCAGGAAAGGGATCTTGGGGTTTTGGTGGACAGTTCAATGAAGGTGTCAACCCAGTGCACGGCAGCAGCAAAAAAAGCTAATTCAATGCTGGGAATAATTAGGAAGGGAATAGAAAACAAATCAGCAAGTGTCATATTGCCCCTTTATAAATCTATGGTGAGGCCACATTTGGAATATTGTGTACATTTCTGGTCACCACACCTCAAAAGGATATTGTGGAACTGGAAAAGGTGCAGAAAAGGGCAACCAGAATGATTAGGGGGCTGGAACACCTCTGTTATGAAAACAGGCTACAACGTCTAGGCCTCTTCAGTCTGGAGAGACGGCGTTTAAGAGGGGACCTGATTGAAGTACAGTATATAAAATTATTCATGGTATAGAATAGGTGGATGGAGAACATTTCATTTCTGAACAGTAGAACCAGGGGGCACTCTATGGGTAGGAGAGTCAGATCTGACAAGGGGAAGTATTTCTTCACCCAGAGGGTCATCGGCAGCTGAGGAGGTTAGGAGGAAGAGGGGCGGCTTCCCCTCTGGGCACCCCCTCGCTCACTTAGCCGGCCACCAGCTGTCCTCCTTTGCTTGGCTTTAAACCGAGCCAGCCTCTCAGATGCAGCATTGGGTGGTCTTGGCTTACAGAAGAAAAGGGAAAAGGAAGGAAAGCAGCCACTGCCATCTTCCTCCTCCTCCTAACGTCCTTGGCTGACTTCCTTCCTTTTTCCTCCCCCTGTTTTAACAGGGGGAAAGAAAAGGCTGGTTCAGTTTAAAGCTGAGCGAAGGACAACTGGCAGCTGGGCCGCACCTACCCAGAAGGAAGGCAGCTGAGGACGTTAGGAGGAGGCTGGGAGCAGGTTCTGTTTGGGAATAGCTCGATGCATGCTCGGTGCTGTTCCTGGCCTCCAACCATAACGTGCAGCAGAACCCAGATTACTCCAGATCAGAGTAATTCGGGTTTGCTCCAGGTACACGTGAGGGGCCTGAGGGGAGACATGATAATGGTCTTCAAGTATCTGAAGGGCTGTCACAGTGCAGAGGGATTGTCCCTATTCTCACTTGCAGAAGATGGGAGGACTAGAAACAACTGTATGAAAAACTTCAAGAGAGTCAATACAGACTAGATATTAGGAAAAACTTCCTTACAGTGAGGGTGATCAGTCAGTGGAATAAGTTGCTACGGGAGGTAGTGAGTTCTCCTTCACTGGATGTCTTCAAGCACAGCCTGGACCTACATCTGTCTGCGATGGTTTAGGAAATCCTGCATTGAGCAGGGAGTTGTACTTGATAGCCCTAGAGGTCCCTTCCAACTCTGTGATTCTATGACAGATGAAATAACAAAAATATTTATTTGATCCAGCTAAATTAAAGGAAGATGAGAAGAGTAAATTAAGAAGTTGTCAGCTGATGTGCACTGCGGGTGGAAGGGAAGCACATTATTATATTTTGTTTTTCCTTTTTGTAAATAATAATAATAGTAGTAGACCTTGGCCAGCACTTGAAATCATCATCTGTCTGTTGCAAAAAGCAACCCTGCTCAGTTCTGCACACATCATACACTGATACATCACACAGTCCTAGGTGCTTGGGAAGCAACTGATGTGTGATTTAACGCAAAAGCCAGCATAATGATCTTGTTTGCTGTGTATTACTATTGTATAATAATAATACTGATGATGATGATATTTTTTTAAAAGAGTAGTGATTCAGTGGAGTTAAGAGCCCAGGATTGTCTTTTGCAGTTTGGCGGGGGCAGCAAGAGGGGCAACAAGACCCTCCAATCTTTCCCCCTGTTGAAACACGTTTTCGCAAATATGCATCATCTGGTTTTAATTCTCAATAATGTTAGTAAAGGCCAGGCTCACGGCTTTCTTGAGCATATTGCCTTAACCCTGAATGGAGATATTGGCCTACATATGGCACGAGAGCAGTGCTGGTGCCCTATAGTAGAAAAGACCAAGGGTCTCATTTTCATGTCATCACCAAAAATGCAGCATCTGATAAGCCGACTGTGATATAATGCGCTTCTTTTATGGCAGTGTATCTAAGCGGGGGAAAACATTAGCATTGTAAGGTAGTACACCTGGATTAATGATGGATACAGAAATGCTCTTTAGAAAGAGGAGTTCAGCATAATCAAATCCCAGCCCTCTAGTCACAGGTACTGAAGGCTACCAAAAAAAAAAAGAGTTAACATTTGGTACAAATTCCAGCCTGCAAGTTGAGGTCATCTTGCAGCCAACCAGTCCCTTTGTATGGTTGACAATGGGCTCATTAAAAGCACACCCAAAATGTGAATGTAAGCGCTTATTACTCCAGACAGGGCTTAAGACATGAGCACAAATTCCACAGATTTATAATGTTCCATTGTCTTTTCATTACCCAGGCATGCAGATGACATGGGAGCCTAGCAGACCACAGGCAAATTCCAGGCTATTAAGAACACAGAATTATTACTATGAAGAACTGAAGACTGGGTTGTTCAAAAAATAAATATTTGGAAATTTTATTTTTTAAAAGTAGTCGGTCCAATGCAACTTCCTGCCCACCCTAGGTCTATGCCAAGGCTATTTTTTTTCTTAAAATAATTTAAACCATGAGAAATGCACAACATGGTGGCACAAAAGAAGTCATGGCAATATAATGTCAAAATGATTATGTGTGTGTGTGCGCACACACACACAGTCTTATCAGACATGGTACAAGCACTATTACTTTTGCAGGTGCATTCTGTGTGTTTACTCACAAGCGGGTCCTATTTGCTTCTAACTAAATGTGCACTGGATAGCAGACTTGTACAGATAGCACTGCTACGGTGTGAACTAGAACTGGTTTTGAACACTTCAAGAGGCATCCAGGATGGCATTTTGTGAAGCCCTGGAAACTAGTCATTAATCTATGGCCCCTCTGTTGATATCTCAACTCAACATTCTATTTCTTTATTTGACAACATTCATATTCCCACCTTTCCTCCCCAGACTCAGGATGACATCCATTATTCTTTCCCTCCATTTTATCCTTAAAACAATTCTGTGAGGCAGGTGAAACTGGGCAACAGTGACTCTCTCAAGGTCACCCAATGACTTCCAAGGCTGAAAAACACTTAGGGCATGAGCATTTTCTTTAATTTTTAATCTTACATAAAACATTTATGTTGCGCTATATCATCTAAAGGATTCCAAAATGAGTTCACAAGATAAATCTACAAATAAGGTTAAAAACTGACTTTAAAATTCAAGTGTTAAACAAAGTTAAATCTGGTTGGGGCAGAAAAGGACACTCATTCACACTTGGAACAGATAAGCATTCGTGAGTGTAGGAGCCGTCACAGAGAAAGCCCTGCTGTAGGACACCTCAAGGTGATGTTCAGTAATTGATGGTACCAGCAGTGGGACCTCCCAAAAACATTCAAGCAAACATGGCCTGAATATGAATATACAGTGGAAGTGAAGAATAGATTTAAGGGATTAGATCTGGTAGACAAAGTGCCTGAAGAACTAGAGACAGAAGTTCATAATATTGTAAAAGAGGCAGCAACAGAAAACATCCCAAAGGACAAGAAGAGCAAGAAAGCAAAATGGCTGTTTGTAAGGCTTTGTAAATAACTGAGGAAAGAGAGAAGGAGAAAGGCAAGGATTGAAGAGAAAGATATACCTCACTGAATGCAGGTTTCCAGGGAATAGCAAGTAGAGATAAGAAACCTTTTTAAGATAAGCAACAGAAAGAAGTAGAAGAAAATAATAGAGTGGCAAAGCCAAGAGATCTTGACAAGAAAACTGGACATATCAAGGGAATGTTTCATGTGAAAATGGGCATGATAAAAGATAAAAAATGGTAGGGACCTAACAAACGTAAAAGAGTATAAGAAGAGGTAGTAAGAATATATAGAACTACAACAGGAAGATTGTAATATTACTGATAACCATGACGGTATAGTCACTGACCTACAGCCAAACATCCTGGAGAATGAAGTCAAATGGGCCTTAGAAAGCCTTGCTAACAACGTGGCTGATGAAATTCCAGCTGAACTATTTAAAATCCTAAAAGATGACACTTTTAAAGTGCTACTTCCAATATGCCAGCAAATGTGGAAAACTCAGCAGTGCCCACAGGACTAACAAAAGTCAGCTTACATTCAAATCCCAAAGAATGTTCCAGCTACTGAAGAACTGCACTGATTTCATATACCATTAAGATTATGCTCAAGATCCTGCAAGCTAGGTTTCAGCAATATGTGGACAGAAAATTACAGAAGTGAAAGCTGGTGCCTCCAGACATGTAGTATGCTATGGCATCCCTTCACAGTGGTTTCCAGTCCATCAGATGGGAGGATTTCAGGCTGTGGAACCCTTCACAGCATCTCCCTAACCATTAGGTGGGACGATCTGTTGGCCACAGTAGTAGCAGAACATTCTAAGGTAATTAGCATCTTTTTACTTCAGCTTTGCTGCTGCTGCATGCATAGGTGGCACCACATTACCACATGTCTGAAAGCACTCAGAGACAAAGGAACTGGAGATTGAATAGCCAACATTTGCTGGATTATGGAGAAAGCAAGGGAGTTCCAGAAAAAACATCTACTTCTGCTTCATTGATTACACTAAAGCCTTTGACTGTGTGATCACAACAAACTGTGGTAAGTTCTTAAAGACATGGGAGCTCCTGACCACCTTACCTGTGTCCTGAGGAACCTGTACGTTGGTCAAGAGTCAACAGTTAGAACAAGGAACAATTGACTGATTCAAGATTGAGAAAGGAGTGTAATAAAGCTTTATATTGTCACCTTGTTTTTTTAATCTTTTACACAAAGTGGAGCTTGCAAAATGCCAGGCTGAGTTAGTCAAAAGCTGGGATTAAGATTGTTGAGAGAAATATCAACAACTTCAGATATGCAGATGATACTATTCTGATGGCAGAAAGTGAAGAATTAAGGAGCCTTTTGATGAGGATGAAAGAGCAGAGTGCAGAAGCTGGCTTGAAACTCAACATTAAAAGAAGAAAAATACCCTAGGTTCATGGTATTATATCACTCTTTGGCAAATAGATAGGAAAGACATGGAAGCAGTGACAGATTTTACTTTCCTAGGTTCAAAGGTCACTTCAGGTGATGACTCTAGGCATGAAATGAAAAGAAACTTGCTCCTTTAAAGGAAAGCTATGATAAATCTGATCAGCATACTAAAAAGCAGAGACATCACCTTGCCAACAAAGCTCAATATAAAGTTATGATCTTCTTGCATTAACATGGGGCCGTTAAAGGCTTAGGAAGACTAGGTACCAAACAATCAACACTTTCGCTTTGCAATGCCAGAGAAAACATCTTACTGTAAGAGAAGCAAATTAGTCAATACTAAAGAAAATCAATCCGGCCCTGAATGCTCACTGGAAGGACTAATACTGAAGCAGAAACTAAAATACTTTGCCCAGATTGAAGGCAAAAAGAAAGGGATGGCAGACGATGGGATGGATGGATAGTATTATGGAAGCAGCTAATATGAGTTTGGGCAACAGTGGAAGACAGTTAGGCCTGTTTCATGGGGTCATGAAGAACTGGACACAACTTAAGAACTGAACAGCAACAAAATAGTGGGGAATGCGGTCTAGGAAGTAGCATCGTCCCAAGTTCTTTAGGTCCTTATATGCCAAATGTAGATCCTTAAATCTGATCCAGTAATGAATTAGCAACCAGTCCACCTGGTTAAGTACATGTGTAATATGTGCCTGAACAGATGTCCTACTCAATAGCTATAGCCCCACATAGAGTGTGTTACAGTAATCCAAACATGAAATCGCCATGGACCACCATGGTCAGACTCAGATTCTCCCTAGCCAAGTAGGACATAGCTAGTACAGCTATTAGTAAAGTTCTTGCAACAGAGATCACTTGAGCTGCCATTGACAGGGATGAATCCAGAGGTATTCCCAAACTTTGGATTGTCGTACTCACAGAGTTTTAAAAAATGCTTTCAGACATGCTTTCACCCTTAGGTATCAAGAGTGGGAAACACTGGACAACAGCACTTTTTAGCTACTATTATCCCATTGCCTAGACAAAGTAGCATGATTATCCCAGAATGTCTGCATTTGACTCATATCCTTAATAGCAAAATCATTCTTCCCTCTTCCACTCACATGTTCAAATATATCTGCTAGCAATTGCAGCCAACATCACTGTGCTTGCCATAGCTATGTGAAAACAGGCCTATGAAGGCACATGGTCTGTGTTCATGCACACGGACCTCTATAAAAGCAAGCAGCATCCAAATGCACATGACCCCAGTTCAGCGAGACTAGTTCTTTAGAAAGGACTTCTATGATAGTATCCAAACCACAGTTGTCTGGCTACAGAGGGAGTTTGGTATAACACAGCCTTAAGAACTTTATCGATTCCTGGTTAAGTATTTAGGCAACAATGAGGGACCTTCATAGCATGTGGCCCTCTCCAAGTAGCACTGCTTCTTGGAACATCTACTCTGATATCTTCTAAATAATTTCCTGAATGTGTTTACTATTCCACCTAGTACACCAACCAATTCCAAAACTAACTTTCTTGCCCAAAGGCATTAGATTGCAACCTGCAGATGTCAATATTTTCTGTTGTCCAATTTCTTCTCCTCAGCTCTGAGTCATTCACAGTAATATCTGTTATATGGTAACCCATCCATTACTTTGGCATATCTTGTATTTGGACTATCCAATATTGTACAAACCAATCTGTACTTTCTATAATTTGAGATGTTTTGCTTTCGTAGTGTTAGCTTGTAGGGCATCATTATCACATTTACTACCACCACCACCACCACCATTACTACTACTGATTCCTTCCCAAAGATCTTGAGATGATTAGGAATATCTTCATAAAACATACAGTTCCAAGGATTGCTGCTCTTTGCAACTGATTAATTAGTGGCAATTTCAGCAGTTCTTAATGTGTGAAGGCCTTTATCCAAATCTTTTGTGGCACTACTGAAAGTCCAGTAGATGTTTATGACTGGTTTGGTGCTCTGACCAAAGATTCAGGAAAATCAGAAGTATCATAGCTGTATTATGTAAAAACAGCAGTTACACACAGCAAACAAGATCACTATGCTGGATTTTGTGTTATAACACAGGCTGGATGATGATGATGATGATGATGATGATGATGATGATGATGATGATGAAGTAAAAGCAGCAGTTACACACAGCAAACGAGATGACTATGCTGGATTTCGTATTATATCACTAGTCGGGCACTTCCCAAGCACCTAGGACTGTGTGATGTACTGGCGAATTATGCGAGCAGACCCCAGTAAAGTGGCTTTTTGTAGTTGGCAGATGGATATTTTGTCAATGCCCACTACAGATCTTAGGTGCCCACTGAGATCTTTTGGCACCGCGCCCAGTGTGCCGAGGATGACTGGGACCACTTTCACTGGTTTTCGCCAGAGTCGCTGAAGTTCAATTCTCAGGTCTTCATTTCTGGTGAACTTCTCCAACTGTTTCTCCTCAATTCTGCTGTCACCTGGTATAGCAACATCGATGATCCACACCTTCTCTTTCTCAACAATTGTAATGTCAGGGGTGTTATGCTCCAGTTTTCTGTCAGTCTGAAGCCTGAAGTCCCAAAGTAGTTTTGCCTGTTTGTTTTCAACAATGTTTTCTGGCTTGTGATTATTATTATTATTATTATTATTATTATTATTATTATTATTATTATTATTATTATTATTATTATTATTATTATTATTATTATTATTATTATTATTATTATAACATAAAATCACACCTGCCAGTTCTTTAGCTGGTCTGGACTTTCATTTCACACTTAGTTGTTCTCAAGAACTAAGGATCATGTAATACATCAACGTAAGATGTGCGCAGATCTGTACAGCATGGCCTTTTGCAGCTCCATCATTATCATTATCATTATGTATTGCCAAAGTCAGGTCTCGGTATTAGCCCACCTTTTCAAATTCTTTATAATTTATTTTTCTATCCTCTGTTATTGCAGAATCAAAGATTTGTCCCTTCTATAACACAGTTACACCCAAGAGTGCTATGTGCCAGATGTTGGTCAGTTCGAATGATACAGTCCAACAGACTCTTGGCCTCTTCTTTTTGTACCACTTTCTGTACACCAGTTCGTATCTGCAGGCAAGTTATACTTTCATTGTAATCAATGTTATACCTGTAGATAAATTTCCTTTCCCCATTACGGTTCTTTTGAACATTACCTCACATTTTACTGTTTTGCTTTCACAGTGATGAACAGTTAGTTAGCGATGCTGAAGAGGACGGCTATATATACATGCATCAAATTAACAGAAAAACAAAACTTTCTCCACATGAGTTACCTGGCCTTTAAATTCTTCCACTGACAAGGTTTGCCCTCGTTTTTATATATTTTTGTTATCTTTGATTTCTGCCATGGTCCCTATGGGTTGGATGCAGAAACCCAAGCAGAAAAAAACCCTGCAGAGAGGAAGCATCCGTTAGTAAAATTCAGATGGGGTGGTGGCGGTGGTGGAAATCGTCTGGGAGTATTTTAGGATGTGGTAGACTTGAATTTGAGGACGTTTGTGGGTGGGTGTACGCATGCACGTGTGCGCACTCACACCAATTTTATCTACTGTGGTGTCAGATTCCCTATTTTAAGAGTGTTCCGTTCACTAGCTTTGAAGTTTGTAATGACTCTAAAGCATCAAGAAGCTGCTACAAATGTTAATAAAATTAAAGCCATCTGAAAGTAGGATTCACATGTGCCTTTGAAAGCTGGTCTGTGATCAGTTATTACCCTCAATTACCTTGTTGTCCACTCTTTTTAGCTCGGGGTTAAACTCTTAACACTTCCCTTTGAAGTGGTTATCCTTTTATCTATGACCGGACTGAGGAATTTAAGGGCAATAATCAATGTGAGCTTCATAAGCAAAGGAGAGCCAAGGCTACAGAAAATAGGTGTGAATGTCCCTTTAACTATTGGGGGGGGAGAAAAAAGAGAGAAGTGGACACATTGTTCATGATGATATGATCTCTTTAAAAGGGGGAGGGAGAAACACTCCACAATTTCCAAATCAGCACTAAAAACTAAAGCTGGGGGGTGATAATTTGGAGGAGGAACTGCAAAGGAGTGAGTCTTTCATCAAAGGCAGAGGGTGGGGGGGAGTAATGAAGCACAAAGATACAATTAAAGTATTGGTTTAATCAGGGCTTTGATGTCTGACATGGTCCATAACACTGTTAGAGGGGGAAAGCGAAATGGATTCTTCATAGCCAGCAAAAGGGTCTGGTTCAAGAACAAATCCCAGCTCTTTCGGTTCTACTGGATTTACAAAGAAAATGAAGTTTAAAGCACAGGATACATAAATGGGGCAGCCATATATGCAGTGCTGAAAAGAAGATGTTGGCATCACCAAAAAAGGACAAAGATGTATATCCAATCTGCCTATGCTATTTGCCTATTCCTTGCAAAGAAATGCCTCCCATTAAAGAGGCCAGGACTTGAGACCAGGTGGCCTTGAACTGCCTGTGTATGATGCAAAATACTGACCCTGCCTTCTAGCGTTTTTAATGTTTGTTTGTTTGTTTGTTTGTGGTATTTACTACCTTTTCTCCATGGAGTTCCAGGAGTTCCTATTCTCCAAGGACACAAAATTGGACAAAATAGGAAATACTTTAGAAGACAGACTCAAAACCGACATGATCTTGACTGGTTGCAGAGCTGGCTAAAAACAATGATGTTGAACAGAGACAAATGCAGACTTTTTTTGGGGGGGGGGAATTGCTCTGGCCCAGCAGAGGCCTTGCTTGGCTGTATTGTGGAGGCACCCCTAGATACCTGGACTTGACTCCAAGAAAGTGGTGCTAGAAAATACCATGTTGTCTTCCACACTTTGGCCAGATCAGTGAATGACATAACAGCAAATGAAAAAATCAGTGAATTAAGGGGACTTGTACAGTTTTTTGTATTGTTTTCTCAGTCCTGAATTCATTCACTGCAGATCTTATTGCTGCAAGAAGAAACTGATCATCTAGTAACTGAAACGCTAGAAGTTTATCAGACATTCATTGCATTCTAATCCTGGATGCATTCTAAACCTGAAAAATGGCTTCAGCTCTGCAGGTCAAGTTGAAGAAGACCATTTGTCTTTAGATTCAGTCACTAGGTGTCAAACTATAAAAACAGTAATGCTTTTTTTTTAACCTAAGGGCAATATAACACAGACCATGAGGACAGCAAAGAACACCATGTTCAAATGCTTCAGAATAATAGCATTTTCAGGCTAAGGAAACAACTTCTGTCAGTCCCACAGCACTAAATGAGAGTGATACTATAAGCCACAAAATCCTGGCATAAAATAGCAACCCTGGTGAAGCTGCTGAACACCACTCACAGCAGCTGTCATGAACTGGAAGTGTGTGTGGAAGCCCCATTTTCAGTCCTTAGCAGTGATTCCTGGTGCAACGTCAGCTCTCAAGTCAACTTCTGGGATCTGTGCACATCCAAACAGTGGCCGGCAGATGAATTCCCACAATGAAATGGCCATTGAACAGGCTTACTGGAAGGTCACCTTCTTAGAAAGTGGGGCCACGTCAGGGGCTAAATGAGTGTGGATACGTTTGCCTCCCTTGGCCCCACAGACAACTATAGGCCTTTTCGGAAAGGCTGTGTGGATGGTTTCTGATTGTTGACTTAGCCCTGTGGTAGATATATTAAGCCAGGAAATTAGTTTATGAACCAGAACAGATTCTGGCCTAGTTTCTTGAAAACCATTTGTAACCCAGAACAAATATCAGAGGTTGGTTTCTGTGGGAGTTCTTGTGATTTGTGATTTTGGTCAGTTTGGCTAGCTCAGAAGTTTGTGTGTGGGATCTTTTCTGCAGACACTTCATAGCTTATTGCATAAATCATAACTAATGCTCCATGACTAAAGCGTTTGGTAAGTTTTACTAGCTTTGAAGTTGGCACTTTTGGTAATTTTTCAGACAGGTACCAAGATGCAGCTTTCATGAAGGTTTGTGGTACAAATCTTATTTAATCCTTCATGATTGGTCAACTGGTTAGGTTTATGTTTTGCTCTGTTCCTCTGGATTTTAGCAGAAATAGACAATGGAACATGTTTTCTTGAGAGTTATTTTTAGAATCCACTCTTGACTGCTATGTGATGCTTGAATAACCTGAAATATTTTATTCTTCATTCTATTGTACTGTTCTCTAGGTCTCCTTTTAATTTGTGTGTCCTGTGATTTATGACATGAATCCCATGAACTACAACATGACCAAAGAACTTGATTAGACTGGCCATTCTGAAGGTCAGAATTCCTGGACGCTTGGTCCTGAATAGGTTCTGGGTGTGAAGAAACACACAAACATGCAACATTGGATTGGATTGGATTAAGTTTTGAAATGTTATCAGGTACTCCTACAGCCTGTCCCCAATAAGCTGCTTTCAGGTTTTACTCCAGATCACGTCAGTCTTATCTAGCATACCCAGGGGTCCCATCGGGGGGGGGGCATTCTGGGAAAGGGTGCTCCAACTCCTCATACTGTCCTTAGCATCAGTCTTATTTCAAAAGAGTCATTACAAAGAAAGCTTGGCAAAGAAAGCAAAAAAACCTTACCAAAGGCAGCCTACCATGCAGGCTGAAACAGAAAAGATGAGCAGAGGACAACAAACTCCAGGTTCAGCAGAGAGGCAAACACTCCAAAAGCCCTTCTTCTTCCCCCTTTGCTCTCTGCATTCTTGGCCAAAAGCTACACAAACTCTATGGTTGTTATGCTGGCCTACTTTCTACATAAAGTAAGCATCTAAAGGTATTATTACTCTGAGGAAGGATTCAAAATGACGGCTCTTTCTGCACTTACTTGATAATTTGGGTTCAGTACATGTCGTCTGCATTGGTCTAATGTTGACTACTTTATTCATGGCAAAGAACAAGCCCAAAAACAAAACAGGGCAAAACAAACAAAAACACTGTGCCCATGTATTTTCATATACAGCCCTTTATTTCTGTGGTCAGGAAGAGCCTCTTATCAGATTCAAGTGAATGTTCTTTTAGAACAAATGGAAGCTTTAGTATGAATCCCTTGAAAAAGCCAGGCAGAAGTAGAGCCATTGGAAGGGGGCAAGAACTGTACTTGGAAAGATGCCTCAAGCTCAAAGGGACCTTACTTTTGGATACTCATTACTCTGCCGTTATATGTTCATCCATTTGTCCTGCCAATCTGCACGATACATCAGGCAGCATCTGTGCACCATATCTAATACTTTTAGGACCGCATGCCAGTGCATACATTAAGCTGTTATTGACAACCTTTATAAAAGCTTTTATAATAAGGTTTCAGCATAAATAATTCTTCTTATAGTCTGCTTTGACATGATCAAGGAGATACCAAGTAACATGATTTTCCACAAAAAGGCCTCTACACATTAGTTCCTAGTAAGGTGTAGTGAAAGTTCCTGCACCAAATGCATCATGAAGTGTCTCACTGTATTTAATATCAACAGTGATTTCACATAAAAATGAGGTTTTTCCTCAAAAGTAAAAATAGAAAGTGTGTTTGCTTAGAAAAAGATCCCCTCCCTTGAATTTCCCTAAAGGGCCCTTTGAACTAGTTTTGACTCTCACCTACTACAGCCCATGGATCGAAAGTCAGTTCAGGGAAATCCAAAGACTTCAACCCTCAGACTGCCCTGCAATCTCAACCCAAGGACAAACAGTGAGTGAGATTTAGGACTGCAGGGGGGAAGAGAGGGCAGCCACTCTCTTGATTGCTAGGTGATATCAGCAAGAGATTAGGCAGCTGTTTAAGGGGGGTGGGTTTCCTGAATCACTGATATGGAAAAGATCCCCCTGGCATGAAAAGTACACCATAGAAAACCCTGGGGGTCACAGTGAACACATCCCCACATTCATCTAGGCCAGTGATGGCAAACCTTTTGAGCTCGGTGTGTCATTATTCGCAAGAAAACCTAGCTTAACTTGGGTGCTGTGTCACATCTAGAAATATCCATAATTTTGTGATATTTGTAGCTCTAGTAAAACAGTTATATTTTTGATATATGTATTTTATTAAAAGCAAAAACAAATAATTCTTTACATTAGTGACTTTTGTTGCTCAATCTTCAATTGAAAGTTGAATTTTGTACACTTCAAGAACAAGCAAGCACTACATACCCAGATGCCAGGGTGACCATGTGTGTCACCCAAAAGGGCTTGGCGTGTCACCTGTGACACGCGTGTCATAGGTTGGCCATCACTGATCTAGGCCTTAGATAAATGGCAAGTACCGTTAGAGGCATGCTTTATGCAGACTATGAAAAATAATTCTGAGGGTCCTCAACACACTCCTTTCTCAATGTGACCATCAGAGGCTGTTCAGATCCAAATGGTATGTTCTCTACCAAGTCCAATTTTGACATGTGAAGAAAATGACTGACATTTGAGCCCTTTTCCTATGCATCTAGTTTGGTCTAGTGGTTAGGGAGCCGGACTCTTATCTGGGAATACCGGGTTTTCTTCCCCCATGAAGCCAGCTGGGTGACCTTGGGCTAGTCACAACTCTCTTCTGAGCTCTCACAACCCCACCTACCTCACAGGGTGTTCTGTTGTGGGGAGAAGAATAGAAATCTTCATCAGCCACTTTGAGTCGCCTTAAATGGGTGAGAAAAATGGGGTAGAAAAGCCAATTCCTCTTCTTCATTATCCCAAGTAATCTAGGCAGAAACTTTGAAACCGAAGAACTTTTCTTTCCCAGCTATGACATTAATACAGAGGGAAGTGCAAACACTACGCCCCCCAGCTCCATTGGGCATCCTGTTCCACCATCATACAGTTCATGCCCAGTTTGTATAAGATGTCCTTCCCTCGCATAAATCTTTGTGCTTAGAGGGAATAATATAGTGCTTATATGAGCATGCAGATGAATGCGGATGGAAAATCTGGAGCAGGTATTCCTACGTGAAACTTTTTTAAAGTCCAAATTGAAATAGGGAACATCTGCTTTTGCTAGAACATCCATTTGCACTACAGATGCTTCTGCTTCTTTACCTTCACAGAGACAAGTATCAGACATTCAGACATTAACATAAATAGCCTGAAGGTTGTTTCACCTATGAAATATCATAAGATAGTAGGGAGTGATCACCAGCAAAGGTCAGCATTATGGAGATTACAAATAGAATGCTCTAAGCTAACAGTCCCTGCAAAGAAAATCCCGTTTCTTTTCCAAGTCATACTCACACAGAAACTCTTTATCCATACAAAAACTATTTTACATTCCATTCCCAAGAGGAGCAGCTAGAAAACAAAGATACATACAACATAAAACTTCCAGTCTGAAGGAACATCTAAATAGGAACTTTGGGAGTTACAAACATAGAAGTTTCAAATACATTAGAAGAAACTCATAAGAACCTAAGGCCCTGTCCCCAAAAGACTTATTAGCCCCTCTCGGCTTCCTCTGCTGTCACTCTGTTATAGCTGACTTTAAAAGTCCCCTCCACTTCCGGAATAAGCGCCCCCATGGTAGCCGCGATCTAAACGGACTTTCCATCCCCAAGGAAGCCTGTTTCCTTTCCCCGCATCTCCCCCCCGCCCCCTCTCTTGTTAAAAGGAAAAATAGCCAGATCTCCGGCTCCTGAAATGGCTTCCCGCCCCTAGCAAAGGCAGATGATCGCTCATTCATTCACTTTCAGCACTTACTTTCACTCAGTTCTCTGTTAGAAAAGGCTTTCTGCCCCGGCAAAGTCAGCGGCTGCAGGCATCGGCAGCGCGATCCTTCTCTCATTCTCTTTTAAGGCTTTCACAGATCACTGATAACAATGTTGCAATTCTGAGCAATTCTGGCTCTTTTTACAAAGGAAAGGAAGCAAACCTGCTGCATTTCTCAGATGTGTGAATGCTTTTTGGCTGTGTGTGCAGGCAAGCAATCCCCGCCCCTTTTGCCACGGAGCGTCCTCAAGGCAGATATAGCGAGCAAAACCCGCGAATCGCCGAAAGAGCGCTGGAACTCTTCCTTAAAGTGCACGTATTTTATTGCGGGTGTCACTTTCCTAAGCTCCCTAAGCGCTTTGTAAAGCCTGGAATGGGGCCGCTCAGAGGCAAAAGAAGAGTTCCAGCAGACTTTCAATTGCATGGGGACAGGGCCTAAGAGGAGCCCTGCTGGATCAGGCCAGAGTACATCACATCCAACATTGTGTCTCTCACAGTGGTTCACCAATTGCTTCTTGACATTCTCAAGCAGGAGATAAAAGCAAAACCAGCTGCAACTCCCCACAATTATCTGTCTGTCTCTGTAACTTGGATGCAGTGCTCAGGCATCAATTTTAGTAGTCACTGATACACCTGTCCTCCATGAATTTATCTAATCCTCCCTTAAAGCTATCCAGGCTGGTTGCTGTCATCACCTCTTCTAGTACTAAATTTAATAGACCAATGACCAGCTTTGTGTGTGGGGGGGAGGAGTCTTCTTTTTGATCCTAATTCTCCTGCTCATCAGCTTCATAAACTGACCTCTGATTCTAGTTTTGCTAGGCAGCCTTTTCCATACTGTGCCTGATTTTATGGACTTCTTAACCACCACAATCCAAGACTGAAGAGGCCTAGACTTTGTAGCCTGATTTCTTAAGAGAAGTGTTCCAATCATTCCGGTTCCCCCTTCTGCCCTTTTTCCAGTTCCACAATACCCTTTCTGAGGTGTCATGACCCAGAAATGCGCACCAGAATTGTCCATAAAATCATGCACGGTGTGGAAAAGCTGGATAGAGAAATCTATTTTCTCTATCACACAGCACTAGAACCTGGGTGCACACTATGAAGTTGATGGGCATAAGATTTAGGATTGACAAATGAAAGTATTTTTTCACCCAGAGGGTCATTAGTCTATGGGATGTACTACCAGAAGAGGTGGTGACAGCAACCAGCCTGGAGAGCTTAAAGGCGTATCAATGGCTAATTTTAAAAATTATGGTAATTAGTTTACTTTTGGTTACTATTTAAATTATTCTGCCTTTTTTTAAAAAAAACTTTTTGTTGCTATTTAAATTATTTAACTTTTAAAAAATATTTAATTTTCTAAAAAACTTTTTGTTACTATTCATACTTTGGCATGTGGGCCGCTCAACCTGGCCTTGGTTTTCCCAGCTGTGTAGAGAGGATGAAAGACTGTTGGTTTTCTTTTTGTTCTGTGACCTTATAAATTGAGTGACCCACCACTAGGCATAGGATTGCTAGAGAATTCCAAGGGGATGGAAAGCTGGTGATAGGAATTTTTCGGTAGATATGTCAACTGTCCCAGAACAGCTGACCAAATGTGGATGACTTGTTCCAGTACAGCTGGCCTCCTTCAGCTGCTGGACCATTCCAGCTTGACTAGTCTTGCTGGAATGTTCCAGACCATGTAAGTGCAGAAACAGCCTCTCACTCACTAACCTGCCTGACCGGCGTGGTGAGTTATGACCAACATTTCCCCCAAATGCAACCACAATCCAAACCATGACCCTTATTCTACAGAGACTGGATTGATCCTGAACAAGATAGTAATCAGTACATTATGAATGCAGAGGGTGTTCGGATGAAAAATAACTGCCCCAGACAGGAAGTTGAGCAAAAAGGTTGAGCAAACAATCCAGTAGTGAGTAAAAAGTGGTTGTTGATGATGGTAGTGGTGATTAGAATGGTAAGAGTTGATGAGTTGCTTTCTCCATCACACCAGTAGTATTTCTGGCCATAAAAGGTTAACTTTCTGTTTACAAATATGCCATAAAGCTGCACTAGGACTAGTAGTGCCTACTTACCTTGAACCTAAGCCTGATGAGATGAGTAAAAGACCTTTAGCTCATCCCCACACAGCCTATACTCATGTACTTGCATGCATACTATACAGTACACACACAAGGCCAATTTGCACTTCATCTGGTACTGCACACACAGTTGCACTCCTTCTCTCTCTTCCTGAGAAGGTAAACAACCAGGGTGACCAAGGCAGTTTCCATGTCATAACCAGGCCGGAAGCCAGATTGAATCAGCTTCCTCCAACCATGCCTGCAGTGGAACAGCCACAGCTCTCCCTAGTACCTTGCCCAGAAAAGGTATGTTGGCTACCGGGCGGTAGTAGTTCAAATCTTCTGGATCCAGGGATGCCCTCTTGAGAAGGGAGTGCACCACTGTTTAAGGGCTGGAGGAACAACCCCATCTCTCAAGGAGGCATGAAGAGCTGAGCTGGCCTCGGCATGGTTGTTGAAATCCCCCAACACCACTGTGGCACGGGCTTCCAACACCACATCTGAGACTACTTTAGGAAGCTCAGATAGGGAGGTTGCCGGGCAGCAGGGTGAGTGGTACACCAGCAACATCCCTATTCTGTCTTTGGCCCAACAACAAAAACAGGCCCTCAAACCCCATCACAGAGTGAATTGGCCATTTGGTAAGACAGATGGAAGTCCAATGGAGCACAGCAATGCTCCCTCCCCTCCCCACCAGTCTGTAACAGTGCTGCACTGAGTAACCTGCGGGCAAAGTTGGGTAAGACTAGGCCCACCCAGTTCATCCACCCAGTTCTCAGTAATACATGCCAGATCAGCCCCTTCATCTAGAATCAAGCCATAGATGACTGATGTTTTATTCTGGACTGACCTGGCATTCGTGTCCATGTTTTATTCTGGAATATCCTGATATAGCAGAATAGGTAAGTGGTGTCTGGATGTAGCAGGGCTGTTGTAGGAATCAAATGAAAGGGAACATATTGGTGTGTAATGTTTTGGGCTACTTGGAAAAAAAAGTGCAGAAAAATGCAATAAAACAAATCTATAGCACATTATATAATCCAATGGGAGATAGGATGGTTCCACTGCCTTCATAATATTTCTGTTATTTTTAATCTAAATGTTAAGTATATGGAGCCTACTAACCCAAACTTTGAAGAAAATGGTCATCTTTAAGATTTTTGTTTGTGTTTTGCTTAGTGGTATTTGTTGTTGCTCAGTACTAGAAATTCAAGGATGACTAGATTGACAATTCAGAGCAGGTTTTCTTTTTTTGGTTGCTGCAGGAGTAATTGACCATTACCTTGCATTGGGGAGATGTCAGTATTCGAACCTGTGACCTTTTTTTACCACTACAATATGAACACTCCCATACAATGATAGACTAGAAGCAAAATCTTCCAAAATAAACAAATGTGTCATTAACTGTCTACATTTCCCCTTAAACTAACCAATAAATTAGTTAAACCTATAAAGCTGAAGACCTACTTTTATGTGGCCTTTTAAACACTCCAGATAGCACTTTTCCCCTACTGCCGCCCAGATGGATAGCTCATTTGATTCCAGGGTAGCGACTCTGCTGGTAGTGATTATTCCTGAAATATTACCCATGGGCTTGCATCTTCAATGCACACCTGTCTGCCATTCCTCTAAAGGAATTTCTGGGGCAAATTTATGATCCCCACTAAAACTACAGTGAAATAAATTCTGTTTGAAGCTAACCTAGATCTCTTGCAAGAAAAACTTCATTTTGTACTCTGTATCAGTTAAGCAAATTAGTGAACCAATGCACTGTTTTGAGTTTGGAACAATTGGTTGGGCTTGGCATGCCGAGTGGCACTAGAGAGATGTTGACAAGGGCAGCTTTAGCCAGCCCAGGGGCCAGTTTGGACTGGTGACATTTTAGGGTTGTTTTATGGACTGTTTTATGGCTGTCATGGTTGCGTGGGCTATGCTGGGCAGCTGAAACGGCAGCTGGTTGAGGTGGCCTAGGGCCAAATGCTGCCCAAACCACTAATGCAGACACGGGGGTCCATTAGGTCCAGTTGGGTACTTAAGCCCTGCTCCCAGGTATCTCTAAATTTCTATGGCTGTGGTCACACTTAAGCTTTAATCTAGCTTCAGTCCACTTTCACAGTGAGAACATACATCAGCAAAGTGACAAGCTATTTTCCTTCAGTGTTAAATAACTCAGAAAATTCACCTTTGGAAAAAAAAATTGCTGGCCATTTTGCTGATGTGTTCCCTCAGTCTGAAAATGGTCTGAAGCTGACTTAAAGCGTAGGTGTGACCACAGCCTCCCCCTCACACATGGAGACCCATTTGTGTTCCTATTTTCTACTACTACCTTTATTGCATTCTGACATTTAATTTGACCAAACATTACCCGTAGAAGAAGGACTTTTTCTTCTAAATTAAAGCAGATATTCTCAGGATGCTAAAATTCCTTGCTAGTACTTGTACAGGCCTCTGTGCTCCAATCATACTATTTTCAATTACATACAGCCTTTTAACTCAACCCTCTGCCACACAGTATTTTATTTTATAAATTTAAATCCCACCGTTCAGCAAAAGGTCCCACAGCAGGTCACAACAGTAAATCAGGTATCTAGTTGTAACACTACTAATGAGCCATCTTGTTTAGAAGAAAGGCCATGCAAAAATTCTTGTTAATAATTCTTGTATTCTGTCTTCTGCACTTCAAGGGTTAATAAAGTTGTGAAGATATGTAAAGTTTTCAGTGTCCAGAAGAAAAAAAAAACCTGCTACAAATCTGAAAATAGAAATAACAATATCTATAAATCAATAGAATATTTCAACTTCCAGAAATACCACGTAACTAACCTAAACACACACGCTCATGGATAATGGAGTTTCAGAAGGAAATTCTGATCTAGAATTTTATGGCAATTAAATTAGATTAGGGTTTTGTTTTTTTTATCCCAGGAACAATCTCACTGAATGTAACCTCCTGTTGAGGTTCTGCTGAATCCCAGTTTAGGTTGGACCACAAATTCAACTAGTGAAAAGGTAGTGACAGGCAGGGAGTTCTGTGTAACTTAGCAATGTTCAGTCATATTGACACTGGAAATCTAGCCTGGCCTGGCCTGGCCATCTGCCCTTCAAGTGCTGGAGGTCTGGTTCAGGACTTTATTAACACTTGAAGTGCAGATGGTTTTTGCTGTGCTTGGTCTTCACCTGAATGGTATGGTATTCTTATACCAGTCAGGTAAGTGAACAGCCTCTCAGTTTCCCAAGTATGCTGACATCTCCTTCACTTTACATCTTGGCCCTACCAATATTAGAAGAAATCCCTTGTTCATTTTTCAACTTAAGTGTTGGTTAAGGTCACATGCTCTCTAAACCAAATATTGGCCTTGCTATCACAAACTGGAAATGCACTTGAGTGGGAGAAAGGCAAGTAGCCTGCAAGGCATAAGAATGTGAAGATGATGGGAGAGAGATAAAATACTTGTTTGAAGGGGGAAATTGGATTAGTGGTAGGATTCTGGCCATGAAGTCCTTTCGGGTAGTGGAAAAGGGTATGTGGGGAGGGGATAATAATCTTGTCCTTTTTTCCTTCGTGGCCCAAAGAAGGCCTCACATCCAAAACATCAGCCCTTCTAATCTGATTTTCGCTTCTTTCTTTTCCCCGTAGCATGTGCTTTATTAACCCCCTTTTCTCATTTAACCGCTCTGAATAGCTCAGTGGGTAGCATCCTTCTTAGAAAATGAAAGCGGGGAGAGAGCTTCCTTGGAGATGGGATGTCAGAAAAGAAATGCAGACAAACATCCTGCACTGGCAGCCAGAAGAAAAGCCCTTTCTGTAATCCTGTCTCCAGGATCCTTCTGACTCTGGTCTCTGAGGCAGCAGCAGCAGCAGGGCATTCCGGGTCCTCTTTTGAAAACCCAGAACACAGGTGGGGAGGTTTGGAAACAGTGGGGCACTGGGGCAACTTTGTGGGCACAAAGGAAGTATTTTTCTCTAAGTGTAATCCCTCTGCAGCATTTTGTTAGTGAACTAAATGGGAGAGAAAGAACTGCTTCGGTATGATCCAGAGAGCAGAAAGAGGTAGGCACAACCTACCACTGCATGTTCAAAGTCACGCTTAAGCACAGTTTATTTATTTATACTGAAATTTAATGGCTGCTTTTTAGCCTTAGAGACTTACAGTTCAAACCGCTCTGAGAAGGGTTGCAAAAATAAGGCTGTCGTCTGAAAGCAGCACCTAATTACAGAGGGTGCTTGGAAAACCACCTTGAAGTAAGTCGGGCTAGTTTGCCGTCTACCTCAGTAATGTTCCATGTAGGGACGTATACAATTCCCCCTGCCCCAGCTTCGCTTCACGTCGAAGCAAATGGGACAGAAATTCGCATTTCTATGCGTGGAGCAAGTTCAAATGTGCCAGGCTTCCAGTTGCTTCAAATTCTCTTTGAATCCCTGCCGTCACCAGTTGGATCCTCTAAATCTGATCCAAATCCAATCCGAATTCACTCTGGAGGTGACTGGGCAGCCACTTTGAATGTAACAAACCTTCAAGCGAAGGCACAAAAGCCTTTGCTTCACATGCAAATGTCAGTGTGAAGATAACCAAACATTTGATTCAAATGTGAAAATTTGAACATTCACCATTTGTATGAATTGCAAACATTTTTTGCCTATCCCTAGTTCCACGATCTGGGGAAAAGAGACCTTCACCAAGGACTGAGCCAGGGCCTTCTGCCTATCCTCTATCCATAGTAGCCACAAGGCTGGGACTGCAAAGCCTGACATGTGCAGGTCTGGGCCTTGCGAAATGGCAAGTATTCTTTTCCTCATGGGCTGCGGAAAACCCCTGTCAGGGTTGTGTGGTCCCTGAGCTAGGCCTTGTGCATTTCAAAACAGCAGCCACAGTCACAGAGCTACAGTGCCAGCACTGTGGAGCCACATCCTAATTCTGTTGAGCAAAATTTCCTTTTCTCTACTTATCCATCTTTCTCTTCCATTACAATATGCTGATCCACCAGTTCAGGTGGTCATAATAGTTGCAGTAGTTGCTGGTGCCCCCAGATGCCCCCAGAAATGCCACCTGCAGATGCATTAATCTTTTTGAAGTTCAAATCATATAATATATAACAAATCCCTCTTTGATGAAACACACTGTGCTGGATTAGCCACATGATTTGGGCTTCAAAGAAACCTGAGGAATTTATTTTATTTTTCGGGGTGGTACTTCTTGATGAGTCCCTGGCCACTATTTTATCTTTTCATCCCCTTTACTGAGAAAGGTGCTGCCTTAAATCCCTTCTGTCTGTAAGGCACGATTTGATATCATGAAAACTCTATGGCATTTGGCAATAAAGGAAGGGAAGACAGATCCTGCCTTAGCTGCTGATCAGGCAACAGCTGTGGTAAAGGCAAGGCAAGGATTTTTAGACCCATTAAAAAGTCAGCACTAGGGATAACAGATTTTCCCAGCTTTTAAAATGGCCTGGGGCTTGATGTTCTTGACTCACATGGTCCCTTTTGTTCTCCCACATGTAGCTTTACCCCCACGCATGGAATCAGTTTTCATCATCACCTGATGCTCATCTGAATGGATACTTAAATCAACACTTCCAGTGGTCGCAAATCAGGCTAGTGTGATTCCGTTGTATTATATAGTATTTATATCACTTGGCGTATTGTTACAAGTTTCCAAAATGTTTTCATGTACTGTGCCTCATAGTTAACTTGCCACCCAGGACATGATGGTCTGTGTCTACCAAGCAACAGTGTGCCCAATTATCTGAAGCTGCCTAATCGCTTTGTAAACAGCCATTGCAGCAGCGCTGCTGCTAATTCCCCAAAATGCTTCTTTTGCCAGCTTCACTGGGGCAAACTAGGCTGGGGTTTCTGCCAGAGAACCAAGTAGTACAAGACCACACAGAATCATCTCCTACGAGTAAAATCAATTTTCTTTAGATTAAAAAAATGTTATAAAGAAACTGTCTGCTGTAATTTGCCAAGATGATTCAATTATCTCTGTCACAAACCTGATGGGAATTAACTCCCCCCCCCCCCCGCAAAAAAGGCCTGGTTTAAATCATGTCCCAAGGCAAACTGAATTTCTGAAATCTTTTCCCTGCCCTTTGACCAGCACCAAAGTATTTACCCCCTAGGACTAAACATGGAAGAACATTATGGCAGAGACTGAAGAGACTGGTGGATTTCAATGTCTCCTCAGGATTCATCAGGGACGGATCTATCTACAAATCCATTTCCAAAGTTTTCACTACAGATGAGCAGGAATTCCTGGAAAGCACCTATTTTCCTTTGATTCCTATTTATAGGGAAAAGGAGAACAAAGGAAAAGACACTGACAAATTTCCTCCTGGCAGGGAGCTGGAAAGTTTTAATTGGCTGATACCTGGGATTTGAACCTGGTCTTCAGTTGGTTCTGCCAGGCCAAGAACAGAACTGATTTAATAACAACAACAATCTGACAGGGGGAGATAAGGTGTTCATGGGAATATTTTCAAAGTCACAGCACATTGCCATAGTTGGTATAACCTGCAGAAGCTACCAGGGAAAGTTTGCCTCCTATTATATGGCATTTTTCTTAGCTTTTTATGACTAAAGTATGTGGGAGTTCCATTTATTAAATCATGAAAAGTGAAGACTTATGAATATCTTATAGCTAGGTTGCTAACCAGTGGTCCTTCTGTGCATACAGTTATCTAAGGCACCCCATAGCATTATGTGGTAAAATGGCATTATATGCATTCTTTCTTGAGGAGAGACAAAGTGTAACTGGTTAAAATACTTCATATTATTAACTTTATTTTGTATTATGTGTTTACGAAAAAGCATACAAATGTATTTTAAAAACATTTTACATTTTTTGAGAACCTTTCTCAGGATTGCGTGAGGCAACTCAGAGCTACAATACCAGCTGTTACATTTCCAGATTGGGGACCTCTCTCCAAGGCTGTGGTCACACTTTCACTTTAAACCTTCTTCAATCCATCTTCAGGTCTGACTGCTCAGATCTTTTCATTTCTGTCCATTTTAGCTGAGGACTTTCCATTCACGAAGGTCCAAATGGCAGGTGGGAAGTCCACAAATAAAACAGATAGAATTGAAAAGGAGTGAGCAGTCAGACATGAAGTTGGACTGAAGAAGGTTTAAAGTGAAAGTGTGACAACAGTCCAAGAAAAGATGGAAAGAATCCCTATTTAAAAAAAAACATATGGAGGGAAAAATTCTAAATACACAATTGTCATAGATACTGAAGGGAAAAGCAACACACAATTTGCCCTCATCCCAAGGTAAAAGTCACATTAACAAATGTTATCCCCAAAACAAAATCTACATGTTTACCTTAAAAAATGGCTATCTTAGCTGAGACAGGCCAAAATATCTATAAATCAATTAAAATCTGCAGCAAATCAAAATAAAGGTAATATGATAACATAATGCATTTGTGAATCTAATAATAAAAAAGTTAAAATAATAATAAAAAGGTAAAAGTCATACACCTTATTTTGAATGACATTGTTTATCTTCACTACAAAGAAGAAAACATTTCACTTTGGGTCTGATAAGAGTCTCATATTTACAGTTGTCAAATATCTCATGTCTTGGGGTGGGCCCTATTCTCCTTTCCAGAACACTTTTGTAGCTAGAACCATATTTACTTATTTGTTTGCATTTAAAAATAGCTGGGAAGGGGTTCTACAATTTGCGGAGAAGCAGTTTCTATAGCCTTTGATTATGCAGCAAACTGAATTCCCATAAAACCCTTCAGAAATCAAGAAAACAGGGTTACCTTCAAGATTCTGTGGCTTCAGTAAAAAAAGTCATGCGAGGCAGAGTTGACCAATGAAATATACCCTGAATGTTAGTCCACCTCAATAGTTTATGAATGTGGGAACAGGAGAAATAAGGAGGTGTGCATAGATGGGGATAGTTCAGGAGTGGTCCTCAACAACCATTTTAAGTCACTATCAAACTGTCGATGCCAATTTTCTCACACACTTAGAAGCTTCTTTTATTTGTGGTTGGCACTTTCCCATTTGTCTTTCACACCTTCTGCTGTTCAGTGTCAGCCCAGGGGCTTATCCATACACAGAGAAGCATGTGAGCTGGGCACTTTCATACTAGAGTCAAGAAAGTCTCTCAACACAATCCTGTGCCTGTTTATATTTTTATCTTAATGTTTTTCATGTTTTTCGCATACATCATATTTGTTGTTGGTTGGTGCCATTACGGCAACACAATGAAGTGGTAGATACTTAAGCAGTTTGTCATTACATTCTTTTGGAGAGATATGAGGATCTCTGCTTTCAGGAGATTGCTCTACCACTGAGCTATAGCAAATCCCACAACACATCACAGATTACTTAGAAATCTTTTCTCTTCTGGGGACTCACAGGGTGTGTGTCAGTTTTTCATTATTGTATTTCATTAGGAGTCTTGAGTCTTTGAAATTTCATCATACTAGACTGGCTCATGAAATAATTCTAAACTATCAGAGCCCCTTTTTGTTTTAAGTTTCTTAATCAATTGAAAGTCGGCTGGAACTCTTCTTTTGCCTCTGAGCGGCCCCATTC
>MTQE01002208.1:26059888-26070549 GCA_014337955.1 Aspidoscelis marmoratus | reverse complement strand
GTCAACAAAATGTTGGAAATGTAAAAAGGTAGATGGTACTTTTATCATATTTGGTGGACATGTAAGAAAGAAAAAAAATATTGGAAAATAATATGGCATTGGATGAGACAAATTTTGAATATTAATTTTGAGTTTAAACCAGAATTATTTTTATTGGGTATTGTTGAAGAAAGTTTTAAGTGAAGTAAAGACTTTGATATTGTATATGTTAACTGCTGCCAGACTGCTATATGCACAAAAATGGAAGCAAGAAGAATTGCCTACAGAAGAGGAATGGATAATCAAATTGATGGAGATGGCAGAAATGGATAAATTAACAAACTTATTAAAGGATAAAACAGTGAACAAGTTTATAGAAGATTGGGGACTTTTTATACAATTTCTTCAGGGATTGGGTATTCCGATGGAAAGCATTGGCCTCTAGGAGAAAAAGCAATAAGCAGATGTAGGGAGCAAAATGCAAAATATTAGAAGAAGAAGAGTCTGAAGAAAGGAGGAAGTCACATGGAAAATTTGTTGAAATTATTGTAATGGTATATAACTATGTATGAATTGTATTAATGAAAATAAATAAAAAATGGATGACAAAAAAAAAGATAGTTCAGGCTGTGGTCATACCCTATAATTTTCACCATCGCACCCTGTCCTGAAGGTCTCAACTCTGACATCTGGTTCATGACACTTAAAACGGAACACTTATTTACAATCCCTCAGTACCAGAGGTTGGTGAAACATATGAGATAGCTTACAGCAAGTATACACATTTTTTTGGTAAAGTATCAAAACAGAGTCTTAAGACTGCATCCACATGGATGATGGAAGGTGCCCCATGGAGGTCCAAGACTGCCCCTGAGTGTACAATGCTCTGTCAAGGACTCTTGAAGGCCAATAAGGGTCTTCTGAAGCATCCTCCAAAGAGGAACTCTGGGGGTGCTCACTGTCCTCAGGCACTTTCACCACTGTTTCATGGCTTTCTGATCCTGCAATCAAGGGCTATTCCCCACATGATGGAAAATCCCTTTATGCTGCATGTTTGAAGTCAGTTGAGGAGTTGAGGCATGCAAAATAAAGACACCAGACGCCTCTCCCCTGGGTCAGGAACAAGTGCTCCCTGTGGTAAGTCACTGTGGCCGTGTCTTCATGGCAACCTTATCTTGGATTCAAAACGTTTTCAATCCTCAGAGTCCGCACGGCAGTTTGGCTTAACATGCTTTTCCCGTGTTAAACCACCCCAAAGCGTGGTGAATCTCAATCCTGATTTCAACAGGTCTCACTCCGGATCGCGTGCTTGAAACGTTTTACATTTTTTTTACTGTGTGGACAGTACCATTT
Source organism: Aspidoscelis marmoratus (assembly GCA_014337955.1). Classification (NCBI taxonomy): domain Eukaryota; kingdom Metazoa; phylum Chordata; class Lepidosauria; order Squamata; family Teiidae; genus Aspidoscelis; species Aspidoscelis marmoratus. Next base: position 26,069,217 of record MTQE01002208.1, on the reverse strand, counting down.
TAAGAGATGAGAATCCATGTTTAGAGTTTCCCTCTCCCAATAGCTTGCTTCCAAAGACAGTGATTTCCGTGTAAAAATCCAACTAACAGGGATTGCTACACTGTAGCGATGGAACCACTTCACACTTTGATGGTTGGAATAACAATGTTGCAATTTTGTGCGATTCTCCCTCTTCGGAGTTCTGACTTTAGAAAGTGAAAGGGAGGAAAGCAGCTGAATGTGAATGTTTAAAGCAAAGGGGCTTTAGCTGCCGCTGCTGCTGTGTGCCCTGAGCAATGGGGGGAGGAGGGGAAAGAACCGCTGGCTGGTTGCCCGCTGCCATTTTTCCTCCATCCATGGAAGCGGCAGCGACCCAGCCACCCAGTTAGGCTCGGTGAAGGGGTCCCTTATGGGTGGCGCATCCATGCCAGGAGGAAGAGGGCAGGACAGCCCCGAAAAGCAGCTTTTAAAAAGTAGCCACTTGAGTCCCACCTTGAGTCACGTACCCCATGTACGATCCTCAGAATCCAGATCCAACACGATTAAGTTAAAAGTAATGGGAACAGGCAAATTCGTGTTTGCATCCGGTTCTATTATTTCGGTTTAGGGAAAGCGAAATAAGCTTGCTGTGGGGATTCACCCTGTGATTCACTGTGGTTTGACTGTAGCCTTAAATGCAAACTGATTAAAGAATTTATTTATTTATTATTTATTTATTTATATTTCTACCTCGCCCTATACCCGAAGGTCTCAGGGCAGGTAACCACATTTAAAATTGAATATATTAAAATAAGAGCATATATTAAAACAACAGTGTCTGCAAGTAGGGAGGGAAAGTGTGTACCCATTTAACTGAAGGCCAGAACAAAGAGGTGCATCTTCACCACCTTCCTGAATATATCCAATGAAGGAGACTGACACACCTCAGGAAAGAGACTATTCCATAGCCTGGGGGCCATCACTGAGAAGGCCCTCTCCCAGGTGCCCACCCATTTTGCTGCTGAGGGTGGTGGGACAACCAGGAGGGCCTCTCCTCCAGATCTTAAGGCATGGGCAGGTTGATATGAGAGAAAGTGTTCCCTTAGATATCTGGGGCTCAAGTCATTTAAGGCCTTATAAGTCAAAGTTAACACTTTGAATTGGGCTCGGTAGCGAATTGCCAGCCAATGCAACTCTTTTAAGAAAGACATGATGTGCAAATGAGAAAATTTGGTTCACACAGTCTGCAGAAATTTATCTGCCTGCTGTACTTCTATACTATAAACACAATGAAGAAGGAGAAGAGTTGGCTTTTCTACCTTGCTTTTCTCATTTAAGGGAACTCAAAGCGGCTGACAAACCTTCTGTTCTCCTCACAACTGACATCCTCTGAGGTAAGGTGGGGCCATGAGGGTTCAGAAGAGAGTTGTGACTAAGGTCACCCAGCTGGTTTTGTGGAGGAATATGAAATCAAACCTGGTATTCCCAGATAAGAGTTTGGCTCCCTAACCACTAGATCAAACTGACTCACTAAACTGGCTTCACGAAATTGAAGGTGTGTGATATAGGCCATCTATCTTATTTCAAGGGTTTCAGAAACTGTTGTGGGTGGAAGTATCAGACAACTGCTCCCAATTTAAGGCCATAACTTTTTGCTCTGTCTATCCAAAGGCATATTCAGGTCCACTCTTACATATTCAAACATGCATCTATTTGAACAAATAACTAGCTAAAAAGAAACAAGAAAGTAGAGAATGGGATTAATGTGATATAATCATATCTATGACTTTATTTCTGAATACATGTGAATTTGATTAAATTGATATTTCTCAAAAAGGGAGGGGTATAATTAGTGAGTTCCTTCAAGGCCTGGTGTATATATTTTGTGTAGTGTGAATAAGCAGTGAAACCATCAGGGTCATTTCTAATACCAAATGATTTGCAGTGATTAAAATAGGGATGTGCAAAAATGTTCGTAACATGAATAGTTCAGTCATTCATTAAACTGGGGGAAAGTATCAGATACGTATCTATTCATATCAGATAAGTATCTGTTCCTATCAGATACATTTTGAATGTTCGTACGAATATGTACAAATAGATTCATATTGAATAGAATTTTGCTACATTCAAATGCAATATATTTGTATGAATATGGATTTTCGAACATTTGGTTCTTTTCTAATCGAATGCCAAAAAAAAAAATATCTGTGCTGATCCCTAGTTAAAAAATAATAGGGTTGCAGAGAGCTCCAAAAGGATCTTTTCAAATTTGATGAAAAGGGCAAATATGGATCAGTGTCAGCTTATTTATTTATTTATTTATTTATTTATTTATTTATTTATTTATTTATTTATTTATATTTCTATCCTGCCCTATACCCAAAGGTCTCTGGGCAGGTAACAACTTTTAAAATGCATAACTAATTTTTCCTGGGAGCTAAAAATTCAACTACATGTATATATGTTTATGGCACCTAACCTGCTAGTGGCTAAGGAAAAGAGGCTAATTTTGAACTCTCTAGCAATAAGGATGATGGTCCTTAATTGAAACCTTGCTTTGCACACTGGAGAAAGTATTAAATAGTAGATAGCATTTTATGGGCCAAAGGTCAACGTGATACAGTTAGTCATATTTTGCACTTGGACCTATGAGATGAGGCCTTGTCATGTAATCATGATGCTCACTGGCTGACTTTGGGCCAGCGGCTGTCTTTGTTAAACCTCCTAGACACGGCTGTAAAGATTATGTTGAAGGAGAACTGTGTATCCTTGCATTGAACTGTGTAAGGAAAAAAGAAGATAAAAAAGAACAAATTGAATAAAGTGCAATTTCCTCCTGAGTAGACATAGCTTGGTTGTACTGCATACTAGATGGATTGGTCCTTTTTAAATTCTTGCTAATGTGTAATTGTTTTACATTACCTTTGCCAGGGCCATTGCGTTCTGTACAGCAACTTATAATGCAATACACTCTAAACATCTTAAGACAACTGCTGTATGGTGCCTCCTTTGCCTTTGCTGTTCCTGTGGACATACTGGGGAAAGGTTGCAGAGATAGTATTCCCCTTCCATTTTAAAAATGTGGAGTGGAGCGCTCCATTCATTTGTTAACTACTTCAGTCAATCACAAAAATAGGGAAATGGCTCACTGTTCCTTGAATCCAGTACAACTGTGAGCTCTTTAAAGTGGAGGGATTAATTATTTATCTTGTATCCAGTACTGCAAGCCAAATATCTACTTAAAGGCATTTAAAATCTATTTAAACAAGGATAAACAACACACTAAAAATAATTCAAAACATTAAAAACTGAAATATAAGACTGCAGTGGGCTATAGTGGCTCCTGCTGATCTGAGAAAACAAATGCACCTTGACCCCCAAACACATGCAGGATATTTTTCTGGACTGGTCAGTTTATATCTAAAGAGCCACAACAGATAAGTTCTGACTCTATTAATTGTACTGTATTATGGAAGAAGGAGAATTGGTTTTTATATCCCACTTTTCTCACCCTATAAGGGGACTCAAAGTAGCTGAGAAATGTTCAGTTCTTCTCCCCTCAACAGACACCCTTGAGGAAGCTGGGGCTGGGGGAGCTCAGAAAGATAGCTGTGACTAGCCCAAGGCCACCCAGTGGAAATGAACCAGTAAAAGTCCAACACTTTAACCACAAGACCAAACTCACACCAACAATGGATTGAACTATGAGCAATCAAGATTGGGACTTCGGAGTGCTCGCTTCTCCTGAAAGTTGTTTTGATATACTAAATGTTTTTTTTTAATAGTCTCTAAGCATGTATTTTTGCTCTTAGTTTTTGAACTCTTTTGTAAATTTAACATCTATAGGGTTTAGTGGATTTCATTTATCAGGTTTCACTTATTTTCTTGAGACCATTTGGTGAAGGACAGCTTCTAATTAAACAGCATTCAATGTAATAAGTTGATTTGGTATTTTAGAAAATCATCTCTATACAGAAAGCACAGCTATCTGCTTTTTTCCTTCCATGTTGACTCAGTTCCCCTCAATGTTCTTGCCCAAAAGCCTGTCAACACTTACATGTATTCACAATTGTTTACATTGTTAGTTAAACCAAACTAACATTCCACCCCAGAAGACAAGGTGGCATATCATACATGCAAGTGTTATCATACCCACCTACCCACAATCATGTATAGCTTGCTGGAACCCTTCCCACCGCTTTGACTCCATTTCACCTCAATATCAATAATTTTCCATTCTAAAGCCTCTGTCTTACAACCCAGGTGGTATTTCTATGCTTAGCCATCATATAAAGAAGTATTTGCCTATATAATCCAGGAAGGGCTTGCCTCTTGTTATCTGTCAGACTCTTGTGTCAGTGAGGGAAGTGGACCTGATCTTCAGGGCTTCCTATGAGATTGTTATATTTCTGGTTCGAGATGGAGCTTCTCCATATTCGATGAGATGTTTACTAGAGATGTGCAGAACTAGGTTCTGCTGGTCTTGCTTGTAGCTAATCCAAACTGGATTCATGTTGAACACCAAGACTTCCTTCTTCCTTCTCCCCTCATGCCTGCGCCTGTGCTCACCACTTCCACCATAACATTGCCCCCCCTTTCCCTAATTCACTGGATCTAGGTAGCCTCTGGTTGGGCTGCTGTTGAGGGCCACAGGTGCCTTGCACTTGTCTGTGCCTTCTGGCAGGGAAGGGCTACAACCCTTCTCAGAAGGCCAAGTGCATAGATATGAGTGGCTCCACAACTTGGAGGGTGTCAAAAAGCTGTAAAGATATCTGTATTTGGCCTTCTGGGCTGATTTGTAGGTCTCCACTGCTGGAAAGATACCTGCCTGTGTGTCGACCAGAGCCCTGGAGAACCACTCAGTCTGTCAGAGCCTGCCCAGGCCAGGTAGGCAGGCACTTGAGAAAACAGGGGTGGGAAGCTAAACCTGTTCTTTGCAAACATGTGGGTGTTCAGCTCGCCATCAGACCAAATCCCAAACTTTAAGTGGGGTTCTGTCCGGCAGAAAGCCTTAGGTGCCCTAGTGTTAGCAAATAATTGGTTTGTCTAGATTCCAGTTTGGCAAATCTCAAATGCGTATTGCTCAGAATGCTGATAAACATGTAACACTACAAATGCAAGGTAATTTAATCTAAACTTGGCAACATCTTCTAAACTTAGGTATAACTTTGTGATAAGCCCTTTTCCTCTCATTCTAGCTATGTTTCAGATCAAATGGCCCATTTTCCCTTGAGAAGCATTTCTGATAACCAGGATTTGTCAGAAAAGTGTGACAAATGTTCTTATAATATACTGCTTTATTTGCCATCTAATCTTGAATGTAGCCAGAGCTTTGAACTTTGAGGAATATATATTGGTACCTTTGAAATCTCTTCATCCTACATAAACCCTCAGAAGAGGTGCAAAAATCCTTAACAAAGAAACCCAAACCACTCTATATTTTAACATTCGGGCAATTAATACGATGCTGTGCTTTCTTTTATGTTTCAAACTGTGTTTATTGCTTTAGTCATGATAGCATTTGGGACTTAATTGGATTGAAACTTCCACTTTTTATAAAAAGTTAACTTTCAGTTTGTGGTTCATTATGTTTCATGCTACATCATATATTTAATGAAGCCAGTTCTTCTCTTACCAAGTAAAAGGTCTCAAAACATGTTACAAAAATAAAATAAATAGATGGAGCACTATGAGGAATTTTAGGAACTTTATTTGAGCCAAATTGCTAAGTGGGACAATTCACACTTTGGAAGCTGTGATATCACCAGCTGAGCCTTCTGTTGTGAGCAAATGGTTCATTAAAGTACTCTACTGACCTTAAGATAAAGCTCTGTGAATCAAAACACTTACAAGTATCATGACTATGACTAAATGAGAATGAAATCTGTTTTCAGCATAGATATATACATATTTAATCCTGAGCTGTTGTAAAAAAATGCATTATAGTGGTCAAAAGCAAAGAGTATCAGAAACATGGCCTTACTTTGAAATAGATGTGCACCACCAAAATAGAAAAATATCTCTAAAATGAGCAGGAACTCTTCTTTGCTTCATTGCACTTCTTAATTTTTAAGGCCACATTCTTCCCTCAGATTTATGAATAAAACCATTCATTTATTAGAAATAAAAAACAATATGATGATATAATTCTAACAAGGAAACCCAAGCTGCCCTGCTAGTTGAAGATTTCTAGGCCTCGTGCCTTTATATACCATCGTTAACGGTGTGTTAATTTTATTCCATGTCCCTAAAATAAGGAAAGGTTGATTTTTTTTAAACTTTTGGGCATATTTTTGGAGAAGAATAAAGTATGTGCTGTTCTCTTAAGTGATGCAGCAGATCTCATAATGGGATGATTCTAAGTTGGGTGGATTTGGACCAGTTTATTTGGTTCAGGTCAGGATCAAACCCAGTTTAATACAGTACTCTCAAAAGGACCTTACAGTTATTTGAAAGGATGTGTTAGGAAAAAAGAACAGTTTTAGATCATTACTTTACCACTTAGTACTTAGAATAAAGCTGATGGTTAAAAAAAAGAAAGAAAAATGTTTCTATTCTGTCTCTCTTAGTTCAGACTCAAACTGTGTGCTATTTTCTAAATTTGTCTTTATCCTGCTGGGGACCCTTTGGGCATTTGGTAGGGAAGAAAGGAGAAGAGAAGTTGAAGTTGTGTGAATTACATTTAGATGGAAGAACATGAAATCCTTGTAAAAAAAATAAATCAAGTAAAGGAACAAAGGCTCAACAGCATAAAAACAGAACTAATTTTAAGTGGACTTTGGGGCATCAGACCTTTAGAAAAATGAGGAAGAAAACGTTTGCAATCTTCTAAAAGGAAAAACAAGAAAGAAACCTACAAATTCAATGAGAAAAAGGCATCAGCACAAAAGCTAAACTGATTTTAAGTGGTATTTGGGTTACCAGACTTAAAAAAAACCTGATCATATTTTTTCCATTTCAGTTACTTACAATCTTTACACACTTTGATAATGTTCTTTAAAGAGCCAACTTTCTTTTAATGAGAAGACTGAAAGAGGAAGAACTTTTCTGAACAAAAATATCAAAGCAGAGACTTTAAGGGAACCATGAATTAAAATGACCTTGTGTTCTGAAACTTTTTCACATATTGCTTGATGTTCTCAGTTCCTCTTCTTTCCTCTAAAGCAGAAATAGTGCTTGTGCCTTTGGCAAATCGAGGCTTGAGAGAGCTGAGCAGGAGTTTAAACAGAAATCAAAAACTTGCAGCATATCTATTAGAACTGCTTAGCATTAAGAGCGCCCTGTGTTCTTCAGTATAACCTTTAGCAGTTATTAAAGCAACCACAAATATTTTCTTCCTGTCAGGGTTGGGATCCTCTCTGTTAGGAGCAAAGTCTGAACACAGCATGAGCCACTGAAATTGTTTTGATAAGGGACGTGGAGAACTAACAAGAATAGAGCAGCTTGGCTGCAGGAGGAAAAAAATAAAACCACACCATGATACAATTAAGGTGCCATTATATGGTAGATTTCCAAAAAAGAGACCAGGGTATTATAACTGGAAGAAATAATAAACATATTTATAACAAAAGTTGTACAGAAAGCCACAGAGAAATGACATTTTATCACAACAAAAGCAAAGTTGCCACCCAAAATGTTTGATGACTATATTTTCATCCAGACAAACAACCAACAACCATTTTAGTAAAGCCCAATAATGTAGTCTAGTCACATTTGGATGTATGAACTTATTGATGCTGTTGTTGGGTACCATTGACTCATAGCTGACAACATGGGCACCTCCAAAAATCCCTCTATGCAGTTTTCTTGTAGAGGTTCAGAAGTGGTTCGCTGTTGCCTACATCTGGGGAAACACCAAGGATCAAACCGGTAACCCTCTGCTCTCCAGGTAGCTTGCATTACCACTACGTTACCATTACAGACCCTCCCATGTATGAACCACCACGATACAAAGCAGGATTGCTGTTTATCAAGGTGGATGGTATGGCACTCCTGTGTTTGGGGAATTTTTATTGTTTTATGCGAAAAATTCTTTAGCCTTTTTCTTTTGAATTTTAAAAAAGCCTTTTTTTGTTAAGTCAATTTGATCAGATCATACTATTACAATGTAGACATTTTAATGTAATTGTATTGTTAATTATGGTATATGAATTGCATATTAAATATATTAATTATGTTGTTATGAATAGGAAGGTGAACACATTCAAAATTCTATAGAACTGTATATATAGAATTGCTGGGTGGGGCACCAAGCAACTTTGGACTTAGAACAAGGTTACCTCTGCTCTACTTGCTCCTGTCTCCCCCTTCAGACATTCTGTGGAGCTGGGAGGGAATATGGCTACCTGTTGCCACATGAGGCCACCTGATAATGTAATCACATGCCAATGGCATTTCTGGCATGCTGCTTCCAACCCAGGACTCTCTACAATAATAATAAAAAAATTTGGAAGGGAGAAGAAACTTAGATGCTCTAGGGAACCTAAGAACTAGATGGCTACAGTTTGGAGTTTGCTAAGCTGGTTTGACTGCTGAGCTCAGCAGTCATGGGCCCTGTTTTTCTATCTAATACCAAGATTCTGTTGGGCTGCCAGCTTTTCAGATTTGGGGAGCTGCATTGCTCTGAGCCCCTGGGTACACCCCTTTATTGAGTAAGTGCTTCAAATAGTGGAGCCAATTACACAGCAACTCACTGATCAAGCTTCATATCATAAGAAAGATACATGGATGTATCTGTGAATAACCAGAGGTCAAGCTTGATTAGAATTTAAGAGAGGCCCTGCTGGGCATAACCCATGCAGTCTACCCATCTTGGACAGAGGCCCACCATGATGATGAAACTCTCACCTGCTCTCATTTCTTTATAATTAGCTTTTAGAGGCATGCTGCCTATCTCCCCAACGTGGATATAACATCTAGGCATCAATTCTAGTAGCCACTGATACTCCTCAACTCCTTTATTAACTATTCAGGCTGTTGGTCATCATCACCTCCTCAGGTAATAAATTTGATAGGTCAATGATCCATTGGGTGGGAAAAAAAAGTTTCCCTTATCAGAATAAGCTTTCCTGACCAATAGCTTCATGGAGTGATCTCTGCTTGTGTTGTGCAACAGAAAGTAATTTTGCTTTGTCCATCTTTTCCACACCTTAGATGATTTTATGTACATCAATCAGGTTTTCTCCTAAATGCCATAGGGAAGGTGTTCTAACCCCCTGATCATTTGAATGCCTCTTTTTGTCCTTTTTGTCCTCTTATCACAATATTCCTTCTGAGGTATGGTGACCAAGGTAGTACATAATGGCCCCACCCATAATGGTCTTCACGGCATCGTTATCTCGAATTCAAAATGTTTTGAGTTCTCCCAG